>CM055870.1:19074831-20274831 GCA_029582165.1 Portulaca oleracea
TTTGGGTTTTTCACAACATTTCTCCCCTTTTTATTTTCTTTTCACACACAAAATTTTCAATTTTTAGACAGAAACTACGAAAAACAAAAACAAAGACTCAAAAACTAGGTGATCTATCCATGACACATGGAAAATAACACCCCCACTCCAACACAAAACATCACAATGTCTCCATCATGAGAAGGGTGTCTCAAGCAAGGTAGAAAACCAAGAAGAACATATATTCAAAACACTTATCACGTAAAAAGCGGTGGCAACCCGAGCTCACACGGCTCCAACAACAATATAATCCCAACATTCACATTCAAAGGGTTCGCTACCCAAAAAGAAAATCAAGCATGCATCATGGATCATCGATATATTCACATAAAGAGAGGGTGGAAAGAAGTTACCTCGAAGTCTTCAATCAAGCATATTCAATCCACGATCCAAGGAACATCACACCAAGGTTAGAAATAAACAAGAAAAGCATACTATGTGTGATGGTTCACATGCAAGATCAAAAGGAAAAACAAACTATACAAGACTCTAAGGACTAAAGAATTAAGAAACTAAACTAAAATATTTACAAAACGACTTCTACTCTTTTTTTTTTCTTTGGACTCAAAAACCGGAATGCATACTACCCTCCCACTCCAACACAAAAAAGGTTGTCGTGTCCTCAAAAGAAATATAAGTAGGTAAGCAAGCACCCAAAATAAAAGAAAAAGACACACACAAAAAGAAAATAAAAGAAGAAAAGAAAACCGACTTACTAACTGTACAAGATAGGTGAGGAAGGATATTACCTAGAAGGCTTCTTATCAATAAGCTCATTCCTTCTCACCTCAAGATATCGGGCTCCAAGTCAGAACCATTCAATGCCCGGAGTAACAAATCATGCATCGTCTCATGCATCTCAAAGTGGTGTAGGTAAGAGCACACTCGCAATAACACATCAACAAACATTAGTGCTCTTAACAATTTATCAAATGCCTTAGAAAAGTCATAGAAATGATGAAATGCATGAATATACAAGACTTTCCTAGGCATAGTGAAAGAAGACATGACAAATGGGTCCTCCCATTGACTCGCAAATGGAAATTGGGTATGCAAAGCAACGGGAGGGTGCAATACAACACATTCATGGACATGCTAGTGCAAAGACTTGGATGCAAACAACAACTCATAAAGCATATCACCATCAAAAATATCATTGTCACAAACCAAGTTCAAACACTTAGGATCAATCCCCATAGACTCAAGTTCATCATCACAAGATTTCACATCAATGGATTTACAAGAAAGGGTAGCTAATGCCTCGCTAATGCAATAATTCTCAATGAAAGTGAATAAATCAACATCTAGCACACATTCAATCACAAAGAATTCAACTTCACTCTCAACAAGATCATGCTCAATTATATCAAAAGCATCATGGTATTCATCAACCTCAACTTTTTCTTCACACAAAGGCATGGACAATGGTGTGGACAATGGTTCATCGTCAAGCATGTAGTCATCAAGTTCTTCATCATCACACACAGAATCATCATGTTCCTCATGCTCACTAGGTGGGGCTAGAGCTAAGGAATCACTAAGTAGTCCAAGGCATGGTCGGTTATAATAGTCATCATCCTCATCATACACAGAAAAATCAACTTGCACTTCAGGACTAAAAGACGATGAATGACCTACTTCAACATTCAAATCAACCATTTGTGAAGAAGGAGTTTCTACCCTATGATTACTCTCATGGACAAATTCACGCATATACTCATTCATGTTCGCACATAATTTTTCTGCTTCCGCCTTGAAGGAAGCCAATGTAGCTTCCAAACAAGAAATTGAACTATGATACAGCGAATCACACAAAGAGCACACGGAAGGAGATTCAACATCGACACTTTGGGAAAGATCATAAGAGTTTTCCACATAATCCCCACTATAAGGTTGATCATCAACATACACGGGGTATTCACATGATTGTTTAGGCAAAGTTTCACAAATATTTTCCTTATACTCCCCACCACTAGATTGATCATAAGGATTTTGGGGGTATTCACATCAAGCATTCTATAATGAACAAAATGTAAATGAAGATCAATTTGAAACAATATGAATACACAAGTAGTTCTTGGATGCCCATCGATGAACACCAACTACAATGATTATCAAGTCACACTTACAATGATCAACAATTGATGATGAAATGAACAACAAGCATTCTTGAAATGAACATCAAAGCATTTTGGGATGAATAATGGAGAGCTGAAAAAATAACATTCAAATGGGGATGACATGAGCAACATAGTGTATCAAAATGATCCCCAAGTGTTCTAGCATTACATACATTGAAAATGAACACTAAGTTGAGAGAATATGAACATCAATTAGTGCTTGAATGCCCATCAATCATTATAGAGGTGTCAACACTTGTAAATAATGAAAAATGAACATCTGGTGACTTTAATGAACACCAATACTATGATAATCAAGAACACTTACTCCGATCAACAAACAGTTCTGGAATAAACATCCAACATTCTGGGATGATCATCAAGCCCCTTACAACGAACAACAAAATTGACCATCATATGGTAGTGTACTCATCTTTATCAACATATGAACTTAAAGTAAAACCACTGAAATAGTATTAAAAAGATAAAGATGATCCTAAACAGTATTCCAACTACAAAACTTCATTTTTTGACAACTATGAACAACAACAGCAAAAAAATGAACATCAGAATACAATATGTGCATCAAGATGACCTGATTTGCATCTTTCAACCTGATTAGTTATCGAACTCACCACCATAAACCCACTCAAACGTTCATAAGAATATATAAAATTCAGATAAACAAAATTCATGTATTCAAATCACATAAACAAAATTCAGAATTTCAGAAAAAACGGTTATTGAAAGTCATATCAACAAGGATTTACATCTCTTCTTTTCTTTGTTCAACCTTTGGTTTAGTTACCGGACACCCCCAATTTCAAAAAAGAAATGGAAACAAACCCTAGAAATCACATACACTCACCCGCTGGGAAATTCGACCTGCGTTTTACTTTTCACTCGCAATTGACCGGAAAATTGAAATGAGCATCAAGTGCACCCAAAAAGAACATCAGGATAAACTAAAATGAACATCAAGTCAATACTCGAATGATTTGTTGTGATACGAACACCAACTAAAAAATGGACGTCCACATACAATGAACTCATACGATGTACAACAAACCCGAAGAACATCCAACAATAAACATCAACACTGTATAATATGAACATCAGACGCTTAAATGAACAAAAACCTCCATAATACAGTGAATACAAGGACTTACATCTCCTCCTTCCTTTCTTCAACCTCTGGTTCATTCACACCTTTCGACGCCATGACCAATTGTACAATTCCCATCTTACTCTGACAAAAACCACACTCAATTGTTACAACAACCATAAAAAAACTCACTAGATATCCCCCATTTCCAAAAAAAAAACCCGCAACACAAACCCTAAAAATCTGGAAAATTCACTGTCGGAAAAAAAACCCGTGTTCTTAAAATTGCAAGCTTGAACATCAACCTTTGAACCACCAAAAGCCTGTCGCTAGGGTTTCCTTCTCCCTTCTCTTTCTTCAAATGGAATTGAATGTGTTGTTGGTCTCTGAAGAAAATCAAAACTGCTCCAGATTTCAGCTGTGATGTTTTCCAAACGAAGAATGATGAGTTTTGGGGATTTACATCATTTTTGGGAGTTTACATCGTTGTTAATGGAGGGGTAGGAGCTTGAGGGATGACGTTGATGATTGCATTGAAGATGCAAATCATGCGTGAATTTCCCCAGAACCAAAATTAGTCACTGCCCCTTTGTATTCTTCTACTCACGTGACATCCCCAACACAAAAAAAAAACAATAATTTCTTTTTTTAGCCAATGAAAATTAATCCTGCCCTCTACAAATAAAGATAAAACAACTCTTTAATTTCTACCCTAGATCTTGATTTCAATGGTTGAGATTTGGTATGCTTCCATGCTCACTTTTCTCCCCTTCTCATTATATCAATTCCTTATATATATATATATATATATATATATATACACACACACACACACACACACACACACACACACACACACACACACACACACACACACAATGGGAACGGATCCAGTAGGAAGAGACTTTAGGTAGGAAGGTAGGAAGGGACGATCTCAGCCATCCAAATTAGATCGTATGGACCACAATGAATCGCCACACATGTGGAGCAAAACCTGGAAACCACTCTCTATTATTATGAAAACAGCTAGTGGTTTTGTAAAAGAAAAAAAATAATATAAAAAACTAAGGAAAGAATCAGTTTGTTATCAAAGAAATGGGGAGGATAATTATATGCATTAAAAATGCAAAAATGTTTAGGAGATACTGATTGGGGAGAGATTTTTGGAAGCTATTGCATCAGTGTTTTCACGCTAATAGGAAGACAACACACTCCCATACATAGCAGTTGGTCGTGTGGATAAGCATCGAATGCCATTGAAATAGAGTTCTTTGTAAGAAATCGCAGCAGGTGCAATGACGTATGTTAGGTATGCAATTTTTTTTTTCCTAGAGATTGAGTGTTGTTGTTCTGTGTGTGTGTTGTGGGATTTGGGGGAATGTCAACTCTTATGCAACTGGCAAAGGTTTGGTTGCAGTGATGGGACACAAAACCACACTCAATACATGTAAACATCATAAACATAGTCACATACATTAACGCATCAGCCACGGTGCACGTATGACCACAGTTGTTGCAGGCGTAGCCACAAGCATTAATGTGTTAAAACATGAGGATCACATCTAGGGATGGCAATGGGTCGAGGCGAATCGGAGGTAGGTACCTCCACCTTCGCTCCAATTAATAATCGGAGGTGGAGGTCCACCTCCAAATCCGATTCATCGGAGGTCGGAGGATCTCCAAATCCAAACTCAATCGGAGGTCATCGGAGTAGGAGGTAATCGGATTACCTCCGATTACGATTAGCTGTTATACTTTTCCATAAAATGATTTCCTCCGACTCCGATTACTTCTAACTCCGATTACCTGTGATTATATATCATACTTGTTAAAAAAACACCAACAATAATTCTTAAAAATGTTTGTGTGTGGTAGTCTTAACGTCGCGGTCGGGTGTCATGAGGGGGTGTGGCGGTCGGCTGTCGTGCGACGGTCGACTGAGACAAAGAGAGGAGACGGGCTTGACGGCAGGCGCAGACAGAGAGAGGGAGAGAGGATAGAGGTTAGAGGAGACTGAATTGGAGATGATGGTGGTAACGACGTTGAACTCAAAATTCGAAATTCAGAAGAAGAAATCAAAAGCGGTGAAGTGAAGGTGGTGGATGGTGGTGGTAACGACACTGGGATGGGAGCCTGGGGGCTGGAATGCGCGGGGCAGGTGAAGTGAAACTAATAAAATGAAACCCTAATGGCTAATAGTAATACACAATTTCCCTTAAAAATATAAATAAACTTTAAAATCTACTATAAAAAAAAATCGGTCATTTTAATTGTCAGTTTTTTTATTTTTTATATTGATTATTATAATCGAACTTAATCGGATCGACTATAATCGAACTTAATCGGACCTAATCGGATCGGAGGTGGTGACCTCCATACCCGCCCCAATTATAATCGGAGTCGGATTTTTTTAATAGGATTCAAATTCAGAGTTTTTTTAGTCGAATTCGAATTCGAATTTTTTAGTCGGAGCGAATCGGATTTGCTTCGGATTCGGACTTGAGTGCCATCCCTAATCACATCCTTTGTAATAAACAGAGCCACATGCTTTAACGTATTAGCAATGGTGCTAGCATATGGCCACAATTGTTGCATATATAGTCACAGTCATAGTTTGTACATCCATAATCCGTGGTGGTGTCAGGCATATCCAACTCGTTTGAAGCATTAACGCAATTGCTTTGCTGTACAACTGACACCAATCGTAACATCGAATCGAGTTTGTTCAGTGTATATATATATATATCGTTGTAGGCAGACCCAATTGCATAATAACATGACTCGATTGCATTACATTATCATACTTCAAGCACAATTGACCACAGTAAGTATACCAACGGACCACAGTGTTTGTCCTCCTTGATTAGCGTGTAGATTGTAATACGCCATCGATTTGGTAGCAGTAGATATGAGCACACCATTTTGGTGGTTGTCACATTGTGAACCTTAGTGTGAACCTGTGATGTGATTAGCTTGGCTAATTGATGGCATGTATGGCCACACTAACAATGGACAGCACACCGTAAGACAGTGCACACACGCATTGCCAACTTGTTGATATACCCTGCAATAGTCGACGTTTTGAAATACAAAACACGAACATAGCTGTGTCTGGCACGT
This sequence comes from Portulaca oleracea, assembly GCA_029582165.1. Classification (NCBI taxonomy): domain Eukaryota; kingdom Viridiplantae; phylum Streptophyta; class Magnoliopsida; order Caryophyllales; family Portulacaceae; genus Portulaca; species Portulaca oleracea. The sequence continues at coordinate 19,081,216 of CM055870.1, forward strand.
GGTTAAAAAAATGTCGATACTTTCTAGTTGTTTTTTTATCGGTTGTGGTTTGTTGTGATAATGTAATGGCAAATTGATCCAACATGGTAGACTATGTGATATTCCCTTTTTTTTATTACAGCATATAGAGAGTAGTCAGCCAATGTACGTAGCGCCGCCACCTGTGCAGGTGGGCATGGGTCCACTTTGACAATATACTGGCTAAGGTGTGATGACGAAATAATTTTCCCTTAGAAGTGGTGTGGTTCGCTTCACTGAGCGGTGTAAAGGCTATCTATGAGAGGTATGCAATCGCGGCCGGTTTCAGTGTGTGTAACCAAAAGGGCTAGGGAATGGAAATACTTCTATTGCACACGTGAGGGGCACAAATGTAGGAAAGATGATATTTTCGACACACTCAGCGTCGTGAGTTTGTTTGTAGACATAGGCAAAGAAAAGGCGTCGACTACAACAACGACGACAGTTGCTAGAAGCCTCAATCGACCTGGAGTAAATTAACGGAAACACGGATGGGAATGAAAAGGGGAGGCAGTGGAAATACTTCTATAGCATGGAAGGTGGGAATGGCGTCGGGGGTAAAGGAAAGGGTGCGCCCGACAGTAGTAATGGTAATGCCCATAGGCCGCTACCTTATAGAGGTGATTTATTAGTGACATGTGTATGTAGTACGGCCGACACGGCTTGCCGCTATTCAGATGCATATCGTGTTCAATTGTTGTACATGTCGCATTATACATTATGTATTGGAATAAATTAACATTTATCTGGTTGTTGGTTTTTAATGATTATCATGCTACATTCCAAATTGCAACAACATACGTATACGTCACTCAACTTATTTGTAAATTTTATAGTGTGCTATGTTATCTGTAGTTTATAAGTGGCCATAATAGCTTAAATGGTCACCCAATGGCACAATCAATGTAAGCGTTAGAGTTGGAAAAACTAGTGTGGTCACTCACGACTACTATTATATTCAGTTGTATGCGATTCACTTTGGTGACCACACTGCTTACACACTGTGCTCACAACCTTTTAGTTTACGGTCCTAGTACTCTTGAGATGTATGGTCACCCATTATACTTCTAATTCTTAGGTTTCTACCAAGCGTTAGAGCTGGACAAACTAGTGTGGTTACTCACGCCTGCTATTAAGTTCATTTGCATGCGATTCACTTTGGTGACTACACTTTTACACAGCATGGTCATAACCTTTCAGTTTATAGTCTCATTACTCTTCAGATGTGTGCTGACCCATTATACCTCTATTTCTTGGGTTTATATTAAGTGTGGTCAATGGAAATGGGATGTGTAGTCAAAATTAAATACTGAAATAAGTTAACATCTATTTAGTTGTTGGTTTTTAATGATTAACCTGCTACATTCCAAATTATAAGAGTACACGTATATGTCACTCAACTCATCTGTAAATTTTATAGTGTGTTATGGTATCAGTAGTTTGTAAGTGGCCACAATAGTTTAAATGGCCACACAGTGGAACATTCAATATAAGCATTGAACTTGGTCAAACTAGTATGGTCACTAACGTTTGTCATTGTGTTCGTTTGGTTGTGATTCACTTTGTTGACCACACTGCTTACACAGTGTGATCATATCCTTTCAATTTACATTTCTATTACGCTTCATATGTGTGCTGCCCATTATACTTCTAATTCTTAGGTTTCTATTAAGTGTGATCAATGGAATGGGATGTGTGGTCAAACTTGTTATGAAGTGAATCACACTGTAAACTGAAAGTATGTAGTGTGGCTACAATTTGGGGTCAATATGTGTGGTCATACAATAATAAGTGTGGTGAATAGGTCATGATTAGGTGCCCGCTGACTTGTTTTGTGTACATGGTTGGTAATAGTGATTGTGTGAATGTTATGCGTTGGACACGATATGATGCACTTGTACACATGACCGCACATGGGATTACATGACCACAGTTTAGAATTGAAATGTCATATGAGGGGATATATGTGATAATGAATTGGGACTTAGTATATATGGGCATATATTCTAACATTAACGAACAAGTTAGGATGTTATGTTTCTCACTAGTTACAGGTGCGTCACACTACATGGAGAGCAAGACCACACATCAAAATCCAGTAGCCACACTTGTAGAAATGAATGGATGGGACCACACCGCACATATAATGTGGCCACAATAGTTAACCGAAGCCAATTTCTTGTGTGCACAACCCCATATTATTCATTAAAACTGACCAAACCAAACGTAACAAATGACTGTTAATGTTGAATACATCGGGGATCAATATTGTTCGGTACACGCCAACAAGTACATCCAAATAGCATCAAATAAATCGTAATGCGCCTTATCCAAAACACGCCTATTCTAAAGTTTTTCAATGAACAAAAAAATATTTCGTCGAGAACTTTGACCCATCAATGTCAAGGCCGTTGAACCACATGAGCATTCTTTTCTGAGACCGGTTCTTATCACACCAATAAGTTCGTTCTCGCACATCATCCCTAATTGAATTCTCCTTGTGCATTGTGAAGTCGTAACTAAAATGCATCCGCAATGACTTAACCCCCGCTTCCTGACATCCAAACGAGCAAAGGACTTATCATACAAGTACGCGTAAAAAAAAAAACTGACTAGACTTCATATAATTGCAACCAATTGAACACACTGTGTGACCCCAAATTGCAACCACACAAACTAGAGACCAGCACATATTATATGGTCAAGACAACTTAAAACTTCCATATCAATGTTAACCACACATCAAATTCTAATGATCACACTTAATGATAAACCAATATTCTGAAGTCTACCGGGTTTACACACACTGTAAGAATTGAGTTAGAACAAACTGACCACGCTCATAGACAATCATGACCATACTTGAACGTGGGGTGTGGCCAACTGGTCTTGACTACACTACTACTGAATTTGTCCACACACTGCACATCAATACACTATAATTGGAATCCCAGTTCATGACATATGACCACACTACTACATAATTGGCGATTGGGTGGGGGGTTCACTCAAATGTTTGCTCCTGCTTCCCCAATGTCGGTGCCGATATCCGTTCTTGAGCCCTCACTACTTCCCATTTCCTCTATTTTGGTAATAAAATTGTTCCCAATTTGAAATTTATGACCCATCATAGCATGTACGAGTGCAAAGCATACAAAATTTCTAGAAATAACACATAACACAATTGATACAAACCTTGACGATTTCAAACCCTAATTTTGATCTGAGTTGGGTTATCCGACACACATACCATGTCGTTGATCGATACCAATGATCACCACCTATGAACAAGGGGTTGAAAATCTTGTGTTTCAGCGCCAAATTCGTCGTCGAACATGAGAAGTCGCCAGAGTCGTCGCAAAGTTGCCGGAGTCGTGATGTGACGGTTCTGTCAAAGTTCTTACTGTGCCACAATAAAAGAAATTGGTTGAAGATGGAATAAAGAAAAAAATCTTTTAATCCCCCAAATCACGCAAGATAATCAAAGTAATTTCCTTTTTCTATTAATTAACTCACACATGTGGTGGTTTTAGGGAGGTCATTAGTGGTTTTGATTACAGCCATTGGATCGAGATGTAACGCGCCAGATCGCTCCTTCCTACCTTCCTACCTAAAGTCTCTTCCTACTGGATCCGTTCCCATACACTATATATATATATATATATATATATATATATATATATATATATATATATATATATATATATATATATATATGGAATCTATATACTTATAATGACAATCTATGTGGGGCCTACCAAATACTGCAACGAGAGCGTTTCAAGGAGTCTCAACCAATCACACTTAAGAAAAAAAGGACCCAATTTTTAATAATTTTTTATTTTATTTCAACCGGATTTTATTATAACCCTAAGCTGCTTGGGACTTTGGCACCAATTACAGTTGTTCCATAACTGTTTTGAATTTAATTTTATTTTAGAATTAAAAAAAAAAAACTATTACAAATCTCATATGGCTTTGGACTTTGATAACATTTACAACTGTTCCATATATCAACTAATCACTAAAAAATCCAATGCAATTGCGTCTAGATCAATCATGTTCATTACTTTTTTCAAAACATATAAATACAATACTTTCACAAGCAAGAGAGAATCACAATTGATCTTCACCGTATTCGTCTCAATTGATTATTGACATTCACTTTTCATACTCTCTTTAAGGTAAGTTTCAAGTCATTATTATATAAATATTCAAACCTATTGGGTTCTACATTGATTGCATTCATTGTAATTGACATATTCAACAACTACTTTGAATTATGCAGATTCAATTGGCATCACCATTCTTGATATAATTAATTACTATTAGCACTTCATACAGTCAAGTTATCGTCATAAAGGTAAGTCACATATACCTTTGTTTAATCGCATTCACTATACTCGCTTTCACTTTTGAGTATTTCATTTAATTTTTAATCTCCACTTTTTATTCTTCTTTGTTTATTTCATGACAGTGTACCTTTATTTATTTCATTGCATTGAACCTTCCAAAGTAAATTAGATAGACATAACCTTCACAATTGAGAAACGATTCTCATGTAGCTCCAATTCGAAGCCAACAACAGAATGCTTGAACCATCAGCACATAACCCATAGGGTTCTCCCCCCAATCTGTAGCCCCCTTACCCACCACACCATTATTCACAAGTCCACTCGCCTTATTACAATAGAATTACAAAAGAAAGTACATACATCACAATTGTTACATCATTAAAATTACATACACAAACCAAACTGCCTAAACCTCTATCACGTCCACCAACTTGATAGCCTCAAAAAGCAGAAACTAATATATTCAAAGGCATGAAAATACCAGTAACAAATTGTTACCATATTAAAAAACAAGGAAAGCACATCTTTATCAAACTTAGATTGTTTTAGTTGCATATACAGGCAATAACATACAAGACTGAAAATTGAGTCAAAATATGTATAATGATATATATATTGATAAGAGCATCTAAGTCAATATGCTCATCGTAGAAAGTCTACTTTTAATCTCAAATAATATTAGTTGCTTAAAAGCTTAAAAAGTATATAATCGCAAATTAAACCAGATGAGTTTTTAGGGTTTAAGGATATTAATAAAATTTTAGCTTTTATATAAGATGTCTATGTTAATTACATTACTGAGATAAAGACGACTTAACACCAATAACAAAAACTGACCAATGCAAATAATCTTAAAAAGAAGTTAAATTGAACCAAAAACTGATTTTTAAAAAAAAATACATTCTGAAATAAATCCCAAAAAGAAGATAAAGGTAAAACTGATTTTTAGGGCTTAGGGATATTGTATAGAATTCACAATTTCTAGCAAGCAAATTTTGAATAAGTAAAAAACTGATTTTCTAATTAAAAGTTACAAACTATTTCTCATTAAACTTCGAACAAAATAATTAAAAAACTGATTTTAAAACTAAAAACAGACCAAGTTTGCAAACATCAACGAACACAATTAATTACATATCTTAACAATGACTTTTGATAAACAAAATATATATATGCAAAAACAAAGCCTTCAATTTTATGTCTAATATTTTTTTCCTTAAAAAAAGGTCCAATTCTGTGTACTTTATACGCTTCCAAATCCTTAGCTTAAAACTATATAATCACAAATAAAGGATTTTTGTGGTTCAGGGATATTAATCAAATTTTAACTTTTAGATAAGATGTCAGATGGGTTTTTAGGGTTTAGGGATATTAATAAAATTTTAGCTTTTATATAAGATGCTATGTTAATTACAATACTGAGATAAATACGACTTAAAATCAATAACAAAAACTGACCAATGCAAATAATCTTAAAACGAAGTTAAATTGAACCAAAAATTGATTTAAAAAAAATACTTCTGAAATAAATCCCAAAAAGAAGATAAAGATAAAACTGATTTTTACGGTTTAGGGATATTGTATAGAGTTCACAATTTCTAGCAAGAAAATTTCGAATAAGTAAAAAACTGATTTTCTAATTAAAAATTACAAACTATTTCTCATTAAACTTCTAACAAAATAATTAAAAAACTGATTTTAAAATTAAAAACAGACCAAGTTTGCAAACATCAACGAACACAATTAATTACAAATCTTAACAATGACTTTTGATAAACAAATATATATATATATATATATATATATATATATATATATATATATATATAGGGAACGGATCTAGTGAGAAATAAATTAAGGTGAGAAGCTATGAAGGAAAGATCATGGTCGTCCATATTAATCCAACGCCCAAGATTCATTCTTCACACATGTTGCATAAAACCAGAAACCACTTTTGAATATAAAACAAAACAACTAGTGGTTTTAATAAAAAATAAAGCTAAAATGAATAAAATCCGAAAATCAATAGAAAAAAAACAAATCTGATTGTTAGCTAAAATTAAGGAAACAATTAATGTGATTAATAAATCTGATTTATTGTATCCAAAAATAACAGTCAACATATATTCAAGATTTTCTATTGCTTAATACAATCACGTTCAACACAATACACTCAAATTCATCAAACATCAACACATTAACGTTGAGGAAATCAATGGCTTCTAATAGGTATGTTCGTTTTTCATTGCTTTTTTATTTTTATATTGATTCATCATTCAATAGTAAGCATTCTTTTCGTCGATTATTTATGGAGTGGATTTTAGAGAATTTGTTAACAAAGAACATTGATATTGATGATTCATGTTATTGTGGGCGGATGTGCATAGTCGCACATATTATGTCTGCTTATTCTGTATAATTACAATTTAGTGAATACTGTAAACCAAGCAAACACATCTACAATTAGTTGTGCACTGTATGAAGTATGTCTACATTAATTGTAGTGTGATCACATTAAAATATTTTTTTATAGAATGCTTTCCTAGTTGGACTATGTAGTACATGATTGTTGTTTGTTCATTTGCACACGTAGAAGACACATATTGATCATTGACCAAAAATTTGATCAGATAAATCACATGTGTGACAAATGTGGACTATGTGAGGTTCTGTGGTCGTTTACACACTGTGATCACACATATTGGTCATTTAACCATGCTGTGGTCACATTAATCAGATGCGTATCAACTGTGGCAAAAAAACAGCAGTGTGGAACCACACATCTATTTATGAACACAATTACCCAATTTGTGACCACATTAAGTAAATCAATGATCTCAATTACGTATATAGTTCCACGACAACCGCTACGTGTGAGTTCATTTATATTTGAAACATGTATATGTGTAACACTTATTGTTCAATGTATTACATTAATTAGATGATTTATAGTGTAATTTAACTAATGTGCAAAATGTGCAAAATGCAGTGCAGCTGGTTGTAGCAAGAACAGTTATGTGGTGCCACCACCGGTATTAGATGTGTGATTGTGATTCAGGGGTCTGTGGTCATGTGATGATTTGGCCACATTGATACAAATGTGATCGATGTGATGATCTGACCCCAAATATAAACCCGTTTGAACATAGTGATACAAATTGTGATAGTCTGAACCACAAATTATGTTTATTGACCATCAATTGTGCACACAAAAGTATTAGTGTGCATTAAATTTGTTTATTTGTGCTTTACAGGCATCCCGTTGCGGACGCCAACTTGTGCACACATGCGGTTGCTGGGATCCTGAAGTCACTGAGCGAAAGTGGCGACATAGACACGTCCACAGTATACGAAACTGTGATCAACAACCAAACAAATATATTGTTGAGCGAAAGTGGTGTATGATTTTGTTAGAAGCAGTTTAGTTGGTGTTGGGGAAGGGGGGAGTTTGTTTTGTTGTTAATATTTGTTCGTCATGATATGCGCGTTACAATCTGAGACACGTTATTGTTATGTGATCAAACAATATTTTTTTGGTCACATGTTAGTGTTATGTGATCAGACAATAGTATTGTTATTCAATGGAATCAGACATGAAGCATTGCCGTGTTTTAATGCCTACATATCCTGTACTGATGAACTTGTCCACACTACATAAGGTTGTGATTGTAATTTGTACTAATTGATAATAAATTGTGTATGATCACAAGTATTATAATGTGGTCATTCATACTACGACTTTGACCATAAGATATAAGCATGCACACTGCAACTTTGACCAACACATAATGAGACTTGAGACACACATGCATGACATGTCCACACTACACAAGGTCGTGATTATAATTAGTACTAATTGATAATAAATTACGTACGTATGATCACAAGTCATTATACTATGGTCATTCAACATTACTATAACATATTGTATCAATACAAGCACAATAGAAGATTGATGTGATGTGTATGATCACATGTTAGTGTATATGAACATTAGTACTGTCACATATTTATATAGTTTTTTTATATTTCATCCTTTTGTTTTTACTGAGCATATAGATGACATATCCACAATGTATTAAACTATGATCAACCATAATATATTAAACAAAACACACACAACCATTTTTTCATGGTGTGAACACAAATTAATTTGTACAAACTGATAAATTATTCGATTGTTCAGTGCAAACCCATTACAAAATTCAAAACTCAATAAATGATATGTCCACAGTATACTAAACTCTGATCAACAACCAAACAAATATATATATATGTGCATCTGTTCCTTATAAATATGCCGATCAGACTTTAGTGGACTGTGACCAAAATAAAACTCCAACCCAACACAAATTATAATTTTATGGAATGTCATCACACTTTAACTGACTGTGATCACAATGTAATGAAAATACACACGCATTAATCGATGTTCATTCTCTCAATGGAAAGCCATGGTACATGTTGAAATTCACATTGGACATGATCTCAATCTTATTGAATGTGATTAAGGTCAGACCCCCCAACCCAAACCAGTTGCATATGTAATCAATCGTCGAACACTTTGATGGAAATACGATATGCAAAGAGACATAACTCCAACACGCAGTTACCATCTATGCAGTGGCCGCATGTTCTCAATCACAGCCTTGTGTTAAAATGTGCGTAGTATACGCAATGACCACGTGTAATCGATTGGAGAATTATATTAATAATTGTTACTTAACTCATGCACTATTGATAACCCTATATTTTATAGGGTTATTTGGGTGTTTAATACATGAATTTCAGGTCTGTTTGTGATCGAACACGACATTTTATATCCCAAATTCGTGTATATTTCACTTGGTCTGGAGATTGGTATAATTTTGTAGCTTTGTGAATGGAATTACATGAAGTCATGAAGAGAAAGAAATAGGAGGAGAAGCTGAAAGGTGGGGAGACAAAGCAAAGAGCAAGGAAAAAAACAAGAAAATATGATTGCCAACTATATTTAATCAGAATATCAAGAATAATCCAACAAACAAGTAAAATATGGGGGCTTATGCTAATTGTTGTTACTTAACATGTGCATTTATCTAACAACAAAATGCAAGTATAATCCAACGAAATGCATAAATAGAGCGATCGTTTTCCAATATTATTAAAATGTCGGGTTCAATACAATAACAAACATGAATCCATAGACATTAATTCATAGTCGAACAAGTTGTGATTGTCAAACCACATTAAAGACAAACTGAATGAACACATAATCCAAAATATCTATCTGCAGCATACTTCAAACCTCACTGGAAGCGCTCAAGGCAAGTCCTACTCTCATGGTTGGCTATTTGGTCACAAAAAATGGTATCTCCTGGCTGACGCCTTTTGCTGCACCGCAACCTTGATGTCGCTCTTTTTCCGCTTTACACGCCCTTTTGGGTTTGACGCAGGAGGTGGTTTTATAGATGCCTCGCCAAGGATCGGGACTCCAAAGCAAATTTCAACATTGTCCGCTATCCTCCTGCCACCACATCCATCTAGACCGACGCTTACCTTGGCCAGCACATCGTCAAGCAGCCCATTCATCAGACTCAGCCGCTATGGCATACTTCTCGTAAAACATTTTGGCATCACCCAACGTGTTGAACCACTTTCCCATGGTTGGTACGATTGTTTTATCGTCACACCTGGGCCATTAGATCGTCATGCTCGTCTCGTCGCTGTCCGGTACCAGTGTTGGCACCACGTAGTTGTGCTGGCTACACCCCATTGCGCTGCATTTTGCAAAGATAAACAATAGTCACAGTACCCTATAACACGTCGCATGTATCGCAGTAAATATGAATCATTACAAATGTACATGTTTCATGTAGGAATACACCTACTCATAACGGCTGTGGTCCACCAATTGACATGATTGTGTTCATACGTTTACTGACTGTGGTCATACACAATCTGACTGTGGTCGTGTATATTTGTGTGGTCATATACATGCTGCATGTGTACATGATGATTTGTGGTCCACCGATGTACACACCAATAAGGTGTGTGTTCAACATGTACCAACTATGCATAATGTGGTCGGACACATACTGATTGTAATCATACACATACTTATAAGGTGTGAGGTTAACGTGTACAAAGTATACATGATGTGGCCTAACATATACTGACTGTGGTTACAAACATACTGACTATGGTCATACACCGTATGGTCCACACTTATAATGTGTGTGTTGCTAATGAACTTAAACTAACCACGAATTTGTCAATATACACAATGTGATCGACTATGTAATTTTTTCACTTTAACATGAATCATAATTCTCAATATCCACTTCTGCATGATATGCAACAATATAATTAGATTTGATTGGACAACCATTCTCCACTTATATACTGACTGTGGTCACACACATACTGATTGTGGTCATACACCGTATGGTCCACACTTATAACGTGTGTGATCAATGAACTAAACTAACCACGAATTTGTCAATATACATATAAAATATACACAATGTGATCGACTATGTAATTTTGTCACTTTAACATGAATCATAATTCTCAATATCCACTTTTGCATGATATATATACCAAAATTAAATTTAACTGGACAACCATTCTCCACTTCCCCTTCATAAATTATCGACATGCCTAATGCACATGGATTGTTCAACATTCTTCGAAAATACGTTTCCAGTATTGCTTACTATTGACATGTAATAAAAAACAATAAACGATCAAACCTGTTAGACGTCATTAATCTCCCTCAATGCGTACGTGAAGATGATGAATGAATTATAAGCGTGTTGACTGTGATTGAATTCAGCAATAACAAATCTTGAAAATATGTTATCTGCTATTTTTGGCTATAAAAAGTCAGATTTATCAATCACCTTAATTGTTTCCTTTTTCTTAGCTAACAAACAGATTTTATTTTATTTTATTTGCTGTTTTTCGGATTTTGTTGCTTTTTTTCCTTTATTTTTTCAGAAAACCACTAGCTGTTTTCTTAAAAATATATGGGTGGTTTCCGGTTTTTTGGTACATGTGTGCATAATTAATCTGGTGTGTTGGATAGATTTAGACGGTTGCGATCTTTCCTTCCTACCTTCTCACCTTAATTTACTTCTCACTGGATCCGTTCCTATATATATATATATATATATATGCAAAACAAAGCCTTCAATTTTATGTCTAATATTTTTTCCTTAAAAAAGATCCAATTCTGTATACTTTATACACTTCTAAATCCTTAGCTTAAAACTACATAATCACAAATTAAACCTGTGGGATTTTTGTGGTTTAGGGATATTAATCATTCAGCGTTTTCCATGAAGGTGCACAGATATTGTTGCACAGTGACAAACAAGATTTGGATGCCTATGCCGCACAGGTTATAGCACGAATTACATTTCTTATAAAATTTTAACACTGTTTCCTGATAATAATTACCTAATTTATTTACTATTATTCCGTACAGCCTGAACCGGATCTAACTATGGCGGTTTATATAAATTTGCATCAGCAACAACACAACAAGCCATGGTGGTTCATCATATATCCTCCAGGTCCCGATGGGAGGGTCACGACTGATGTGTTGTGTAGTCCATTTCGGCTTATCGTCCCATGTTCTGAGGATTGGGATGAAGAACTTTTTCACATGCGCAACACCTTCCGGTACAAAGGGTACACACCTTTCACACTTTCAATTTCATATGTATAGTTTGTTTCATAAAATTTTACCACTACTTATACGATAATTTAAAATTCCAGGTCGACGTAAGGGAGGATGATGCATCATGCAACTCACCGTGGTCGACTTTCATTCACATTTTAGGAAATTTTCTATTTGAATTACATGTTTTGTCGGAACAATTTATCATGATGTTTTTCATATAACAATTTCATTAATATTTCGTTTGGTTTATTTGTATGGACAATTACTTATCAATGACTTTTATAAAATTTCAAAAGTAGCTAATTGAGTTCGCTCCGTTCATCGCACGGGTTGAAGCCTAGTATATATAATGAGAAGGGTGTTTTTGTGAGCATAAAAGCATGTGAGATCCTAGCCATTGGTTCCAAGATCAAGGGTGGGTGTAATTATTCCATTTATCTTTATTTCTAATATATGGTGCTAAAAGATGATTGGTTGGTTTTTTAAATATTTTTTTTTTTGCTTCTTGTCACGTGACAATGGGAAGGGAATAGCCATGCTGATGTCAAAGGGAGTTGCACGCTGATGGAGGGCTGGGCAATTACTATCTCCAGTTTCCAACACACACACTCATTCTGAAAAACATTTTGAAGAACACATATTGAGCGACGCCATAACCGGTTAGCAAAAGGTGAAGATTTTGAAGGTAGTTCGACGAGGCGACGGTGAATTCAACGATTTCCGACGAAAATTGCGGTTCCCGGCGAACTGTAAGAGCATGATATTGATGATTCCGGCGGCGTTTTATCCGGTGACGGTGAAACCCAGACACAGTGACTTCTCCGGTAAAAGGTGTTTCGAGATTTCTAAGGTTTTTTGCCCCGATTTTTTTTTTAATTGGGGACATCTATTGGGTTTTTATGTTCATTCTAACAATTGATGGTGTTTTGTTGACAGAGTAACAAGGGAGGTTGAAGAATTTGTGATGGCTTCCAAAGGTGTGGCTAAAGCAGAGGTTGGGGAAAGGAAGAAATAGATGGGAGAAGGAGGTGTTTTTGTCATGCTAGTAGTCAAATTTGAAGGTTGAACATGACATCCAAAGAAGGGATTCAGTCAGGGATGGAACAGAGCAAGAACCCATTGTAAGTGTTGTTTGTGACGTTTGAAATTCCTTAATTTCGAGCAATTGTAGTGCATTCTGGGCTCATGGCAAACTCTGATGTTCATGGGCTTGGTCATGGTTAATATAGTTGATGTTCATGTTTGATGAGCGAATGTCCATGTTTGTCATAGTGATGTTTATGATGGAAATCATGATGTTCATGAGTCTTTTAATGGTTGTTCATAGTATTAAATATGTTTGATAGTCATTGGGGGAGGGGGGATGGGTATGTACATCTGATGTTTGTTCATAGTATTGAATATGTTTGTTCATAGTCTTTTAGTGGATGTTCATAGCATTGAATACATTTGCCATAGTTGATATGAATGATGGGAATCTTGATGTTCATGAGTCTTTTAGTGGATGTTCATAGTATTGAATATGTTTGATGGTTATCTGAGTTCCTAATCAATATATTGGATGTTCATGGTTGATATAACTCTGATTCTTATCGTGTCCTCATTAACGGGAAGCCGACTGACTGTATTATCCCTCAGCGAGGGATGCGTCAGGGGGACCCCATATCACCCTATTTGTTTTTGATATGCGCAGAAGGGCTGTCTGCGCTTATCAGGAATAGAGAAGAGCACCACCAAATTCATGGAATCAAAATAGCGGGAACTGCCCCAAAGCACCTTCAAAGCTTCTTCCTCTGTTGCTCTAACAAAGAGGAGGCTATCATCCGCGAAGAAAAGGTGGTACACCTTTGGGGCAGTTCTCGCTATTTTGATTCCATGAATTTGGTGGTGCTCTTCTCTGTTCCTGATAAGCGCGGACAACCCTTCTGCGCATATCAAAAATAAATAGGGTGATATGGGGTCCCCCTGACGCAACCCTCGCTGAGGGATAATATAGTCAGTCGGCTTCCCGTTAATGAGGACATGATAAGAAATAGAAGAGATAATAAATGGATTAAATATTTATCCCATCATTATCCTTTAGTATTTTATTCACCCAAAATCTCTATAAATACCCCCTTCATCAAAGCATAAAAACTACCTCGTAATCTCCTACGCGTATTGACACTATAGAGGTTATTCTTTATTCTCCCTCCTTTTCTCATTGCTTGCTACTTGCATAAGGTTAGATTTGATTTCCATTATTTATCATACTATCGTTATTAGGCTCAAATTAATCATGATGTAATTCATATGCTAATAAATGCTCGTATAACATGTGCGTCTTCATCATCATTCTTGTCATTAATTTTATAATATTGTTCATTAATTTGCATGCATTAATGACTAAATCCATGAAATAATGTTATGCCTTTTCTTCTTCCCACTTCTTAAATAATTCGAATTAGGTAAAGGCCGTAGTTTTACATGGGCGAGCCAAAAGAATTGCACTTTAGGCTTGTAACCTTAAACCAGAACTTATCTTTGGTTCGCAAGCTGGAGTTGATCATTAAAGTTTGTTAATTTGTCTTTAAAATTAACTGACACCTCTTTTATTCACGACTTACATTAATTAACCTTAGACTTGTATGAACTTGTTTATTTTAGTTAGTTTATCTCACAAATCTTTCTGAGTCATGCATAATCTGATTGATGTTTGTATGCAATTATGGAATCACGGTAAGGGATTTAAGAGAAAAGTGAAATAAAATTAGACTAGGAGCATAACCTGTCAGTTACGTTGTTAATTTGGTTTTATTTTTTTCAACCAAGATGCGACATTGTTTCCTACACTGACCCTCCGTAACCTGCCAGATACAGAGGATCAGTTCAAAATTGATCGTTCTTTCCTTTTCTTTAATAAATCGGATTTTTACAATTTTTATCCTTCTTTTCTTGGCCTAATTTCACTTCTAAGGCCCCTTTGCCTCGATTTGATATTTAATTTCGCTAACTTTGTTATTCGTGACTAAAGTTGGCAAATTTCTATTTGTTTATGTACTTTCGCCCTTTATGATGGGGAATATGTGGTTTCGGGTTGCTACGGAGAGTGTAGGATGTAATATGAGATTAGAGAGTGAAGTAAGAAAGCCAAGCCATATGAGAAAAGACTATGACAATTCCAGCACAGACAACGCTGAAGCATTGAAACCTAGGCGGACAGCACAAGCTGTGCCAAATTCGGCACTGCTTGTGCCAGTCTGCAGTTTATAAATGAGGGAAACATAACATCTATAGGAATTAAGTGATGTATAACCGGATCAAAGACTAGGGTTTGATCAATTACACATCAAGGGCGTGACGTGCGACCAATCTAGGGTTTAGGGAATATCACGTGAAGGCTAAGGATGGAGGGGATTCACGTGAATATTGGGGAACTTTGAGAGAGTATGACGTGAAGGTTGAGAATTTTGAGAGAGAGTATGGATTAGGGTTTGGGGGGAAGTTTATGTGAAAGATGAGAGCTTGAGAGGTTTGACGTTTAGGATGAGAGAATTGAGAGATTGGAAATAGCCTTCGGAAATCAACAAGATAGATAGGAGAACTAGATAGTTTAAGAGAATCAGACTTGATACAAAAACACCACAAGTTGAAACCCTAGGGCTACTTGTTCTTCCTCTTAGTTACAGAAACATCTTCTAAGAGTAGGAAACAAGCTCTTCCTCACTACTTGAATTGCCGCATTCAAGATACAATAGAAGAGATCAAACGAGATGTTGAGAAACAATCAGGAATAAGTAAAAGCTTGTTTATATTCATAATTCAAAGTTGTGTGTTTCAAACGTTACAAGCTATGCTATTTATACTAGACTAAGTCCTCCTACTATGACTATCGAACTTGACACCTAAGCACCCAAATCCTTCCTAGGAATTAGTTTCCTAATCCTAAGGGAATTAGTTACAACAATATGAATCCTTCTAAGATTTGGCTTTCCTAATCTAAGATGGATTAGTTACAAAATTAGCCAACCTTATCTAGGATTCCCTAAACTTGGCGCCAAGGCGACACACTAGACGACTTCTAGACTCTTGGACTTTCTAGACTATTCTAAACTCTTCTAACTTGATGTCCAAGCTTTTATATATTACTTGGCATCTCACACAACTAGAAATAATTAAATTACATCAAATAACTAGCTAATAATAACGAAAACACTAAAATGTGATCTTTAACTTGAAAAGGCCAAAACTGTGAACTTCATCTTGGAAATGCCAAAACTGTGAAATTCAACTTGGGCTTTGTACTAGGGCCTTTCGGACGTGGACATGGATCTTTAGCACGTTTGGACGTCCTCTTGGAACAAGTTGCACACCATATGGGTTGGCCTTTGGGCCTTCACAATGAATCCTTCCTCTATGGCCCGTTCTACTTCCTTGTAGATGAATTGGATCTCCTTTGTTGGACTTGGTGTGGATGGATTTACATCATCAAGTTTCATATCTCTGAAGTCCAAACAAACACTATGTACTGGAACTTGATACGAAAAGGTATATCAAGTTCCATTCCCATACCTTAAAACTCCTAACTAACACTATTTAAGTACACACAACTTAGGGCATGTTTGGAGAGAAAAATGGAATGGAATGGGTATGGAATTAGATATCTAGAGGGTTGGGAATGGAATTTGATTCCAAAATAGAAAGTGTTTGGTGAGAAAAAGGAATGGAATCAAACCCTAGTCTAGAGGGTTCTAATTCCACCCTTTTGATACCCCCCATATATGGGAGGGTTCTAATTCCACCCTTTTGAGGGGGATTAGAAACCTGGGGGTTTCCCAATCCCATTCCAGAAATGGTTCACCAAACACAAAGAAAAGGGATTGGATACCTATTCCACCCTCATTCCATTTCTTTTATCTCTCCAAACAGGCCATTAAAGTTGTCAATCACTTCTTGCTTGAGTGACAAGAGGTCCACCTTCTATCATGGGGGCGACATATGTTGATTCTCTCCCTTACCATTTTGGAGAGTGTTGGGGGTAGGAGTGAGGCCCATCTTGGGCCATTGGCACCCCCATACCCCATCCTCTACAGACTTATTGGGTTGTACTCTTGAGATTAGGGTCCAATGGGTTGAACTACTTACCTATTAAAACTTAAAACTGAAAGTTAAATTTTATGCAACAATTAATGAGGAATTTCTCTTCATATAATAATGCACGTTTCATTGTTCTCATCACTAAACATCTGATCACTAAAATTGAAGAATTGCCTGTATTGTGAGTCATCTTGGAAGGGGACATATTCCATGGACCCTCCATTCCTATTATTATTATTATTATTATTATTATTATTATTATTATTATTCATTGATCTCCTCTTCAATTAATAAGGCTAAGGCTTTCAATCTTTGCAATGCTTGCCAATTTTCGCATTCGTTTATCCATGTATTCCACGCACTAGATATGAAAAGTATGAGATATCTTTCAAATTGAGAGAACTTGATACCTATAGGAATTAAGTTTCATGCCTTTAAAGTCCATAAAAACATTATGTATGGAAAATTGATATCGAAAGGTATAATATATCGTATAAGTTTCATTCTCATACCAGTCCAAATAAACACTATATAAGTGCATACAACTCAACGAAAAGTAAAAGTAAAATCTTATGCAACGACTGATGACTGATTTTTTTTTCACATAATATTACACGCTTCAGTGTTCTCATCATTAAACATTTGATCACTAAAGTTGAAGAGATGCCTGTATTGTGAGTCATCTTGGAAGGGGACATATTCCATGGACCCTCCGTTCCTATTATTATTATTATTACTATTCTCATTATTATCTCCTCGTCGATCTCGTCTTCGATTAATAAGGCTAAGGTTTTCTATCTTTGCAATGCTTGCCAATTTTCCCATTCGCTTATCCACGTATTCCACCAGATTTTGGGGCTCAAACTCTCCCTTCACCACCACTTGTGACTGCCCCACATTTACTTGTACATCTTGTACACCTAAAATCAATTTGACAAAATCAATGGATTAACATGGAAATTTCAATAGTTATTCACAAGTTTACCTTTTCTTTTTTTTCCGTACCTGGCATATTCTTGATACGGTGTTTAATAGTATTTCCGCAATTTTCACAATGCACGTACATGTTGAGTGTTACCAGCACGATTTTCGGCTACACAAAGAAATGAATAAAAGGGCAAGTCAATATTATAAATAATTATTTCTCAAAAAACTTTATAAGTAAGTAATAATATGAGTCTTGTTATCATAAATTATAATTAGGACACCTTTTGTTTCTTACTATCAAACTATAATATTTATTGTGATTTTTATTGTAGTTACAATTAACTATTAATTATAAGGGGTTTCATGTTATTTGGCTCCACTAATGAATGTCAAAATGAGATCAGTTACATATATGCATCAGATATATTTTACGGTGCTTTAATTTTATAATTTTAAATATTATAAATAAAATATCATATAATTTTTATACTAAAATAATACACTTAAAAAATATCTTAGAATAAGACTTTTACTGCTAGCATTTTTACATTACGGATGAACACAGTGCATGGATATCTAGATTTTGGAATACCATTATGCAAAAGAAAAGTGATTGGGTGAGGGGGAGTTTTGTATACCTCCTCTTTCTTCTCTTCCTTTGGAGGATTTGGGTCCCTCAATTTGGGAGCAATGATTATAACCTCTTTATTGTATTTCTTCCAAAGTTTCTCAGCAACCTCTTTAGGATCCACATCTTTTTGCCCTTTTACAATTAAATTGTGGTTTGCAAAATTGGCAATGACATCTTCAACACCTGATAATTATCATGAGTTAAATTATTCATACTATAATCCAAGTAAAGAACCCAAAAAAAAAAAAAAAGATGGGAAAAAGTCATATTCTCTCTTACCTTCCATGGCTTTAAGACGATTAATCATAGGCTTTACACATGCTTCACAGTGTAAGTATACTCCAAGTATAATGGTCAGCTGATTATTATTACTGTTATTGTCACTTGCATCATCTGCTCCATCTTGATTCCTCTTATTAACGAAAATGATAAGAAGATAATAATGTTAGATACGACTTAAAAAAAAATAAAAATAGACAGTAGAGAAAGTATACCCTTGTTCTAGCCATTCTTGTACAGTTAAGTTAAAACAAATTAGCCTGAGACCTCTTGATTATGATAGTAGAGAAATCTATATATAAATAGAGGGCCAAAATCATATACTAAATACATTCCAATTTGTATAAGGTAATGGAGATTATCTCCTCTTATGGTGGAAACCTCTTTGAGAGGCAAGTAATTAAATTTGTTGGTACCAAATTAATATCACACTAATCATATGGGTAACTTGATAAAGAGATACACTACTATACCTAGTCATGAAACTGATGCACAAATTAATTGCCACATGCAAACTTTTAAGGAAATAAGAGATTATGTTGGCCTAACCTGTTATTACTAAAATGAAAAATTACTCCATCCCTTTTAACACACTATTTATATTATTTCTTTTTAAAAAATATGGATAAAAATATAATTTTATATAACTATATATAGTATTATAGTCACAGAAGTCAATCATAACTTTTCTTTTCCAATTTAATATCTAAATATATGAGTATTATATCAAGGTAAGACACTTAAAATGTGTCTTGCCCCAATACTCATATCATTTTCGTAAAATAAATAAAATGGAAAGTAGGTGAAATTGCTAGTCAAAGAACAGGACGACGAGATTATTTGATTGAATTAATGAATTTCTACCATATAACTCTTGGTTTTTTTTATCAATTTTGTCACTGAACTTTTAAATTTATCAAATTTATCAGTTAACTTTTAAATTTATTAAATTTATATGTTAACTTTTAAAATTTGTCAACTATGCATGCTATGTAACTTTTAAAATTTGTCAAATATGTCACTTAACTTCTAAGATTTATCAAAAATGCAACAAATCAATTTTTAATTAAGTGACATTTTGATAAATTTTGGAAGTTAAGTAACATATTTGACGAATTTTAAAAATTAGATGATATATTTGATAATTTAAAAAATGAATGAATTGACAAAAAATAAAAGTCATTTGTCACTCGCTCATTTAACTTTTATTTAAGTTGGTTATAATTTGTCCAATGAAGTTGTAATTTTTGCTGGGATTAAGTGGCTGTTCCTTGCAATGCATCCAATAGTAATCTAGTCAGAGAAAACTGGGAGATTGAAGTCTCATTAGAAAAGTCCATGAAAGGATAATCCTAGTTTAATTGTATATATTGTATTGTGCATTTGTTTGATGGATAGGTGTTAAACTGCACTGCTGCCACGTTGACTACTGGAGTGAATACGTGGCACAAGATTGTCAGATTGAGCTCGTCTCTTTTGACACTGCAACTCAAATGTTTATGCACTCCTAAATTAAACTGCTGTTTCATTTGCTCAATTCCACCGTCCCAGCTGCAGGTTGCATGTAGCTTTGGTCTCATTCAGGTAAATTCCTCCCCAAAGTTACTCCCAACTCTTACTTCATTTCATGCTACTCTAATTAGTTTTCTCATCTTTCTGTTCATTAATTCTTAAGAGAAGAAGTTGTCTCAATAATGAATTAGCACATATATATACTTCTGCTCTCCAACTCCAAGCTTGATTTGGTTTGATATACAACTTATGCATCTCTGCTCCCCCTTGTTTTGACATATAGTTTAATTATGTTTATCTGCCTTCTTCCTGCGTGTTTTCGAATTTGAATCAAAACCAAAAATCCAAGGGTTTCCCCCACACCAAATTTATGGTGCTTCATCTTTTAGAGGGAGAAAAGAAAAAGGACAGACAATTTCTCAAAAGATTCGTCGCCTGAGAGATTCGAACTCTCGCGGGGAAACCCCATGTACTTAGCAGGCACACGCCTTAACCACTCGGCCAAAGCGACTTGGTTGTCTTTAATCTCAGCTAATCATTATTACGTGATTGATTCAATGAATAAATTTTACATGTATGTATTATCTATTCCATTGGGTGGTAAGATATATAGCAATGCTTATACGTCTGAATATTAGTTTGCAGGTTAAAAACCCCAAGAAACTTTGTCTGTGTAACAGATAGACAAGAAGCATAAATGTCAGGTGTATCCTTAGCAGTGGCTCCTCGTAGCGAGCCAGATGAAGCGAGCACAACAGCAGAAGGCAGAGCAATAGAATCCAAACAGCAAGCGCAGATTAGGACAAGCACGGGCATAATGGGGTCACTCCGTGTGATAGAGCTCCAACTAGTAGCCTTCATAATGGTGTTCTCAGTCAGCGGCCTAGTCCCACTCCTTGATCTCATATTCCCAGTATTCGCCTCTGTCTACATCGTAGCCCTCTCGCGGCTGGCATTCCCTGCCACGCGTGGGGTGTCAACCGCCCCCGAGCTCTTCCAAGGGACGGGGTTCTTCAGGGTTTATGTGGTTTTAGGCACCACGGTCGGGCTGTTCTTGCCGCTTGCTTATGTCCTTGGGGGGTTCGCAAGAGGGGATGATCACGCTGTGAGATCTGCCACTCCTCACTTGTTCCTCCTGTCGTTTCAAATACTGACAGAGAATGTGATTAGTGGGCTTTCGTTGTTTTCGGCCCCGGTGAGGGCGTTGGTCCCCTTGCTCTACACTGTCAGGAGGATATTTGTCATCATCGATTGGATGCAGGATGTCTGGGTTAACAAGACCCTCCCCGCTAATGCTCTTACCAAGGTAACCCTCCCCGTTTATTACACTTTGGTACCAGGTATACAGATACTTTGACAATTGGTATATGGTGCACTTTCAAGTATTTATCTAGCTTCACCAAACTGTTAAATTTAAACAGAACTTCATCAATATTCATTGAAAAGTTTATCATAATTAGTTTATCAATATTATTGCAAAAATTATCAATACTCTCAAAATTTATCAAGTGTTTTTTTGCATAAATTCATCATATAAAGTTAGTGTATTTTAATACATGTGGTGTAAGTCCACTACTACGGTGTATGGCAAAATTTGCACATACCTTTGACTAATTAGTCAATATTGAATCACAATAATCCCTATTTTAGTCTGGGCCATTGGATGATGATAATATTAATTTTAGAAATGTACCACATGGAGCCAAATTTTGCACCCGTTAGATTATGAATTGTACCTGGCATTAGATTATGAAAATGAAAATGATAAACATCTTGGGGCAAGATATATTATAAGTGTCTTACCATTACATAAAATCTATATATTTATAAATTAAATTAAAAAAATACATGATTGACTTCTATGAATATAATAATACATATAAATGGTATAAAATTACGCTTTTACCTATCTTTTTTACAATTTAGAAAAAGACGTGAAAAATATGCTTAATGGAGGGAATTCATTTGTTAGGTTGTCAAATTTAATTGTTGACGTAGCCAACACATTCCAAATTTCTTATAATTGATAATTAATAGTAACAGTAAAAAAAATCGGGGTTAAAAAATAATAATAACAAGTATTAATTTCGTCACTTCTATGAAAATATATTTTAGTTTGGGGCATTACGTTAAGAGATTGAGACTTTTGATATATCGGTCCATTGATAGGTTTGTCAAAGCCCATTAAGTAAGTCACGAAATGGCCCAAATCGGACCTGGCAAATTAATTCCCATGTATTTATGTGGGGAAGGAAACCTACATGATCCATTAAATGAAGCAGGCAAAGATGATCTGGGCCTAGTATGAGCCAGTTTGGATTGACCCATTAGCCAGGTGCTAGGAGCCTGGAATGAGCAAGTTTTCATTGACCCCCTTAGCCAGTGACCAGTGTCTGAAATCAGCATTGTGTGTGTTTTGAGTGTAGCTAATTGATTGAAATTTATGGTGTTTTCAGGACGTTACATGGTTCTGGTTTGGGAGGAGCCTAGCAGTGGCTAATCTGGTCTACTTCTCCACCAATCTCTTCTGCTTCTTAATCCCTCGGTTTCTTCCGAGGGCATTTGAAAGGTACTTCAACGAGAGAGACGAGATCCACATGAAGTCTGTTGAGGATAAGCGCTCGGCTGCCATTAATGCCTCTCAGCCCACAGACAAGAAGACTGATTGATTTTGCCGTCTTTGCAACTCTCACATTGGGTGCTAGCAACTCTATGCACAAAACTTGCCTTCTCTACAGTTTTATCATCCAAGCTTGTTTGTTTAAATTTGATATTTACTATGTGAACTAAAAGAAATCAAAGGTTATGTTCGAGATTCCATCTTTGTGATTTAATAATATTGTTGGTAAAGGCCGGGTTATCTTAGATGCTCAACTAGATGCCAACTCCTGGAGATTCCAATTCCTTCATTTATGCGGAAACCAAAAAAAATAAAATCTGATTTATGTGGAAACCAAAAAATAATGGGACTGTTGTTGCACGTTCGATTCTGGCCTTAAAAACGAGTTTCAGCTTCCTAGTTCACTGTTATTTCATTAGAAGAAGAAGAATAAAAAGGAAAGCTTACATGCTACGCCTTTCCCAATCATAAACTATAAAGATTCTTGCTTACCATGCTTAGAGTTTGCATCTTGATTTTATAGTGTACTTTTAGAAGTGAGACAGATAGGCATTGTCCTCAACTCGTATTCTTCAGCAAAAACCTTCGTTATGAGTTAACTAAAATGCTCATCTTATGCTGAATGCTGGTCAAGAGTGTCAGACAAGGTGCCTGTAACAGTATAATAATGGGCCGCCGTTTCGGTTTCAATCTTTGATAAAATGTTTTGATGAAAATTGGATTCTAACAATCTCTGCTTTTACGAATTGTGTAGAAATAATTTCTAATTTAATTTTGGATTTTAGTGGTAAAAAAATAAAATTGGATTCTTATAGGACAATATTTATTGTATGCACCCGGACCATGTGCTCCGGACATTTATTAGTAAACAATTATTGTAATATGAGTGAACAATATAATATTCATGGTGAACAATCAAATATATTTGAGTGAACAATCATATCTTGTGATACCCTAAATATTGTAGATTTTGAATTGCATTTGATTTAAAAAAATTTATAACACTTTATCATGATTTTTAATAAACTTTCGACGTTTCTCCTAAATTTTTTCATTTTTTTAATGTTTTTTTACAACTTTTCACTTTTATTTCTTTTAAAAAAATCATAATAATTACTCGGATTCTAAAAAAAATAATAATAAATTCTCTTAGTAGATATGCTTCATTACCTTTCTGGGGTAGAAATGAAAACAAAAACAAAAATAATATGAGAAAAAAATGAAAAAAAATAAAAAGAATATAGCGGTGGATTTGGTAACACTACAATCCATTTGTTTTTTTTTTAAGCACCAGAACACAAATTAAAAGTGTGAATTATTGCTAGACAATTGTGAAAATATGAATTATTAGAATCCAATTTTTCATGTTCAGATTTCATATGATATGAAATGAACTGATAACATATACTTCCTCCAAAATTTTTTGGGAATAAGGATTTTATCTTTCATAATTGAGAAATTTTAATTAACCAATCTAATTATTAATAAATACAATAAATATCAAACCTAAACATTGTTCATATCAATTTCATCTGCTCTTTCAGATTTACTTAATTAATATAAGTGGTGGAAGTTTGGATTTACCCTTCATTTAAAATTTCCCCATTGTCCAATTATTTTTTCTACCCTCCTTATTTCGTTTTGTTTGTTGCCCGTTAAAAACCCAAACCCAACCTCCACTTTTGTTGTATTTGTTCTGCATCTGTTCTATCAACGAAAGCATCAAAATTAAACACTGAACTAAACGCCACATTTACGAGGCAATCAGTGAACTCATATGTTGCATAGATTCCATGTATCCACACACTACGGTTTTTAGTTGAAGCAAATGTTCACGCAAACACCCTTTACAACACAGCGTAGCTCTCTAACTGCCATCTAATGGTCTCGAAATCAGAGGCGGATCTAGAATTTAAAATTAGTGGAGTTAACAATAAGAATGATTGATCGGATTTGGTTGGAGGATGATCCCGAAGAATCTTTATCCTGGGCCCAAAAGGATATGTATTATTTCGGGCTACTTTTCCCTAAAAAAAATAAGAATTTATTAAAAAAATTAAAGTTTAATAGTACTAGGTATATACTACCTCCGTTTCTGAATAAGTGTCAAATTTTCTAATTACCTTGTCACTTTGTATTTGTCAATATTACAATGTCAATAATTAAAATATTCATGTTACCCTTAATCAATGAATGTGATATTTTATTTTACCTTTGAAAATATTCTCCTTTATTCCTACTAAGGCTCTATTCTTTGATTATGTTATTTTCAGGTTTGGATGGATAAGTTGGGATAAATTATGATGTTTTTTTGGGAATTGTGTTTTTAGAGTAGAATTTTTTTGGAAAATTGTGTTAGGTTTGGATAAGTTTGGATAAATTAGGATAAGTTAGGATAAGTTCAGAGAGTTATATCCAACCTAACCAAATAACAAGACCTTATTATTTTTAGTTTTCTAATTTTAATTTTCTATCTTCTACAATCTAAATATTTTTATTGATGATGATGACCACTTTTATTTTTAACAAGAGCTTCACTCAATCAAAAATCGGGTCACACATAATTAATTAATTCTTACAATTTAATTTAAACAATAATAAAATAATTTATATTTTTAATTTAATATTAATTTCTTAAAAAATTGTCAAATAAATCGTAAAGAATATAATACACAACAAATGCATATATAGAACTTGCGGTAAACAACAAAACAGAGTTTTGCAATGCATAAAAAACAGACACGTAAGAATGAATTAGACTTGAACCCATGCATTATTATAGTTCTGAAACGCAATGTATATAGCAAATTAGCAATAAATCAACAACCTATAGTAAATAGTCTAATCATCTCAAAAGACTCAAATACAACAAAAGAAAGAAAAGCCAGATTGCACATAACAAAAGATTCTCTATCGAAGAATCAATATTAGATATAGCCTTATTCTCGACGGTTCTCAGGACAGTCATGGCCCATGAGGCGATAATAGACTCCCGGAAGCTCCCGTTAATGATGAATCCTTCGGAGTTGTATCTTTCAGACTTGTCGTTGATGGCAGTATCTATTGAAATTCCATGTCTCATATTATAAATGAAATATTTGCCGTCCTTCCACATCACTACTTGTTCGTTGCCTAGGAAACACAGGGAGTAACAGCCATGGTCATCGTCAATTATAATCCTACTCCAAGACTCTGCGACATAATACTCTTTCATCACCCAAACACTCTTTGTTGATGCATCGTATATACTTAGACATCCACCAAGCACACCAAGTTTATTAGGCATGAACCCGCAGGATTTTGGAAGTAACAATTCACCGAACTTCTCCTCTAACAAATCAAAGGTGACAATAATATGCTTCTTGTCTATAGTCCTCGTGTCATACCAATGAATGCACCCGTTGATAAACACGCCTGAATCTTTGTCAATGACACGAGAATAAAGGGAGTTCCCAACATTCTTCCAAGAACCAGTTTTCAATGAGTAGACACAAACAAATGTCACGTTGGCCTCGTCATAAACCACTACAATCTTATAATCATGGCTAGCTGAATCATACCCAAATCCATACAATTGCCAGGCTACATTAGCAGAAGGAGTAAACGGAAAAGGAGGCACTTCCTTGATCTCTCTAGTAATTGGGTTCATCACCCAACTCCAACCATCATAATCCCCAACTAAAACCAACCCATCACAAGAAGCGCGTACAGACTTCAAAGAACCACGGAGACAATTTGCAAAACTCAACTCCGTTGCAAAAAATGTTATTTTATCTGATACCTAATGTGCATCGCTTAGGAGGGCAGAGCACAGAGATCGCATTGGATCACAAAGTACGAGCGATTCGTGGGTGAGAATCCTACTTCTCTCGAGGTGGGTTCGGATGAATTCAGGTTGGGAAAGAAGAGTTCGCCATGACTTGGATACACAACGGCATTGCCCAACGGACTTTGTCGGTAACCAGGAAAGTATTTCCAAGTTCCAACGCCATCTCTTCTGGAAGGTTAGAGAAACTTTGCCTCTGCATCTTGCTGTAAGTAGAAAGAAGTGTTTACGATAATAAGAATGGAACAACCAAAGCAAATATTCAGGGACAATTCTCTTCTCTTGATCATCTCTACCTTGCGTTGTGGGTGACATATATATAGTTATATTATGTCGCATGCCTTGCCGCAAAAGGAAAAGGTTGGCTTTGGACTTTCCTAATAGCAAATAGTATCCAAATCCTAATTGGATTCAAACAGAAGAAATATCAAATCTATTCTTATTAAAACTTTTCAGTTACCGAAAATTTATCAAATTCAAGTCAACCTTTACATCTATTTTTTTAATTAAATTAATAAATATTTCCTTAAGTGTAAAATTTATCATTGATTGATTTTCTGTATCACTTGTTTTTTTTTTAAAGAGTAGAACTCAATTAAAGAAAAGAAGCAACTATGCATGATGTTGTTAACTATGCATTATGTTGTCATCGGGAACACTGATTTGGATTTGATAATTTTTATATTGTACTGCCTCCGTTTTTATTTATCTGTCACTTAGGAAATTGTGTTAAAAACTTTAACCATTAATATCTTAATTTGCCTAATGATTCATCATACAAAATTGATGTCATTGGATTCGTAATGAAAAATACTTCAAAAAGTATAATATTATATTTTTGAATAAAAATTTTATATTAGAAATTATTGATTAAAAATTGATACTAAAAACGTAAATGATAAATAAAAAAGAATGGAGGGAGTAACTCATTGTAATTTGTGAATAATTAATGCTCAAAATTTTGTCAAATTGTCAATTAATTTGGAAAGGAAGGAGTAAATGTTTATGTAGTTTTGCGGATAAATGTAATAATTTTTGTAGCAAGATTTGTATTTTTCTTTTGAACACGGATAAATGAGAAGGTCTATCCTCCACTGGGTAAATCATGTAACTTACACTTTTTTTTTAAAGTATGGTTATTTTTAACTTTTATAGTGACAGTTAAGGGATTGATTATTTCCTTTTCGGCTCATTTTCCAAGCTGGTTTATGATTGTCATTAATTTAAGATCTTAAATTTATGGTGTGTTTGGTTTCTTTTCCAGGAAATAGTTTTCTTTGGAAAAGTTTTCACTGTGAGAACTTTTATGGGAAAGAATATTTCATAGTTTTTTGTTTACATTTGAAATCATAAGAAAGTTTATTTAAAACATCTAAATTACCCTCATTTGTTTATTTATAAAATAGTTTTTAGGGGTATTTTGGGTAGTTTCATTAAAATACTTCTCCTTTCGGCCTTTCCCATAGGAAACAAACTTTTCCAACCTCTCTTATGGGAAAGATTTTCCTATCTAACATGGGAAAATATTAGGACCAACTACAAAAATTTTACATCTTTATTTTGTAACCAAATATGGGAAACTTTGGTAAACTTGGGAAAGTTAAAAAACTTTCCTAGGAAATTCCCTCAACCAAACACTCGTTTGGGAATTATGTTGAAAAACTCGTTGTCTATTTCATTCAAAGTTTTGGGCCATGTTCTTTAGTTAGATTATTTTCAGATTTGGATGGATAAACTAGGATAAGTTATGATGCTTTTTGGGAATTATGTTTTTAGAGTGAATGTTTTTTTTTTTTTGAGGAATTGTGTTAGGTTTGGATAAATTTGGATAAATTAGGATAACTTAGGATAAGTTGGGAGAATTATATCCAACAGAAACAAAGAACAGGGCCTAAGTGAAAGGATGTATTTGTCCAAGTCCAATTTTTTATACAATTTTTCTAGGTATATTGGACTCCTAAAAAGTTAATTTTTGTGACACTCAATAAGAGACGGAGGTTGTACAACACAACCCTAAAACATACAACCCTAAAACATAAAAGAATCAACAAATAGACCATTGATAGTGTCACAAAACCAGTGAATGGAGTTGCCAGTGGTGGAGTTTCGAAATTCAATTGTGTTTGGGAATGAAGGAGAGCAACAATCCAGTGAATAGAAGCAAAAAAAGAAAAAAAGTTTCCAAAACTTGCATTCAGCAAGTCTCAAACTCACACCCTACCAACTGCTAATAACACATAAATGCACTAACCACTTAGCTACTATAAGCTTATTGACTTTGTTAGGACTCGAAGTTAACTGAAGGAGGAAAGTAGTTAAAAGGTTAAAAAAACTAAACCCTTGTGTCTAGTAGGTCTTGAACTCACACCTCATCTCTTTTGTATTTAGACGTGAACCACCTAACACACTTCCATTAACATGTTATATTATACATTTATACATAATTAATTAATATATATCCTGTATATGTTTTTTTTTAAAAAAGTTCATATTTCCCCCCCAAAATCTTAGAGGAATCAATTGACTCCACTGATACTGAACTAGATCCGCCCTTGCAGTTTAAACTCAAATGAGTTGTATGTCAAGATTTATGTATCATGACATGGAATTTTGATTTCGAAATTCATCACTAGAAATTGAAATTCATCCCCAGAGTCAGCCATAAATATTCCATACACAAACAGGGGAGGGAAGGGGACTCTGCAATTACTCACCAAAAAGAAATCATTGGTTAGTTTTTGAGAAGGGTAGTTCTGTCTTTCCAATTTACTTTTGAGGGTATTTTTGGTAAGGACAATTATACATAACTTGACTCAAGATGGTTAATAATAATCTTGAATTGTCTATATTTTATATTTTGTTATCTTTCAATAATATTTACTCTAATAATTATGTATATTTATCAATTATAAGAGTATAATACTTATAATTTAAAAAAAAAAGAGTATAATACTTATTAGGTAGGTCAAAAATATAAATAATAGCTAATTTTATCAATCACAGTAAAAAATACAAATTGTATGCATAGTTTTAAATTAATGGAAAATATAAATAAATAAATATTTTTATATTGTTTATAGGTTATAATAACCCTCAAAGTAATGAAACATGTCTTTAACATGATTTAAATATACTACAATTAAATTTATGAGTGATTTATGTGAGATGCAAGATGGTTAAGAATCATCTTGCATCAAGATATTTATCATTTTGCTTGTGTTAAACCACATAAACCATCCGAGAAAAATATGTCCAAAGCGTTGACTAATCGGAAAAAGTACGCATTTAGTTAGTAAAAATTAGGTTGGGTAGTTAACATTTTTCAAATATAATGGTAAAATCTTCATTTCTCAAAACGTTGGGTGAGGCATGTGTTATTAGTTTGATATAGAATGTTTAGACGTACCTTCATCTTTAATTTATACAAAACTAACTTGGGAAAAAAAAGGATTTTGAAAAAGCTAATGTCTTGATTGATAGCTATCAACCTAAGGGAGCGTTTAATAGGAAATTTTCTCGAGGAAAATTTTCCATATGAAAGTCTTCCATGGGAAATATTTCCTCAGGAAAAATTTCTCTTAGCCCCGCTAAGGGAAATTTTCCCTAGTAAAATATAGGAAGTGATGGATCCATCGTAAAAACTTTCACAATGTCTACCTACATCCAAACAAAGAAAAATAAGTCAACTCGGTAAAATTGACCATTTCCCGGGGGATTTTAACCAACCAAACGCACCCCAAGATTTTTCTAAACGAAAATGATATGAGTATTGGGCCAAGACACCTTTTAAGTCTTGTCCTATGAAATTAAATCATATGATTGAATTCTCTTGCTATAATTGCATAAAGTTATACATGATATGAGTATTGGACCAAAAATTACCAAAATTTAACTTTTACTCAACTACTTTAACCCTTGAATTTTACACATGGAAATTATTGATTCAATGAGGGTATCATTTATATTCATTAACTAATACTTGCTATTAAAAATAATATCAAAAATTATAAAAAATACCAATTTATTAGAACATAAGACATATTAAAAAATATTTTGAGACAAGACGGGTATTATTTTTCTAAAAATGTACTAAAATCTTCGAGAACACAATCCTGACCCGGTGACCCCCGTTGCACCTTATATATTGACTTTTGAATGGGCCAGAACACGTATCCGGAAAGAATAGATGACAAAAAAAAAATTAAATAAATAAATCAGGCGTTGCGCTTAATGCCCTTATCCTTCCGTATAAAAAAAGCCCCCCAAATTGTGACAAGAATTATTCTAGCATTAGAAAATGGAAATGCGAAGACAAAAGGCAAAGAACAAATAAAAGCGGTGTGAGGTAGGCCGCATCACCCTGCAGTTAGCAGACCAAATAGGCTATGCCACTCACTCTATTTGTGGACGGCGCCAAGTTGCCTATTTCTGTACTTTTCAAGGGACCAAACCTCCCTCCCTCAATTGTAATGTGTTACTGTTCACCTATCACCCTCAGTCCTCACCCAAATTTGTGGTACTAATGTACCTTTTTAATCTACGGATATAACCATCAGTGTATTCAGGTCCATCACCCATTGTGCTTTTCAATAGTTTATTTATTATCATATTGAATGCAACTTCTCATCTTGCCAAGGGTTGGCCCAAAGTGTCAACTAGGTACTCGTTATTATGCTAACATGTATACCATAGAAGTAATAGTTAATCTCCTCTTCCAACCTCCCAGTCCCACAAGGTTTATGGGGTTGGTTGGGGTGTAATATGGTTAAAATTTAAAAAGTGTGGTGGATCATGGAAAGTTACGGTGGAATGTAGAATGTTGTGTTAGAAATAATTTTAAGTGGATTGATAACTTGGTATAACTTTTAATAAAAAAAATTAAATAAAAATTCAAATGATAAATTGTGGTGGAAATTGGAAAGTTATGATGAGATATGGAACCACAACCAACCAACCGTATGAAAAAACGGAGCCATTCATGTTCATAGGGAAAAAATTCTTACGGTAGTTACAAATCTGGACATAGATGAAATATAAAATTGATAGACCATCTTTGTCATTGGTAACTTCGGTGAACAACTAATCATCAATTGTCTTCGACTTGTAAAGTTTATTGAATAAGAGTTTAGTATGCTGACATGTTTACTCTTCCTAAAAGAAAAAATGCTAATGGTTGTGAGATTGTACCCCCCGGAGTCATTGGCAACAATGAGTGCATGATGAAGTTTTGCGATAATAAAGTTCAAGAAGATGGATGAATGGAAAGATTCATGTTTTTTTTTGCTTGCTTAACTTTTACATATTTTTATGATTAAATTTATATATCATTTAGGTATATATGTTCATTATATGCGTGTTCTAGACGGATGTATTTGGATAGCGTGAGTTTATCGCTC
This sequence comes from Portulaca oleracea, assembly GCA_029582165.1. Lineage (NCBI taxonomy): Eukaryota > Viridiplantae > Streptophyta > Magnoliopsida > Caryophyllales > Portulacaceae > Portulaca > Portulaca oleracea. The sequence goes on from CM055870.1 coordinate 19,113,525, forward strand.
ATTGCAAAAATAAATTGGATTATTTTTTTCGCTATCTTTAAATGAATCGATATTGAAGATCTAAGAAGGTTGATTCTTGTATTTAATTATTGATTATGATTGTTTCAACTTTGGTTCTCAAGATTCGATTTTTTTCATTTAATTAAATAATGAATCATGTGAGATCGTTCTTTTTTATATCTTTATTATTTACAGTATTAAATATCGATGCCCAACCGATCCTCAATTAAAATAGAGGAAAACCAAGTTAGTAAATTACATATGATAAGAAGTTTTATTTTTGTTTTTTATCTTTAATTTCACGAAAATATATATTTAAAAAATATTTTGCGTCAAGACTTATATTATCATCTTAATTATAGATTGTCACTACCATCAACGTACATCAAAAATTTTAATTTGATGACCTTGATCAAAATTACATTTAATTATATACATTTTAAGGCTATGCTCAGTAAACTCAACAATTTGGATAGTGAATAATAGTTAGCAGCTCAATCGACTGGTAGTTCTCATTTAACAATTAGCAAGTAGCCGTTAATGTGAGTATTCGAAGAAAATAGTAAATTCAATGGTTGAATTAGCTTATTACTTAAATTAGTATATAAAAGTATATGTACTTTCCAAAGATAAAAAAATTTCATAGCATTTTTTGGCCAAAAGATTGAAATAATGTTTCAAACGTTAAACATTAATTTTATTAACTTTCAGGAAAAGATGGTTGAACACTAACTTATCGAAGAATAATATTTGTCTTATTAGAACTTTGACTTTGTCAAAATAACATTATGACAAACATTATATATTGCCATACACGATTTAATAAGTATGAACACAAGGATGAAACATTAATCTTGAAATGTTTGGTTTTCTTCTGCAAAAATAAATTATCAACAACTTTTTCTATAATTCAAAGTCTGAACATGCTAAAGAGTTTATAACAACAATGCAAAAATAATGATAACAACAACATGACAGTCATAAAAAAAACAAAAATATCACAACAAATACACCTAAAAATGAGAAAACAGAATTAATCCCAGTTGCATATATGATAATGATATCATATCTTCACACCATTTTCTAAATTTATGCCTTTCTTTTTTGTTCGTTTAGGGGATCATTTTACGTTATGTAAATTCTAATAAATTTTGGTTGGAAAAATTTTTAAAAGTGAAAATTTTAGATATTTTACAAAACATATAACAAATTAAACAAGCATTGCACATTATCTGAGTTATCAATTTTATTTTTTTTTTTCCAATATGTTACAAAATTTTGAGAAAGGTGAAAAATTCTATAACTATATTTACGCACCTTTCTAGCTTGCTTTCTTTCACATAAACCTTGATCCCCAAGGAACACAAAAGACCAAACCCTAACACTCCTTTAAAATAAAAAATAATAATAAATACAAAAAAAATAAAATTATAAAAAGGGAGCCCTCGGCCACTATCCCATTTTTCTGCCCCTCCCTCTCCATTCTCTCCACCTCTGTCCACCCTTGATTACCCCATTCTTTCACTGTTGGTTGGACTCATTTTTGCACAGAAACAGAAAACAAAGGCACAGCACACCCTCTGAGTCTGTCACTCAAAATCAATCATCATTCATCATCATAAACCCATCACCATAACCACAACCAAGGATGAAACTCAACAAAAGCAAAGGTAAAGTCCATCCTTCCCCTTCTTCTTCTTCTTCTTCTTCTTCTTCTTCTTCTTCTTCTTCTTCAGTTTGTCTGCTGGTAAACCCAGACCCAATATCATCCCTGAACCATCTTCTCCCAGCGGCCATTTTGACCTTAATCTCGGTTCTGTCTCTCCAAGACCGGGAAGTTCTAGCGTACATGATCACCCGCTCCCTCAACTCCTCCCCTTCCCCTTCCCCTTCCCCTTCCCCAGCTACTGCTCGTCTCGACAAATCGAAAAAGCCCAGGAAATGTTCCGATTGCCAGTCAGGGTCAGGGTCAGGGCCTCACAAATCACCTCGATTCGAGTGCGAGTGTTTTGAGTGCTACACTGCGTATTGGTTCCGATGGGACTCTTCCCCAAACAGGGAGCTCATCCACCAAGCCATTGAAGCCTTCGAAGACCACCTCGCTAAGTCTGAGCAGCCCAAGAAGACCCACAAAACTCGCCGGAGATCAGACAAACACAACCCTGTCCACCCCTCCTCTCAGGAAAAACCCCCGGAAATTCAACAAACTCCGGCCGATGGTTGTGTAGGAGACAAGGAACAAGAGAGAGAAAGGGAGGAGGAGGATGGAAGCCATGGAAAGCAGCAACAAGAACAGCAGCAGCAGCAGCAGCATAAGGGATTGGCGAGGAAGATGCTGCCGGATGTCATTGGCTTCTTCAATTCCCGTTTATGGAACCTTTGGAGTCCCAATGTCTGAATTTAATTTATTTCTTCTCTCCATTAAACTCCAGGGATTTAGGTTGGTAAACAATTAATTATCGTTAGTGGTTGTAAAAGATACAATGGTTTATGTGTTGTTTTGTGTCTTCACCTTTGTATGTATTTCAACTAGTCTGGCTCCTCCAATTTTGGTCATTTTTGCTTGATATTGAGCTTCAGTATTCAATTGTTACCATTTTTGGTTTTGCCATTTGTTTCAATTTAGCAATCTTCTCTTTGCTTTCTTATGGTTCATTCTGTAAATCTAAATAATTATAAATTGATGTTGAGGGTTGTGTAACTGGTAGGATGCAGTAAATATTAGGTGCCACTAAACTTTTATAAGGTGGAATTGCGATTCGATTAGTTGCGTTAGATTATGGTGGGTTGTGGTAAGTTGCGGTGTGGTAATTGGAAATCTTTGAGATTTTAATAATAAGGTAAATAGTAGATTGTGGTAAATTGCTGCGAGTTACGTAGATTGCGGCAGTAGGTTGCGGTAAATTGTGGTGCGATAATTTAAGATACCGCATAAAAAACGGTGCCTGGAGAGAATGTTTTATATGAACCATGGGCCCTTATATGAAAAGTGTGATGGTGAAATACGAAATTTACATAGATGATTGCAACTTATCAATGAAAGTCAATAAGTCATAATATAAAGTTCAAGTTTCCGAACAGCGAAAAACATGTTTCTTAAAAAATGAACTAATTAGGTTTTTACCTCTTTAAGTTTTGAGAAAATAGGATTTTACCCTCCAAATTTCAGAAATTAGGTTTACCCTCCTACCTTAACTTTAAACTAAGTAATAAATTTCCATCTTACATTTGGATTAAAGATTAAATACATCATTTTCAGATGAAGTTAGTTTTTACATTAATGTGAACTGACCAAATGTCCTCCATTTAAAAATCCATTTGCACACGTGACAAATTAAACTCATCCCACCCTTCCTCATTTTCGTTCAATATCTGAGTTCCCATTCTTTGATTCATCCAGTGTTTTGAGTAGGACAACCTTAACGACATGAAAGGAGAGACGACACTTTGTTATTCTTTTGGGAGGGGTAAATATATATTTTGTTACTTTTAGTTAGGGTCATCTCAGACTTTTTACGTCCTTCTACAGGGGTAGTTTTGTCTTCCACCGGAAAAAGGGTAAAATAATTATGAGTTCAAACTTGAGATAGGGTAAACCTAATTTCCAAAACCTGGAGGGTAAAATCCTACTTTCTCAAAACGTCAAGGGGTAAAAATCTAATTAGTTCCTTAACAAATTAATTTCAAGCGCGAACAAGCACAGGCATCGGTTGAAGTCAAGCTTTCGCAAGTCCGATTTTGACCATCTATTGTTGTCCCTTTTCTTTTATTGTTAATTTGTTATCTAGATGATGGGAAAAATTTTCAACATATTAATCTATTATCTCTGTCACAATTTGTTTGTCACATTAACAAATTTTTCCTTCCCCCTTTGTTTGTCATTTTCAAAATTTCAAAAGTCATCATTCCAATATTACCTTTTTAGACCAATTTATTGTCATTATAACTATTTTTTCCATTTTTTTGCTTGTAATTTATACAATTTCAATAATCGTCATTCTAATTATACCTCAAACTATCAAGGTTAATATCAGACTAAGAATTTAAGACATTTAGTGATGAGTACCAACTTCCTTGAGAGATTCACCCCAAATTTGTCCTTAACTTCGAAACTGAGTTGTTAGTATATATATTTTTAGATATTTTTTCCCCAAGGCTTCTAGAATATTCGTTAGCTCCCCCCCAACCCCACCCCCGGTAATGATGATTGGAAGGATACTAGAACATCGGAGTGCCGCAAGAATCGAGGAGTCCCAATCAAGTCCCAGCTCCCCAACGGAAGTGGTACCAAAAATGTGTAAGAGACACTGTTGATATTTCTAGACTACATCAGTCAACCCACTAGGAAATCCCATTTTATGCATAACCTATTTCAAAACCTCATTCTGGGTTGTCATAGGCAGTCTTCATATCAAGTTTTCATGACACATTTCCTAAAATCAGAACATTTTTTCGTTCTATGAAAAATTTCACGTGTAAAATAATGATATTGTCGGTTATGAGTCTGGATGGGATAAAAGCATTCTAATTTCCGAAATGATATGGGGCGAGAAAGGCTTTAGTCTATTGGCTAAGTTCTTTAAAACAAATTTGTACAGGACATTACATAAGGTTATCGATCTAAACCCTATGACTGAGGTAGGGAATTTTGTTTTTGAATGAGGGCAATAATGGTCTTATTGACAAAATGTAGTCAATAAAACCCTTAGACAAGCCTTTAACAAATTGAATGATGTCATTACCAAAAGTATGCCAAAATCTAGACCTGGCAAAATTGGCCCGAGGCTTGCTTTGAAATGACCCGACCCAAACCTAAACCGACCACCAAAACATTGAACCAACGAAGACCCAAGACTCTATAATGAACCGCCCTAAAACTGAACCGAACCTATGACCCGATTTAAACAAACACCGAAGTAGATCTGAACTGACATAAACCCGAACCGACTCAACGTTGAACCGAGCATGACCCGCGAAAATTGAACCAAACAAGACCCAACCCAAACCCAAATTGTACCTGAACCGAATGTTGACCCGATATAGATCCGCACCGAAGTAGAAATAGACCGACCTCAACCTGAACCGACTCAAACCCGACAAAAATGACCCAAACCCGAATCAGCTCAAACTTTAATTATACCCGAACCTAAGCAAATTCAAACATAAACAACTCAAATCGACCCAAACTAATTCAAACCTAAATTTTTAATGACAGTATGATACAAATCTCGGCAATGGAATGAGCGAATGTCTAGCAAAATCCTTCGTATCACTGAATATGAAAACATGACCTTAGCCAACGGAATGAGCGAATATCTAGCCAAATCCTTCATATCACATAAACAAATATAAAATCAGGAGATAGATGCTTAATAAACATTAGCTTGTAATCGTGCAGAAAAGAACTAGCTTATGTTATTATGTTCGTAGGTACATCCACTTTGTTGTATATTTGATTTTTAATACTCTTAAATTTCAAATTCAAACATTCATGAAAATCATACCACAAGCCTATATTTTGAAATAATGCTAATGTTGTTTCCAGATAGCTAGTAAAAAAATATTCAAAATTGGTCCATTAAGTAATGATAAGTTTAAGTCAATTAGTATTTTAACTTTTTATTTTAGACAGTTATTTTTTCATGTGACTCTTACCCAATTTCAATTATACTTGACCAAAATCTTAGTCAACTTGAGGTTGACCCAACCAAAATCTTTGGACGACCAATGGTTGACTTGACCCAAATTTTACTCGACTTGAGGTTGACTCGATCTGAATCTCACTCGACCCGACATTGACCTGCCCTGAATCTTACTCGACCCTATGTTGACCCGACCCGAATATTAGTCGACTTGAGTTCACCAGACCCGAGGTTGATCTGGACCATTGAACCCATAGGTGACCCGACCCATAGCTGAACTGATCCAAAGCACCGCAACCTAGCGTTGAACCGAACCGAACCTTACCCGCACCGCGTTCAAACCATATGGGTTGACCCGGACTTTGCCCCAACTCGAACTTTACCCAAACCCATACCCAACCCAAATTATAGTGACCCAAACACACCCGAGCCAACCTATCCCAACCCATACCCGATCCAATGGACCCATTTGCCAGGTCTACCAAAACTTGTAATAAATGACAGCATGCATGGCCAAGAAATTTATAAGGGTGGATTTGAATGTTGTTCAAGAGATTTTTAAGGGTGGATTTGAAATAGAGATACAAATACTCACATCTCCTCACCTAACAAAGGTTGTTGTAGGGTTGGATTCATCGCCACTACACCCACCCTGTCAATCCCTTTCAGTGCTCTATCTCAGCTATCAGGTGGCCGGAGACAAAGTGAATAGGTCCATGTGTTTCATGAGAATGGGATGATGGTAGCTGTCTTGGTGAGTTGGAGAGTCTTTTTAGTAATTTGCTTTGTGGTAGAAATAGGAGGCACTTTGGTCATCCTCCCTAAGATCCTCTATTTTGGCCATCAAGAACGAATATGACTCCTGGGAAATTGGCCATCATGAACCAGTATGACTCACAGTTTTCCCACATCGTCATCGTACTCACCATCTTCCTAGGCTTTTCGGATCACACCTTCACATTTTAGGTGATGTACTCACATGCTCACAGCCTCACATCTTCTCAAACTCGAAGGTCTCCTTACTTTCCCACCATGCCTCGGCCTCCATTCAATATTAATGGTCTCTAATAATGGATTCAAGTAAGTTCGAGTTTAGAATCTTCTTGGTTTTCATTCAAAAATGAATCTTTCTCACTATATAATTTTTTTTTGTCTCTAGTAGACTCTTTTGACTATAAATTATAAATATATAATTTTACCAAAAGTTACAATACTAAAAAAAAAAGGGAAATTGGAATCTAATAAATCAACCTTTTAGGGTGCTTTGATCTAACGAACAAACCTTGAACTTTAATATTAGACGAACTGACCTTAACACCTTATTGTTTTCAACGAACCGCCACCGAGTCCAACTCGTCGGAAGTATGACGTGGCGGCGGTGCTTGCTTATGTGAAAGGTGTTTTAGCAAAAAAAAAAAGAAAAGAAAAAAAAAGTCATACTCCTTTTTACCGAGTTGGATGAAATAATCCAACATATTCCTTTTAATAAAAATTCAACCTCAACCTCTCTCTCTCTCAAACCCCCCCAGGCCCCAGCCCCAGCCCCAACCCCGACCCCATCCCCCCCCACCCTAACCTCTCACTTTCTCTCTCAACCTCCTCCCTTCCCCCTCCATTTTCGACCACCACCGAACCACCGTTGCCATCACCGTCACCCAGTGGCGGATCCAGGATTCAAATTCAGTGGAGTCAACAATGATTTGCTAAAAACAATTTAAATTTAACAGTACTAAAAAGCTTAAATGCAAATAAAATAGCGAATTTATATTAATCATGAAAATGGTATTAAATAGAAATAAAAACCTAATAGTCGGATCGACGATCATGCATCTTCTTGAAAAGGTCAATGATATCTTCATTGGATACTTTTTGGAAGACGTCATCCTCAAAATAAGTAATAACAACATCATTTAAAAACTCATCGGACATTCTATTGTGTAAATTGATCTTGATAAGCTTCATCGCTGAAAATACTCTCTCAACTGTTGCGGTGGAAACCGGCAAAATCAAAGCCAACTTCACTAACAAATATACACGACGGAAGCTCAAATGCAAACCTGTCTCAACCAGCTTCATTGAAAGCCCAATAGTCCCTTTCAAATTAGAGAATCTTTCATCATCTTGTACATGGTTGATGAAGTTATTGAGATCATCTCGAAGCCTCTCCAAGCCCCACACATCAAAATCTGAGGGATACAATTCAGCTATTCTAAGTAGTTTTGTTTCATCAAAATCGCTGAATAAGCGAGCGGGGTTAAGACATGCTACACCAAGAAGCAATTCGATGCTTGCCTCGGGAAAGCGGCTATTGAGCTCTTGCATTTGCATATCAATAATGGAGTAAAACACATCAACACGATAATGATGTTCATAAGTCAATGTGGAAGCTCTACGACTTCCCCTTTGCCCAAGGAAAACATATAAATCATCCATACTAGGAATCACAATATCATGTTTTTCACCAAATGCATTCACCATTGTAATCAAAGAATCTCATCCACTTTCTCTTGTCTTTTGCAAGCGTTCCTTAGCCGTAGCAAGTAATGACATAGCATTAACAATGTCTTGATCCCTTCTTTGTAAGGATTTACTTAGTTTATTTGTAATGCTCAAGACCAACCTCATGAAAAGTACTAAGAAAACAAACTGAAATGATCGCATGTTGTCCAAAATACCTTTGGCCTTGACTCTATCTTGCCAATAAGTTGAATGATCTCCAATCGCTTCAAGCACAGATTTCATCGGACCAAACATGAGTATAACATTAAAAAATGACTTATAATGTGAGCCCCAACGAGTGTCCCCAGGTCTAGCTAATCCAAGCTCTTGATTCAAACCTCGCCCGATTTGAGTTTCTCCTATTTGCAATGCTTCTTCAAGTTCTTGTGCTTGCTTGTCTCTAAATTGACCCCTGCATTTATAAGAACCTCCAATCACAATTAACATGAATTGAACTAATTCAACCAACCATCCAATATCATCATTACCATGTGCAACAGTAACATTAGTCAACTGGAGTTGATGAGCAAAACAATGTATATAATGGGCTGATGAACAATCTTCCAGAATTAAGCTTCTAAGACCATTAATATGACCACGCATATTACTAGCCCCATCGTAGCCTTGTCCTCGTATTCGAGAAGGACTCAAAGATAAATTAGAAAGTATTGAATAAATACTTTTCTTCAAAGACAATGAACAAGTATCACTGACGTGCTCAACACCAACCAAATGCTCCTTGACAGCCCTCGTGTCACACACATACCTCAAAATAAGTGCCATTTGTTGCTTACAAGATACATCCCGTGACTCATCAACTAATATTGAAAAGTATCAATCTCCAAGTTCTCCAAGAATACCCTTTATAGTTTCCTTAGCACAACAATTCACAATTTCTGTCTGTATGCCATGGCTAGTCATACAAGCATTCCCCGATGAATTTTTCAATATAATACTTCCAACATTTTCATTTTGTTTGGCAAGAAACTCCAAAGTAGTAAAAAAATTTCCTTTTCTACTTGAAGATTCACTTTCATCGTGGACGCGAAAAGAACTTGCTTGATGCAAAAGTAATCTTGCCACATCAATTGAAGCATTAAATCGAACTCGATTCTCACTCTTCTTCTGGTCAGATTGTTGCTTCAAGGCACTTCGAATAGATTGATTTTGTCTCATAAGGTCTTGACAACGTTTTGCACATTGGTTATGCTCACTATTTGTTGTACCAACCTGAACATCAAGCCGGTTCTTCCGATTCCAACCTTGAAATCCTTTACTTGTAAAAGAATCGCCTCCACCTTGGCCTCATGTAGCATCATTCTTAAACAAGTAGCAACACAACAAAATGCAGCATCTTTTTGTACGCTATATTCTAGCCAATTACCATAGTCATCAAACCATGAATTATTAAATCGACGCATGACTCCAAATATATCAGTTTGAGGAAAATCATGATCTCGGGGTTGACATGGACCTTTTAGGATATACGCCCCACGATGCCATGACCACCGCCACCACTATTTTATACCCCTTAACATTGCTCCCTTCTTAACATTGTTCCCCCATGGGTGTTCTCCATTTACCCCACGCATATCCCCCCATTCCAGGTAATTACTCCATTTTATAAAATTCCAATGCTTACTGCAACCACTTTTTTATTTATTTCATCAATATCTCATTTTCTTTGTTAAATTCGAATGTTTTCCAAGCTTATTTGGGTGAGATAAACATGTTTTTTCTCTGCTTCATCCATCGAGCCTTTTGATAAACATTTTATTTTATACGTATACTTGTTTGGGAAAATTTTGGCCTTTTTTTTGTTTGGGGGGGGGGGGGGTTGGGTTGATGGTAATGTAGTAAAATGTTACTGGTTGAATCTTCCACTTGGCTACTTATCATCATATGATTAAGGATATTGCCTTATCATTCATGTAAAACTATTTATTGAGATTACTTTCGTGTGCTGAATTCTGATTGAGACTAATAATTCAAAGACTGAAACAATGAAGATGGTGGTGGTTGTGGCAGTACAGGCGGTGATGGCGGCGGCCGTGATCATGGCGTCGTGGGGCGGCAAGGTGACACTGATGGTGGTGCAGTGGTGGTTCGGTGGTGATCGAAAATAGAGGGGAGAAAGGAGGAGGTTGAGAGAGAAAGTGAGAGGTTGGGGTGGGCCGTGGGGGGATGGGGTCGGGGCTGGGGCTGGGGCTAGGGGGTTTGAGAGAGAGAGAGAGAGAGAGAGAGAGAGAGAGAGAGAGAGAGGGGGGGGATTGAGGTGGAAATTTTTTAAAAAGGAAAAATTTGGATTATTTCATCCAACTCTGCAAAAAAAAAGCATGAATTTTTTTTCTTTTTTTTTTGGCTAAAACACCCTCCACATAAGCAAGCACCGCCGCCACGTCATACTTCCGACGAGTTAGACTCGGTGGCGGTTCGTTGAAAAAAAATAAGGTGTTAAGGTTAGTTCGTCTAATTTTAAAGTTCAAGGTTGGTTCGTTAGATTAAAGCACCACCAAAGGTTGGTTTATTAGATTCCAATTTCCCAAAAAAAAAGGTTATGATTTGAATTATGATAACTTTATAAAATAAATAATTATATAAATTAAAAATTTATTGTTAAACTTTCTAAATAAGGATACGTATAAAATAGTGATTACTGATTAAGACCCTGTTCTTTTATACGGTACCACGCGGTGCGGTAACGCATCAAACCGCATTACTCAATATTCTACCACACTTCACCACACTCCACCACATTTTACCACAAATCATTACCAAAATATTTTCTTACTTTTCTCTCTCTTCACTTTTCTCCTATACTTTTTACATTCTCTCTCCTTACCTATCCCACCTACCACAACTTCCACAACAACTTACCACACTTCACCACTCTTCACCACACTTTTTCAAATTCCACCACACCGCGACCACACCACACCGCAGTGGTAGACCTGGAAAATGGGTCCATTGGGTCGGGTTCGGGTCGAGAGAGGTTGGGTCTGATTTATTTGGGTCAGTATAATTTGGGTCGGGTATGGGTATGGGTATGGGCAATGTTCGGGTTGGGGCAGAGTCCGGGTCAACCCATTTGGGTCAAACTAGGTTCGGTGCAGGTAAGGTTCGATTCGCGTCAGGTTGTGGTACTTCGGATCAGTTCAGTTATGGGTCGGGTCAGCTACGGGTTCAATGGTCCAGAAATCTTGGGTCGGGTGAACCTCAAGTCGATTAATATTTGGGTTGGGTCAACATCAGATCGAGTAAGATTCGGGGCAGGTCAACATCAGGTTGAGTGAGATTCGGTCAGGCTAATCTCAAGTCGAGTAAAATTTGGGTCAGGTCAACCATTGGTCGTCTAAAGATTCAAATTGGGTCAACCTCAAGTTGACTAAGATTCGAGTCAGGTATAATCAGAATTGGGAAGGAGTCATATGAATAAATAAATGTCTAAAATAAAAAGTTAAAATATTAATTGAACTTAAACTTACCATTACTTGGTGGACCCATTTTTTCAATTATGTAGATTTTTTTAGGAATTTTGGACGCTAATATACTGAACTTTTAGGGTATTGGACAATAATACACTGAACTTTGACCTTGGACAATAATGCACTGTACTTTAGGGGGTGTTGAACAATAATGCACCCGGAAAGTTTTTGACGGTGGCTAACTCGGTGGTGATCCTACGTGGCAGGCCGACCACGTAGGATCGCCATCGAGTCAACCACCGCCAAAATTGTTCCGGGTGCATTATTATCCAACACCCCTCAAAGTTAAGTGTATTATTATCCAAAGTCAAAGTTCAGTGTATTATTGTCTAATACCCCAAAAGTTCAATATATTAACGTCCAAAAACCCATTTTTTTACTAGTTATTTAAAAACCACATTAGCATTATTTCAAAATATAGGCTTGTGGTATGATTTTCATGAATGTTTGAATTTGTAATTTTACAAGAAATAATTAAAGAGCAATAAAAATCATATATACAACTATCGGTTCAGGTACAATGCGGGTTTGAATTTAATCTGAGTCGATTCGAGTTGTTTATGTTTGAATTTAATTAGGTTCGGGTACAATTAAGGTTGGAACAGATTCGGGTTTGGGTCATTTTTATTGGGTCTGAATGGGTTCGGGTTTGAGTCGGTTCGGGTTTAGGTCGGTCTACGTCTACTTCGGTGCGGGTCAACAATTGGTTCAGGTACAATTCGGGTTTGGGTCCGCTCTAGTTTGGTTCAATTTTCCCGGGTCATCCTTGGTTTAGGTTTGAGTTGGTTCGGGTTTAAGTCAGTTCAGATCTATTTCAGTGTTGGTTAAAATCAGATCATAGGTTCGGTTCATTATAGGGTCTTGGGTCATTATCGGTTCAATGTTTCGGTGGTCGGTTCGGGTTTGGGTCGGTCTTCGGAGCGGGTCTCGAGTCAGTTTTGCCAGGTCTACGCAACGGTACCGTATAAAAGAATGGGGCCTAAAGTTGTAGAAGGTAAGGACCGGTAGGAATAATCATATGCTGTGGAAACAAGGGATCAAACTTTATTATATTCCCCCTACCATCGTTTTCTTGAGTGCCTAAAACTATTCAATTTTTGTTTTAAGAAAATAGAGAGCAATTAGTGGGATTAGATTTTGTATCACGGTGCTCATTGGACACCATTAATCTTTTGATTGAATAAAATGGGTTACTGCCCGTCAATTACTGAAAGAAAAAAAAGAAAATAGAGAGCAAAAAGAAAAAGGAAATTCGAATTCCCATGCCAAAAAGTGGGGTGGAAATACTTTCTTACAAATCTATATTTAATAACAATAATGTCTTGTTTAACTTCTATTCCAGTTCCATTATACGGTTGATAAAGCGTGACTGCAAGTAAGTTTGTAAGTATGGTTATGGACAAGTTGATAAAATGTGATTAAAGATTATTAAATTTGGTAAAGATTGTAAGTATGATTATAGTTAAATTGATAAAATGTGATTAAATATGATTAAATTTGGTAAAAAGTAAATTGAGTGAGTAAAAGTTAAAAAAGTACTTACAGTTTTTATTAAGATTTTATGAATAACGCTATATTCTTTAGTACCGTGCAGTGTGGTACCACAACTCATCATGCTACTCAATATTCTTCCATATTTTATCACACGTTATCACACCGTACACAATTTACTACAATCATTATCAATATATCTCCTCACTTTTCTCCCCTATTTTTCACATTCTCTCATATCACCTGCCGAATCAATCACACTTTTCACAAATTTTACTATACCATTCCACACTTCACCGCACTTTCTACAATTTTACTATAAAGCACCATTTCTACACAATATCAACTGTTTAAAAGAACAGGATCTAAACAAAGTCAATCACATCACTTATTAAATATATAAATTTTTAAATATATATTAAATATAAGTTGAATAAAAATGACAATATGTAATTGGTTAAAGTTATTAAATATAATTAGTTCTTTTAAAATTAATCAATCACGTAGAAGAACATTGATTTTGTTTCATAAAAAGCCAAAACAAAATCTAATTTGACCACTAATTGTTTAGTTAGGTACGGAGTACTTAGGTGTCGCTAATTTGACAGAAGACTTGACAAATGACAATAAGTACTCGTAAAAGTTTTTGCTTTCTAGCTGTGTGAGAATCAAGCACGAATTTCAGGTCCCTTTGGTGGTGATGACAGTTGTGCGTTTATCATCGATTCGAATAGGGGATGGTTTAGCTCTACTTAGGTTGGGTACGTTTGGTTGGTCAATAACCTCGGGAAAATGATTAATTTTTTTCGGGTTGACTTATTTTTTTTCATATTTGGATATGGGTTGACTTCGGAAAAGTTTTCACGATGGATCCACCATTTTCTCCATTTTCCTAGGGAAAATTTCCCTTAGGGGGGCTAAGGGAAATTTTTCCAGGGAAATCTTTTCCGTGAAAAACTTCCCATGGAGAATTTTCCCTAGGGTTCCTACCAAACATTCCTTTAATTAAAAGATAATCCAACAACCACATTAGAGTGTTATTTTACAATGATTTCTGTAATAACTAATTTTCAATAAATTTCTCGAACGCGGGATTATAAAGTTACAGAAAATTTTAACGGTTTGTTTGGTTAGATGTAATCAATCATGTAATACACCATAACATTGTTATTTGCATTACAATGCTCAGTTACATTTGGAGCATTGTAAACAAAATTATATTGTAATCAAAATAATATCTAGTAATTTAATTGTGATAACACTCACTTTACCTATGTTAATGTGATTACTATGTCAAAACTACATCTCGTATCATCATATATAACCTATATACTGTTATTGTAACACCTAGGATATGTGGTTAAGGCCCTGTTCGGCAAAATTAGTGTTTTAGGTAGCGGATAGAGGTTTATGTAGCGGATAGCAGTTTAAGCAGCGGATAGCGGATGACTGTTCAAATGAAAATCGTGTTCGGTAAATTTAGTGGTTGAATTAACAGATTATAGTGAATTGACAGAAAAGGATGTGAATAATTTTGAAAGATAAAATTTTCAAAGGGTATTTTTTGACCGAAAAATATGAAACGCTATACTCCAAACGCTAAACGTTAACTTTATTAGCGTTTCACAAAACGCTCCTCAAAACGCTAAACGCTACTCAAAACACTAGCTTACCGAACACTAATATTTACGCAATTAGAGTTTTGACTTGGTCAAAACGCTAAACGCTGCCCCAAATGCTACTGCCGAACACAGCGTAAATGTGACTTAAAGGGATTGAAATAACTACTTATATTACCAAGGTGCACCTTCTTTAAGGTAGTTTATCTGTTGGGAATTCCCTAGTTAAACGTACTTGGCTGAGAGTAGTCTCATGATGGGTGACCTCCTATGAAGTTTTTCCAGGCAACATGTGATCGAGCACGAAGCATGCAGGAGAGACTCGTGGTCATTTGTAGTGTCAGTCAATAATCCTTGAAACAATTATCTTGATAATGTTCACGACCCGTGAGGGGCTGGAGCATTACAAATGGTATCAGAGTCGACCCGAGACCGTGAGTTGCGCCAGGGACAGGAGATCCTTCGACAATCACCTACCAGAGCAAAGATTCTAGATTGGTTTGAGGCACAACAAGGACGTTGTACGCTTAAGTGAGAGTGATTGTAACACCTGAGATATATGGTTAAGTATGACTTAAACAAATAGAAATGACTATTTATATACCAAGGTACACCTTTTAAGGTAATTCATTTGTTGGTAACTTCTCAGTTAAGTGTGCTTGGCTAAGAGTAGTTTCAGGATCAGTGACATTGTGGGAAGTTTTCATGGGCAACTTGTGAACGAGGACGAAACACGCTGGAGAGACTCATGGTAATTTGTGGGGCCGATCAACGATCCTTGTTTATCGATAATGTCCGGCGACCGTGAAGAGTCGGAGCGTGAGGGACCCATGTTATCAATAAGTGGTACGTATTAATGAAAAGAGCATAGCCATAACCTGTGTGCTGTGTTCAAAAGAAGTGAAGAAAAGAGTCAAAAAATGCTTTAGTTCACATTTCACAACTTGGCTGATATTTTTGGATTATTTAAAACCAAAAAAGACATTAGTTCACAATTATATTTTAGATCAAAGTTCAACACAAAGAAACAACACATTAACGATATGAAAATTAGAGCAGTGAAAACATTAGTACTGTTGGCTTCAAAAGAAGCTCTCAGCGTGCAGTGGCACCTTTGATCAGTGTCTACACACATCAGTTTAACACTCAACGCCATTATATTTATACTGCTACCTCTTCACAGTTAAACTTTCATACCAACCTTTCTCTTTTTCTTTTTTTTTTCTCCAATTTTCTTCTGATAATACCTTAACTTGGCTAATTGTATACAAAGTTGCGAACTAGTTAGTTTAAATATCTCAAATTTTAGGCTTAACTAGGTTTATTATTCCCTGCCCCCTCATTCCCCTTCGTTTTTACTGGCAAGGTAATGGAGGGGAGGGGAGGGGAAGGGAAGGAAGGTGATTAGGGTTAACCTTGTTTGGATTTATTAATAAGGGGAAGAGAGGGCGAGTGTTAAAATTCTTCCCTTCTCCCTCATTCCCCTTCATTTTGAGGGTTAAGAAAATGGAGGGGAACGGAAGGGAATGGAGGTTAAGTGTTCCCCTCTCTTCCTCTCCCCTCACCCTCTAATTATTTTCCCAAACATGAAAAATTAGACAATTCACCTCCCTTCCCTTCCCTATCCTTTAAGCCCCAATACAAACAGGCCCTGATCTTTGGGCGGAAAGAACAGCCCCGTAATTTTACTGGCAGAGCTTTAAAAAGTAAAAAAATTAGAAGGTGTCCACAGAATAAAAAAAAGGGGGAAGAAAAACTCCATTTGTGAATAGTGAGTCACTCTGTGACTGGGTCAGTGCTGAGTGGGCTAAAAGAAGGGGGCACGATATGTGCCTTTTTGGGCGATGTTGTTTGGTATGTGGGTGACAATAATCTCCAAACAACTTAAATGCTAATTATTAAAACATCTGCCAATAAAATACTCTCTTCCCCAAGTGTTCGCATTTCCACACTAAAGGAATAAAGTATGGTCAGAGACAGAGAATTAAGGGAGGGAAGCCACAAAAAGAGGAACAGCAGGAGAGAGGTGTAGATGGGGCACCGCTATTGCACTTTAACATAATTCTATTGACTCGTCAAAATCATTCACTCTATTTCATATTAAGCCCCGGTCTTTCTTGGAGTTTTTGACCAATCAAAGCATCATTTGAAACAAGGGACCTTAGAAAGAAGAAGAAACAAGGATTACTGACCGTGAGGGATGGCCTAGAAGATATTTTGACACTTTGGTCTGATGTGGATTGTGAAGTCCTTATTTGTGGTAAATCATGAGGCCCAAAATGATGACTAAGCATGCCCATGCGTTAATTATTTTTTTTAAAATTTCAATTTTCAATGTCTGCCCGTAGAGTTGCCCAAAAAACATTTACATTTTGTCTACCAAATAGATGGGTTTCATATGAGATTCAATGTGGAGAGAATGAGGGGTGCAAAAGAAGAAGAAGGATAAAGAAGAAGAAATCGAAGAAGAACAAACAAAAAGAAGAATAAGAACAAACAGAAACAGAAGAAGAAGAACAAATCAAAGCTATTTGGTTTCTTTGCAATATCAACAATTTGTATAATTTTTGCTTTGGGGAGTGAGGTGCTCATTTTGTCTATTGTTTCGAAACTTGGACATTTGGGTTCGATTTTGTATCCACTTTCACATTTTCAAATGTTTGGAAAGTGTGTTGTGCTATTTGACACTTGTCTTCGAATGAATAATGGATTAATTTCACAGAACCTCTTTTTCTTTTATAAGTTTTGTCATACAAGGTTTAATGTTCGTTATATATGTAAACCTTGGATATCAGTGTAGTAAACCTTGGATATTAATATGACAATCCCTGTATGACACGGTACCTTCAATCCATAGAATAAAACACTTTAAAAGTTTTTAATACATGATAACTCACGACAATACACTGAGTACATCCATGGTTAGTAATATGTGTTAACCAAGAATTACTATATTGATAACCAAGGATTACTATATCCACTGAGTGCATCCATGGTTAGTAATATATGTTAACCAAGGATTACTATATAGATAACCAAGGATTACTATATTGATATCCAAGGTTTACTATATTAGATATAGTAAACCTTGGATATCAATATAGTAATCCTTGGTTATCAATATAGTAATCCTTGTTTAACACATATTACTAACCATGGTCCATGGATGTACTCAATGTATTGTCGTGGGTTATCATTATTAAAAACTTTTATAGTGTTTTATTCTATGGATTGAAGATATTGTATCATATAAGGATTGTCATATTAATATCCAAGGATTTCCATATTAATATCCAAGGTTTACCATATTAATATCCAAGGTTTACTACACTGATATCCAAGGTTTACATATATAACGAACCATTAAATCTTGTATGACGGAATTGAAGAAGAAGAAGAAGTTCTGTGTAATTAATCCATTATCCATTCGAAGACAAGTGTCAAATAACACAACATACTCCCCAAACATTTGAAAATGAGAAAAGTAAAGACAAAATCAAACCCAAAGACCAAATGTCCAAGTTTCGAAACAATAGACAAAATGAGCACCTCACTTCCCAAAGCAAAAATTATACAAATTGTTGATTTCTCACTGTAAAAAGCAAAAATATTGCAAAGAAACCAAAAAGCTTCTTCTTCTTCTTCTTCTTCTTCTTCTTCTTCTTCCTGTTTGTTCTTCTTCGATTTCTCCTTCTTTATCTTTCTTCTTCTTCTGCTTCTTCTTCTTCACCCCTCATCCTCTCCACACTGAACCCCATATGAAACCCATCTTTTGGGTAGGCAAAATGCAAATGTTTTTTAGGCAACAAATAACTCTACGTACGTGCAGATATTGAAAAATTGAAACTTAAAAAAAAATTAACACATGGGCATGCCTAGTCATCATTTTGGGCCCCATGATTTACCACAAATAAGGACTCCACAATCCACACCAGGCCAAAGTGTCTAAATGCATTCTGGGCCGTCCTTCATGGTCAATAACCCAAGAAACAATTGAGGTTTGGGCCACTACCATTTACCAATGGGTTATTGGCCCTAAAGGATGACCCAAGAAGCAAATTGACCATGAAGGATTAAAAGGACAATAAGATCCCAAATTGTAAAATATTTAGGGACTAAGAATGCTGGGGTGACATGATTTCTTTTAATTTATTCTTTTGTGATTTCTTTTCAATCACTTGCCCGAGCTAGATGTCAATTTCCTTGATTTCTACCAAATCTCCTCGTGTGCAACAGCAAACAAATGATATAGAAACTTCATGTATTTGAGTGGATATATTACACAACCCTTTTCTCTGGGTGAAATGATACAGATGAGCCCTATATTTATAGGGAGAAACAAGGAGAGAAAGAGAAAAGAAGCTAACAAACAAAACAAAGATTCTAACTAACTTTAACTACCAAGAATAAAATCTAAGAAAATAATCTACCCGCCAACACCCCCCCTTAAGCTTGAATGGGCAAACATCCCAAGCTTGTGTAAAAGATGTCAATGCTGTTTAGAGGGGAGGATTTTGGTGAGGATATCAGCAAGTTGACACTGAGTAGGAAGGTAGCTAAGTTGTAGTAAGCCCTCCATGACCTTGTCTCTCGTAAAGTGACAATCCACTTCAATGTATTTTGTCCTCTCATAAAAGACAGGATTTTTGGCTATGTGTAAAGCAGATTGATTGTCGCAATGAAGAAGGATAGGCTTGGTAATGGGCACTCCAAGCTCTCTCAATAGATTGGTTAGCCAAGTGACTTCTGCAGCAGCTTGAGCCATTGCTCTATACTCAGCCTCAGCAGAAGATCTTGCCACAGTGGTTTGTTTCTTAGACTTCCAGCTTATTGGAGATCTGTCCATCATGATTATGTAACCTGTGACTGATCTTTTGGATATTGGACATGCTGCCCAATCAGAATCAGTGAATGCTGTGAGTTGCAGTTGATCAGTTCCCTTAAGCAAAATTCCTTGCCCCGAAGTCCCAGCAATATATCTGATAAGATGATCCAAAACGTCCATGTGAGTGGTTCATGGATTTTGTATGAACTGACTGAGAGTTTGTACTGCAAAAGAAATGTCAGGGCGAGTGTTAGAAAGGAAATTAAGTTTGCCAATAAAAGTTCTATAAATACTAGGGTTTGTTAACAAAGTGCCATAGTCAGAATGTAGTTTGCAATTTAGAGGAAGAGGAGTAGCAGTGGGCTTAAAATTCAGATGTCCAGAGTCTTTGAGGAGATCTTGGGTGAATTTTCTTTGGGTTAAGCTAATGCCTTGGGGCAAATAAGATACTTCAAGTCCAAGAAAGTAACTGAGGAGACCAAGGTCCTTGATCCCAAAGGCACTGTTCAATTGATCTTTGAGTCTGTCAATTTCAGAGATAGATGATCCTATGAGAAGAATATCATCAACATAAACAGCCACAATGGTTAGATCATCAGAAGTTTTCTTGGTAAACAAACTATAGTCATTTTTAGATTGAATGTATCCTTGATCCTTTAAGAAATGAGCCAATTTAGAGTGCCACTGTCGAGATGCTTGCTTGAGGCCATACAAAGACTTCTATAGCCTGCAAACTTTATTCTGAGGATTGTGAATCCCCTCAGGCATTTTCATGTACACTTCCTCGTGTAAATCTCCATGTAAAAAAGCATTGTCCACATCGAATTGATACAAAGACCAATTTCTTGCTGCTGCTAAAGCAATGATAGTTCTGATTGTTGTCATCTTCACCACGGGGCTAAACGTTTCATTGTAGTCAAGGCTCTCTTTTTGAGTGTTCCCTCTTATAACTAACCTAGCCTTGTACCTTTCTAAGGATCCATCAGACCTCAATTTAACCTTATAAACCCATTTTGAGCTGATTGCTTTCTTCCCTGGGGGAAGGTCTACCTCAGTCCATGTATTATTGAGGAGAAGAGCATCTATTTCCCTTTTCATAGCATTTACCCATCCTGGGTAGGCAGCTGCTTGTCTGTATGTTGTAGGTTCCTCTAAATGATCAAACTGAGCTATCTGTTGTTGTTAAGAGGCATTGAGAGCAGTGAATTGAACAATATTACAGATCTTGGGCAGCTATGTATCATAATCCTTCAGATAAGTAGGCTGTCTGATGGTTCTGGTAGATTTTCTGGTTGGAACAATAGTATTTGATGTGGTTTGGCTTGTATCTGTAGTGCTAGATGGATGTTGTTGATGGTTTTGTGCAAAAATTTCTTCGGCCTCAGTAGCAGTTTCAATATTTGACAAAAAAATAGAATTAGGAAGCACAACATTATTATCATCAGAAACTACATGATATGGAAAATGTTCTTCACAAAATTTCACATCTCTGCTAAATATAATCCTTTTATCAATCATGTCATACATCTTATAGCCTTTCTTGTGAAAGGAATATCCGAAGAAGACACATGGATGTGCTCTTGGGTCAAATTTATGTCTATTAGCATTTAAAGTAGATGCAAAGCAAAGGCAACCAAAGACTCTCAAAGAGCTGTAATCAGGAGAGGAGTTGTAGAGCTTTTCATAGGCAGTTTTCAAGTCAATGGCAGAGTCTGGTATTCTATTGATCAAATAGGTGGCAGTCAAAACACAATCACCCCAGAATTTCAGGGGGAGTTTTGCTTGTATTAATAAAGCCCTAGCAACTTGCAAAATATGTTTGTGTTTTCTTTCTACAATTCCGTTCTGTTGCTGTCTTTCAACACATGATGTTTGATGCAAAATCCCATTTGAGGCATAGTATGAGTTAGCATGTGTGTCACAGAATTCTTTCCCATTATCAGATCTTACAATTTTGACAATGACATCAAAATGTTTTGTGACAAAGGAAATAAAGTTTTCTAGCATAGGAAAAGCATTGGTTTTGCTAGATAACAAGTATACCCATGTTGTTCGAGTACAATCATCAACAATTGTCAAAAAAGAATGAAAACCATCATATGTATTTACTCTAAAAGGTCCCCATATATCTACAAGGATTATTTCAAATCTATTCTTAGCTCTACTAGTACTGGAAGGAAAGAGAGACTTGTGTTGTTTTGCTTGAGGGCAAATCTGACAGATAGAAGTATTAGGAATATTAGTCAGCCCAGGAATCCTTGTGGGATATTCAGGAGAGGGATGCCCTAATATGCAATGCCAAAGCTCTGAAGGAGAAAAAAGAGCAATGCCTTTTCCTTGGTTTTCAGATGTACTCCTGGAATTAATGGAGTTATTGGCATAATAAAGGCCTCCTTGCTGTCTACCAAGGGTTAAGCATTGGGTCTTCATAGGGTCCTGGATGTAGCAATTTCCAGGTGTAAATACTAAGTTTGTTTTGAGATCTTTAGTCAATTTATGTGCAGAAATTAGATTAAAATGAAAGGAAGAGACATGCAAGACATTCTGCAGAATAATTCCAGATTTAAGAGTCACTTTCCCTATATTTTTAACAGGCACTTGTTTACCATTAGGTAGGGTGATAAAACAAGAAGTAACAACAGGTGAATAAGATGAAAAAAGATCTAAATGAGGTGTAATATGATCATTTGCACCACTATCAATCACCCATTGACCAGTCTCTTTATCAGAAATCAAACAAAAGGATTTACCTGCGAGAAAGGCTGACTGCTGAGACTCCACTTGATCAGAAAGGTGTATATTCTGTTTGTTAAGTAGCTGCATCAGCTGAGTGTATTCTTCATTGCTGAGGGTGTGTCTTGGCACTTCTTGAGTGTCAAAAGAATTAGGGGCAACTTCAGGGTTAGTTTGCATATTTGCAGCAAATCTTTGTGACCTTTCAGCTTGTTTCCTAACCAATTTAAAACACTTCTCAACAAGATGACCAGGTTTCTTGCAGTAATAGCAATAGGGCATTTTGTTTTGATTAGCATGTGTATTGAAATTGTTGTTGGATGTCCTAGGTGCAGATTGAGATGCTGGGTTGGTAGAATATCCAGTGCAAATAGGATTCCTTGTATACCCTTGGGGAATATAGCCTGAATATTGGTGTTGATAACTATTTTGAGCATTCTTGGGGTTTTGATTCCTAGAGGAATTGAATGCCACAGAACCTTCTTCAGGAAGAGAGGGTTTCTTGATGTTTTGTTGTTCTTCTTGAAGCACAATGCTATAAGTTTGGTTGACACTTGGCAAGGGTGTTATCATAAGAATACTACCCCTTACATTTTTATATTGCTCATTCAATCCCATTAAAAACTGGAATAGTTGCTGTCTAGCTATCAGCTTGGATCCAGAACATTCAGAATCACAACTACAAGGGGTAACTACCATCACGTATTCATCCCAAATTTGTTTACATTTTGTGTAATATGCAGAGATGGATAGATTGCCTTGGCTAAGAGTACTCATATCCTGCTGGAGTTGATAAATCTTTGCTCCTTGATTATATAACTAAACCTCTCTTTTAGGTCACTCCAAATAGCTGCTGCAGTTTCTGTATATAAGATACTTGAGGCTATGTCTTTTGTGACAGAATGAAGGAGCCAAGAAATGACCATGTTGTTACATCTTTCCCAGAAAGGTAATATAGGAGAATTAGCACCTGGTTTTTCAACTTTTCCTTCTATGAAGGTTAGTTTGTTCTTGGCTCTCAAGGATACCTCACACGACCTACTCCATTGCCCAAAGTTCATCCCAGTCAAAGGTTCATTTGTCAGGCTAAAATTAGGGTTATCTGAGTGGTGAAGATACAAAGGATGGTCAGAACCTATTGTTACTGGAACTATGACTTTCTCTTCACCCATGATAGGAAAGAAAAGGTGGAAAAGAGAAACAGAAGAAAAAGAATGCAAGCAAGATTTCAGAGAAGCAGACAGAAGATAGAAATGAAAAGAGGGGAAAGAAGGATATCACCAGATGGTAGGCTCTGATACCATGTCAATTTCCTTGATTTCTACCAAATCCCCTCGTGTGCAACAGCAAACAAATGATATAGAAACTTCATGTATTTGAGTGGATATATTACACAACCCTTTTCTCTGTGTGAAATGATACAGATGAGCCCTATATTTATAGGGAGAAACAAGGAGAGAAAGAGAAAAGAAGCTAATAAACAAAACAAAGATTCTAACTAACTTTAACTACCAAGAATAAAATCCAAGAAAATAATCTACCTGCCAACACTAGAAACATAAAATTTAAATTTAATTAAAAAAAATCATGTCACCTCAGCCTTTTTATTCCCACATATTTTAGAATTTGGAACAACATTGTCCTCCTAATCTTTTATAGTCAATTTGCTTCTTGGGGTGCCCCTTAGGTTCAATATGAGCTAATTTTAAGAGTGTTTCCTTTCTTCTTTTTTTTTTAAAATTTTTTTTTATGGAGCAAAACAATGATGCAAAGGACATGCATCACTTTCATGATGGATTAAACAGCCAACTGATCGCACTCTAAGATGGACTAAAAGGTCCAAGTTCCAACACTCTCAGACTCCTGTTCTCAGAATAACACCTGCATAATTGCCAGACCCTCAAGAACAATGCTAACTTGCTAAGCCTCAACTTAAGCAATCAGTCAGCATTTCTTTGTTGTTCCAGTAGATATGCAAGTGAATACATCCAACGTATACCTTATTCTGAAAGCTTATGATGAGCATCTACTTGAGTCGACCATTTCCAAGATCTAATTCCAGTTTTTGCTTCAAAAACCAAGGATCAGATTCCTTCACCCTATAACTTTTAACTCTATTTTTATTGGTCGCTCAGGGAACCTTATTCTGCAAGCCAGACTTCCTAGTTCCTACATTAAACCTTACTAGAGGCTCTTTAAACAGCCTATGAGATATAGAAACTTTGAAATACGGGGGAAAAAAAAAACCATTCAAGTAATATTTCCCGAGCGGACGGGTGGCCAATAGCAAATTTCGTTACCATGTTGGAAGGGTTCAGGGGAAATAAACAAGCGAGAGCTGTTTAAGAAAGAGGCGGGAGATCGCTCTCCGCGGCAGCAAAAGGAAAAGGCGATATTGAGTCAGATTGACTTTAGAAAGCCAATTCTATTTGTTGTTCTATTCCCAAGTTCTATTCCAAAAGACTATCCAATGCTGAGTTCGTAAGGACACTCCACCGCACTATCACATATGGGGGAAAAGGCAGTTGAGGGGGAGTGTGTGAGGGTTGTTTATTTCAAGAATAGGTTGGATTCAACCAGTTGTACCCCTTTTTTCTTTATAACAATAACTAGGGACGAAATGTACATGATTTCATGAATTACTTCTGAATAGATAAAGATATCATAACTATTGAAGAGAACAATGCGTTGGCATGATTCGGTTGTTGTTTTCCGTTCGGCAACTATAACAATATTTACTAGTGGAAAAGTTCAAGTTTGGGCTGAAATACTGCTACTCATAATGTTGCCCAACTCAATCGTGAGCAACACTAAAGTGTATGAAACATAAGCACCTACTGACCTACAGTTATGCATCCTTCTTTACAAAGGAAATGAGGGTTAACTCACACCTCTATTTCCCTCTCCTTCCCTCAATATAATCAAAGGCCAAGCTATGGGAGTGTCGAGTGAAAGTATGAAACATAAGCACCTACAGTTATGCATCCTTCTGCAGCCGTATCAGGAGTAGCATGAGTTTTGTTTATAACCACCCAAGCTTCTAACTGAAAATTAACACAAGCCCTCATAATTCACCCCCTGAGAAGACACTTCAAAAGAGCAGCATTAGATAGAGGCCTAGTGGGTACGTTGGGCCAACTTATCTGATAAAGTGTGTAAAGGCCGGATTTAAAATTAAGATTGCTTTATTTTCAAACCCAAAGATAAGATAATATGGGAGCCCACAACTCCTCCTCAGATATGCAAAACAAGGAAATGCGACAAGGAGGGCTGATCGGCTACCATTACTACTAGAGTTGATTCGGAGACAGTCGGCAAATGTCATACAGGGGATGAAATGTATGATAAAATGTAGCAAATTAATAATGTGATGATTAACTTAAGGGTATAGATTTTTATTTAAAGATAATAAGAAAAGCATCTCTACATTAAGATGCATCCGAGAACCACTGACCAAAAAACTAGGCAAAACAACTCATTACAAAACATAATAATGACGGAAAGGAAATGAACTTTGACAATATCACCAAAAGACAATAAACAGCAATATGAAGAGGACAAGAAGAAAGATACCAAAAACTCACCTCTAGATTGTTTCCCTATCCACTTGTGTCATTCCCACTTCTCAGTCTGAAATCATCAGAATACAAGTTCAACTCTTACAAGGCTGCCTCTCATGTTATACAAGAAAACAAGAAAGTAAGGAGGAAAGGAAAAACAGCCAAAAACCAACCTGTGAAATATGCTCATAGATAATCAAAGGTGCCCCAGCTCATCCTCAGCTCCATCCAGGCAGAGGGAGTTAGGTTGTGACTTGTGAGGATGAAGAATCTAATTTAGTAGGCTTCATTATATAATACACATAGTAATAACATGGTGAGACAGTCACTTGTAGCCTACTGCTCTGAGGTAAGAGAGATTTAACAGCTCCCTTTCCATATTTCATTTGATATATTTTGTTCCCATATGTGAATCTATCACAAAGAAATTGAAAAGTAGTGGCTAAATTCTCAATACATGTCCAAAGCCACCATCTCATGATCACCAGTATCACAGTGTTGAAGTTCATTTTCCCATCCATACTGGTGTTCCTATTTAAAGCACTACTGCATGTATTCCTTTTAACTCTAACTTTACTACCAAAATAAGCATAGTCACATGGATTAACATTCACATGAAATACAGGCTCCACAGTACCAGATAGTACTTGTCCTACAGTTCAGATTTATATAAACAATAGCAAAAAGACCCCACGCACCAAACCGACATGTAAGTCAATTTCCTTACTAGGCAAACTTTATAGACACAACATCCATTATGCATTAGTTGAGATGTCAATCATTTCAACACATTTGTATTTAACAAATGGGTTCGGTTAAACTTGCTAATTATGCGTGCACACTATTTTCCCCCAAGTAGCAGGTTTGAAAATAATACTGCAACTGGGCATGAGCCTGAAAAAGCTTCAGGAGGCCCAAAATGCTTGAAGATGACACTATTAGTAGGACCAGTGTTCCCTTTGTGGCTTAAGTATTGACACACTTGATGGTTTAAGCCATTGAGAGGTGGGATCCAAGATGTTGCTTTCCCAGTTGAACCAGGGTTTTTGAACGTTTATGGAAAATGTTGGCAACACTCTTATCAAGTACAAAAAGCATATTATTTAGTTCCAGTTTTCTATCAGAGAGAAAACCAAAAAAAATACTGAAATTGATATTATCTAAAGTGATCAATACCTTTGTTAGTAAATAACCTGATGCCCCTCATTTTTCTTCTGAATATGATAGACTAGATTCTTTTCCTTAGGTTCTTCAACATGAAGAAATCACTGCTCACTCTGCCTAACAGGTGCCTAAAGACTGCCGAATATAACTTCCGGTATCTCCTGCTTTTGCAGAGTCTAAGGGGATTCAAACATAGGCATGCACAACCCACTAAAAGTTTGGAATCAAAATTATCCTTGAATTTTTCAATTCTTTTTCTTCATCAAAGAACTTTCAAGTTTTTTCAAATCCCACATTGAGAATATCAAGATTGAAAAGGGTTACCTGAATGTCTTGAAGAACAGACATACTTAATCATAACACCATTGTATGTATGAATCTGTTACATCAGAGTCCAAGGACGTCAAGGTTTATTCTACTTTACCCCTGAAATGGGCTGGCAGAGAGGCCCCTTCTGGGAGATATGTGTCTCAAATATCCAAGTATTTACCTAGGACGTGTTGATGCAACTTGCCAATCAACCTTGATCATGAACCTTGCAGTTGTTCACACTGGTTCAAATCCAACAGCTTGAGGGGCCCAAACCCCACCTCCAATGGCCAAATGATTAATCATGACAGATGCTGCCCAACCAAAAGTTGTACACTTCTCTGTGTCTTTCTACTTGTTTTGTCTTGGAAGTTTCAGGCAGTTTTTGGAAAGTGTAAAGCATCCTACTATGAAAAGCATAATGCTTACTCATAGTTTCTTAACAAACAAGCTGATCAGGGGCGATCAACCTGAAGACCAGAGAAATGAAGGTAAGTTCCATCTCAATGGATCCACAAAATCAAATTCACATCTCCTTAACGCTTGATTATTCTGCTCTTTTGTTGCAGTTACTAACTTGGATGCATCGCAAGTTTCGGCAAGGGAGCACTGAAACATTAAAGGAATTTCCCCTGGGTATATATAATCTCTTTCGCTATTTATAAAATTTTCTTCTGTCTCCATCTCTTCTCGCATCGAAAACCTGAAAGAGAAAAGTAGGAAACGGTAAAAAAAAGAAAAAAAACAAAGAAGTAATGCTTCTATTCATGTTTTGCTAACAAAACTTTTATGTACATCTTTGTACCTTCGACTATTTCAACAAGTAGCGAGAGGAAAACTCGTTATGAAGCGTTGCAAAAAGGGACTCATCTTCTCCCAAGGGATCCGCTTGGAAAGAATAAATTCATTTGGCAATAATTGAAAGTTTTGCATATTTGCGATGGGGATGGAAGGCTTTCACTGAAAGAAACTTGAACCTCGAACATAAACTATATCCTCTACATATACAATTCGATCTATAATGAACTATCTTTTTTGCTAGAAATTAGATATCCTGTATTCAATGGGATACAAAAAGGTTGTACTAGTTCATTTGCCACGTAAGATCACTTTCTGCTCTGTCAAGCATTCCAATAACGTAATGAAGATTACAATTTTACAGGACAGCCATTGTTGGACAACCACATCTACCAGAAGCAAAACCATGGCCGCAGAGTTCTGAGGCAAGTGCATAGAGATGACCATGTAGCTGAGCCATTTACCCTTGTGGAGGCAACACTGGGAGACCTAGAGGAGAATGCATCCACTGAGTTGCCAGAGTTCTTCGAAGGATTTTTAGCAATTGGTACTTTGGGAACAGATGCAATCACCTCTGAGCCAGAGACACCAACATTTGCAGAATCCTTCGAGAAAATAGCAGAAAGAGAGAGCGAACTAACAGAAAATGAACTGAAGCTAATCAATGATGAGTTGGAGAAAGTACTTGCAACAGCTGAAGCTAAAGAAGACGTCTGGACAGACTCCTCTGGAAGAAACAGCTATGTTAGTAATGGAAGAATCAGTCATGCAAGCAGCATAACTCTAAGTGGGAAGCCGCTTGAAATTCCAGAAACAACTGATACTGGGAATTTGAACTGTCCTTTACAAGGCTATCTACTAGGATCAGCTATAGAATGCCCAGAAAAGGCACAAGCTCCAAAGAAGGGGCATAGGACATCATTAGCAGAGCTGTTTGAAAAGCATAAGGCAGAGGAGACCTCTGAATCCAAATGCAAACAAGATGAGAGGCATGAAGAATACAAAGAGCATGATAAGACTTCCATGAATCTCATGAAAAGGATTCTGAGCAAAAGAATTCTCAGTGCTTCTTCAAGGAGTTCATCTGCTTCAGCAGAAACCAAACTGCACAAGGTACACTATTATGCATCAACCATCAAGTTACTAAAGGTGTTAATTGGCTGTGTAAGCCTACAAAATTTCAGCCTGAATCCACTTGGAAAGGTACCCGATTATCAAATGGGGTCATCAGCTACACAGGATACTAGCAGAACGCTTAACTCCATGCTTAGATTGATTACCCACAAATCCAAAACCACCTGCAATCACACAAAGCCCTGACATTCCTGTCCAACATTTTCTCCACATACTTAAGCTCACTTACCATAAATTCATGTATGTCTCTTCAGATTATCAGGCTGAGTACCCAAAATATCAGACATCCTACCACTAACCCACTTTCACTTTTGGCAAAAGAAAAAGACATAACTGAATTTTGAAGCATTTGGTTAAAGATTCTTCACTCTAGAAATCTGAAATGCTGTCCCTTTCTTTCTTCCATTATTCTGCAATGCAGATCTTGCATAAATTTCAGAAGAAAGTACATCCAGAATGCTTGACATCCACACAAAAGACAGAAAAATCAAGATCGATCAAGATCAAGGACATAATTCCCTGCAATGGATGGTACTACAAGGAAGGTTATACAGATGAGAGCATGACAACTTTACCCCATTCCTTCAGAAATGACAATGACCCAAGAAACAAGGGGCGCTACAACCCAATTCAATCTGTACCTGAGTGCAGTGATTCAAATGAAAGCAGGGAGTGCTGGATCAAAACTGATTCTGATTGTAAGTATTCACGCATACAACGTCTTCTCGTATTATTTTCTTTTCACAGTAATTCCCTAAAGATCATATCCTTGCTTAAGTCGCGCAGCTCGATTAACATAGGCAGCAAATGTATTTCATATATTTCTTAGATTTGGTAAAATGACCACCTAGAAATATTAGGGCTGTCAAAAGAAGGTCCGACCTGAAAACCCGAATCAGTCCGACCCGGAAAAAAGCGGGTATGGTCATAGAATTTTCGTCTGAATTTTTTCACTGACCGATTTGACCAAAAACCCGAACACAATATTTTCCAATTTCCTATTGTCCGAACCCGGTTTAGACCTGACTTTATGCTTGTCCAATTTGTTCGACCCGAGTCCGACCCGGATAATGTTCCAAAAAACTAGGTATCGGACATCAAGCTTTCGTCCGATGTTCAATTCGTTCGAACCCGAATTGACCCAGACCCGAATTTTTGACTGCCCTACCTAGAATACCCTAACTAAACAGGCTAAGACAATCCCAGATTAGGCTACTAGGCATGGAACGTCTGCTGAATTAACCCAGCCCACCCCCGGAAAAAAAAAAAAAAAAAAAAATCCAACAAACTTATCAAATATGCTGAAAGCAATCTCAAAGACAATGAAAGAGAACTAGACTCGACCCAGTACACTGTCAAGCAATCCAACCTAAAATGATCCAGTTGATGCCTACTAATTGCTTCCTATGAGTTATGACTAAACAATTCTTTTGCATGCGGCAGACCTTGTGCTGGAGCTCTAGAGAGAAGTGGAAGCAATGCTGGATTGTTGATCAGTGATCACAACACGTGCGTGGTGTTCCAATGCTGTATTTATGGATTGGTACTGTAATATATACCAAAATAATAAGATCGTCTCTCAATCTAGTGTACCCCGAAGAAAAAAAGTAGAAAAGAAACCATACTATTTCTCTTGGGAAGTTATGTATCAGCGAGTAATGTAACACTGCATTGCAATTTCACTATTTCATGGCTGCTTTTTTTATTCTTGCATGGTGTTCGACATTATTGAGGTACAAAACAGCAGTGATGAGAAAAATCACGAATTGAACATATGCTACAGGTAGTCTAGGGAAGAATACAGAGCAATGACTCTTCAATTACCTTGGACAAGCAACTAATTGGAGAAAAATTGGGAGAAAATTATAAACTTACAACGGGTTTACACAAGAGGAATTCAGCAAGGAGATCCGTAGGGTTTCGATTCCAGATGGTGTTTGTGTTTTAGCAAAGAGTTTACCGCGCTTCACTCGTTTGGCTTTTGTTCAGTGAGCGAGAACACCAAAATCCGATTGAACGCCAAAATTAATGTATTTTGATGGAAGTAATTAACTTGTTCCAATAGTTATTTATACATACCTACACATAATTTTTTTTAACGGATGAATTTATCTTAATAAAATTAATAATAAATACTTTCAACTACCATAGTTGAAAATAATTATTCAATAATGGTAAAAATTTCATAATTCATTCCATGTCAACAACAAAAAGAATTACGAAAACAAGTATATAATATTTTATCTTTTTCCTTAGGATTATTGGACAACGATAATACGAACTTTGGAGGTATTGGATAATAATAATGCCAACAATTTTCTTGGACACTAGCAGTATCAACTATAAACCTATTTTACGGGAATAGTACGAAACTGAGTTTGTATGTGTTTGACTTAACAAAAAAACGACACGTCGCCTAATTCTCTGAGTTGGAGGTCACAACAAGTAGAAAAAACATTGGTTGTCATTTTTTTTTTTTGCCAACTAAGCTGTGTTAACCAATTTAGCTAACAAACAATTAAAGTTTTATTTTTACATTGTTGTTTAGCTAAGTTAGTTAATTTTGCTTAGTTGGCCTAAAAATGTGGATGTTGATGCTTTTTCA
Organism: Portulaca oleracea; assembly: GCA_029582165.1. Classification (NCBI taxonomy): domain Eukaryota; kingdom Viridiplantae; phylum Streptophyta; class Magnoliopsida; order Caryophyllales; family Portulacaceae; genus Portulaca; species Portulaca oleracea. The sequence continues at coordinate 19,145,389 of CM055870.1, forward strand.
ACTTGCTTTAACCTCTCGCTCATATAATTAGGCGATACATCATGTTTCTTCTACTAAGTCAAACGCTTACCAACTAGGTTATGTATTATTGCTGGAAAATAGGTATATAGTTGGTACTACTAATGTTCAGCAAAATTGTTGATATTATTATTGGCCAATACCACTAAAGTTCATATTATTGTGATCCAAGAATCCTTTTCCTTAATTATCATAAAATAGGACTTAATTTATTATCATACTATTCACGAGTACATAAGCGGATATTAGAGATGGACATTCGATGTCATATATATGTTTCACGTTGGGAGTGATAATTTTGGCTATGCAATGGGCCACCATATTCTCTTTCCTCCTTTCATGACTCTATATACAAGTACTCCCTCCTTTCCATATTATCTGTCATTTTAACTAATTTTCTTTTTTTTCATAATATCTGTCACCTTACAATTCCAATAACACATTAATTACTAATTTATCAAATTATACATCTTTTTCTTCAACTTTTCTCTTTTATTCACCATTTTTCTTGATTATTCACCATTTTTCTTTTTTATTCACCATTTTATTCAATTTTTTCTCATTTCCAAGAATGCAAATTAATGCAAATTGGAAGTTTTATTGGTTTTGTGAATCATGTCTTAAGTGACAAATAAAATGGGAAGGAGGGAGTAGTAAATTTATAAATGTGATAGCGAGCTGAGTATTTTCAAGAATAAGACTAAATCCGTCAACACTTAGCTGATTCTTATCGAAATGGTTGAAAACAGTGACACAATTAATCTTTACGACAATGTTGTTGTAATTGAATCTTGTAGCAAGTTTGGTGCATATAAAATAGTCACTGCTCCCGCAACTCTTGCCTCCCATTTAGCTTTGAATCTCTTAATTGTAACCAAATGTACACTTCATTGCTTTGCTCTGGTTGCTGCATCGATAATCACCCAATTTCCATCTTGGCAATATGCATCCATATTAAATTTGACTAACGCCCTTTTTATTTTGTAAGTGATAGGATTAAGTAGGTAAAGTAATGTTGGTAAGGAAAGGAAAAGTAATGAAATAATTTGTGGTGGATAAGTTAGTGGTGGAGTAAATATATTTCATTATTAAATTCTTAATCTTTTGAGGAAAATAAAAGGATATTGGTTTGAGTGTTTTTTTTAGAGATAAGGTAAGATAAGGTAAGGTAAAGTAAAATAAAGTAAGAAAATGATAAAATAGAATAAGATAAACTTAACTTACCATTATAAAGAACAGAGGCTAAATTGGGAGAAGGAAGTATCCACACCACAATAAGTTATTGTTTGATAGATACGTTTTGATTGTTCTCTTTCGCATGAGTCTGCTCCACTTCAACTTGCAACTTTGTGGCTTTGATAACCAATCCAATAGATGAAATGTTTCAGTTGTTAAAGATTTGATCATTTGTATCAGCCTGTGTCAACCAAGTCAGTGTCATACAGATATAGAAGGCTGACTTTGGGAGTAATTCCTTCCATCTTACCAATAGCTCTCCAAAATTGTCATCACTTATCTTGGAATCTATTTTTGTTGGTTCATCATACTTCCTTTACTTTTTTCACAATTAAGTATAACATCTTTCAGAGTCTCATTATTTAAATTACACCTTGGGCACACCTCTGAATCTATCAAGTGTTTGTGTTTTAGAAACATCGTGGGAGGTCAAACATCCATTGTCAGCTTCCACCAAAAATGTTTTAGTTTGGATACAATATCAACTTCCCATGTCAAGGGCCAATATTTTTCAAATTGGAGAAGGTCAAAAGAAGCATCCAACAAATAGGTTGGTCGGTAAGGGTGTATTTTGACTTAATTGCTGGAGCATTTTAATAGTGGAATTTGGTGATTAATTCACTTAATTGATCTTTCATATCCCTATTTTGCTATCTTAATGGAGTTTTGGGTGTTTTCTTTAATTCGTAAAAATTATATGAACTCCAAAGTTCATATATATATTCATTGATTCATCAATAAATAAGCTTTCCGACGATATATTACAAGCGCTTGCCCCTCCTAGGCCGTGAACATTACCGATAACTGCTTCAAGGATTACTAACTGGCCCCACAAATCATCACGAATCTTTCTAGCACTTTTCGTCCTCGCTCACACACTGCTTGGGAAAACTTACCAAGAGGTCATCCATCCTGACGCTACTCTCAGCCAAGCACGCTTAACTGAGGAGTTCCCAACGGATAAGCTACCATAAAAGAAGGTGCGCCTTGGTGATATAAGTAGTCATTCAATCCTCATAAGCCACACGTTAACCATATATTTGGGGTGTTACAATCACCCCCACTTAAACGCACAACATCCTCGTTGTGCCTCAATCCACTCCAAAATCTTTGCCCCGCTAGGTGGCTGCCCATAGATCTCCCATCCACTGATGCAGCTCACGGTTGTGGGTCGGCTCTGATACCATGTGTAACGCCCTAACCCCTCCCGGGCCGTGGATGTTAACTGAGGACCTATGATGCACAATGTAACACCTGGGGTATATGGTTAAAGTGTGCCTGAAGAGGATTGAAATGACAACTTACATCACCAAGGTGCACCTTCTTTCATGGTAGCTCATCCGTTGGAAACTCTTCCGCTAAGCATGCTTGGTTCAGAGTAATCTCAGGATATGATGGGTGACCTCTTGGGAAGTTTTCCCAGGCAACGTGTGAGCGATGACGAAACACGCTGGAAAGACTTGTGGTGATTTATGGGGTCAGTCAGCAATCATTGAAGTAGTTATCGGTAATGTCTGCGGCCTGGGAAGGGTCGGGGCATTAGAATCCATTCTTACCATCCATCCACCTCCATCTCTACCTCCATCCATCTCCCATCGATCCACAATAATTGAGAATTTGAGAGCGAATTGAAGATTGAATATTACTCAAGATCGTTACAGTGTTGAAGGAGCAAAAGTCCACAATTGTCAAAGTCTTTCAAGGGTTTTCTGTAACTTTCTAGTTCATTTCTCTTCTTCTTTAATTTTATATGCTTTATAAAGTATATTTTATTTGCTTTTGCAATTTAATTATGAATAGTGAGTAGTTTTCTTTTTGTTTGGGAGATAAACTACAAAGTTGTTTGATGAATTAGTTATATTTTAGTTGGATTGAATAAGTACAAATCTAATTTGGATGCATTCTATTTAGCCTAAGTATGTATGTCATTACTTTTGCTAGATCACCATTAGCATGTTTGTAAGTTCTTGAATGAAGCATCGGAAAAATTTAAGAATTGAAAAACTTAGGCTAAACTAGTCCTATAAGCCAGGCATAGAGGTTTTGAATAAGGAATCTTTTGATAGTTTGATTATTAGCCTTGTTAAATTCAAATACCTATGAAAGTAGGTGATTGGCTTTGTTACACAATTCGCTTTATTTCCAAAAGATAATTGCGAAAAACTTTATGCGATCACAGATCCTTGAATGTTCCAAATTTGTGAAATGGATACTCAATCTGCTTTGTTTGATTCACTATCAACTTAGGTTTATTCCCTAAACGTTTTTATTTATTAATTAATCCGTAAGATTTATTTATTTCATAGATAGAATTAGTTTGTTAGAAAAAACAATCATCAAACCCGATCGACTCAACAATCAATTAGAAGGTTAGTTTTGTGTGTTATTGAACGAGTCCCTATCGGAACGACCTTGAATTATGATACAATACACATTGTGTACTTACAGTATATCGTTGATTTAACTATGTAGGTACCATCGTCACCACAACACCATATTCTAGTGTCTTTAAGCAAACGTTGGCTTAACGGGGTAGCGAATATTGCATATTAGCACTGTATTCTAGTGTCTTTAATGGAATGTCGCTTTAGTGAGTATAAAAGACGCATAAGACCCCACATCATTCTTCACTATAGGTCAATATTGTTGAAAAAGTACAACGTGCATACCATTGGGTCCATGTGCCTTGTATTAACGCATTTGGAATAAACCTAACCTAACTTCGTCCGCTTCGAAAGGATTGGTGAGTTCATAATTCATCTTATTAGTCACAACTCTTCTAATCCCTTTAAGTGTTGTAGCTAAATTGTTAGGGTTAGAGGAGCAAAAATTAAATGAAAGTGGTTAGAAATTACTCTAATGATAGCATCTTCTAATTGTACTTATCTACCTTCCTAGTCCTTTAACTTTTGGATTGTATTTTTTTCCGGCTTTGGCTAGCTTTGTGGCGGAAGTCACTTGTGTCAAAGTCTCAATTCTTTAACTAGCAATCGCAATAACTGTATTTACTCCTGAATAAATAGCCTGTCTAGTTCCTTTAATTTTATAGTTACTAGCTTTTTTTGAAGGTTATTTAGTTGCCAAATTTTGTTAAGATCGATTCACCGAGCCAGGCTCTACACCTTGCCATTTCGCTCAATAGATTGACATCAGTTTCTACCCAGGTTTGATCACTAGCTTTCCCGCATTCTAGATCATTAAACCAATATTTTTCAAACCCGAATCTTCTAGGCTCACATGCTCTTTGAGGTATCGAACCTGTGTTAAGAGAAATCGGAGAATGCTGGATTCATACCTCACCAAGGTCTCTACCATTGCTGATGGGCACAATGAACTCCAATAGCCATTGGCCATAAACCTATCTAACCATTCCTTCATACACTTAGTCGTAACTTTTCCTCTTTTCCATGTGAATTGGGCACCTAAACACTAATATTGGATGGCTTACATTTTGACAAAGCCTCTATGAGTCTTGCTCCTCTTTTTGGACCCACTCTTATCATCAATATTTCGAATCTCATCAAAGTCTCCTCCTACAATAGTAGGAATCTAGCCTGAATGGATAAAAGGTTGGATTATTATTATTATTATTATTATTATTATTATTATTATTATCATCATCATCATCCATACATACAATCAATTAATTAAATCACTGCTAATGATTTACTCTTTAAATTTTAAGGAGGTGAAATGGAAGACGATGAGCCATCGTGAATAGTAATTGTTGATCTATCAAACATGTTTCCACTTGTCAAGCTAAAGCCGCAATGATGACGTTGGCTCTAAACATCAACAACACCTAAAAAAACTGTTAATTCACAAACATGGGTATAAAACAGATTCTATAATCTATTCTTCAATTATACCCTAATTATACTCGTTATACCCACAATACTCGATGGCTATAGGAATGGGTGCTCATATTTAGTACCTGCTAAATATGGGTAAGAGTAAGGGTGGTGATTCAAAGATGGGTATGGGTGAGGATAAGGTGTCACTCGTCCCCTACCCAACCTATTGTCATCCCTAGTTACCATCAAATGCCTAAGGACCATCTTTCAAAACATTTTCTTCATCTGCCTATGAAAAGAACTAAAATACAAAAAGAGTTTTATCTAAGCCCTTCACGATTATTCCTTTTGATGGTCATCATACCCTGTTTATAGGGAATGTAAGTAAAATTTTACTTATCCTTACTTATCATACCCAACATACCTTACATTTTCCTACCTTTACCATTTTACATATCTTTCCTCATCCAACCTTACTTTATCTTACCTTACTTAACTCCTTACCTACCAGCCTAAAGAATAGGTATGATGCATATTTTTCAATGCCTTTTGAGTTAAAATGGTTCTTGGTCTCTCATTTCCCAACCGAATAGAGTGAAATTTGATCATTTTTGTGTTTCTCAGTAGGGTCACCAAATTCTATGACTTCTTTTTCAGTTTCAATCCATGGTTAACACTAAAAATCCTTCCTCACTCAAAGGAAGGAAATTTGCCTACACTGAAGGTCTGGACGAGATCAAAATGGTTTTCAGCAAAAATTGATAGTTGATAGCGAGAAGTTGAATTGTTGCGAATGGTAAGGTATTTGGAGCAGTTACTAGAGTAGGAGAGATACTTGGCCTAATAAGCACTCTAATAAATTAGTAAACATTATTAACCAATGAGCTCTTAACTCAAGTGGTACCTGCTGCACTGTGATAGCCCACAGGTCTTGAGATCGATTCCTGGGAGCAGCAACAGGCGCGTATTTGTCTGGTTTCCCCTTTCCCCATGGGTTGGTGGATCCATTGGGCTTTCCCTGAAATAATAGGGGGCCCAGTGGGTGGCCCGACTTATCAATGTAAAAAATAAAAAGTTAGTAAACATAACAAAAACAAATCTTATGACAAGACTAATTTGTTTCTCCAACGAGTTATTATTGATTGTATTTTCTATAATAAATTACTCCTATTTCATTAGGCCTTAATAACCATATTTGTATATAAATGTATTAAAATGAAACTAGTTAAAGAAGACTCATACCTTTGTTGTAAATTTTTTGAAGGTTTTGGGTACTTCTACATTACCTCAAAACCAACCATAGAACAATGGAAACTCGCTTGGATAACGCTAAGAATCGTGGCCTAGTACTCACTTTCCTTAAGAACTATTTACTATACCGTAAATGTTCAAAGGGATAAAACTTAGCACTTGTAACACTCAAGAAATAGATTCTCACTTGAATCACTCTAATATAGCTGCAGTCTAGACAAGAATGAGGTTGTGATTAGCTTAGAATGGTATGTCTCAAATAGCCTAGGATATCTCCTATTTATAGGAGATTACCACCCACTTAGGATACCCTAGTCAAAGGGTAATCAAGAGCCTTAATGATGAGATTATGTCCTTAATATGACCTTGATCAAGTCAAGTCATATAGCTGTTGTAATCTCAGCATAATCGTGCTTAATGACGATATCAAGTACTAATTACACAAAATCATATAGCCGTTAGCAATTAATACAATCCTCTCTTCAACACGACCCGTGTTGAATCAACACGATCCGTGTTGGCTCAACACGACCCGTGTTGATCCAACACGACCCGTGTTGAGCGCAGGAATTGTTTCCTTGCTCTCTGGAAGACAACACGACCCGTGTTGCTTCCTGTTTCACCCGTGTTGATCATATTCTTATTGTTTCACTTATATATGATCCTTATACTTGATATACTTTATTCTTTAGGCTATATAATTGTCTTATACTCTTGAAATATATCCAACAATCCTCCGCTGTTTCAAGAGTATATAAAACCCTTGAAATAACTTTACTTAAGAGGATTACACCCCCGCTATTTGAGATATACCTTAACTTATAATCACCAGAGAATCCTTAAAAACATATGCCTAATGAAAAGTAGATTACTCTTTGAACTTTTCAATTAGTGTATATGAGCCAAAATTGTATCCAAATCGCAAAGTAGACATAGCTTTGAACTTTGGATTTATATTGACCAACTATACTCATAACACACATATATTTTAAATCTTGAGTGTAAATACCTTGACACTATTATCCGGCCTTGTGTCCTTATCCTTTATAAGTGTTTCGGAACTTTAGCTCATAGTTCCTTTATGCGGCCACACATTACACTTACATAGGTAGACTTTGTAATTATACCACCCCTGTAATTAGGCTTTCCACGAAGTCTATTAAGAGTACTAATACTCATCCTCTTGTCATTACAGATTTTTAAGCATCACTTGTCCTTGGGATAAAATTGATGCTTCCTACTAATTTAAGCAACTCCGTACTCATTTGAACTTTAGAAATTGGTGGTATTCCAATTCGTAAAGTTGAGTCTTTGTTGCGATTAGTAGTACTTTGAGCTACAACCCATCCCATTTGAAGTACTTATTATCAAATCTTTAGTCAATCCTTTGGTTAAAGAATCGGCTATATTTTCTTTTGATTTGACATAACTTAGAGTCACTACTCCATCCCTTATAAGTTGATGTATGTAAGCATGTCTTAAACCAATATGCCTTGACTTGCCATTGTAGACATAACTATATACTACATCAAGAGTAGACTTGCTATCACAATGAATTGAGATAGGAGCCATTGGCTTATACCAAACCGGTATTTCCAATAATAAGTTCCTTAACCATTCCGCTTCCTTACAAGCAGCATATAATGCTACTAATTCCAAAGACATAGTGGAGTCCGCTATGTTAGCTTGTTTCTTAGAACCCCAAGAAATTGCTCCACCTCCTAAAAGGAACACCCATCCACTGGTAGAAGAGAAATCTCCTTTATTAATCCAACTCGCGTCCGAATAACCTTCTAATACCGAAGGTTCTCCTTTATATGTGAGTTGATAACTTTTAGTACCAGCTAAATATCTTAATACTCTCCGAATTGCAAACCAATGCATATTACTCGGATTACTTGTAAACCTACTTAACATACCAATTGCATAAGCAATGTCTGGCCTTGTACTTGTCATAGCATACATGAGACTTCCAATCAACTTAGCATACTCAAGTTGATTAACCGGAGAACCCAAATTTTTCTCTAGTTTCTTATTTGAATCATATGGAGTTACAGCTGAATATAACTTATCACCTCCAAACTTGTTCAATATTTTCTCAATGTAATGCTCTTGAGACAAACTTAACTTATCATTATTTCTAATAATCTTAATACCAAGAATTACATCCGCTTCACCCATGTCCTTCATAGAGAACTTTGAGGATAGAAATTCTTTGGACTTATTAACTTGTTCCATGTCGGTCCCGAAGATCAACATGTCATCAACGTATAAGCATATAATCACCCCTTTTCCATTCTCAAACTTAGAGTATATGCACTTATCCGATTCATTGATCTTATAACCACTTGAAAGCACTACTTCATCAAATTTTTGATGCCATTGCTTAGGTGCTTGCTTAAGTCCATATAAAGACCTTATAAGTTTACAAACTTTCTTTTCTTGACCTTCAACAACAAACCCTTCGGGTTGTTCCATATACACCTCCTCTTCTAGTTCCCCATTTAAGAATGTCGTTTTGACATCCATTTGATGGATAACTAGCTTATGGATAGTGGCTAAAGCTATCAATACACGTATTGAAGCTATCCTAGCCACCGGCGCATATGTATCAAAGTAGTCAATACCATACTTTTGAGTAAAGCCCCTTACAACCAACCGAGCTTTATACCTCTCAACGGTACCATCTACTTTCCTTTTCCTTTTAAAGACCCACTTAGAGGTAATTGGTTTACTTCCCGGAGGAAGGTCAACCAATATCCAAACATTGTTTTCCATTATCGAATCAATCTCATCTTGTACCGCTTCTTTCCACAAAGAAGCATCATGAGATTGCATAGCTTCTTTAAAAGTTTTAGAATCCTCATTTATGTTGTACATACATAAGGTCTCACTTTCAACTGAGTCCCTTGAACCTTCTACTAAATAAACATAGAAGTCCGAACCAAAGTCTTTTGGTTTCCTTGATCTTTTACTCCTTAACTCAATACTTTCATCTTCTTCATCATGAATAACCTCATGAGTTGGAAGATCATCTTGTATGGATATACCCTCAAGATTTTCATCTTGAGGCTCAATTAAAGGAACAATATCTTGAATTACATCTTTAGGTCTAGGAATTGAAGAAAACCTAGTCTCATCAAAAATTGCATCTATTGATTCCATTACGGTATTCACTGAAATGTACTCATTTGGCTCAACTTCCAAAAATCTATAGGCTTTGCTATCTTGAGCATAGCCTATAAAGATGCACTCAATTTCTCTTTCACCTAATTTTCTTTTCTTAGGTTCCGGGACTCTTACAATAGCCCTACAACCCCAAATCTTAAAATACTTAAGACTTATTTTTTTTTTTGTTCCATAACTCATATGGGGTATTAGAATTCCCTTTGAATGGAACTCTATTCAAAATATAACAAGCCGTTAACATGGTTTCACCCCAAAATCCATTACTTGAATCGGAGTTTGACAACATAGAATTCACCATTTCTTTTAAAGTTCTATTTTTCCTTTTCGCAACCCCATTTTGTTGTGGTGTATACGGGGCGGTTGTCTCATGAACAATGCCCGTTTCTTGGAAAAACTTTGGATCATAATATTCCCCTCCCCTATCAGATCTTAAAGTTTTAATCAAGGTCTCACATTGAAGTTCACTTCTAGTTTTGTAAACTCTAAACTTTTCAAGTGTTTCATCTTTAGAACTCAAAAGATAAACTTGACAATATCTAGAATAATCATCAATGAATGTCACATAATACTTCTTACCACCTATTGAAGGTGTACTATGAAAATCTCCTAAATCACTATGAATTAAATCAAGCAATTTAGAAGTTCTTTTTACACTTGAGAATGAACTTTTTGTGATTTTATTAAGCATGCATGTCTTACACTTTTCTATGTCATCATTCAACTTAGGAATCAAATCAAGATTAGACATTTCTTTCAACTTTGAAAAGTTCACATGTCCTAATCTAGCATGCCATAGAAAAGACTTATTCAAAGTAGACACATGCATATAAGCGGAAATCATGTCATCTTTATTACTTTTCGCATTCAGTTTAAACATCTCCCCATAAGCATATCCATTCCTTACAAAAGTCCCACCCTTGGAAAGTACATAATTATCTCCATCATAAACTTGCATAAAACCAAACTTGCTAAGGAGATAACCGGATACAAGATTCTTACATACTTCCGGAGCTAAATACACATCATTTAAAAGCAAAGATTTACCGGAAGTGAAAACAAGTTCCACTTGCCCAATGCCTTCAACTTTAACCGGATGGTTATTGCCCATGTAGAGTTTCACACCATCATCCGCCGGTTTGAGAGTCTTGAATAAACTCTTGTCTATGCAAACATGCCTTGGCCTTTTAGAGTCTATGTACCAATCATTACAACCAATGGATACCATGTTAATATGATCTTTAATCATGGCCACGAAGGAATTGGGTTCCTTCTCCTTACTCTTGCCCTTAGATGTATCTTTGTTCAAGAGACCATGCTTCTTTTTTCATTGGTAACACTCTCTCTTTGTGTGCCCCGGTTTGCCAAATTCCCAACAAACTTGCTTAGGCTTTTGAATTCCCTTGCTAGTTTTGTTGTGGCTCTTATTCTTATTCTTGTTTCCCTTATTCTCTTGCACCATATGGACCTTAGATTGCTCTTTGGTACCATCTTGTAGGCGTAACTCCTCTTCAATCTGAAGATGGTTAGCCAAACCTTCAAGAGACATAGCCTCTTTCCGGTGCATGAGAGCCCTTTTAGTTTCATTCCAAGAAGAAGGTAGCTTGTCAATAATAGAGGATACGTTTATGGTTTCATCCATGTTCAAATTGTGTTGCTTGAAGTTACTTAAAATACGTTGAATCTTATGGAATTGGTCTAGAATTTTCCCATTATCATCCATCTTAAATTTCATGAATTGACTAACAAGAAAGTTCTTACTTGACGCATCTTCCGACATGTACTTAGCTTCAAGCATCTCCCAAAGCTTCTTTGCCGTCTCCACATGTTGATACACATCGAAGAGGGTGTCGCTCATCCCGTTAAGAATGCATCCTCTACAAATGTAGTCATCATTCTCCATCTTGAGCCTTTGCCGAGTAGCCTCCGCATCTTCCACGAACGTCTTTATTTGATCGTTACTCCCATCTCCCGTGGAACTCTTGACAATTGCATCCTCTTTTGGAGACTCCTTGGTTGTCACCTTCTTGGCCGACGGTTCTTGATTCACCTTGGGAGAGATCTCAATGTTAAGCACATATGCCACATTGAGAGTCGTTAGCAAGAAATGCATCTTGCTTTGCCAACGCCGGAAATCCACTCCTTCAAAGCGCTCTAGCTTTTGGAAGTTGCTAGACATATCACGTAGCGAGGCCATTCCTAAATAGTTCTTAAGATTGTTGGTAGAAAGGGAGTAAACGGTATATAGAATAATGGAAACTCGCTTGGACAACTCTAAGAGTCGTGGCCTAGTACTCACTTTCCTTAAGAACTATTTACTATACCGTAAATGTTCAAAGGGATAAAACTTAGCACTTGTAACACTCAAGAAATAGATTCTCACTTGAATCACTCTAGTATAGCTGCAGTCTAGACAAGAATGAGGTTGTGATTAGCTTAGAATGGTATGTCTCAAATAGCCTAGGATGTCTCCTATTTATAGAAGATTACCACCCACTTAGGATACCCTAGTCAAAGGGTAATCAAGAGCCTTAATGATGAGATTATGTCCTTAATATGACCTTGACCAAGTCAAATCATATAGTTGTTGTAATCTCAGCATAATCGTGCTTAATGACGATATCAAGCACTAATTACACAAAATCATATAGCCGTTAGCAATTAATACAATCCTGCCTTCAACACGACCCGTGTTGAGCGCAGGAATTGTTTCCTTGCTCTCTGGAAGACAACACGACCCGTGTTGCTTCCTGTTTCACCCGTGTTGATCATATTCTTATTGTTTCACTTATATATGATCCTTATACTTGATATACTTTATTCTTTAGGCTATATAATTGTCTTATACTCTTGAAATATATCCAACACCTTTGTTGTAAATTTTTTGAAGGTTTTGGGTACTTCTACATTACCTCAAAACCAACCTAATTAATTATAATCATTAATGTTATTCTTTAAAATAAAATTAATAGTCACTATCACTTATTGTAACTCTACCTAATTGAATATATGTTTATCAAATTTTGTATTAGAATATTAATAAAATATGAAAAATAGAATTAAGCATAATAAGATATTTACGGTCAATAATTAAGTTTAAATAAAAAAGTATTTCAAAAAATTGTTATGTTTTATTTTATTAAAATTGGATGATGAAAAGTAATAAAATTATTATTGTTATTGTAGCATTTATTTTTCAAGTAAATATCATCTGTTAGTAAAACTATGTATTACTGACCTTAAAGTTGACATGTTGCATCACTAATTTAAGTTATAAATAGATAAACAAAGATTCAAGATCTAATTCATTTCAATTTAGTAAATACAAGTTTAAATATGTTTCTTAGTTTATAATACAAAAGAAAATTTATAAATTTTTTTCGTGAAATGCTTATTATAAAACAACCATATTGCAAGTAATATGGCCTTTAGTATGCTTCCACCGCCACACTATTCGAATTAATTTGAAGAAAATTTGCATAAGAAAATACATAAGCAATGATAATACAATTGATGCACAACTTTTTTTTTTTTATATAAAACAAAAGTTTCTAATTGTTATTTGCATTGATAATTGGATTCTAATAATACGAACTTTTGGCCATATAAGACTTAATAATACGAACTTTCGATTTGGTTCTGAATAATATGAACTTTGACCCTCTGTTGCCCCAGTAACACGCTACCGAGTTAAGATTAACTTGACTCGGTGGCGGTCTGACGTGGCGCCGGAGACACGCACCTGGTTGTTTTGACTTTGCCACGTCATCCACGTTGAGTCAAAAAAATAATACAAACTTTACCTTATGTTGCTCTGAATAATGCAAACTTTTTTCTCTCTCTAAAAATCTCAGATCACATTTTTACTTCTCCATCTTCTTCAATCCTCCCCCTCTCTCTCATCCTCCATCGAAATCAAACCCAGAAAACCTTTCACACATCATCATTCGGCGCCACCCCATATATCTTCGTTTCATATTCTCTCTCTAACTCATCCCTCTTCCTCTTCTTCTTCTTCAAATGCGACCCAGACCCATCATCTGTTTCAGGTTTAGGGTTTTGGACATCTTCCAGTTCGAGGTCTTTCGTAGGTTGTTTGCTCGGAGAATTGTCGTCGAGATTGTTGTCCCTTTTCTCCTTGTTTTTCTTCCTCTTCCTCTCCTCGACCTGGGGAGGATTCTCTGAATCGACATTTTTTGGGTTTTTTGGAATCTGAGAAGCGTTGGATGAATTGGAAGGAGAGGAATGGGTATCGTCGAAATTACGGTCTGGGTTAGGGTTATTATTGGGGTTTTGGATTTCTTAGCCATTGTTGGCGGTTGGGAAGGGGATGTGTGAAAGGTTTTCTAGGTTTGATTCTATGGACGTTGAGAGAGAGGGGGAGGATTGAAGAAGATGAAGAAGTAAAAATGGGATCTGAGATTTTTAGAGAGAGAAAAAAGTTCGTATTATTCAGAGCAACATAAGGTAAAGTTCGTATTATTTTTTTGACTCAACATGGATGATGTGGCAAAGTAAAAACAACCAAGCGCGTGCCTCCGGCGCCACGTCAGACCGCCACCGAGTCAAGTTAATCTTAACTCGGTGGCGTGTTACTGGGGCCAACAGGGGGTCAAAGTTCATATTATTCAGAACCAAATGGAAAGTTCGTATTATTAAGTCTTATATGGCCAAAAGTTCGTATTATTAGAATCCAATTTCCCAAAAAAGTAAATCTTTCATTCCAATGAGTCATTGAGTTAATCTTAGCCGATGAACACAAATATTACTAAAAAGCAAGGATGAGCCCATGCTAAACTTGGCCGAAATCTGTTGATCTAAATCATTTATACGGAGCTAGATCGTACTTCTCATGGACTTGCTCATTTGTTAATAAAAAAAATATGTTTGTTAATGAAAAAATAAGTTTAACTCCAAACTTTGGACTCTTTAAGACCAATGGACTTGCTCATTTGTTAATGAAAAAGTATGTTTGTTCATACTAAAATACACTTTTTGACAAAAAACTTTCAATTTTAAAACTTTTAAAGTTTGACTAGTGTATAAATATTAACTATTGGATAATAGTTATCAAGGTATATTATGTATGTGTATTTAGGAAATTGTTTTTGAAAATTATTTATCGTCAGAGTATAAAATATTTGTATTTATTACTTCAAATACAAATTACAGTGAATGGTAATTTGAAACAGGTACAATGATATGAATGAAATGAAATGAAATGAAATGGTAACAATGTAATATATGAAAAAAAAAAAATATGAGAACAACATAGGTCTTGAATTTTTCCATTCCTAGCAAACTATTGAATCCACCTGTATGTGTTGATAAGTTATTTTCTCAAACTCTTTCACAGGGCTCTTCACACTAAAATTTTATCCACTTCTCCATTAGATTGTATTTGTTCCATCTCTGCTCAGGTGATGGTACTGTAGCTTATCAATCAACTCTATCTCCATCTCAATTTCTTCCAGATTCAACTCTCTTTTCCATGTTAGTACAATAGGACCCATCTCTAGTAATCTCCCTCAAACCACCTCATATCTTGAATTTTGCACCTCTTTTGATTGTTCAAGCCATCTGTCCCCCCAAAAACCTATCTTTCCCCCTTCACCCAAGACAATGCTTTAAAACCTTGTATGTCGTATTTTCATTCTCCCCCAACCTCCTAATATCATTCCATGGGCTTACAACATAGGTCTTGAATTTTGATGATAGGATGGTCCCATCCTTGTTGTGGATTGCAGTGATAGCTTTCCTCCACAATGCTCCCTCCTCAATTCCAACCTCCACCACTATTTAAAGAGCAGAGCTGTTTTCTTCATCACCACATACCTTGGATATCATTAAGACCTAAGGATCCGTTAAACTTGACAGGGATAGGGATAGATCCAACTTCATCAGACTCAATGATTCTGGCGCAAGTTAGGGTCCAACTCTAATGAACAGGTCTAGATCACTTGGACCTGAGCAAGACTCGACCCATCACCATCTCTACTCAAGGAAAAGAAGCAGAAGAGAAGTCGAAGACGATATTCCATTTCATTAAGAGACCAAATAAATGGTGCACTATAGAACCAAACATAAGAGTAAGCAACTATACAATATTCTGGCAATGGAAATAATCATACAACAATGTCTCTTTTCGTTCACCATCTGTGATCTGTGTAAGTTATTCTACACACCCAACCTGACAATATGTGAATAGAGGGGAAAAGAATAATACAGCATAAGGATCAAAAGAGGCCATATATTAGCAACTACTGTCCATGAAATCCACCAGCAATTCTTGTACTGTCCCTCTGTCAGGCATCTTCCCAGCAGCCCCGTATATTGGGGCAAGCCCTCCGTTTATAGGCCCTGGATTTTCCTTCACCTGTACGTTTGAACAAATCATTTCTAAGTTTTCTACAAGACTCCAACTATAGAATTAAGGAAGCTTATGTGTGTAGAATCAAGTTCCAAGTTCCAAGTTCCAAGTGAGGGACTTTCGCATTCTGTTGGATGACAATCTAAAGTAGAACCATTAAGAGAAGAGTTGCCCAGTTGATGTCTCTTACCCTTCTTAGCAAAAACAAAAAAGGGGGTACATGGTCAATATGAACTTACTGTTTTCACAGACTCTCGCAAATCTTTGAGGAACTCATCTACCACAGCTACATGCTGGAGGGTTACGCAGATGTGAACACTGGCAAGAAAAACAGTGGAGGACGAGAAATAAGCAGTGGATTTCATAGAGTTGTCACAATGGGTAGGCTGATCTAATTTACTGTGTTGGTTTTCCCTTACCTGTTGGGTCTCTGCAGGGCATTTAAATGCCAACCTTTAGTTGACATTATGTCATTAACTTCAAATATGTCCACAATGTCGGATGCAAAGGCCACCACTGTCATGTCCGGCTTTCCAACGATAAACAACTCCGGAATGTCTTTTAATCTGAAAGTAAGAAACAGCCCTGTCACTGTCACCATTTTGTTATAGGAATTGGTAGGCCACTGGACACTCCAAACTTGATCACAATCTAAATGAGCCAAGATGGTGACAGTTGATCTTTTTTTAATTTTTTTTTCAAGGGTAAGCATATCCACCCGCCAGACCACTGTTTCATTGGTAACTGCCAAAAAGCTCTACAGTCCAGTGCAAGGGGCAAATACCCAATTATCCATGACAAACATGGCCCCATCAACCCCACAATTTCCACACAGGAAAATATATTACTTCCATCAAGATTTGATCCTTGGTGGGGAGCTTGAAACGTGGTCGTTGCTCACTTAGCTACCACCTCTTTGATGGCAAAACCCAGATAACAGAACTAAGAACATCATAACCCCAAAATTTAGCTAAATCCAAAATAACTCAACCAGAACCGCCATCATCTGAACATGGTATCAACTAATTTTGGACTAGAATACATTGACTCCACTTGATAATTGAATAGGGTAAAGTAATGACACAAACCCTTCCTCTATCTTCTTTGATGCTTCCATGATCTGTCTTGTGTTTTGTAAGTACCCTGTTAATTATTGGAAAGCAGTAAAACAATGAATATGAGAATAAAATTCCAAATTAAGGAAGGTAAGCATGCCTATTCCATCTTTAACTTGTTGGATACCCACCTTCCTCTCCCAAAGCCATCATTGCGGCCCAAGCACCGGCAATCAGTCCCCCAGGTCTGCTGCCAGCAATGGTTGGAGATACGTAGAGACCACCAGTCCACTCGGTTACTGCAGCATTAACCAATGCATTCATTAATGCTACATAATTTCAGAACCAACAAGTAAATTTGTTTAGGCCCCTATCTCAGGGGTAACTACCGGTAAGCTTTACAGGTCGCAGGGGGGGGGGGGGGGGTATTAAACTTCCCATAACATGCATG
The DNA here is from genome assembly GCA_029582165.1 of Portulaca oleracea. Lineage (NCBI taxonomy): Eukaryota > Viridiplantae > Streptophyta > Magnoliopsida > Caryophyllales > Portulacaceae > Portulaca > Portulaca oleracea. The sequence goes on from CM055870.1 coordinate 19,162,750, forward strand.
ACCCATTAACCTTACAAGTACATTTGTTGGAATGACATCTTTACCGATCAAAGTAAAACAACACTAAAACTACTGTAGCACAGATAATGTAAAGTTCAGTCTTATGATCTTATCAGTTCAAGCAGAAATAGAGATTCAGACCCAGATGAGAACAGACTCACCAGCAACAAATTGATGCTGTTCGCGATGTGCAGCAGAGCATGAAGTCATAAAAATAGAAATTAGTTAGCCCATCATAAGTCAATTGGAATCACTTTATGTGATATACAGAAAAAGGGCATAAATTTAAGAAAATAACAAGGATGAAAAAATAATACCACTAGTGTGGATCCCATGAATTGGACAGTAATATTTTTGAAAAATAAGAAGAGGATAACTTTGAAATAATAGTTGATAGATCATCACTATTTAGCAAATTGCAATGAACTCAAAGCTACTTGGATGAGAGACAAGCAGGCAGCTTCAGCAATGAAGGAAAGGAAAGCTACAGGGCTAAACGAGCCCTGCACTTACACAAAAACAAGGGGAGGAAAGGATTTTGGATATACAAAAATAAAAAGAAGTGTCATCACCTTTCTAATTTCGTGATTCCGGTAGAGAACTACACTAGTTCCTTTTGGAGCCAATCCATACTTGTGCACATCAGATGATATTGAGGTCACTCCTTGGACAGTGAAATCAAAGGGTGGAATTGGATACCTGGAAAAAAATTGTAATTGCATAAATACAGCTCCAGCCAATATATAGCATATGATAAACATAACTAGTTCAGTATGACAAACGAAGCCAGCACAGGGTGTGTTAGTAGCCGCTATATGGAGATATAGACACAGAATGGTGGATTACACATCAACACCACCTAATCAACAATAACACAAGAACCATCAGGTTTCTGAAGCCATGCTATTGGCTCAGCTTCCACACAAATGAGGTGAGGTTTAAGTGAAAGCTGAAAGGTTTAACTGAACAGATATTCATCAGCACCATTCGGCTTTTAGCACAGAATAACAGTGCACACGGTCAAGTGAAAGAACTTTCAGTAACTTCTGCACCAGCTACTGGACAACTAACAGAAACATTCATAGATTGTTGGCACTAAACAAATTTCAAAATCAAAAAACCAATAAAGCTCAACAGTTAATACACCATCTTTGTGCAAAAAGCACATCATTACATTGATATCTACCCAAGGTAGTGCATTTTACTCATGCACAGCATCACGTGAAGTGAACTACGGGAAAAGTCAATAAGGCATACCCAAGTTTGCGAGCAAAAGGCAGTACAAAACCTCCAAGGCAAAGATCAACATGCAAGCATATCCCATAGCTCATCGCAAGTTGGCCAAGCTCCTAACAAGAGGAAATGCAATACTAAATTCAGTATCTGAACCTTAAAAGTAAGAAATCAAACAGTTCACAAACTGGACCTACTTCAATTGGGTCAATAATGCCATGTGGAAACCCTGGTGCTGATCCAACAATCTGGAATGTATGAAGTCAAGTCAGAAAAATTGCAAAGGTCAAAGCTTCTCATTTGAAGTAGCAACATAGTTGTGAACAGAGACGAGACCACACATTTTATTTACAAATCCAAAGTCTAAACATAGGATCTAGCAAATCAGAGAATACCAAGATGGTGTTTTTGTTGATACACCGCTTTATTCCTCTCACATCTGCCTTAAATTCATCGTTCACTGGGACACGCCAAAGTTTGATGTTGAAGTAATGGGCTGCTTTGTCATATGCTGAGTGCGCAGATGCGGGAATAATCCTACACTTGACAGAAAACAGAGGAAATAAAAACATCCTGTCAACTACAAGAATGACGATGCAACATATCTTGAAATGGTGAGATTGACAATCGCTGCAGGCTTACATTTCAGGCTTGGTGATTCCCTTTTTCGCTCTCATGTAGTCGCGTGATGATTTTACAGCCATTAATATGCTCTCTGTACCACCTGATGTCATGTTTCCACAAATTTCTCCTCCTGAAGCCTTATCTTTACTGCCAAGCAGTGCAGCTGTCATCGCAACGACTTCTGCCTCATAACGAGCAACACTTTGGAAGACATCCATATGTAGTGGGTTGGTATGTGCAAACCTGGTGGGTATTGCATATCTTAGCCACAACCATATTCTATTTTTTACATGAGTATTCTAGAGATGCATGACATTTATACTATATTCTCACTAAAGTTTGTCATGTTTGTGATATGGAAAGGAGTATCTTGTTCTCAGAAGTCGAAACAAAGATAGACATGTCTCAATGGCATGGTAGTATTTTCACCAGAACTTGAGGTTACGTTATTAAAGTAATGGAGCGCCTAATCAACTTTACTTTTTTATTGTACGTTTACAGTAGGGCTGATCAATAAGACACTGAGAAAAGGTAACAGAACTTCGAACTTGAGACTCATGATCCAAAGCAGCAACCTTAGACCAGTAAGCCAACACTCTAATCAGCAATTATAGACTATCTTATAATGTGAAAAGAGTTGCTGAACGTGAGCTGCTTAGCGCATGGAATAATACATCTATTGTCCACTCAAAGTGGCTGCAAACTCAATTGTAATATTCATGAGAACAAAGAAAAGAAAAATAGTGATTAGGATATTGTGCCCAAGTAGTGGGAATATGTTTCCTTTTTTTTGTTTTGGGACCCTAAGTGGAAATTCTATACAAAGGTGCAAGGGCCAACTTTCATCCAAGTAGAGCTTCCAAGGTAGATAGGTTCATAGGTTCAGAAGATAAAAGTAGTGAACTTATACAGGCCCCTCACCCTCCATTCTCCATCATCACCCACACCAAATAAAAAATGTGCAACAACTTACTCAACATTTGCAAAGCAAACAACCGGGACAAAACAAATAAAAAACCTTTACAAGAAACGAAAAAGACTTGGATAATAAATTGACAACGAAGTAGAGTATCCAAAGGACAAACAACAAATGTGAAGACGAAACAGGAATTACGAGGTTGCAAATACTTATTCAAGGTGTAATAATGAAGGTAGATAACTTCAGCTTACTACTGACATTGAACATGCCTCATTTATCAATGAAAACTGACCTTCAGATTCAGATCCTGCAATGTACCTGCAACAAATATCAGAAGTTTAACACGTATTGTTCCAGCAGCACAAGGTAGGGGAAATAAACCGAATGACTTGCCAAAAGGATGAATCTGCAATGTTCAAAATCAGAAGAAATTCTTCCGTACTACAAAGGAGTAATTAACAAACATCTAATGATTCCCCAACTTTCTTCTTCCCCTTTCACATTGAGACTACATATACATCACAAGTTGAAGATATAAACATACACTGTACCAGAACATCTTCCTTGCCATGCCACATCCTTCCTTTTGTCTTCCTTCATCATATCGATCACTCCATGCCCTAAGCCAGCAGGCGGTAACTCAGACCTCCAACCAACTCTTTTGGATTTTCCACCAGATTGCAACTTGTCCACAACCTACAAACAAAAAGAAACATGCAAATATTTACAGATCACCAGGTTTTTTTTTTTTCTTGTGCTATCTAAGGGATACAACCAAACATGAAGCCATGCTAGTACACAACACAGAGTTGATTAACATTAGTAACATTCAAGATGTCTTAGGGGTATGTGCTGATTTCCCAATATTTAAGTTGTCATCAATTTGATATTTTAGTTAGTTACGGTTTTAATAACCTCATAAAACCCATGTACTCTTGACTCCCCTCCAAACAAATCAATCTCTTGAAGGCAGTAGAAGTCACAAGCATCCGATCAACCGTTTCTCAGGGCCTTTTTAAAAGTTCATAATATTCGTTCTAATCACTTGCGTTGCGTACACTGAGCAAGGTTACTCCTTTCACCAAAAAGTTTGCAGGTTTGCTTATTTAGTTACAAACTCACAAGAGGAAGAGAATCCTGCTCAAGGCGAAGTTCCCTCTTCAATATGTCCAGATCTCCTTTATCTGCTTATTCCTTTGTAACATTGCATTTGCATACTAGTCTTTGCAATGGTAACCAAGTATCCCAAATTGACCACATTGATCAACCGTCATATTTTCACATAAGAAACAAGACAATAATCTCTTCACCAACCAACTTATTGCTTATAAATGCATGATTAATTATGAAAGTGACTGGGGCTCTGATCAACTGCACATAGGAAATCAAAATTATGGACACATCAATCCTCAGTCAACCAGCAAAATTCAACTCAATGGTAACCAAGCATCATTTAACTTAACAATTCTGAATAAATTCAATTGATTATCAAGCATTAAGAAATGGCTCAATCCAACAAATGGGGTACCTTCTGTTTTTCAGCATCAATGTAGGCCTTCACACCAGGAATAACCCTAACCATCCAAAAAAAAAAAAAGTTGGACCAACCATCCAAACCCCACAAAATAAATATCAGAAAGAGAAATTATTACTTGGTGATGCTGATGAGGATGGCGACGAGCCCTTTTTCTTGCACCGTCTTAAGAACCGATTGAAGAAAACGGGCAATAAGGAGAGTGACAATCGGGGCAAAAACAAGAACCAAGGGCTCGAATTGGGACAAGTATGCATTTGCTGAAGCTCGGAGAGATGAAATCAGAGATTGATCCATCCTTAATTAGTGATCTAATGAAATGATTTTCAAAGTTTGTCTAATGGATAATTGGATAATCGAGAATTAAGGACAAAGTTTTATTGATTGATTGTTGATCAGACACGACTGTCACAAACCTAAAAGGCGTAGACGCAACCGTGAAGCTGGGCCTGGGGGGTGTGTCTTAGATAGGTTGCTGATCTGAGCACGCGATTCAACGGCCCTGCTTTCAGAAGTAACTACATAAATAAAATCGTGATTTCCACTAAATTATTATTTTGGAATTAAGGTTTTGTTTATGGGATGAGCACGTAGAAATTAGATAAAGTAATTTTGGTAGATGCAAATAGTTTTGGTAGGTTTAGATATATCACACTAAGGTTTATTATTAATGTTGTGTTCTTATATATTTATATATATATATAGATGTAAATACATAAGTAAAATCGTGATTATCACTAAAGTACTATTTCGGAATGAAGGTTTTGTTTTAGGGATGTAGAAATTAGATAAAGTAATTTTGGTAGATGTAGATAGTTTTGGTTGGTTGAGATATATCACACTGAGGTTTGTAATTATTGTTATCATTGATATATATATATATATATATATATATATATATATTTATATATATATATATATATATATATATATATATATGAAGGATCATTTTTCTCTTATTATGTTGTGAAAAGATAAATATCAAAGATAAGGACCGGAGAATGGAACTAAATAATCTATATTTTAAGGTTATTGGAAAAAAAAATTCCCAACTTTCAAATATATCATTGATAAGTTGAAGTTTGACGTCAATTTTCTTTTTGTCTTCCCCCGATAATATAATGATTAGGGAACATAAACTAGTGTGGGATGTACCGTGGTATTGGAAGAAGTTGTGCTTGGTGAAAGAAGAGATTAAATGGGGTTGTTTACTAGGTCAGCGTTGGGTTTGGGATGGAGGCTCGTTTTTGGTATCCAATTGCTACTTTTGGCTTTTGGGTCCTTGTGTGAAGCCCCCCGAACTTTGGTTACTCTGGAATCCTTTCTCCTTCCTAGGAATGCAACCATATCTCAGTTGTGCCTCCTGGACCGGACACCAGTCGCTTCTAGGTTAGCCTCCAATGGTATTATTCTTGATACATCTTATGTGTTTTGTCGTCATTTCTTGGAGGACATTACTCGTGTGTTTATATACTGTCCTTTTGCTGCGGTTGTTGAGCGTTGCTTAGGTAGATTTATGGGTTTTCTTATTGATGTCTATCAGACATTGAGTGAAAGCATGGATTAACATACCTCGACCCCAATTTTTGAAAAATCTTGTTGGAGGTCTACCATTACGAGTGTTTGGGAGGCTTGTAATAAAGCCAAGTTTGACAATAAATCACTCGATATTCATTGGGTGGTATATAAGGCCATGCGTGATACATTGTTCAGAGTTTTTATTTCTTGCAAAGAAATCTTGAAAGTATGATAAATATATAAAATACTTGGTTAAATTGAGGCCTAACTAAACTAGTTGAGGGCTCTTAGGATGTATTATGGGCTCCTAATCTAGGAGGTCCATTTGGTAATGTTAAGCTTTGCTTTTTTGGTGTGTGTGTGTATGTGTGTGTATGTGTGTGTGGGGCAGAAAAGAAAGCTTAACATTACCTCCTGTCTGGAGCCCAAAAGAGGGTCACAATCATAACTAGTAAAGTCACTTCTGTGACTCATGTTTGGAGCCCATGCCTCAAAGCCTCCATTTTATCACCACGATACAAAAAGGGTTCACAATCGTGACCTGTGTACGTAGTCACGCCCATGACCTCGATCGGTCTGTCCACCTAAATGATGTTCACTCCTTTTTCCTCAAAACAACCATCGCCCTGGTCTTTCCTTAATCCGTGCCAAGGTAAGGAAAAACTACCCCCTAAAAGGGCTCTTAGGCTAACCAAAGGATGGCTATGAAGGTCCTGGGTCTAGACCATAGGCGAATTGTAGCTCCATTGAACCCTGGGATGCAAGCCATCTCGCTCTCATGAGGGGGTTAAAGTATGGGCCTCGATTCACTTCATTAGGTGAAACCACACCAAATCCCTCGGCTTGAAGATAATGTTTCTCCGATGTGTGTTCATCCGAGCTTTGTACATCTCATTCACCTTTTCAATCCTCGCCTGGATTTGTTCTTGAAGTTTCTTCACCTCCTTTTCCTTTTCGTTAGCTTCCACATTAGCCTTGACTCCATGCGTAGAGGAAGAAGTTCAAGAGGGGTGAGGGGATTTACGTTATAACAAATTTTGAAAGGTGACCGACCTATACCAAAGGATGGTGTTCGGTTATATGTAAATTCAGCGTGGCATATCTTCACATCCTAGTCCTACAAGCTTCTACCAATCAAAGCCCTAAGTAAAGTGGAACGAGTCTTGTTGGTTACCTCGGTTTGTCCATCTGTCTACAGGTGATGAGAAGTGTTGAAGAGCAGTTTGGTTCCCATCAACTTCCACAAAGACCTCCAAAATTAGCTAAGAAATTTCATGTCCCGGTCTGAAACAATGCTTCTTAGAATGCTGTGAAGCCTAACAATCTCCTTGAAGAAGAAATAGGCAATGAATGTTGTATCGCTGGTCTTCTCATAAGCTATGAAATATGTCATTTTTGAGAACCTATCCACAACCACCATAACCGCATATTTCCCCTTAAAGTCCTAGGCACTGCCATGATGAAATCCATACTCAAGTCTTCCCAAGGACCTTAAGTATTCGGTAGACACGTTTAAATCCCTTAGTGATATAGGCTCTTGGCTTGTTGACATATAGTACACCTCGGGATCACATCCTTTACATCACCATCCATTCTAGGCCAATAAAAGTGGTCATTGAGCATATCAAGGGTCTTGTTGATGTCGAAGTACCCAATAAGACCACCACCTAAACCTCCTTGACAAACAACTTCCGCAATGGACACCAGGATATACATAATTTGTTCCCCTTAAAAAGGAAACCCTCTTGCTTCACATATGGACCACCATCTTCATTAATATAAGGTTGAAAATCCTTATCTTCTTTATAAAACTCCTTGATGTGTTGAAAGCCAAGAATTTGAGCATCCACAATGATCTACCAACATTCATGCTCTCCTTCTTGTGCTTTACCATAAAGTTAACACATTGAAGGAACTCTACCCAATTTGGATGCCTAGAATTGAGTTTGTGTTGGCCATTTAAGTATTTCAGGGCCTTGTGATTGGAATGTAGCACAAATTGACTTAGATGAAAGTAATGAGATCAATCATCTAAGGCTCGAACCATAGCATAAATTTCCTTGTCGTAAGTCGAATAGTTCTTCCTTGAGCCATTAAGCTTCTCAATAAAATAGGGTATATGACGATAAAATTTTGCATGAATCGCCGATAGAATGATGCTAAACCATTTAAACTTCGCACATTAGTGATTGAGAATAGGGAAGGCCAAGACCGGATGACCTCAACCTTAGAAAGATCCATCGAGATACCTTCTTTCAAGACTGTGTACCCCAAGAAGGTGACTTGGGGAGTGCAAAACTCACACTTCTCGATCTTCTCGTATAGCTTTTGTGGTCTTGAGAGCTTGAACACTGCTTCCAAATGTAACAAGTGCTCGCTCTCATTCTTGGAACACATAAGAATATCATCGAAGTAAACCATCACAAACTTCCGGATATAAGGAGGAAGAACTTCTTTCATAAGCCGTATGAACGTAATTTGGGCATTAGATAATCCATTTCTTGCGTAAAGGGGCCATTGGACCTGAAGGATAACACGGGCGTGACCTAGGACGTCACAGGCATGACACATGACGCTACGATCGTGACATTTGAGATCACCTTCGTGACACAGAACCTACCAAAAACTGGAGCAGAGGACGTCGTGGGTGTGACCCTTGATGTCACGGTTATGAGAGCTTTCTGGGCAGATTTTCTACCAAATTTTCAATGCGCATAACTTCTTCGTTTGAACTCCATTTTGAGCCCATAATACATCGATGGAAAGCTCTATGTGTCTACCTTAAGATCCCAAAATTTTAAATTCATCGAAGTTGTCTAGAAGGAGTTACGAATGAAAGAGTAAAGGCATGTCCTTTTCAACTTTCCAGGTTGACCTTTCTCATTTATTCTTGCCGAAAGATTTCGAGCCCCTTCAAAGGCCCGAAGTAGGTCTCGATTAGGACCCATAGTTCCACCTCCATGGTCAGGGGTCCCACTTGTAGTGGACACCGCACCCAATGCTGATCACATCATGCCTCTAGGGTCTTGGATCCACCTTAAAATGGACACCGCACCCAATCTTCTCGAGTTAAGGAAAGAGAGATGCCCTAGGGAAATTTGAGACCATAGGCCTACTTGAATTTGGCATATCCCAATATGGTTCATACTCCCCTTTTTGAAAAAGAGTTGCCCTAAACTCTTGGGAGCTAAAATGAAGGCACATTCCATGGCTCGGCCACCCATTACATGAACCCTCCCACAAACCCGATCATGGTCACGCTATGAACTCCACCCTTCTTGAATAAATAGGAATTCTTGAAGAGGTTTAGGGGTGAAGGAAAATGGATGGAACTAGGAAAAATTTATAGAGTTTGGGAACGCTCAACCTCACTAAGATCGCTATAAGGCAAAAACAAAGCTAAGGATCGCTTGTTTACACCAAGATCACACCCATCCCGTGTTTCTCTCGATAGGAGGTTCCTAAACTCACTTCCTGCCCAGGTTTTGTTTTCGTGGTTTAATGGTGGTTTCAAAGACATGGGAAGGATAGTGTGTAGGAAACACCACATGAGGGGTATGAGGACATCAATATAGCCCCAGGCTAGTGAAAGTAGCAAGGGTGTGATGGACAATGACCCAATCAATATCCCAATAGACTCCTCGAACAACCAATGTCTACCAAAGAGCATGTATGACACACCTAATGAGTTCATGACACTACAATCATCATAAGACAATACTTATAGAGGGACAGTAAACATGATGAGTCCAACTTGCTAAATAGAATGAAGGTATTAGGAAACTTATACTTCTCACCAAGCACCAAGAAAAAATCAAGATTCTTATCATACCACTCCAAATATAAAGAATTCTCAATCATGAACATCACATGCTCATCATACCACTAATCATGCCAACAAACACTCTCAAACAACCAATATCTTCCAAGTAACATATGCAACTTAATCAAAGACTCCAAAGGACACCTAAAAGAACCCTAGAGCGGAGGTGAATAGGGTTATAAAAAAATTATGCACGCTTAAGATGAAGGACGTTAAGTCTCTTGATAATTTTCAAATTAAGAGATTACTTTCAAAGATATAAAGGACAATAAGATATATGAATGAAGAACTTCCTTTATTCAATCAACTTAAGCAGAATACAAAATAAAGTTAACTTGGTTACTCAAGGAGTAAGGTCCTTATAACAACAGCTCGAGGAGTGTCTTACTGAAAGGCACTTTCAAAAGTTATTTAATAAGCACACAACTTCACTTTGGTGCAAACCACACTTTCGAATCCTAGATCCTTTAAGGATTCAAAGCCTAACTAGCCAACGTCCTTGGCTTACAACAGAACACACAAATCTCACTAAAACACTTACAAAAATTCTCAACTAATTTCCCAGCACTCGATTTCTTCCTTAGAACTGTTACTTTCTTTAGTCATTGAATTTCTTATTTATGAGTGCAATATTGCAGATCGTTTGAGGTTGAACTTGTTTCCTTCTTTCCTTCTCAATCTTATTTCCTTCTTTGCTTCTTGATCTTCTTTCCTTCTTTTGAGTTTTCCTTTTGCAAAAACGATTTTCTTTCTTTCTATTGAGTTTTCTTGTTTCGGTGATTGTTTCCTGCAAAACATAGAATGCAATCAGTTATGTAGAGTGAAAAATGGAAAGGAATATCGGATGTTACTTTCTAATTTCAATAGTTAACTTCCCTATTTGGCTGCTTCTTTGTCTTTCACATCAAAACTCTTCGTCTGGAGTGAACTTGCTGTGGTTTGGATCAATGTCCTTCGACCTGCATTGGGAGGGTTTCTACAATCTCCCCTCTTTTGAATGAAAGACAAAACACAAGTATATGCATATGCAGCAGATAAAAGTGGAGCATTCATGCAAGAGTATATCGAATTGTAGCATAGCAGTTTAAGGTTTTACAGACCCAAAAAAATATAAGATGCATGTCTCATCTCCCCCCTTTTGGCTTTCACCGAAAAGGAAACGAGAGGAATGTTTGACAAAGCATCCACAAAATCCAAGTTTTTCAAAAGAAAAGTAAAGATAAGTTTTTAGGGAAGGGGATCATCAGGGATGGGGGTGTAGGCTGCAGGGGCGGAGGGTGGCTCTAGGTTGGCTTGGGCAGCTGAAATTAGGGCTTGGAGTGTTTTCTTCAAGGAGGAGGTTGCACTGAGCAGATATGCATGGACTAAGCGAAGGCCCTTGATCTCTTGTTTTAGTGTCTGCAATTCAGTCTGAAGGAGGGAGATCTGGGGTTGGAGTACATCATAAATGTCCTTAGCCGTCGCCACTGTAGTAGACGCCTCAACTACCTTGAGTTTATCGTTGTGTAGCCAGATGCCGTTGGGCTGCTGATGATACCCAAGGTTTGAAAGGAGAGATGGACCGATGGTGGGTAGATTAACCTGCACTCGTTCAATGTTATCAAGGGGGACTCTACAGGCCTTGAAGATTTTGGTGAGCAAGTTGCAACAGGGTAAAGGCCCAGAGATGGAAGACGCACCCTTGATGAAATGCTGAATGACCATTTCCCCTAGTTCAGGGTGACGGTCGTTAAGGACATTCAGCAGGAAGGAGGCATAGGTTAGGGCGGTGTACTGGGTATTCTTAATCTCTGAAGGTCGGGCAAATTGGTTTCGTAGCTCTTGTTTGGGGTCAAAGGGAAGAGGGAGTGGTGGTTTGGTGGGGTTTGATCGAGTTGCAGTATGCGCTCGATTTGAAGAGGAGAGAGGAAGATGTCTGCACCTGAGACTTTGGTCTGTAGGGAGGGTTTTGAGTGGTTGGGGACGAGGTTAACATAGAACTGGAAAACAAGAGAGGGGTAGAGTTCTTGGTCATAGTAAAAAAGGACTGATAGTCTAGTTCTTGGAGATTGGCAAAGAAGGGAAAGATTTTTATGAGGGGTTCAAGCTCCACATTCTTGCAGTAGAGAAGAAGGCGTTTTTCCAGAAGTTCTAGGCGTTGGTCAGGGGTGAGGGATAGGATGGAGGAGGTTTATGCAGGATAGGGTATGGTGATGGCATTAGATGAGGAGGTGTGTGACTGTGTGGAATCGGGGGGAATTGGATATGATTTGCTTGACCGGAGTCGTTTTGCAACTCCAGTCGATGGGGAAGGGGCAGTGTTTTAATGAGCTGAGCGCTTTTTCATGGTTGAGGAGGAAGAAAGATGGATATAGAGAGAGAGGACTGAGAGCGATAGGGATGATGGTGATGAAAGGGGATGCGGGTAAAAAGGGAGTAGGGTCTGTTGGGAAGGTCCCGACATTGTTCAATATACACGGAGATTAAACCAAAGTAATATAGTAATTATATGTCTTGCTAAAGACCTCTATAACTAGTAATTAAATATGTTAAATTACAACTATATTATTTGGTCCTACTGGGTCACACAAATCAGTGCCCTGGAACAATGTATGTAACCTAAGTAATATTGTATTACGTTTAGAAAAGTTGGGAACTGATTTATGTGAGAAATCAGCCCAACACGAGCCGAACTGGGGTCAACACGGACACCACGGTGCGTGGTGTCCATGGGCCGAGTTAATGGACCTTCTGGAGTCCAACATGGACCGTGTTGGGCCTAAGAAGCGCGCCGTTGCATTAAGTCGGCCCTTTAGGGTTTTGAACCCCTCCATAGGTTTTCTAAACAATATAAAAAGGGGTCTTTGGAAGAGATTATTCCACACCAACTGCCTAAGACTCTTAGAGAGATACCAGGGTGATTTCCTGAGTTCCTCTCTCTTTTAGTTTGCAGTTCTTGTTTCTTGAAACATTCTCTGTTTCGTAAAACATTCTCGTATACCAAATACATACATCTTATATTGAGATTTGTCTCGATCGGGTTGATCTAGCAATCGGGTTCCCGGAGTGCTGCGTGGACTTTTCAGTAGAGGATTTCGGCATTGAAATCTCGAAGGTCAACCTCTTCTTCAGCCGGAATTAGCGATTAGGTATAATTACTAAAGCCTCTACGATTGTTGTGATTAATTGTTTATAATTGTTATGAATATTCCGCCAATTAATCTGTATCTGTTTAGGAAATAGATAACCTAAAACCTAACAGGGTCAGGGTTAGGGTTAAATAGAGGGAATGGAAAAAGATGGGTCGGATGAGGAAGGATGGGTAATAATTATGGAAGGGGAAGGGGTGACGAAAAAAAACGATGGAAGGAGAGAGAGTGAGAGAGGGGGTTTTGTCGTGAAGAGACTGAGTGAGGGATTAAATGGAGGAGAGGAGATGACGACTGAGTAAATGTGATGGGATAGTTAAAAAGGAGGAGGTTTCGAAAAAGTAACTGAAAACATTTTGAATTTTAAACCACCTTTTTCGAAAACAACAGTTGGCCTGAGAAGTTATTAGATGAACTATCAGGACAACTGATGCCAAAATTTTGATATGATGCTGCTCAATGAGGTTCCTGGAAAATGATGTCAAGGACCTTATAAGCAGACAACTGATTAGAGACTTACCTGTGGGTAGAGGTCCTTGGATCCCCCCTGACGAGGTGGATTCTAGCTCCCCCTCAACTGGTCATCTGGTTGTAACATGCCAAGTTCCCTTCGTATGGTAATGAACTGTTCTGTGGGAAGGGCCTTGGTGAATATGTACTGTCTGCCAGTTGTTAGTGAGTGGGAACAAAGTCCAACATAATGTGGCCTTTGTCAAAATGATCTCTTATGAAGTGATGTCGCACTTCAATGTGCTTGGTGCGAGAGTGCTGAACTGGATTCTTTGTGATCTGAATCGCACTTTGATTGTCACATTTGATTGGAATGTTGGAGTAGTCTACTCCAAGGTCCTTCATTTGTTGTTTGATCCATAGTATTTGTGAATAACAGGCTCCAACTGCTATGTATTCTGCTTCTACAATGGAAAGAGCAATGGCAGTTTGCTTTTTGGATTGCCAGGATATCAAGGATATATAATCCAAGCATTTGGCTTCCTCCAGAGATGCTTTTTCGATCAGTTTTATATCCAACAAAATTTGCATCCTTCTCATGCTTCTCATTGAAAAGATCAAAAGTGGGCAAGTTGTGAGAGGTGATGCCGCCAACTCCATTGTTGCTTTTCCTCTAAAAAAGCGATGTTGAGATTATCATCGAGGCTTCTTGTTGGGATTCTTCAATATGGATTGATTGGAAATCACAGTGAACCTTCTTATCCTCCTCTTGGCATACAATTTTTATCAAGCTCTTCATCTATACCAAAATGCTCAAGAGGTTCCCCTTCGTTGGCCATAAGAACAATAACCTCATCTCTTGATCCTTCTTCCTTCTCAACCTCCTCAAATCCTCCAAGTGTGGAAGTGAGGTTTTGCTCATCAACTTCTTTTACCTCGTCACCCATAGGCTCTTCCATACCAAAAGATTCCTCAATCCAAGCTCTAACCATGACCATTTGTTGGCATTGGAAAGAATCATATCCACACGCCTACAATTGATACACTTTCGGGATAAAAAGGCCCTTAGTGGGAATATTGGAATGGTTTCTTTTAGGAGGAGTCATCTCTTCTTTTCCTTCATGATGAGGTTGGCCTTGGAGACGTGCGGATATTCTCTCAAGTTGATTCGTAATGGCATCAAGAGTATTTCCAATATTCGAGAATCGTCTCTCGAAATTCATATTAGGGGTCATATCAAGAAGAAAGGTGAGGACGGATTGGTTTTGGGGAATTATTGCGGAGTTTTGGGTTCTTTTTTAGTTGGTTTTTGTTTTTGGCTCAGGGTTCTTTGTAGTTTTGTGCAAGAGAGACAATAGGGAGATATCCAAGTAGAAGGAGCGAGAAACCACACCGAAATCCAATCATCACAACACGATCACTACAATATGATCACCACAACTCGATCACCATAACACACTCATAAACCAACACTACTTCAATTTCACACTTAATCAAACAAAATGCAATCCAATCAAATAATTCACACCGAGAATGGGGGTCACCAATATGATCACAACAATATTCAATAGCCAACTGTCTCTTTGAAGATGACAAGAACAACATATGATGATCAAACTCAACTAATAAGAGTTAACTCTCAAGAACATTTAACCCCAACAAATTTCGACACCCAACAATTCCAATAGTTTCAACATGATCAAGAACACCAATAATCACCAAAAATTAATCAAGAACAACAAAGGTCAAGCAAGAGATAACCTGGATGCTCTAATACAAAAATGGAGCGAGATGCGGTGGGGCTATGAAAAAACCTTGCTTGAGAGGAGATAATAATGATGGATGATCTTGATAATGATGGATGATAATAATGTATTTGGTTCGAGAAAATAATCTTGAGAAATAATAATAACAAACCAAAGAAAAGATAACAAGAGCTTGATTCACTAAAGGAACTAGATATGAACTTGGATAAAGGCTAGGCCACCACCAAGAACAAAAAATCCACCATGAATTCGCTAAAGGAAGGAAATCCACCACAAATTCAATAAAGGAGATACTTGCAACACCACCATTAACAAATGGATAAAGTAACAAGATTTTAGAGAGGGAAGAAAGCTTTAAGCCTCTCCAATACATTCATAATCATCATTAGAAAAATGTTCCTTACAAAAGATAACCTTGGGATATATATGAAAAGAGGGGAAAATAACAAAAATTTAAGTCCGGAACAAGGGTGTCACGGCCGCGACCTCTATTTCTTGTGCAAGGGGCCACTGGACTCGTAGGATGTCACGAGCGTGACCCAGAACATCCCAGGCATTATACATAATGTCACAGTCGTGACACATATGGTCACAATCGTGACACAGGCACCTGTCAAAAACTGGACTTGGGGACGTTGCGGGCGTGACCCTTGACACCACGATCGTGACAACCTTCTGGGCAGATTTTCTATCGCTCATCCAGACTCCGTTTTGGGCCCATAATATATTGATGGAAAGCTCTTGGTGTTTGCTTTAAGATCCCAAAATTTAAAGTCCATTAGAGTTGTCTTAAAGGATTTATTAACAAAATAATGAAGGCATGTCCTTTTTAGCTTTCTAGGTTGACCTTTCTCGCTTATTCTTGCAGAAATATTATGAGCCCCTTCAAAAGCCAAAAGAAGGTCCCGATGAGAACTCATAGCTCCATCCCCATGGTCTGGGGTCCCACTTGTAGTGGATGACACACCCAACACCATCACATCATGCCTCTATGGTCCTGGGTCCACCTTAAACTGGTTGCATCCGATCTTCTCGAGTTGAGGAAAGAGGGAGGCCTTAGGGTAACTTTGGGCCATAGGCCTACTTAAATTTGGCATATCCCAATACGGTTCAGGAGGTCAATAAGGACCATGTCACTTGTGACATGGACCGTGTTGGACACCATGTGCTAGTTACGAGAGTTATGTTAACCCATTTCCAAGCCTCCCAACACTATAAATAGGGAGTTTGTCTACGAGATTAGTTGGAGATTCATTAGACATTTCCTCGTATTCATTGAAAATGAAAAGTTTACACAATGCATGTTTGTGCTACTACAGTTGTACACATGAAGACTTGTATATAGTTTAAAATGTAAATGTGTACATAAACACACATTATTTAGGTTAATCGATTGTTCATTGTTAGCCCTATTGTTAACCACATCGATGCTCTCACAAAAGAATTGGAAGACAAAAAGGACGGAGTTCAGGACTTACAGATCCTTAACGAAGCACTATTAAACATGATGAACAACCACCTCATAGGTGTTCATCAAGTGTTGTTAAGTGTATGCATCTCTTATGATCGATTAATAGTATCCTTCATATGAAAACCTTCCTTTAAATCAAGCTAAACTTTGTGTTTGGTGACCATTAATTTTTACATTTTTGCTTCCTTTTCAGATTTTCGAAAGCATGCAAACTAATCCCTCGACTGTTTCTTTCTTTCAACCAGGGTATGAAGAGAAAAATCTTCAGTGAAGATTTTATGATGCCTTGAATGTTTTGAATGGGTATGGACATCATCTCCAAGGATAAAAGGGAAATACAATGCAAAGGTGTCTCTACAACTACCTTGAATGATATTGAAGAGTTGAAGGCATGAACATCGACTAGAGATAGCTCTTGGTTTCAATATGCAAGGAAACTTCTCAAATTTGTTTCTCATAAATGTAGACATAGTAAGTATCCCTGAGAAGTAGGATAAAGAAGAAAGGTACAAACTAGCTGGAATGAGAGGACCAAGTAACAATCCCATTCTTTTGTTTCTTATAATTAGGCTTTATAATGCGTCTACAAGGAGTTTTTCTACTGAGAAGATGCAAACTTTATCTAAATGTGGTTGATGGTTGTTTTTATTTAAAAGTAATTTGATTTAGGCTAAAAATTTGTTTAAATGTTTTTACGTCGTTGGTGGATGCTTAGCTATATTATGTGTTTATTTAACAACTTGGATTCGACAAAGATATTTACTACCACCTGGATTATGGTTTTTTTTTGGGAAATTCCATTTGGTAGGCTTCAACTTTTGCCTATTCCAAATTGTCAACCACTTTTGAAAATATTCCAAGTGGTAGGCTTATTTTCAAAGTTATTCCAAATGTTAGGCTTATTTTGAAAATTTTAAAAATTATTCCAAGTTTTCAAGCATTTTAAAAACTATCAATCTCAAAACCAACTCACTTGGAATAATATCTAAAGCGTTTGGCAACTAATAATAGTTTTTAAAGTGCTTGAAAACTTGAAATAATTTTTAAAATTTTCAAAATAAGCCTACCATTTGGAATAATTTTCAAAATAAGCCTACCACTTGGAATAATTTAAAAAGTGGTCGACAACTCGAAATGGGCAAAAGTTAAAGCCTGCCAAATGGAGTTTCCCTTTCTTTATGTACTTTTCTGCTTAGATTGATATTGTGGTGAAGACTTTGGCGACTAATTGAAGAGTCCCGGGTTCCATTTTCATCCCTCGTTGCTTTCGCCAAGCGAGCCGCCTCAACTACCTCAAACTTTAAAGTACAATTCCCAGTGAAAACCAGAAATGCGAGGATAGTCTCGGCCATCCATGGGATAGGCCACGAGGCCTTCTAAGGAGGCTCGTGCGTTCCACCGACTCCGGAAGCCTCGGGACCGTACCAGGATGTCCCGAGATGATGAATTACGTGGTATTGGGGTTCAGGTGTGACCTCGGGTCAATAACATGCAAGGTAAGAGGAGAAGAATAAGGAGAACATATGCAGCAGGTCGTCGCGCCGACTACACCCACAGTAGCGCCCGCGACGCAATAGGGACAGGAGACTGTGACACCCGAGAGCTCCAAGGGTCGCGCCCACGTCGCCACTAACCCAGAATCGTCGCGCCTGCGACGACCAGCGTAGCGCCCTCGACCGCCCAGTTCTCTCTCAACCCCGTCGTGCTCGCGATGGCCCTGTTTCACTCATTTTTTCGGCCTTAAACGGCTGCGTTCAAGGGGTTAGTTACCTTGTATAAATACACCTTTCACTATTTTTGAAGGCAGACTTTGATGCTTAAGCTAATGAATGATAGGGTTTCCCTAATATTCTCCTCAAATCTTGTTTACTTTATCCAATCTATTGGTGATGTTGCAAGTCATTTCTTTATTGATTTGTGGTGGATTGTTCTTTAGCTAATCATGGTGGAATGCTACGTCTTTGGTGGTGGAAGTTTCCTTTATCCAAAGCCATATCAATGTGTCTTGGTGTTTAAGCTTGGTGTGATTGATTGATTTTGGTTATTTTCACTATTGTTGATTGATTGTTCAAGATTATTGACATTATTCAAGCAAGGGTTGAAGAATTTTCATCATCATCCATCTCTTCCTTTGTCATGGGTATGCAAGGAATATCTTCACTATCTTCATCCTAAAGCTTTTCAACTCAAGCTCTTTTATTCCCCCACGCTGATACGATCCATTTGGTATCAGAGCTAAGGTTAGAGTTGTAGCTTGAGTTTTGATTCTATTTTTGCAAGTTAGGGTTGTGCCCATTGTTGGTTTTGTTTAATTGGTTGCAATATTGGTGTTCCCCATTCCCTGTGCCCTCCAAGTGTATTGGAGTATATTGTATTGTGTTTGTGTTTGCTGATTTTGTTGTCTATTGGAGCTTTGTGGTGAAAGTTTGAGATATTGCACGGAAGGTGCTTGATTAAATGTCGTTGGATATTAGCCTCAAAGAAGCCCAAGCCAAACACTAGCCAGCTACAAGAAAACCCGAAACTCCACAAAATTTCCTCAAAACACAATCCGTCCTCACCCTTCCTTCGATGTGGATGAAGAAATTAGTTCTAATTGAGAGGAATCGAGCCACCGGAATAGTCCCCGCACTAGAGTTATGGAGACCTGACTCTCAACCATTGAGCGCACCCTTGAAACTCTTGTGGCTCAGATGAACAACCTCGCCCAATAGTGGAAACGAAGTCCCCGTGACGAGTGTCGGAGACACACCCGAAGTCCTATCCGTCCTCCTCCCACCTTTGAGTCGTGTGACGACGATAGAGACTCCCTTCGACGACGTCGACGCCGGGAAATGGTTGAGAGGTCCCGTCGCAATGAGTTCCATGACGTCAAGATTGATATTCCAGAGCTTAATGACTCCAATGATCCCGATGATTATCTCGAATGGGTACAACTCATGGAAAGGATTTTTTAGACCAAGGAGTATAATGATGAAAAGGCATTCAAGATCGCTAGCTTGAAACTCACCGAATTCGCATCTCTTTGGTTTGAGAATGTCAAAGTGCAAAGGGCTAGGGAAAATCACTTCATGGGCATGACTTAAACAATTAATGAATTGTCGGTTCTTACCCAACACTTACAAGCAAGACGTCATGCGGAAGTTATATGCCCTTACCTAAGGCAAACTGAGTGTGAGCGACTACGTCTAAGAGTTTGAGCTACTCCTCATTAAGAGTGATCTTCGAAAACCCCAAGAGCAAATGATGATGAGGTTCTTGAATGGGTTGGACGCCGCATCGCCAAGAAGATTTAAATACAACCCTACCACTCCATGGATGAGTTGTGTAGTCTAGCTCTCAGGGTTGAGAGGCGAAGGAAGGAAAAGGCCACTTCCAAGCCTCTGACTAGGCCGTTTTTCCAACCATCTGGCCGGACTACTCCTTATTTGGGCACCCCGAAGCCCGTTGAGACTCCTAAGTTCACATCGGCTCCTAGAACCGACAAGGGAAAGGGAATTGGTATGCCTTCTCCTACGGACCTTCCTCGACGAATGGAAGGCAAAAAATGTTTCAAATGTAAAGGGTATGGCCATTTCCAAGCAAATTGTCCAAACCAGTGGACTTTGACTCTCCATGAGGTCCAAGAGATTGATGATGAGCTTCGAACGGCACAAGATGAATCTAAAGTGGTAGTTGAGGAGGGGTTTGAGAGTGAAGATGGAGATGTCGCACCCGTACCGCCCATACGTGTAGGTGCATTTGTTTTGAGAAGGGTTTTGCATGCTCATGAGTCTCCTCTTAACAAGGCGCAATGAGAAACTATTTTCCAATCATGTTGCTTCATGGGAGGAAAGGTGTGCAATATCATTGTAGATGGAGGAAGTTGCACCAATGTCTCGTCCACTTACATGGTTGAAAAGCTTGGATTGTCTTTATTACCTCATCCTAAGCCCTATTCACTCAAGCGGCTTAATGATCATAACGACATTAAGGTAACAAAACATGTCCTTGTCAATTTATCATTTGGGCCTAACTATGATGATTCTATTGTTTGTGATGTTATTCCGATGAATGCTTTCCACATCCTTTTGGGTCGTCCTTGGTAGATCGACGAGCAAATCGTACATAATGGTGTGAAGAACACCTACACTTTTACTCATAGGGGCAAGAGGGTTAGGCTATTACCTTCAGCTCCACATGAAATATCACATCAAAAACCTGGGGTGGGAAGTGATGAGCCTAAATACATGAGTGAAACACGGGTTGAGAGAACCCTAAGCAAGGGGAAGACCGTCTTTGCCTTACTCTTCTTAGAGACAAACAAAAGTGAGGAAGAGAAACCCATACACCCTCTAGTAGCTCCCCTCATTGCCAAGTCGGCGGTGTTTTCCCCGAGGATCTACCACCGGGTCTTCCACCCACCAGAGGCATCGAGCACTAAATCGATCTTGTTCCCGGAGCTCCTCTCCCCAACAAAGCGACCTATTGTTGCAATCCCCAGGTGATGGGTGTCTACCGCATGTGTACGGGTCAGGGTAATATATCAAGGTCGTCTCACAGGGATTTGTGTTCAACTACGCACTAAACTAGTTCACCACAAAGGATGCTAGGTCGATCAATTAGTTTTGGGATAACGAATCAAAATATTAAACTAAGAAAGCAGGAATTTTTAGAAATTACCAAATAATTAAAAGAGTTAAGGGGAGTCCACTCTAGTCAATCAATTAACTAATCAATAATCCCGGTGTAAAGTGGTAAAGGAATTCGGGGTCTATAACCTTTCTAAGGCCTATCACAACAATCTTTTGAATCCGAAGTGAGTTACAGTGATTAGACTAAACACCTATTTTCATTGCTATTTAACCTAATCAAAGATAAGAATTGATTATAACTGACCCTAAGCAAGAAACCATTATTTCTAACTGTTTTCTAGCTTATTTAATCTTCGTCTTTCCAATTCAAAATAACAAACTTTCGTTTCGATATTAAGAATCTAAACCAAGTAAAAGGTAGTTAACCAAATTACTATGGCATACAATATACAAAGGTTAAACGACCAAAAATAACTTCACACCGAGATTGTATTCATAATCAATCGAAAGACATCGAGTTTATCCCCCAAACAAAGGGATTTAGCTACTCATGATACTAGAAATTAACAACACACAAACTGAAAGACATAAGTAAATAGAAGTAACCGAGTGTTTGAAGTGTGGAATTGATCTCTTCGTGTCACCCGAATCGATCTTCTTCTCTTCAATCACTTTACAGTAATCTAAAACTACTAATAATCCCAAAATAACTAAACCTAATGAAAGAACTCTAAAGAAAATAAGAAGTTTTCTTGAAAAACTCTCTAAAATCAACTCATCTTTGAACGGCCGGCTGGAATTCTTTTATAAGGCACGATTAGGGCACAAAACGCTGGCAGCGTCCCATGAGGCGCTGGCAGTGTCTAGCTCCTCCGTATTCTTCTCTGTCTCCGTACGCTAGCAGCGTGTGGCTTGACTCCGGCAGCGTTCGGAGTTTTTTTCAACATGTGAATTCTCGGCCTAGAACGCTGGCAGTGTCCAGATGGGCGCTGGTAGCATGTGGTTCTTACGCCCAATATTTGGGGCGGCCCATGCAGTTTGGGCCACTTCTTCTCTTTGTTTCTTCTTCTTTCAATTCTCTTTTGTAATTTCTTCTGAGAAAAACCACTTTTCTTCCAATTCTTCATGCTTTTAGGTAGATTTTCATAAAATCCTGCAAGACATACCAATTCTCGCAACCAAGTGAAGAAATCACAGAAATTTGTATAAAATCATGGAATTTAGGGTGTTGAAAGCATGGAGTACACGTGTTTGAGCCCTAAAAATTACCATAAAATAATCACTTATCAAATCTCCCCCATGCTTAGCTCTTGCTTGTCCTCAAGCAAGTCAGACTCAAAAACAAGAGAAAGGGCTCAAACATGAAAAAGGCACTTAGGAAGAAAGAGATGCGATAGGAATTTACGATAGGGTTAAAAAGAACAAAATTAAACACTCCCTCAGGCTAACCAATCAAACACATCAATTTTCAGGTAATCACAAAGATCAGTCAGGAAGAGAACAAAACAAATCTACAAAAGAGAGAATGAAGTTTTCGAAAACAAGCTAGAGAATTGAACGCTCTAACACTCAAATTTGAACATGTATTTGGGTTTTTCTCATACTCAGACCAAAAGGAGCAACCTACCATAGGTTTGGTAAGAATCTCGCTCTCCGCTGCTGTAATGCAAATACACAAGTGACAATCAAGAGGACTTTTCGGGGTTATAACGAGGCTTAGGTTGGGGAGAAAGGAGTGATAATATTTAGGTATGAGGAGTTAAAGAGTCATGCTTGGATTAATTTTCAACAAAGAACTGCTCTCAACTCACCTTCTTGCTTAATTTGTGCAAGGAACTCACTTTTCTTCCTCATTGATATCAAATACCTCATTAATTTCTATAACCGGGCCAAAAGCCTTCAGAACTTTCAGTTGAATCTCCCTAATCACCCTTTTCTTTTTGGGACTCTTTTTCTCTTTTTTTGATTTTTGATTTTTGATTTTACTACTTCTCTTTTTGGTGGGTGATTAAGGAAGAAGAAAATATATAATCGTAGCTTCGACCTCAATATGATAAAACAATTCAACCAAACACTAACTGACAATAGATGGGAAATAATTTGTCCCAATTTAAATCAAAGGTAACAATCACTCCCAAACTTCTCAATTTCATTCGTAGCATGCCAAACCAATTCTTCACTCCAAAAATAACGAACTCTCACACATCCAAGCAAGGCAAAGGGTAGGAATTATTATAGGCCAAGGCTTATATTGCCAGGGTTCAATCACAAAAGAAGGATAAACAAAGGCTAGGTGGGGCTAAGAAAAAACGGTAATTATAATGTTAGGGAAGCTGTTTGGTTATGTAGTTTCAATAAAGAAATGAATGTCTCAATCACTTTGTCACAGCATGGAATGCAAAGATGCAGTCTCAAGCAAGATGCAAAACAAGTTCTAGAGGTCCAACTAATGGTGGAGTCACTCATAAAATAAAAGGATCGATAAAAGTGATCAATCCATACTTTTGGTT
Organism: Portulaca oleracea; assembly: GCA_029582165.1. Lineage (NCBI taxonomy): Eukaryota > Viridiplantae > Streptophyta > Magnoliopsida > Caryophyllales > Portulacaceae > Portulaca > Portulaca oleracea. The sequence goes on from CM055870.1 coordinate 19,186,300, forward strand.
ATGTAGACTCACGGGATAGGGCTCAATCAACTAAATTTAGCCCAAAGATTTGCGGCACGCATATTTACTCTTACTATGATAGTCAAAGCAGTTAAGCACACTTTTCATTACTTGTCTCAAAACCAAGAAGATTTGCAAATTCAGTTTCAAAAACTTTTTGGTTCCCAACCAAACTTTTGTAGGTGAAGCAAGATAACTGAAAGTCAAACTGGTTTACTAATCATCACCGAACGATCCTATCCTAATATATTTTTTTTGTGATTTTCTTGTCTTTTCTAATTTTTTTTTGGCTTTTTCTTACTTTTTTCGATTTTTGTTATTTTCTAAGTTTTTTTATGCAAAAGAAAAAGAACAAACAAACTAAGAAAAGAAAAGAAAATCTAGTATGCTCTAGCTAATGCAACTAGGTGAATGCAAAAATTTTGAAAAACTTAAGGGAAAAACTAAGAAGAAAACTAGAAAAGAAGACTAGAAACAATAAAAGACACACAAAAGAAAACTGAAAAATCAAACAAGCAAACACACGAAAGCAAGAAAAATAAGCACGAAACATGAAAAAGAAAAAGAAAACGAAAGAAAATCAAAAGAAAACAAGTGAAAAACAAAGAAAAACAAATCAAAGAAAAGAAAATATGCACAAAGTGGATATAGACCCCCATGTTTAAACACTGCATTGTCCTTAATGCAGAAGACAATGGTGGTAAGGGAGAAGGAGAAGCAAAAGATCAATCATCCTCGATCGGTGGGGATGGGGCGGTCGGGTTTTGTGGCGGCGGAGGTGGATGGTGGTACAGAGCCTGAATAAGGCCGGAAAGGTGAGTGATAGACTCGTCCAAACGTGTGAAACGCACGTCGGATCGGTTCCTCATCTCAACAAGGTACTCCTGCAACTCATCAATACGACGCTTAGTTCGGCCAATGGCAAGCTGGAGGTTGCGGTAAACCGCCTCATGATCTATAGGATGTTGGGGTTGAGGGTCAGGCTGTTGTTCGGGCTCGGGGTCGGGCTGGACATGAGGAAGGGGAGATATCCAAAGAAGGTTTGCTTCGTTTTGTGAAGAGAGGTAGGGGTGAGGCAAGGGACACCTTACATTGTTGGGATAACTCCACAAACAACGCTAGTCACTATCGAATTTGCACATACCAAAAGAACGGCACTGGTCTCCATCTATATACATACTACCAAAAACACAATCAGGGGTGGCCATGGTCGGTTTAAAACCAAAATGGCGAGCAAGGTGCGTGATATATCCACCTAATGCTATCCCTGCGGTGGATGATGTAGCAAGGCGTGAAAGGTGCGTGGCAAACAACGCGACCAGGTCAGCATGGTTGTCAGCATTAAGCATGGCATACAACATATAGCAATTAGATTTGGTGGCCTTGTTTAAAATCTCAGGCCTCCCGAAGATGTCGCATGAGAGGATGCGGTGAGCATACCTCAAATTGGGGTTCCTAATAAGGGTGGAGGTCGAGTTACTAAGGCCCCAGTTATCGACACTGGCTATCCTACGAAAGAATCCCTGCCCGTCCCAGTTCAATGGAATAAGATGCGGATCTCTACAAGTGCGTTCAGGAAGACCAATAGCTCAGGCAAACTTAGAGATAGTCATTTCCCTAATTCGACCAAGGAGCTGAAAACGAATAAGTCCATCCCTCCCTTTGAGGTTCACCTCAACAGTGCTAAGAAATTCTAAAGTAATTCCCCTAAAGGTCGGCTCGCCTAGTCTAGCAATGTGGGTCAATTGGCCACGGTTCAACAACCATAGAACATCATCAAGCATTCCACAGTCTCTTCAGAAATTCTCATGAAAATACTTAGTAGGTATCAAAGCACGTTTCAAAAGAGAATCGTACCTAGCCTTGATGTCCCCTTCAAAGTTGAAGGGGTTGCTACTTCTTGAGTCCCGAGATGGAGTGGCATTTTGTTTACCCTTTTCCAGCGCTGTAGCTTTACGCTTTCAGCTTCCATTATCACCATCATCGCCGGATGGCGGTCCGGAAAAGTTCACATTCTTGGTTCTCACCATCCTAAAAGATTCAAAAATCAATATTTCCACCAAAGCAATATCAAGGCATCAAAGAGAATTAGTATACTCTAACCTACAAAAATCACCAAAAACAGAGCACGACACCACAAGATAATTACCATCCCAAATCAATCTTAAAATTTCACAAATTTCCATCACATTACTTCCAAAAGACAATAAATACTCAATCTTGAAGCTGATAAAGATGAAAATCATCAAACTCCATTATGCCCTAACTCAAGAACTCAACTTCAGAGACAACCCAAGCAAAGTTACTTAAATCTTTGAGCAAGATAGTGATATATCAAATAATTTCAACAAATTACCAAGTAATTCATGAATCAAAACAAAATCATACCACAATTACTAGATATTATTAGAGTAAAAGAGGGAGATTGAAGAGATTTACCTTGTTGGAGTTGTAGGAATAAAGATTGAAGTAAAAGTTCTTGTGCGGTCAGGTGAGTGTAGGAGTAATGTGGAAGAAGGGAGAAGGAAGAAGATGATTAATGGTGGTGGTGAGGTGCGCCGATTACAAGTAAAGCAAGGAGAAGAAGAGGATGGAGTGGGGAGGGGGGCAGCGTTCGTCGAGGGAGAAGAAGGAAGTGAGGAAAAAAAATTTTAGGTTTTGATTTTAAAAAAGGGGGTCGACTTAGGTGAAAGGCGGGCAAAATTTTTCATGAAACCCAGAAACGCTGCCAGCGTTTGGTGGGTTGCTGGCAGCGTGCGGAAGTTTCAACAATACTAGATGTTTTTGGAGGAGACGCTGCCGGCATTTTGTGGGCGCTAACAGCGTTTTTGTATCTGACATTGTCCGCTCGTTTTTGCCCAATTTTTCTTTACTTTTCAACTTTTTCCCTTGTTTCCTTTGGTTCCTTCTACACTTTGACATGCTGTGAGTTCCTACTAACATCTCACTTACTCTAAAATCATTAGGTTAGAAAGTAAAAATCTAAAAGAGCCAAAAATTGATATATTTCTTTTCTTTTCTCTACATAGTAAAAAGAAAAATTAGGAAATTAGCAAAGTAAAACTAAAAATAAAACTACTGAAAAGGTAAAACAAATAAAAATAGATAAAAATAACAAAAATAAAAATAACTGGGGAGGAATAGGTAAAAGAAGAATGATGTACCCTCTCCGAGGTGCTTTGTTTAACGTCATTAGCTCGACGTTATTGACCCCTAATCATCGGGGTCCTTTAACCATCTCTGGGTTGATTGTAGGACTGGGTGATCACCATTATCTTGAATTTTTTTTTGTGGTTATTTTGGGACATTCTTGTTTGCTTGTATCCCATACTCCATTATCGACTTTCCTAGCTCGATAACCATTGTCCCTTCTTTAATATCCATCTTACAATTCATAGTGGAAAGGAAGGATCTCCTTAGGATAATTTGTTGTGTAGGATCCTCTCTCGTATCTAGAACCATGAAGTCTACAGGGACGTAATGTTCTCCTACCTTAAGAGAGACGTTATGTAAGACTCCTAGGGGTTGTCTAAGGGTCTTATCTGCCAAGCGAAGAGTCGTGCTAGTCACTTTTAACTCCCTATGGTCCAATTTCATTAGGTAGGACTTTGGAAGGACATTTACCCCAGAACCCGTGTCACATAGAGCATACTCAGTTGACCTACCATCTAACTGACAAGGGATCTTGAAACTCCCAGGATCTCCCTTTCTAGGCATCACCGAGGGTGTTATGGTTCCCTCACTTTGGTCGGGCTCGAAGTCTACCTTGGCTACTCTAGGTGTTGTGGATTCTTCATGTGTCTCGTAACCAGGGTCTTGTTCCTCGCAGTTTATGGCATTGCATTGCGCTCCTGGATTGGGGACAGGTTGACGGGGTAAACTAGTAGAGGGAGTTGCTGAGTTAGCGATTTGATTTTCTAAAATTTTATTGTGGGTCGCTAAAGCCTCTACGTTTTGCATTAAATCTTTTATTACCTCGTCCTGCTTTTGTTACCCCGCCATAAGGCTCTCCATCATGGTTTCTAAGTTTGATTTTTTAGGGGGACCTTGCGATGGTGGTCTTTGAAATCCTGTAGGTGTGTATTTTTGCCCTTGTCCTTGAAGAGGACCAGTTGGTTGGTTATTCCTGTAGGAAAAATTCATGTGGTTTCTTAATCCAGGATGATAGGTGTTGGAATTCATGTCATAATTCTGCCTTTGATTGCCAACATAGTTGACGTGCTGAGTTTGTTCATTACTAATTCCACCTGAGGGACAAGTTAAGGTTTCATGCTCGGTCAACTGACAGGTATTACATGTCGGAGGGTTCATAATTGGGCTCCAACTATCCATTTTTTGCGTCAAAGTATCAAGTTTAGAAGATAATAAAGAAATAGCATCAACGTTTAACTTACCTCCCGCTCTGAAGCGGGGTTTGGACCATTGATACGAATTGTTCGCTAATTGCTCTATCAAGTTCGTAAGTTGGGGCACAGTCTTGTCCATGAGATCACCTTCAGCTGCTGAGAGGATGCTTCCTCTCTTCGACTCATTTGCTCCATTGAAGAATGATTGGATTGGAACCCAAGGTTCAAATCCGTGTTGAGGACATTGACAAAGAATATCCTTAAATCTTTCCACATCAGGCTCTTGGGTGAATGTCGAAATCTGGTTCCTCAAGTTAGTGAGGTTGCTGGAAGGAAAATATTTTGCCAAGAACATGCTGGCGAGTACGTTGAATGTAGTGATTAAATTGGGTGGGAGTGAGTCAAGTCACTCCCATGCTTTGCCTTCTAAAGAAAATGGGAAGAGCCTCAGTTTGATTGCATCTTCCGAGACATTGCTGGCTTTAAATGTGTCACATGCTTGGGGGAAGAGGCGCGGATGGTGATTCGGATCCTCGTTTGGCAGCCCATGAAACGGTGCCTTGGACCCCAAATTGATCAATGTCTGTCGTAGTTCGAAGTCATTCGCTGCAACAGCGGGGACTGCGATGGCGGATTGAGGATTGGTGACATTGGGATTTGGGAGTCACATATTGTCTTAACATTCGTTGTTGTTCGCCCATCTCTTCTTCTTTGCGCCTTTCATGTTCCCCTTCTTGCCTTTCTTGATGTTCTTGTTGCTCTTTTTCCAGTCTTACCTTTTTCCTTCTCTCTCGCAAGTACATTCAATCTCGGGATCGAATTCGAAAGAGAAGTCTTTTTGCATAAACCTGAAAAAGATAAAAACAAGAATACCAAGTGTAATCAATAGTGATAATAAAGAAAAATAAAGAAAACAAATAACCTAGTCAACCAGACTACTTTCGTTTAATGGGTGTCTACCGCAAGTATACGGGTCAAGGTAGTATATCAAGGTCGACTCACAGGAATTTGTGTTCAACTACGCACTAAACTAGTTCACCACAAAGGATGCTAGGTCGATCAATTAGTTTTGGGATAACGAATCAAAATATTAAACTAAGAAAGCAGAAATTTTTAGAAATTACCAAATAATTAAAAGAGTTCAGGGGAGTCCACTATAGTCAATCAATTAATTAATGAACAATCCTGGTGTAAAGTGGTGAAGGAATTCGGGGTCTATAACCTTTCTAAGGCCAATCACAACATTCTTTTGAATCCGAAGTGAGTTACAGTGATTAGACTAAACATATATTTTCATTGCTATTTAGCCTAATCAAAGATAAGAATTGATTATAACTGACCCTAAGCAAGAAATCATTATTTCTAACTGTTTTCTAGCATATTCAATCTTCGTCTTTCCAATTCAAAATAACAAACTTTCGTTCCGATATTAAGAATCTAAAGCAAGTAAAAGGTAGTTAACCAAATTACTATGACATACAATATACGAAGATTAGACGATAAAAAATAACTTCATAATCAATCGAAAGACATCGAGTTTATCCCCCAAACAAAGGGATTTAGCTACTCATGATACTAGAAATTAACAAAACACAAACTGAATTAAAACAGAAAGACATAAGTAAATAGAAGTAACCGAGTGTTTGAAGTGCGGAATCGATCTCTTCGTGTCACCCGAATCGATCTTCTTCTTCTCTTCAATCACTTTACAGTAATCTAAAACTACTAATAATCCCAAAAGAACTAAACCTAATGAAAGAACTCTAAAGAAATAAGAAGTGTTCTTGAAAAACTCTCTAAAAATCGACTCCCTCTGAACGACTGGATGAAATTCTTTTATAAGGCACGATTAATCCCATGAGGCTGGAGCGTAGCGTGGTGGGAGTGTTGATAATTTTTACCTTGAGTTGGACCCTTGATACAACAGTCAAACAAACTTGAACAATAAAGAAAGGATATGACCTTGAGCTAGGTAATCCACAACTCTATGCCTCACACCCCACCATGACTATCATAGGTAATCCACTAGATAATCACTGAAGGAATGACTTGCTAACACACCATTCACAAATGGATAAAGTAAGAACAAGATTTTGGGAGAGAACAGGGAGAAAACCCTAACACTGCATTAGCAAATCATTCATAAACATAAGCTATCTTTAAAAAGAGGCTAAAGCAAAGTATTTATACTAAACATAAAAAAACCCCAAAACTACGTAGTTTTGATAGCAAAAACTCGGCAGCAAAAGGACCCGTCGCAGGCGCGACAACAATTGTCGCGGGCGCGACGTGCAGAGAGCGACATCAGCAGCAGTGTGGGCAGCGGGCGTCGCGGGCGCGACGCTATGGGTCGCGGGCGCGACCGGACGCTAAAGTCTAGGCGCTGGTAGTGTTTTTCCAGTGCCCGCCAGCGTTTTTGTGCGGCCAAGAAAGCAGACCCTCGGTGTTGGACGTTGGCAGTATTTTTCTAGGCGCTGCCAACGTTTGGTCGTGACGGCCAAAATTCTAAGCATTGGGGCTGTGCGTCGCGGGTGCCATCACGGAGGTAGCGCGCGCTACCTGAAGCTGAACGCCAACTTCCTTCTTCTGTGCTATACCTTGAACCTTCATGAATCGAGGTAAAACCCGGACCTCGATATTAAGCGATTCCTAGTCTCGGGACGGCCTCGCACTATCTCGAGGTCTCTGAGGCCGGAGGAACAAAACTCGAGCCCATCCAATCCCCTACAAAGGGTGATCCATTGATGCAACACTAGCACGACAATCATCATTCCGCCCTTGGAGAAAGTGTAATGGTTCCCGAAAGTGCACGAGTGACCGGGTTTAGCTCGGGAATGCCGAGTCAGGAATTCAAGCCCGGCTAAGGGAGTTCGAACCCGAAGCTGACACGATTCACACTCCCTCCTCCCCTTGAAAAGAGTTGCCCTCAACTCTTGGGAGTTAAAATCGAGGCGATCTTCTTAATTAGGCCCCATGAAGCTTCGAATTTCCCGATCGTCATGAGCCGTCATGCTAGTCTTCCAACAAGCTTCAAACCCCACAATGTACCCATCGTCCATATGCAAGAATGTAGAAGGAGGTTTGTTTTGTGGAGGTGAAGGATTAAGGGGAGGTAGGGGAAATATATGTGGTGCTTGGGAACTCTCAATCTCACAAGGCTCGCTACAGGGCAAAGAAAAAACAAGAGGTAGCTTGTCCTCGCCAAGAGTACACTCATCCTGTGTTTCACTTATCATGAGAAGGTTCCTCGACTCACTACCCATCCCGGCTTTTGAACTTTCGGTTTCTTAGGGAGAAATGGGAAGTAATTTGATCTTCTTGCCTTTATGGGTGAATGTGTAAGTGTTGTTCAACCCATTGTGCACCGTTTTCTTGTCATATTGCCATGGTCGACCCAACAAAATGTGACAAAGTGCTCATAGGGACAACATCACAAACAAAGGAATCATCGTAGTTAGATCCGAAAGAAAAATTCACTAAGACTTGCTTAGTTACCTTGATGCCGTTGTGATCGTTGAGCCAATGGAGTGAATAGGGTCGAGGGTGTGGTAATAGAGGTAAGCCCAGTTTCTCAACCATAGTGGTAGATGCGACATTCGTGCAACTCCCTCCATTAATGACAATAGTGAACACTTTTCCACCTATGAAGCACCGCGTTTAGAACAACATTTCCCTTTGTGCCTTGTCGAGAGGAGTCTCATGGGTATGCAAAGTTCTCCTCAAAACAAATGCGCCTCTACGTACGGGGTGTACGGGGGTGGCATCCTCATCCTCACTAGTAATCGCATCTTCAACCAACACTTCGGGTTCCTCTTGAGCCTTTCGAAGCTCATCATCGATGTCATGGACCTCTTGGAGTGTCAAAGTCCGACGATTTGGACAATCGGCTTAAAAATGACCATAACCATGACACTTAAAACACTTTCGGCCTTCCGTCCGTCGAGGAGGTTCTGTTTGAGTCACTGTAGCAAGTCCCTTTCCTTTATCAATTCTTGATGTCGGTGTGGAGTTGGGTGTCTCGCTAGACTTCAGAGTATTTGCATCCGGAGGGGATCGGCTAGATGGTGAGTAGACGGGTCTAGACAAGGGCTTCGTGTCAGACCTTTCCATTCTTTTTCGCTCAACTTAGAGAGCCAAATTGCACAAGTCATCCATGGAATAGTAGGGTTGAACCTCAACCTTTTTGGCAACCGAAGGATCTAACCCATTCAAAAATCGCATCATGGTTTGCTCTTTCGGCTCTTGAAGGCCACTTTTAATAAGAAGTTGCTCGAATTTCGAGATCTAATCACAAATGGATCATTTGCCTTGGGTAAGAGCATACATCCTCCGTAGGACGTCTTGCTTGTAAGTGTGGGGCAAGAAACGACGATTCATCACTTGTTTGAGCCGTGTCCAAGTAGAAATCCTTGCCTTTCCTTCACGAACCCGTTGTAACTTCATATTCTCAAACCAAAGCGAGGCGGCCTTGGTGAGTTTCAAGCTCGCGATCTTATAAGCCTTCTCATCATCATATTCCTTGGTCTCGAAGATCCTATCCATCAATTGGACCCATTCGATGTAGTTATCCGGATCATTGGACCCATTGAACTCGGGGATATCAATCTTAAAGTCCTGGAAATCGTCACGAGGGGGTTGATCATGCATGTTTCGACGAATTCGACGTCGAGGGGAGCCTCTAGCATCGTCACTCGACTCAAAGTTGGGAGGAAGACGGATAGGGCTTGGTGCACGCCTCTGACGTTCGTTTAGAGGTGGTCCTTGTAGACCTGTCAATTTGGGCGGTCGGTCGGTTTCGGGTCGAGTTCGGTACGGGTCGGTTTCCGGTTATTTTATGTTTTAGTTTTGGAAACTCCGGGCCTAACCTTAAACTTTCGGGCGGGTTTGGGTGGGTTTCCGGGTCGGGTCGATTTCTGCCAGCTCTAGGTCCTTGACGTTGCCCCATCAAGTTGTTCACTTGTGTCGCAATCTCTCGAAGAGTCCGCTCGATATTGGCGTTATAATTCTCAAGGGAGGTGAACCGTTCGTCCATCGTGGCGAGTCGGTCCTCAATACCTTGGACTCGAGGACTCCTCCGGTGGCTAGGTTCCTCTCGATCGGAATTATCGTGACCATCCATGTCGAGGGAAGGGTAAGGGACGGTATGTGTTTGGGATATTTTGTGGAGTTTGGGGGTTTTCTTGTAGTTGGCTTGTGTTTGGCTAAAAGTTTTTTTTGTGTTTTTTCTCACTTGGGCATTTTATCGAACACCTTGCGGGCACAATTTTCCAACTTTTCCTCAAAGCTCCAAAATGCTTCAAAAATCACAAACACAATACAACAAAAGATTCTCCAATACACTTGGAGGCACAAGGGATGGGGAACACAAATATTTGCATTCAAAATACCAAAATCCAACAATAGAGAACAAACTAGCAAGAACAATGAAAAAAAAAACTTAAGCTAGATGAAAAACCTTGAGCTCTGATACCCAATGGAGCGTAGCGCGGTGGGAGTATTGATAATTTTTAGCTTGAGTTGGACCCTTGATGCAACAGTCGAACAAACTTGAACAATAAAGGAAGGATATGACCTTGAGCTAGGTAATCCACAACTCTAGGCCTCACACCCCACCATAACTATCATAGGTAATCCACTAGATAATCACTAAATGAATGATTTGCTAACACCACCATTCACAAATGGATAAAGTAAGAACAAGATTTTGGGAGAGAAAAGGGAGAAAAGCCTAACATTGCATTAGCAAATCATTCATAAAAATAATTTATCTTCAAAAAGAGGCTAAGACAAAGTATTTATATTAAACTTAAAAAAAAAACCCTAAAACTACGTAATTTTGATAGCAAAAACTCGACAAATATGCGACATGCAAAGGACAGCAGTTAGCAGGGCAGCGAAATGGCCGCGGGCGCGACCGGACGCTGGAGTCTAAGCGCTGGTAGCGCTTTTCCAGCCCCCGCCAGCGTTTTTGTGCGGCCAAGAAAGCAGACCCTCTGTAATATAGGTGAAAGTAATTAATTATTTATAATACTAGATTTTCCAAAATCTCTAAAATAGCATATAATTACTAAAATAAAATACCCACATGGATAATAGTAGTAATAGCACTTAGGGTCACACACAATAATTTTTAAAATACCCACACTCACATGCGACCTTCCTATGCATAAAATTACTATTCTACCCTTCATTAGATACTACGCGGTTCTACGAGCTCAAGTGTTGACCGATAAATTTCACAGAATACGCAGTATATAAAGTAACACATTAACGACATAACGGTAAACACATTCCAAATTTTTGGGGTTTTACATCATTACCCCCTTAAAAGAAGTTTCGCCCTCGAAACTTAAACTCAGACCTAACGGGCTGGCCAACTAAACTGACGGTGCAGCTAACCAAAACTCAAGGTTTTACATCATTACCCTCTTCAAAAGAGTTTCGTCCTCGAAACTCGACGTACGTTATGCGTAAGTTGCATAGGTGCTGATACTCCAATCTTTTCTCCTCCGCAGCTTTTTCAATTGCTTTAGTTGGGGTATAGCTTGTCCATCACACTTTTTCTAGAGGGACGGTCTTTTCGTGAAGCGGCTTCTCTATGCAAATCTAGAATCTCATGCGGCTGCTCCTAGCTTGTAGGTCAGGTCCTCTTTCAGCCTCTGAACTCTCATCAGAGGTCTTGTTCTTGTTCCAGGCCCTCCTCGGGGTTGTATTCCGTACCCACCTCGGGTTTTCGAGTCTTTTAGAGAAGCTAGAGTCTCGTGCTCATAGCAAAGGTGGCGATATGTCATCTAGCAGATGTGAAAACAAAAAGCATGCACTTGCAACCATAAGGAAACAAAAAAAAGAAACACATCGCATTCCCCAGAGGTATGGCTTACAGTTGTTCTCACCATCTCACCATGAACGTCCCTGGTTGAAACCATCAACTTATAGCTAAGCTTAAACTCAACTTTATCATAATCTTCCCATTATTGACCCTTTTAAAACCGTAAAATAAGATCATTAGAACACGCCAAATTGATAATTACCAATACCCAAAATGTCATAAGATCCCAATAATTACCTCTTAGAACAAATCTTTTACTTCTGTGCTAGGGTAACATAAAATAACGATAGTTTTCAATAGTTTCCCTTGATAACCCAAGTAAGATCAAAATGTCTAATTTTCCTCTAATGCAACTGTAAAATTTTCCTCCCTTCCAATGACAAGATCCCCATTATGTCAATCACCACAAGACTATTTAATAATATGTAACCATACGACATAACTCCCTTGAGACAACCGTTTATCCGTAAGAGAAAGAGAAATTCCCGTTAATAATCTCAGATGTCGGATCACTAACCTGACGCCTTAAATGACACATGAACCTTATGTTTTCATCTAATATAAGACCAAAAGCTAAGATTGACACAACCCAAGACATGATTAACACTTCGCTTAGTTCCTCCAACACCCTAAGCACTAGATACTCATTAAGTCTAATTTCTTCCCTGATAGTTCTAGATAATAGAGGTCGCCATCAATAGAGATTGACAAATCACAGAAAGAAACTGCACTAATAACCATGCGATAATTAAACGAATTATATTGGATGATACTCAACAGAATTAATCAAATAACATTTCCACAGATTCATCAAATGTAAATAGATTATCCCAAAAATGTTCAGCCAAACAAATCAGATGATACTCAAACAAAACTTAATCAGGTGGGATTTAGACAGTGTTGTGGGCATCAGATGCCTGCAGCTTTCCTCATGGGTTATACCCACTTCTCATACAAGCGACTCGGTTCATGTACACAGTCATAAATAAAAGGCTCGCAATAGGGAATAGACAATTACGTACATAGACTCACATGTTTGCATATATATGAATGGCAGTAAGCATGTATGAGACCCTGAATCGTAATGTACAACAGAAACTCACTTTAAACATTTAAGGGAGAAATATTAAAATCAAATAGTTACGGATCAAGTATATCTCCATCCCATAGTGAATAAGACCCTTTCAAAGTAACACTTTGTCATTCTTAACAATCTTTTCATCCAGACAACTTCTCAGCTTGTAGATAACATAATAATAATTGCACCATTCCACTTCGATAACAGCGCCCTCAACCAATACATAACTAGAAAAAGCAACTTCTTCTTTTTTTTTCCACACGTTTCCTCACATTCCTTGATTCATAACCTTAATACATCTTAAGATCCCTATAATTACAATAACCTTGAAAGATCTTGCTTAGCTCAACATTACCTTAAAAGTATTCACTTACTCCAACACTCTAGGAACCAAAATTAAATTTAATCCTTAGTTCGAAGTCTTATAATCGATATCCAAAAGTCTATTTTAAACGTACGATCATCAACAAAATATTCATCTCAACTTTTATCTCGAAATCAAGTTCCTTTTTCCTTAAAAAATGATCCTTGAAACTCCATATCCTGACCAAAACCAATCATAATCCCAATATTACTCTGAAGCCCTTCATTTGCTATCAATACTTCAATGAAACAATTTTCATTCAAACATACAGGAAGTCTCCAACTTACCATACCACCTAAAATCAAATTAACCAAGAGACTAAGCACAAAACCTTCACTTCCACTATACCCTTCAACCCAAGCATTAACCAACACTTTCCTTACAAAGATTCCTTTACCCCAAGACCTCGACTTAGAACGAATCGCGTGGAATCACAAACATTAGTTTAACCCCAAAACCAAAAATTGAAATCAAAAGCCAACTTCACATATAAATTTTCAAGTATTCCCCAGGTCCATAAGTCAAAGTACATTCCCAATCATCATAGTCCGTACTCCAAAACCCCATAAAGACAATTTGAAGCCTTAACTAAACCCAAAGTGTTTAATAGAGATACCTGAGAGTTTCAATCGAACATAATATTCCCGAATACTCAACATCATACTCCACAAATAATATTAGCTTCTTGCATAACATCTCTTGGTACGGGAAAATAATAGATCGAAACAAAAGTTAAAAATAAAACACATTAATAAAAACATGAAGAAACAATCAAGCCGATGCATCCCAACCCACACCTACACTCACACTCCGATTTTAGCTTCCTAAGGTCTAACTAAACCTAAGATACAGTTAGGAGCTATTAGGTCGCAACCCAGAGCTCTGATACCATTCTGTAACGCCCCGGAAATTCAATTATAGAAAAGTCAAAGTCAAACTAACGTTAACAGACAAAATTTAGCGGAAGACTCAAACTCTTATTGGGCGTCACTGCCGTATCCCCGAAGGAATACAAGGTGGAAAGGAAAACTACAACTGTCTGTCAACGGCAACCCAACTAACAAACTCATACTTAGAAATAAACCTCAAAACTAACTTCAAGTCTTTCAAACAGAAGCATAACATATTTAACGACTTCTAGATATGTCGTCCTCACTTCTAATTCCCGTCCCCTGCATATTGATCATCACCTGAAAACAAAACATTTCAAAAATGAGGGGGAAATCTCAATAATGTCTACCCCTAACGTTAAAAACAAGTTAAGTTCATTTCAATTCATTTGAGGGAGGGGGAACAAGTCAAAACATTTCGCAAACCTTTAACCCTTAACTGTTTTCCTCAACCCAACCAATTCATATTTTATTATGCGGGCGGGATACCACATCCCTTAGAGTAACATCGCCTACCACAAGCATCAAAGTTCGCCTACCACAGGCATCAAAGTTCGTCTACCACAGGCATCAAAGCATTCGCCTACTACAGGCATCAAAACATTCGCCTACCACAGGCATTAACATTCGCCTACCACAGGCATCAGAACATTCGCCTACCACAGGCATTAACATTCGCCTACCACAGGCATCAGAATATCAACTATCCTATATCAGGGAAGAGCCCTGATCTCCTGGTCTATAACCCTACAGGACACCAAATCCTGCACACCGGGTTATGCCTCGAAACCCGCTTAATGTTTCACTTTGAATTATTAGTATCTTATGCAAAACTCAACTCACAACTCTCAAGTCAAACCCAAACCAGGTTATCAAAACCAGTAAGAAATCACTAATAAAAGACCATCTCAATTTCCTCAACTCATAAATCAAATATCACAAAAGTACAAACAATTAACCAAAACAGATGGTCACATTTCCACAAAAGTCCCCTTTCGGGATGCAATTCTCAAAACAGATTAGAAAACATTAAAACACATTTAAAGAGCATCCTAGTGGGGATTAGAGAATAGACATTACCTGGTTAACTTCACTTCACAGCAAAACGAACACACTTGAGCTCACTAACGACGCGAATTAGCTCGGGCCTAAAATAGAATAATTATTCTAATCAAAACGCGCCCTTCGAAGTTAGTATTAACTACCTTCTAACCAACCCTCCCCTAGGAACCCTATAGGTTCCTATCGATCATGAATTTACACTTTAAAGTACCTAACACATTCCAAATAATCGTATAATATTATCAAGTAAACCTTTTCAATCAACAACACATTTATTAACAATTTCACATAACAAGACAGATTACAGCATCCACACGAAAAGGGTCGTAACTTGACTTCCCGACATCCTATGGGTCTGTTTTCGGACTTTTCGGAAACCTCGGGATGTCTACTAAAACTCTTAAGTTGAACTCGAGACCAAAACACAATTTAAGGTCCTCAAAAACCGTCATCCTCTAAAACTGTCCAGACCTGACCTAGGTCTGGTAATCGGGGTATAACTCGACTTATAAAATTCCAAAGTCCGGTCTGTAAACTTCCTATGAAAGCTAACATCTAAGGGAAACTCCAGACCAAGTATTATTAGCTAGTTCAACCTACATAATTAATGGTGAATCTTAAAACCCGACCTAACAAAACTGTCCAGAATTTCGGTTGGTGTTATTCAATATTAACAATCCAACTCGACTCATGTTGAATCAAAACTTAATCTTTGGCCCCTAAACACTTACACCAGGTCAAAAGACACCTCCTTTTTATTCTGTAACACCACCATAATAATACGAATAACAACATCTAGATTAATCCTTAACTATGTCTACCACCCACACATCACATAATCCCAATAATAACAAGGCAAAACAAAGCATTGCGTACACAATGACCATGCGTATACTACCCCAACAGAGCCAATTCAATATCCACATCCCCTCTAACCTACCCACTACATTCCTAAGACATATTAAGCATATATATACTATATGTAGAACCTAATAGTAATGGTAATTGCATGGAACCAGTAGTAAAAGTAATAAGAAAATAGTTAGGTATAGAGTCTATACAACACAAGGGGTGGTGGTCGGCTGGCGGCGACAAGGGTGGCGGCAGCGACGTCAGGAAGGTGGCGGCAAGGGCAGGCGACATTGAGGCGGTGGGCGTTGTCAGTGCCGGTGGCTGGGCGTGACTCGGGCATAATAGCAACAACAAAGGGCGAGGGTTGTGTTCGCGCGACAAGGCGGCCTCCTCCGGTGACTGCTGGCGCGGGTGCTAGTAAGGGCACGAGCGACGACTAGGTGGCGGTAGGAGTGGTGGTGCGGTGGTGTGGCGGCCGATGGTGGTGCTGAGATCACGTACACAGCAGCGGTAGTTGCGACATGCCTCGGTTCCGGGCTTGAGTGTGGCTGATGGCTCGAGCTTGGTGGTCCCGATGACAAGGGAGCTTGGTGGTGGCGGTGGAGTAGCCTAAGGATGGTGGTGGTAGCTAGTGTGGGGCAGTGGTGATTCGTGGGTGGAAAACCGAGAGAGAGAAACAATTAGAAAGGGGGACGAAGAGGCTCGGTTCGCAGCAGGAGGAAAAAGAAGAAGAGGAGGGGTGTTTATTAAAAATACTTAGGGTTTAGCTAAGAGGGGTATTTATACCCATAATTAATTACAAGAAAAAAAAAACAAATAAAATAGAAGATTAATATAGGTGAAAGTAATTAATTATTTATAATACTAGATTTTCCAAAGTCTCTAAAATAGCATATAATTACTAAAATAAAATACCCACATGGATAATAGTAGTAATAGCACTTAGGGTCACACACAATAATTTTTAAAATACCCACACTCACATGCGACCTTCCTATCCATAAAATTACTATTCTACCCTTCATTAGATACTACGCGGTTCTACGAGCTCAAGTGTTGACCGATAAATTTCACAGAATACGCAGTATATAAAGTAACACATTAACAACATAACGGTAAACACATTCCAAATTTTCGGGGTTTTATATCATTACCCCTTTAAAAGAAGTTTCGTCCTCGAAACTTAAACTCAGACCTAACGGGATGGCCAACTAAACTGACGGTGCAGCTAACCAAAACTCAAGGTTTTACACGGCCAAAATTCCAAGCGTTGGTGTTGTGCGTCGCGGGTGCTATAACGGAGGTAGCGGGCGCTACCTTAAGCTGAACGCCAACTTCCTTCTTCTTCGTTTCTACCTTCAACCTTCGTGAACCGAGGCAAAACCCGGACCTCGATATCTAGCGATTCCTAGTCTTGGGACGGCCTCGCGTGATCTCGAGGTCTTTGGGGCCGGAGGAACAAAACCCGAGCCCATCCAATCCCCTACAAATGGTGATCCATTGATGTCACACTAGCTCGACACTCATCATTCCGCCCTTGGAGAAAGTGTAATGGTTCCCGAAAGTGCATGGGTGACCGGGTTTAGCTCGGGAATGCCGAGTCGGGAATTCAAGCCCCGTTAAGGGAGTTCGAACCCGAACCCGACACGGTTCAGAGGCGCTGGCAGCGTCTAGCTCCTCCGTATTCTTCTTCGTGTCCGTATGCTGGCAGCGTGTGGCTTGACTCCGGCAGCGTCCGGAGTTTTCTTCAGCATGTGAATTCTCTGCCTAAAACGATGGTAGCGTCCAAGTGGGCGGTGGTAGCGTGTTGTTCTTCCGCCCAATATTTGGGCCGGGCCACGTAGTTTGGGCCACTTCTTCTCTTTGTTTCTTCTTCTTTCAATTCTTTTTTTTAAATTTCTTCTCAATTTTGCCACTTTTCTTCCAATTCTTCATACTTTTAGGTGGATTTTCATAAAATCCTGCAAGACATACCAATTCTCGCAACCAGGTGAAGAAATGACAGAAATTTGTATAAAATCGTGGAATTTAGGGTGTAAAAAGCATGGAATACACGTGTTTGAGCCCTAAAAATTACTATAAAATAATCACTTATCACCAGGAAACCAAAGAACTTCAACGGCAAGTGGACGAGCTCATTTCTAGGGGATGTGTGCAGGAGAGTATGAGTCCTTGTTCCGTCCCGGCCCTCTTGGTTCCCAAGAAGGATGGAACTTACCGGATGTGCGTTGATAGTCGAGTTATCAACAATATCACCATGAAGTATTGGTATCCCATACCGAGGCTTGACGATATGCTCGACGAGTTGCATGGGTCCCGCATATTTTCCAAGATCGACCTCTGGAGTGGGTATCATCAGATTGCGGGAAGGTGATGAGTGGAAGGCGCCCTTCAAAACCAGGGGGGTTGTATGAGTGGCTTGTTATGCCCTTTGGCCTCTCCAACGCCCTTAGCACCTTCATGCGACTCATGAATGAGGTTTTGAGGCCCTTCATCGGTAAGTTCGTGGTGGCGTCGATGGTATCCTCATCTATTCCAAGAGTGAGGCCGAGCACCTTTCACACTTGGAGTCCGTCTTCAAGGTTCTACGACAGCAGAAGTTATTTGGGAAGCTTGAGAAGTGTGAGTTCTACACACTCCAAGTTACTTTTCTTGGGTATATTGTATCCCACCGAGGCATCTCGATGGATCCCTCGAAGGTGGAAGCTATTCGTTCTTGGCCTGTTCCCTCCACCCTCACCGAGGTGAGAAGTTTCAACGGCCTAGCCTCCTTTTATCGTCAGTTCATCAATGGTTTTAGCATCCTAACTGCTCTCATCACCGAATGCATGAAGAAGGGGACCTTTGACTGAACCAAGGTGGCGCAAGGTGCTTTTCAGAGGGTTAAGGCCAAACTTTATGAAGCTCTGGTATTTGCCCTCCCGGACTTCGCGCAGGTTTTTGAGGTTGATTGTGACGCAAGTGGAGTGGGCATTGGGGTCGTCTTAATGCAAAACCAATGTCCCATCGCCTACTTTAGTGAAAAGCTTAGTGGATTGAGGAAGAACTATTCTACCTACGACAAAGAGTTCTATGCCCTTGTGCGTGCCCTCGATCATTGGTCCCATTACTTGAGGCCCAACCAGTTTGTCCTTCACTCCAATCATGAGGCCCTCAAATACTTGAATGGGCAACATAAGCTTAACACTTGCCATGCCAAGTGGGTAAAGTTCCTCCAAAGCTTCAACTTTGTGGCGAAACATAAGAAGGGGAGCGTTAATGTGGTTGTCGATGATCTTTTTACGAGACATGGTCTTCTTTCGATTGTCGAACCGTGGGTTCTTGGGTTCCAACATATGTAGGAGTGCTACAAAGAGGATGAGGATTTCAAACATCATCTTGATGGTGGTGATGGCACTTATGTCCTTTAAGAAGGGTTCCTTTTTAAGGAGAAAAAACTTTATGTGCCCAAGTGTCCTTTGAGGAAGTTCCTTGTGAGGGAGGTTCATGGAGGTGGTCTTGCTAGTCATTTCGGCATCAACAAGACCCTCGACATGCTGAAGGAGCATTTTTATTGGCCAATGAGGGGAGGTAATGTGCACGATGTGATATCCAAGTGTATTCCGTGCCATCATGCCAAGAGTAAATTCCACTAAGGACTCTATACACCTCTACTCGGCCTAAATGGCCCGTGAGAAGACTTGAGCATGGATTTCATCTTGGCTCTTCCCCAAATCGTGCGTGGCAAGGATGCAATACTCGTCGTGGCGGACCGTTTCTCCAAGATGGCACACTTCATTTCTTGTGAGAAAACCCACGACGCCACCCATATCGCTAATCTCTTCTTTCGAGAGATAGTGAGGTTGCACAATGTTTCAAGGGTCATTGTCTCGGATCGCGATACGAAGTTTTGAGCCATTTTTGGAGATCCCTGTGGAAGCTACTTGGAACCAAGCTCCTCTTCAGCACATCTCATCACCTGGCCAAACTGAGGTGACCAATAAGATCCTCACTACCTTGCTCCGGGGTCTTGTGAGTAAGAGCTTGTGGGATTGGGATGCCAAGCTTTGTTATACCGAATTTGCTTACAACCGGCTCCTTCCTTCGCTACGGGACACACACCCTTCGAAACTTGCTATGGAGTCAACCCTATCACTCTCATCGAACTCCTTCCTCTTCCATTGGAGTCGAGAGCAAGTTTTGAGGCTAGTGAGAAGGCCACCGAGATCCAAAAACTTCACCGGTGAATTCGTTACAAGATCGAGCGAACCAATGAGCTTTACAAATCTCGAGCCAACAAGCATTGTCGGGGTATCACATTCAAACCCGGGGACTTGGTTTGGCCCCATTTGAGGAAGGAACGATTCCCTTCACGGAGGAAAAGCAAGCTTATGCCACGAAGCGAAGGACTGTTCAAGGTCTTGGAAAAGGTGAAGGGCAATGCATATAAGCTCGATCTCCGGGAGGACATGGGAGTCTTCTCCACGTTCAATATCGGCGATCTTTCACCATACATTAAGGACGACGAACCCAATGCGGATTTGAGGGCAAATCCTCTTCAAGAAGGGGAGGATGAAGAGTCTCGGGTTCCGTTTTCATCCCTCGTTGCTTTCTACAAGTGAACCGCCTCCACTACCTTGAACTTCGAAGTATAACTCCTTGTGAAATCCAGAGAAGCGGAGATAGTCTCGGGCATCCATTGGATGGGCCCCAAGGCCTTCTAAGGAGGCTCGCGCGTTCCACTGACCCCGGAGGCCTCGGGACCGTACCGGGTCGTCCCGAGATGATGACTACGTGGTATCGGGGTTGGGGTGTGACCCCGGGTCAATAACAAGCAAGGTAAGAGGAGTAGAATAAGGAGAACATATGCAGTAGGTCGTCGCGCTCGTTACACCCGCAGTAGTGCCCGCGACGCAATTTGGCAAAATAGGGGAAAGGGACAGGAGACTATGACACCCGCGACCTCCAAGGGTCGCACCCGCGCCGCCACTGACCCAGAATCGTCGCGCCCGCGACGTCCAGCTAGCACCCCCGACCGCCCAGTTCTCTCTCAACCCCATCGTGCCCGTGACGACCCTGTTTTTCTCGTTTTTTCGGCCTTAAACGACTGCATTCAAGGGGTTAATTACCTTGTATAAATACACTTTTCACTGTTTTTGAAGGCAGACTTTGATGCTTAAGCTAATGAATGATAGGGTTTCCCTAATATTCTCCTCAAATCTTGTTTACTTTATCTAATCTATTGGTGATGTTGCAAGTCATTTCTTTATTTATTAGTGGTGGATTGTCCTTTAGCTAATCATGGTGGAATGCTAAGTCTTTGGTGGTGGAAGTTTCCTTTATCCAAAGCCATATCAATGTGTCTTGGTGTTCAAGCTTGGTATGATTAATTGATTTTGGTTATTTTCACTATTATTGATTGATTGTTCTAGATTATTGACATTATTCAAGCAAGGGTTGAAGAATTTTCATCATCATCCATCTCTTCCTTTGTCATGGGTATGCAAGGAATATCTTCACTATCTTCATCCTAAAGCTTTTCAACTCAAGCTCTTTCATTCCCCCATACCGATACCCTCCACTAACCGACTACTATATGGTTTTTTTTTTTTTTGAAATGTAAATACGAATCATAATATTTCTATTAAATTCATTTGGGTTGTTATGTTGAGCTTATTGCTCGTGATTCAACCTTGGATTGAGATTTTGAGTTTTGTAAGTAATTACAATGCCTGCAATGAGATTAGAAGTAATTTGCAACCCTTTGACCATATTGTGGTTGAGACTTTAGGGACTAATTGACAAAGCTTGAATGATATTGGCTCTTTTAGCTTACTATTTTTCGGTTAATAATATTACCAATTATTCATTCATGGTATGTATCATTTTAAGGAAATGATTTAAACCTTGTTCTTTTATACGGTATGGCCCGATAAGGTGTGGTGAAATTGTGGCAGGTTGTGGTGTAATTGTGGCGGGTTATTGGTATGTTGTGATGGGGTTTTTGTATATATATAAATATTGTATTGGTAATTGTGAAAAAGTAATTTGTGGTGGGTTGTGGTGAATGTGGTAGAATGGTATTTTGTGGTGGGTTGTGGCAAACTGCGGTAAGCTATGACACCGCAGTTTGCCAACTGCAGAAAAGAACAGGGTTACTTTCAAATGTTTTATTCTGGTGGTGTGTACTACTACATTCCTTGAGCAACGATGGTGAGAATTAGTGTTCTGAATGATGCTCTCAAGAGTATGTACATTGCTGAGAAGCGTGGTAAGCACTAGGTTTTGATTAGACATTCAAAAGTGATCAGTTTCTTTTTATAATGCAAAAGCTTCGTATAACTGATTTTGATTTATGAGTCATGGACTCTCAAACTACTCCTTAGAGACAGGTTAGCCCAAAAACCCTACATGTTTCCAATTACATATTTTCTCCCATTTGGTCCACGAAAACAGTCTCCTGAAAAAAATGTCAAAGGAATATGTAATTGTTCATCAAGAAGAAAACAGGACAAGACGCGATCTACAAAGGCCTTATGCCATGTTTCTAGGTTGACTTTCATGGCCTCAATGATCTGATGGAACTCTTTTCTAAAAGGAACCCATCTTGTCACTAACAATAGCCAAATTACTGGTGGCCTCCCTTTCGAAGGGAAAAAAGGGGGGGGGGGGGGAGGAGTAGGGGAGTGGAGTTCACTACTTAATCAACATTGCAATTCTACTGTTAGTAAGTGTATAATCAAAGAAATTTATCGTAATATGTGAAATACAAAAAGCGAGGCAAAACTGGAAGAGAAGTTGAAGAAGAGGATGACAATAGTTCATAGGAAAGTAGATAAATGGAGAGCAACAACAATTAACTGTTGAAACCTAACATTTTGATCAAGCTTTTTAATACTGTCTTGCTCCTTTGATAATTCGAGGTAGGTTTGATATTATGTCAATTTGATGCCTGATGCAATGTAATTTATTGTTGGATGTCTGATGCAATGCAATTAACTTTTTACAGCTTTTTAATTTGAGTATATATATTATCTGGCAATTTCTCTACAGACAACTAATTAGAAGCTTGATGTTAACTTGAGCCTCCACATTCTCCTCACAAAGTGAAATTACTTTTACTTCGCTCATAATTGACTTCTTGTGTATTACTGGCTTATCTTCGCAAAATTTGTCAGCTATTTTTGAAAGTGCAACCATCGACTTTCTGTCTAGCCTTTTTTTTAAGGAAATATTTTTGAAAATTTTGCAGTGTCTAGTGGCATATCTTTAGCTATGTGTCAGGATGTTAAATATTTGGAAACATAGTCTTTATTTTACGAGAAATACCTCGTTTGGAGAATTCTGATTTCAAATATTTTAATTTTACTACATTATTTTGGCCTATACTAATATGAGTTCTAAATGTCGCTAGAGCATTTAGTGACATTTGCTACAAATGTCGGTAAAGAGTCCTGTAACATTTATAAATGCCACCAATGCCCTACTTTATTGTAGTACTCCCTTCGTTCCATATTAATCTTTATCTTTGAAAATTGTGTAATCAAACTTTGAAAATTTTGACCATAAATTTTCAATATATACAATAAATTGTTATATAAAATTACTTTCATTAGATTCCTAACGAAAAATGCTATCCTTAAGATATAATATTGCAATTGTTAATAAAATACAACCGCCGCCGCAAAATGTTTGTCATAATAATTAACTCCTTTGTCTCAATTTGTCTGTCACTTTTACAATTCCAACGATTATAATTCCATTTTTTGCCCCTAATTAATAAATTTATTTATCACATTTTACAATTTCAACAACTATTATATCAATAAATATAGTTGGTTTGGGTAATGTTCAAATTTTTCATCACAATTTCAATATGTATTGGTTTTCCAAATTAGTTAAGATGACAAAAAAATTTGGACGGAGGTAGTATTATACTCCCTTCGTCCCTTAATGAGTGTCATTTTTTGAACTATCTTGACCCTTTTTATTTGTCAATTTTTACATTTTCAATAATTAAAATACTCATATTACCCTTAATTAATAAATAAGATTTTTATTTTACCTTTTAAAATTCTCCTTTATTCATCTCTTTAAATGAAGAGTATATTTATCCATACATAATTTTTTGACTCTATTTCCAACACATATAGGTTTTGTAAATTAGTTATTTTGACACTTAAAAAAGGGACGGAAGGAGTATTAGAAATTATTAATTAAAGAGTATAATTGAAGATCGTGACAGTTAATAAAATGACAATTAATATAAAATGAAGATGAAATTGTGGAGCATCTGTTATAAAAAAATGACAATTAATATAGGTTTTGTAGAATTATATAAGGTTTAGAAACATTCTATATAGGGCTCTTTGTTATCAAAAAATGGGAGAAAATATACGAATTGTATAGATTTTATACTTAGGTCCTAAAACATATTGTTTTAAGTTTTAACGCTAAGATGTGAAGAATGGTCTCTCATTTTGGGAGGCCCTTCTAATAAAATTCCTACATCCTTGAAAAAAAAAAAAAAAAAAAGAAACGGAAGGAGGAAATCATCCAAGTAAATTTCCATATGTTTCCCTTCATTTTCCAACATTTTTTTCCAGGAAATTTCCAATAAAGTGAGTTCATGCACGCACCTCAAAAGTCTTCTTCTTGCCATCATTATTAAAACAAAACAAGCCGAATAAACTTTAATTATTTGATCAAGGATTTGAAACCTTTTTTTTTCCAGGGCTGAAAAGTTTGTAAGAGAGGGGACCCAATAAGGCATCGATTTTCCACATCCATTGAATATAAACTATACATCTGACGATCATGTTTTAGTTATGAAGAAAAAAATAATAATAAAGAAAATGAAAAGATAAATAAGCATATCCTCATATCATATGATGAATTATACTCCCTTTGTTGGTTTTTATTAGTTGTCCTTGTAAATTGTGTCAAAATTTTGACCATTAATATTTTAATTTGTACAATGATTCATCATACGAAATTGATGTCATTAGATTCGTAATAAAAAATATTATTAAAAAAGTATAATATTATATTATTTTACAAAATATTTATATTAAAAATTATTGATTCAAAATTAACACTGAAAACCGTAAATGACATATAAAAATAACGGAGGGAGTATTGGTGATGCATATTAGTCCGTTTAAATTTGAAAAGTAAGTAGTCAAAAGGTAGCTAAAGTAAGCAGAAGAATTTTCATTACTGGTAACTTGGTGTAGGTACTTTGACAGGTGTCTCTTTGACTCGCAACGTTGTTACACGCTTAAACTCAAAAGGTAATTTCAAATTAGAGAGCAGACTCTAATGTTATTGTTACTTCCTTTGTTCCAAATTTAAGTGACACCATAACTAATTTTTTTTAGTTTAAAATAATTATCACTTCATATTTTTCAATAGCCAATTGAATTATTTTAACTTTATTGATTAGACTCTAATTTACTCCTACCTACCTGTTTATTTTTTCATTCAGGCAATACACAATCTCAAGGCTAATCCTTCCTGTACTTTATTCAATTTATAAAGAGAAAATGTATCAAAATTAAATGGCTTGGGTAATTTTTTCAGGTTTGCATTTGTCAGAAAAATTGAGGCTATATATCAATTAAATGGGAAAGGGATTATTATTATTATTATTGTTATTATAAAAAATAATAGAATAATATGATTTTTGGGGTAAGATATATTTTAAATGTATTACTAATATGAAGAAAACTAGCCCCGCTCTTAGGACCTCCGCAGATCCATCTTGAGGACCTCCAACCACAGCAGCGCCAAAGTTTTTGTTTGAAAGAACAAATAAGGGAAGTTCCCAAAATCCTCCATCTTATAATCAAAATATTCACTAAAGATTATGTATACTAATTCTAAGCTATATCTTCGCAGAATATATATTATTGAGTAAGGATTGAAGCTTCCAAAGAATAAAGATAAGAAGATCAAGCGAATCTGGAAAGTATCCTCAACTAAGGAAATGTCAAACTAGTCGTTGCATTTAAAGCTCAAGCACCTATATAAAGATCGGATGCCTCACTTCTTAAGATTAACGATTCTAAGCAAGATAAATCGTGTTTAGGAATTTTGTGATAGAAAATTCTGAGCGTAGCTACTTGGTTTTGAATAGTGGGTTGTGTAACCAGAAGGTGTGTTCTGGTGAAGCTCTCAATGGTGTGTAGCTAAAGTGAGAAGTGTGTTTCCTCCTTTAGTGAGTTTTTGAATCTTTCCAGCCTCAACTGTGAGGCCTGCTCTTCAATCCTTGACCTTGCCGGGTTTGTAACATCCTCACTTATTATGTTCTTCAAGCTTATTGAATAAAGAAGTATTATTTAGTTTTATAAGTGCTATTAATGTTATTGAGTTGATAAAGTGCAGAGGTTTTTATACAATCCTATTCACCCCCTCTAGGGTTATTTCACAATCATTAATATTATATATTATATATTAAAAGTAAATTAAATAATATGACTGAATTCTATAACTATAATATTATATATAAATTGCATAATATTATACATTCATCCATTAGTTTTTACATTTCGAAAAAACGCGTAAAATAAATTTAACGGAAGGGGTTGATTGGATTAGGATATCACTTGTTCTCATTGACGTAGCCTACGCATCTCCAACTTCTTACAAAAAATATTAATACTTGTTATTAATAAAAGAGTGTCAAAAATTATAAGAAATACCAATTTAATGAAAGGTCAAACACATAAACATGTTTGGCACAAGACTTGTATCATCACCTTACTTTTTGTCTAGCCTAATCCAGCTTGTGTCCAACTTTTTTTTTATTTTTTTCCTCGCATAAAAGCATTTAATGTTATTTTAATATTTAACACTACCTCTATTCTTTTTTATTGTCTGTTAAATTTTTGTGCAAAAAAATTTGATCATTAATATTTTAATTTATATGATTATTCATCATAATATGATCTCATTAGCTTCATAACCTTGCATTTTTACTACAATGCTCATAAATCAGTATATGAATTCCAATAAACCTAAACTACTATGCTCATAAATCTAAACTACAATACTCATAGATCAATATATGAATGCTCACAAATTAGTAAATGAATGTTTATACCCCCCAACACGAATGCTCATAACCTAACGTTTTTACTAAAACACTCATAAACCAATATATAATGCTGATAACTAGTAGATGAATGTTCATAACCATTAACACGAATACTCATAACCATTAATACGAATGTTCATAACAAAAAAAATAAAAAAATCGCATATCAAGCAAGGTTGTTAAAATCGGGATCCTAACTCGAAACTATGAGAAAGTCAGGATCGGAAATTAGCCCATGTAGGATCGTGGATCGTGTGTAAATAGTAGAATCGTATCGAGGATTTTGGACCATAAAATCGTAGGATCGTAAATCAGAATCGGGATTTTAATAACTATGATATCAAGTATAAAAAAAAATAAAAAATTACTCGGAGGTACCCAAATATTTAGGGAAACTATTTTTCGGTACCCCAATTTTTCAAAACTAATTTTGAGGTACCCTTACTTTTTGGTTTAGTTATTATTTGGTGCTTTTCCGGCCATTAATTTTATTAAGTGACCGAAATACCCTCATTTTTCTTATTCAAGGGTATTTCTTCAAGAAGGGAAGAATAAGGGCATTTTGGTCACTTAATAAAATTATGGCCGGAAAAGCACCAAATAATTACTAACCCAAAAAGTTAGGGTACCTCAAAATTAGTTTTGAAAAGTTAGGGTACCAGAAAAAATATTTCTCCAAAAATTAGGGTACTTCAGAGTAATTTTTTGAAAAAAAAAAATCAACGTTCAATAGTTAATGCATTGAAATTCAAAAGAAAATTAAGACAAGAATAAATGAATAAACATAAAATATGCATCTTTAGTATTTAAATTTAGGGGTATTGGATGACAATATACTGACTTTTGGAGGTATTAGATTGTAATATACCGACCTTTACTATTGGACAACAATATCACTGACCTTTATACTTAGATGACATTATTATACCAACAATGACTAAGTGGTGGTGACTAGTTAACTGGTCTCGATTCTGACGTGGCTGTTCAAGCTATAGTATAGTCGGGGTTTGTTTATCGTATCCACAGGGAGCAAGTTTCTTTTAATCAAAACTTTCGCTACTAAACTTAGTTTAAGGTAAAACAACGATTTATCAATGATGAGGGAAACAAAGACAGATTTTCAGGTAAAATCAAAGAAAAGACGGGTTCTAGGGTCGGTCTTCGCCACTTAATGGTTACCCCTGAACAAAGCAGTTCCGGACAAAGCACTAAACCAAGCTAGAAGTTAGGATATTGCATAAGTAAAGCCATTTCGGGGCTTCTCTCGAAGTATACCCGAATTTAACTCTTAAGGCTTGTCCAATAATCTCTTAAGGACGAACCTAGAGAGCTTGATGTGCAAATTTCCCTATTCGAACTCCTCCACTATTCTCATGTGGGTTTATTCGAATATCCATTCGAATACTCTAAAAGATTATGTTTGAATAGATGTAATGGACTTTCACCGCATTAAAATCCCATAATGAATAGAGTGTTCAAATGAAAACTTCATAGTCAAAACCAAATGCCATGTCTAGAATCAGCACTGAACAAGGGATCCCATTAGAGGCTAGACCTCCCCATAAACCCTAAGGAAATTAGCCACTAAACATGTTAACTAGTACTAAAATTATCAGATCTAAAGTGAAGAAGCTAAACATGATTTTAAGGAAAGAAACTCGACAAGATTTATCACAAGGAACTAATTAAGATAAATAATCAAAGAAGGAAATGGACTTACCAAAATAAAAACTAAGATTGCTGGAATAAAAACAAGATAAATCCAAAGCTTGAATAATATATCTTCAAAATAAATGCTTCTTGATTGTAATAATCTAGAACTAATGCAAAATAAAAGTGTTTGAGAGTAGAATTAGGTAAAGATCTAAGGTACAATGGGAGCAAATTAATTTCTAAGAGGAGTGATGAATAGTAATGAAAAAAACTGCTAGGTTTAGATTAGGACCGAGCTTAAATACAAAGGAGGAAAATTACATAAAACACAGTCGTTTAACGTCAAACATCACGTAATCCCAGCTCGTCACGGGCGCTACCAGCATTCGTCATGCCCGTGACGAGGCGATTTCAAAATCTCGGACTGGAATTCTTCGCTGTGGTCACGGGCCTTACCCTTGGGGGTCACGCCCGTGACCACCTGGGAAACAGCTCTTGGGAATTTTCTTCGATAACGTCACGGGCGTTACCAGCTCTCGTCACGCCCGTGACGGCTCTCGGCATTTTGACCAAAATTCTTCTTAAATTGGTCACGGGCGTTACAAATGGGGTCATGCCCGTGACCTCCTAGGTTCAGCTTCCCCTTGATTTGCTCTTAGGTCACGGGCATTACCCTTGGGGGTAGTGACCGTGACCTCCTGGGTTTTCTGTTTTGTTTCTCCTTTGGCCTTGAGGATGAGGGCCGGCTTCCAGGATCCCGGGATTATTTCCTTGAACTCCCGAATTGGCTTCTTAGCGTCAACGAACTCAATATTTCCCATGCTTCGGGCCCAAACTAACCTGCAAATAAGCTGGTAAAACACGGGTAAGAAATATTTATTAAGGAAGGTAACGAACTAAAATTCTAAGTAAATAGAGTAATATTTGGGCTCAAAAATGAGCTAAACAGTGACAGGCGGAGGGAAAATAACCGGCTCTTGTCCAATAGCCCCGCCCCGTTAACCCCTCCACTCTTTTCACTAATCCACGTTAAAAAAACAACCCTAACACAGTGACTAACGGGGTGGTGAACCGGTCTTCGTACTAACGTGAAACACAATCAACCAATGTCTTGTAATGTGGGTTAGGCTCTGTTAAGCAAAAATAGCGGATTCAGTAGCAGATAACTGTTTGAGGAGCGGGTAACTGTTTGAGCAGCGAATATCTGTTACATTTTAACGGATAGGTGATAGCTGTTTACGTAGCTTTTTATGAAGTGTGTGTTTGGTGAAAATAGCAGATAAATTAATGTATAGATGTAAAATTACCAAAAAGGATATGATTATCATTTTATTATTGTTTTCTGATAATGTTACTATTATTATTTAGGATTTTGGACATCGATGCACAGTGCTTTAGGGGTGACTGGTGCATAAAAACAAACTTCAAACTTTTTTTTGGATAGTATGTACCAAAATTTAGCAAATGGCCATACTAAAAACCCAACAGTGTATTATCATACATGAGAATTTTATAGCGCATTATTGTCCAATATTCCAAAGTATAGTATATTAACATCCAAAAAACATTATTATTTTTATTTTTATTATCATCATCATAACCCTCTTTAAAAAAAAGAAAAAAAAATTAGTAATCCTAAATTAATATTGTTCCATGTTCATCTACTGTCAACTAAATTGTGAATAAATTAATAGTGGTTTTATTATGCAAATATAAATGGCCAATAAAAAGAAAAAAACAAAACAATGCAATTTTGCAATTAGTAGTTGGAGGGTAGCTTTGGAAGTGTAAGTGCCAAACCCTAACCCCTCAACTTTGACATTACTGTGTAACGTTTAACTTATTTGGGGTAAAATGTTATCCGCTAGTTTAAAAAGTTACTTAACCGAACACATAGGTTTTGATGAAATAGAGTTTTTACTAAGTCAAAACGCTAAACGCTACATTAAACGCTACACTAAACATTGTTGCCGAACAGGGCTTTAATGAGAAAAACTAAGGGGTTAATGAGGCTATTGGCTTCGAACAATTTTTTTCCCCTTCGCCCGCCACGTCAGCGCGCATAGAGACCGATTCATCACCTCCTTAGTTACTGTTGGTATAATAATGTCACACAGGTATAAAAGTTAGGGATATTGTTGTCGAATAGTAAAAGTTGGTATATTATAATCCAACACCCCCAAAGGTTTGTACATTATCATCAAAAAACTCTTAAATTTATTGGATAACAATGTGTATAAATCAGTATATGAATGTTCATAAACTAGTAGACGAATGTTCATAACCTTCAACATGAATGCTTATAACCTGCGACACAATGCTCATAACAAAAAAAAAGTACATATCTAGTATAAAAAATAATCAAATGTTAATGCAATGAAATTTAAAAGAAAATTATTATAATTATAGTTCAATCAACTGAAAAATAATAATAACTATTGATGGAGATAAAAATAATAATTACAATTCAATCAATGTAGAAATTATATTTTTTTTTTGTTAATAAATTGTAAAATAATTATTGATGAATAATAACTTTAAAAAATGAAAGAAAAAAGACAAACAAATTGGTAACTAAACAAGGAAGAAAAATGAAAACATACCAGGTGGGCATCCGTATCTTCCGTGAGCCCGAGCACAATCAAGGCACTGATTATTATGAGGTTGATGATGCATGTGTGGAATGATTTGTTGTTTTGTTGGTACCATATGACACGACACCCAACCTAATGACTATTGCTCGTCACGCAAATTTCAATCTTCTTCTTTTCCCTTTTAAATATACACAAATTAATGTTTCCCCATTAGGCAAAATTAAAACTTCGCTACACACACACACACACACACACACACACACACACACACACACACACACACACACACACACATATATATAAACTTCATTTCTATTATCTCTTCACTTTTCATCCCCTTTCATAAACACCACAAAAGCAAACCACAAAAACACTCATACTTGTCACTTGATACTTGAAGACAAACCGGCCTCTGAGGCTAGGCAAAAGGTTCCTGGTCTTATTATTTAGGTATAATTTCATGTCTATTCTTCCATTATGTAATCTTTCTTTGATTTTTGGAATTATATGAAATGTTCACTCTTCTTTCATTTTAATGCATAGTTGAATGATTTTAGGATGTAACATTCAACTTTATCTCCCTTCCAAATCTTACAATAACTCACGTTCAAACTTTTGGTAGTCTTTCCTTAAGTGAGAGGCAGACTCAAAGATCTTTACCTTTCTAGTCTGTAACCTTACCCCCGAACTCAGTAATCTAGTTCGTAGGCTGAATCTTTTTCTTAGGTTTTCTCGGCTTTTCCTCTTAAAAGGTTGAGTGATGACTCTTTCAAAACACAAGCATTATTCTTGTTGTATAATTAAACCATGGTTGTCAAATTCTTAAATCTTGTTTTGTGTGAGTAATGATGTTAGAACGAGTTGAATGCAACATTAGGAAGCAATGTATATTCTTAAATAGTTAAAATTGCCTTTTCCACGCCCCCTCCTTATGAAAGTAGGATAATCAAATTTAAGGAGGAAAGAGAAAGTGGTAGCTGTTGGGTTGAATGTGGAGACCAATTTTGGATTGGTCTCTATCTGTTGGGGAGCAAGGCAAAAGAGTTTGAGTGGGAATCAAGCCACTTCTTTTTTTGTAATTTCTTTGCTGCAGGGACTCTATTAATCCTAAAATTGTGTTAGCCTTGTACTATAAATAGAGCCTATGTGTTAGGCTTATTTGTATCGTAATTTAGAGTGTTTCATCTAACCACAGGAGATTGACTTGTAATCTCTGTGTTCCTGAGGGAGTTGTACGAGGCTCAACTGTGAGTGTTAAGTTCTCAGGTTGTAACTCTAGGGAGATTGTGAGAGATTGTGGAGGTTTGAGAATCTCTGAAACACTGTTGTAATCCTCTGATAGTGCATCGTTCGTGGTTTTTTCCCGGTTTGGGTTTTTTCTACGTTAATTCCTTGTGTCGAATCTTTATTATTTTTCGCCCTTTATTATTGTTTGTCTGCTAGACAAGGCCTTGAGAATCCTAACAATTGGTATCAGAGCTTTGGATGGAGTGTTGTTGATTTACAGACTAAGAAGCAATGGTCGGCCCAATTGTGGATATTCTAGAGTTTGATGGGAAAGACTACGCATGGTGGAGAATGCGCGTTGAGGATGTGCTCCGCCAGCAGAAGTTGCATCTTGCGATGGGTGGAAAGCCAGAAAAGATGGAACCGAAGGATTGGGAAGAGCTTGATGGTCAAGCATTCCGTACGGTCAGGCTGACGCTAGCTCGAAACGTGGCTTTCAACGTCAAAGATCAGAAAACGACGAAAGGTCTACTGGAGGCCTTGCAAAACACATATGAGAAACCATTGGCGATAAACAAGGTATATGTGTAGCGTCGTTTATTTGAATTTAAGATGCATGGGTCTGGTGATATGTATGATAGTATATATGAGTTGAATATGATACTATAAAAATTGACATATGTGGGATTTAATTTTGACGAAGGGATAAATGCTAATATACTGTTGGTTACCCTACCTAAGTCTTGGGATAATTTTATGACTTTTGTAACATCTTTGGTTAAGAAAGATGAAAAACTCAAGTTTGGGGAAATTAGAGACTCTATCCTGAATGAAATCATCCGTAGGAGAGATCCTTATGTGTGTGAGTCTTCAGGGAATGCTTTGGTTGTCAGGGGTAGGAGGAACAGTGGGAGATCGGGTCGGGGTCGATCAAAATCTAGAGGCCAAAACATGGAACAGGTGTTGTGTTGGAACTGTGATGATAGAGGTCATTTTGGTGGGGATTGTTTAGGAAGAGCAGTAATAATGACCATGATTCGGTAAATCCTTGTGAGGATTTTGGTGATGCCCTAACTGAACTGTTAGTGTTGACAAGTCAGAAAGAAGTTGGGTGATAGATTCTGGTGTTTCTCTCTTTGTCTAGCAGGGAAGCCTTTAATAATTTTGTGAGTGGGAGGTTTCGTAGGGTTTCTAACGGTAACAACCTAAGGGTGCTAGGAAGAGGTGATGTGAATATTAAAACTTCTAATGGTGGGACTTGGAGGTTGAAGAATGTTCGGTATATCCCGGGTCTGACCAAGAACCTTGTATCTGTGAGTTAACTGGATGAGAAGGGGTTCACGATGAGATTTGGGATGATCATTGGAGGGTAACGAAAGGATCTCTAGTAATTGCAAATGGTAGGAAGGAGGGAAAGCTATATACTACCATTGATAATTCTAACAGTCCTCTTCATGCTCGTCAAAGGCGTGTTAGCTTCTCTGATGAGAGAAGGGCACCAAAAACAAGGAGGTTTCCAGTCAAGGCTACGTGAACGGATGGTTAGCCGAAAAATGCATCTAACCTACACGGAAATTCGACAAGTTCAACACGAGGTAAAATTCCAATCCAAAATTCCCCTAAGTTGTTGACGATGATGCATTTGTCGAAGTTGCAGGGGCGTGAATTGTTCAAGCGGGAGCTTATTGCTAAAAGAGGAGTTGATGAGAGGTCAACTGGGACCTCTGTTGATCTT
The DNA here is from genome assembly GCA_029582165.1 of Portulaca oleracea. Taxonomy (NCBI): domain Eukaryota; kingdom Viridiplantae; phylum Streptophyta; class Magnoliopsida; order Caryophyllales; family Portulacaceae; genus Portulaca; species Portulaca oleracea. Next base: position 19,220,007 of record CM055870.1, read on the forward strand.
TGCTAAACAAGATCGAGATGGATACACTAGAGGATTCGATGAGGTGTTGTTGATGATAATCGATGAAGACTGCGTTTACAATTAGTCTCCAAGTGGGAGATTGGGAGATTGTGGGTTCAATGTGGAGACCAAATTTGGGTTGATATATATCTCTTGGGGAGCAAGGTAGAAGAGTTTGAGTGGGAATCAAGTTGCTGATTTTTGGCCACTTCTTTTTTGTAATTCCTTTGCTGCAGGGACTTTATTAATCCTAAAATTGTGTTAGCCTTGTACTATAAATAGAGCCTAGATGTTAGGCTTATTTGTATTGCAATTTAGAGTGTTTCATCTAACCATGATGGATTGACCTGTAATCTCTGTGTTGCAGAGAGAATTGTGTGAGGCTTAATTGTGAGTGTTGAGTTCTCAGATTGTAACTCTAGGAAGATTGTGAGAGATTGTTGAGGTCTAGGAATCTCTGAAACATTGTTGTAATCCTTTGATAGTGCATCGTTCCTGATTTTTTTCCCGATTTGGGTTTTTCTACGTTAATTCCTTGTGTCGAATATTTATTATTTTTCACCATTTATTATTGTTTGTCTGCTAACAACGCCTTGAGAATCCTAACAGTAGCCCCCTCCCTATGAAAGTAAAATAATCAAATTTGAGGAGGAAAGAACAAGTGGTAGCTCCCTCTTTGGATTTGGTTCAAATACTTTCAAAGTGTTCATGGAAAAGGAAAGGTAGTTTTACAATTAAACTATTCATAAAATATACAAAACAACTCCTAAAGATTTTCTTTAAAAAAGTAAAAAACCAGCGAAGTCTCGAAAATTCCAACCTGAAAAAATAAACTGAGAAAACAAAGGCAGCGGCATCGTCGTGACTTGTTTTATTCAATGGGGAACCCTGGGGACATCGGTGACCGATTACCCCAGGGATGTCCATAGAATTTTGGCGACTCTACTGGGGACTGTTTTTTAAAAGAGGGTAAATCTTGAAAACAGTAATTTGGTGTGTTTTTAATTGTTGGAAGGAAAATAAAATTCAATTTTACATCTTCTTAATCATTCACCTTTAGAAATAAAGCATTGTATATACCTTGATACCTTTTCGCCATTTATTGACGTGGTGCCGGGATGTTATAAATCCTTCCCCAAACATTGAGTTGGGAATCTAGGGCGGAGTAATTGGTTCCTAATCTGCATTGGCGTGGCATTTCGGAACCGATTAGTTTGGATTGCATCCGAATACTATTTGATATGTTCACAAAACATGTTCCAGTTACGCGTTTCTTGTCCAAATACAATCTGTTTGCACATCTACCCCTAGAGAATGAGAGAGCGTGATAAAGTATTTTAGAATACTTTGTACTATAGAAAATTTTAGGGCATATACTTGCTTGTGTAGTGTTCTTCAGAGTATTCTTTATATATTGCAACTTCATGAATATACAAATCCAAGGCCTCTCAGTTGAATTGAAGAGTGTTCCATAACTATCCTCGATGATTTTAATACTTACCCTTATAAAAAAAGAAAGAATTAAAAATCAAAGCTGATGAGGTTTCATCTTTGTCAATTTTCTAAACATGTGCTATGGACCAAGGCACTAAGCTTTATACCAAAGGATGTCCTTAACCACAAAAAAAATATTATTAATCTTTAAAAGTTAAAACATCAATCACAAAAAAATGTTATTATTAAGCTTTAAAAGTTGAAACATCAATTGTAATTTGCAACACTGATCCTAGCTAATGTATGTTTATTAATTTGTGAGGTACAATCTAATTCTCTCTGTCAAGGTTGTTAAAATCGGGATCCTAACTCGAAACTACGGGGAAGCTAGGATCGGAATTTAGCCCATGTAGGATCGAAGATCGTGTGTAAATAGTAGAATCGTTTCGACAATTTTGGACCATAAAATCGTAGGATCGTAAATCAGGATCGGGATTTTAATAACTATGCCCTCTGTTCGTTTCTATATTTTTATGGGTTGTTTGCATTTTAGATCCCGAAGAATATGGTAATTTATTTTTTGAACCCTTGATTTTATTATTTATTTTTTTGGACCCTAATGGTTATGGGTTGAATAAAAAATGATCTTAAAGTTTGTAGGTTGAAAAAAAAATACTCGTGTACTGTTGTTCTTTTTCTTCCCATGTTTGAATTTATCTCCCGATTAGCACCAAACTTCAGGACTAAGGTTAAAACTAATATTAAAGGTGTAATACAATTCTCTTACTCATGTCGGAACTACGTAGACCCTGGTTACTTCACGGTCTAATTAGTTCTGACAAGAATTAGGAAGTTGTAGTATAGCTTTAATTAATGTTAGTTTTGATCTTAGTCATTTCGGGAGATAAATTTTAACATGGCAAGAAAAAGAAAAACGGTACACGAGCCTTTTTTCAACCTACAAACATTAAGGTCATTTTTTATTCAACCATAAACTTTAGGGTCCGAAAAGTAAATAATAAAACCAAGGGTTCAAAAAATAAATTACCCTAAATTTCAGAGTCCAAAATGCAAAAAAATCTATTTTTATTAACTGTGAGTTCTTTCATTTTATTTTATCTACTTTTTATAACTTTAATGATGTATTAATGGCTATGTTTTTAATTTTTCTTTAATAATTAATATGTAATCTCATTGTAGGAGTGCAAATGAGTCGAGCCGAGCCCGAGCCTATAAGGCTTGAGATTTGGCTTGTTACATTTTAGGTGAGCTTGAGCTTGGCTTGTGACTTGCTTAGCTTGAATATATTCGGCTTAGGCTGGGCTTGCCAAGGCTCATGGGCTTGGCTTGCGGCTTGGTCCTTGACAAATAGAAATCATTTATATTTTTAGTAAATAATTTGTCAAATAAATTTAATATTACTATGAAGACATGATCATGTGTAATACTTTGATTTGGTGGTTGTTTCATGCAACGCTAATATTTTAATATAATATTACGTGATAGGTTGCTATCTTTAGGATTTAATAATATTTTTAACTACTTAATGGGTCTCTTTAATATATATATATATATATATATACATATATATATATATATATATATATATATATATATATATATATATATATATATTGCACAAGAAAACAGGTTATATTTCCATTAAAAGAGGGGTGGCCTCAACCAAGTACAAAGATAACAGTTACATCATCAAAGCAATATCTATACATTTAGCATATCTACGCCTAGTTTTTGCTAGCATGAGAATTCAATTTCGGACATCCTCTTTAATATGGATTGAAATCATCCTGGGATTTCGTTTGTTTTTTCCATGCACGTGATTGTTCCTCTCTCTCCAGATATGATATGTATAAGCACCATAGACTCCATTAATAAATTCTCTAACCTTTCTTATTTTGCATGTCCTCTTAGTATACTCCCACAACTCTAAAGGCTCCAGATGTGGGATATCTTGACAATGAGGCCATTGGGAGATGATTTGTCCCACCTGTGTCGCCAGCTGGCATTGCTTGAATAGGTGTACAAGCGTTTCTTCATCGTTGTTAAATATGGGACAGATGCTTACATTACTCTCACCCCAGTGCTGGCTTCGGCTGCGAATGGGTAATCAGTTTTGAACCCGAAGCAAAAGGAAAAAAGCATGCCTCGGCGTAACCAGGGCATTCCAAACCATCTGAGTCGACCAAGGTGTATCAGCTGTTGGAAGGCTCCACCTATACCCCTTATCCACCGTGTATTGCCCGTCATCCCCCCAATGCCATCTTTCTCCAGGTGAGGATCCCCATTTGAAAAGATCCTTCACTTCGCAAAGATGTTTGAAGTAGGGAAACACATCATAGAGAGAGGTATAGTTCCACCAGGAACGATTTTTAATATATTTAGTATGAATCCATTTGACCCATAAATTCTCTTTATTGCTCTGAATATCTCAGACCAGCTTTGCAATGGAGGCTTGATTCCAAAGGCGGAGATTCTTGCATCCTAGACCTCCAGAAGCTTTAGGGGTGTAGGAAGTCTGCCAGGAGATCGCAGGCGGGGCTTTATAAGTGTGTGATCCACCCCAATGAAATTTCTGCAACAAGCATCAATTTTTTGCACCACTTTTTCCAGGATAATGATTATGCGCGCCCAGAAACCATAAATGCCTTGGAGAACAGAATTGGCAAGGACTATTCTACCTGCATATGAGATATGTCTTGTTTCCCAACATTTGATTGTGGCTAGGATTTTGTCAATCAGAACACTACAGTCAATAGCTGAAAGTTTGCAGGAAGAGATTGGCATACCAAGGTACCGGAAAGGAAGGATTCCTGAGGCAAACCTAGTATCTCTCAAGAGCTCCGAGTGATCATCCACACCTCCAAAAACAACCTCCGACTTCATTTTATTTGCCTCCAGACCCGTGACTTCCGAAAAATGATGGAAAGCATCCATCATAGTTTTAATGGAAGTTTTGGTTGCCGAAGTAAATAGAATGAGATCGTCAGCAAACATCAGATGTGATAGCTTGAGTCGAGCACAGTTGGGATGATACTTGTAATTTCTGGAGTTTTTGATGTGGGCATTGATAGAGCGAGATAAGTACTCCATAGTAAGAACAAAGAGCAAGGGGGACATAGGATCTCCTTGACGTAGGCCCCTGCTGCCTTGAAACGGTTCTGAGCTGCTGCCATTGATGGTAATCTCATAGCTGGGAGTGGTCACACAGGCCATGATACATTTGATGAGCCATTGGGGGAATTTGTAGGCGTTGAGAGCTTCTTCTATGAAGTCCCAGTGGACCGAGTCAAAGGCTTTTTTCAGGTCAATTTTCATCATACAGCGGGCTGATATAGTAGACCTTGAATACCCCCTCGCAATTTCCTGACAAAGCAGGACATTGTGTAATAGTTGACGGCCAGGAATGAAGGCGGCTTGGCTTGGATCAACAAGCCTTGGGAGGACTTCTCTGATTCTGGCAGCTATGATCTTGGTGATCCTCTTGTAGAACGTATTGCAGCAAGCGATCGGTCTAAATTCTGATGCTTTGCGGGGATTAGGAATTTTTGGGGTGAGAACAAGATGTGTCTTGTTGAAAGTTTTGAGCAGTTTCCCCGATTGGAAGAACTCTTTAACAGCATCCGTCACCAGCCCGCTAATAATATTCCAGCCTTTTTTGTAGAAGTAACTTGTATACCCATCCGGACCCGGAGTTTTGTCATCAGGTATGGAGATGAAAGCTTATTTGATTTCCTTATCAGTAATTGTCTACAGATATCAATTTGTTGCTCTAAAAGAAGAGTTGGACCACATTTGAAAACTTTGGGTTTAGCTTTGGTGCGGTGTGTAGTCCTCTTGCCCAGCAAATCGTGATAAAAATCACGAAGACATTTGTTAACATTGTCCAGGCCAGACACAGAAACTCCATCATTGGTCTCCAATTCATGCACATATTTCTGTGCTCGTTTCTGTCTCATCTTAGCGAAGAAGAGCTTGCTGCAGTCATCCCCCATGTAGCTCCAATCCATTTTACTGTGTTATTTTTTGAGCAGTAGAACAGAATGAAGTACCTTCCAGTATGTACTTCTGGCCTCTTTTTCCTTATTTTGCAAAATTTCATCTGCTGGGTTGAGTGACAGATCCTGCTGGATCAAATCAAGCTTCTTTCTCTCCATGATTTCCTGTTGATATATATCTGCATATTTATCTTTGTGGAGCCTTCGAAAGTCTTTCTGCATGTGTTTCAGGACCCAAAATAATTTATACATGGCATGGCCTTCGGGAAGGTTGGTAACTCCTTTCATCAAGATTTTTTCGAATTGATCATTATTTGCCCACATGTTGCAGAATCTAAAATTCGAGGCTCGTTTTGGGCAATGGGGGAAGGAAATGAGAAGGGCTGTGTGATCAGAGAGACATGCATTCAGATACTCCACTTTAAAGTCTTGTGAGATTAGGTACCATTGCATATTGATGAGAATCCTATCAAGTCTAGATCTCACATGATTATTTGTCCAAGTGAAGTAATTTTCAGAGAAGTTTGGCTCATGTAGGTAGCAATCTTGTATTCATCTTTGGAAATCTTGGATGATGAAAGCTTCCACTTCAACTCCTCCTTCTCTGTCATGTGGGCTAGCAATGGCGTTGAAATCCCCTAAAACGTCCCAGCCTTCATCCACATTGTCCTTAATAGCTCGCAGGTTAGTCCAAAGTTCTAAACGATCCCCAGCCTGATTGCTCCCATAAATCCAGGTCACCATAAATGAAACTGCATCCTGCTGACGAGTGATTCTTGTATATATTAGTTGGGCCGAAGAAGTTATGTGCTGCACATGGTAAATTCTCGGGTCCCAGGCAACCAAAATACGAATTCTTTGACAGTGATTTGAGTTTGTGATGAAGTTCCAATTTGTGAAGAACCTATTCATCATATGATCAACGTTTCTCGGTAGGAGTTTTGTTTCATAAATCCCAAATAGCCCAACTCCTATAGTTTGCAAGAAGACTCGGGGGTCTTCTTGCTTCTCTGGGCTGTTAATCCCGTGCACATTCCAGCTGAGAAGATTCATGGTTGGATAAAATAGGTTCAGTGCAGTCACCTTTTTCATTAGTGTCATCCTCAGTAGATAGTGCTTCAAATCGGTTGCCAGTTTTTAGAGGAGGGTCTGGTTGTTTATGTTGCTTCTGAACCCATTCCTGTCTCTGTTTGATGGAGCCCTTATCATCAACTGCCCTGACTTTTACATTTTTATCTTGATGATCTGGTTGATGTCGTCCAGTTTTGTGGGTTGTCTCATTGGCTTTTTTCTGTCTACATATATCCTCTGTATGCCCTGTTTTTTTGCAATAACCACACAAGGTCTTCTTTCTACAACTTGGTTCATCATGACCATACACTTGACAGTGAAGACATTTCTTCGGTATCCAGTCATAGTGAAGAAGTTGTCTTTGATGATTGCCATGGTGATCTATGTAGTCTACATGATCAGGAAAGGGTCCATGGATTGGCATTTCAATCAGTAGTTTCGCATAGCCCAGTTTGATTTTTTCTTGTGTTTGCCTATCTGTTTTTAATAGGGACACCCAAAAGACTGGCAATCTTACTCAAGCTTTCAGAATTCCAGAATTTAAATGCAGATCGTGCATAGTTACCCAGATTGGTAGTGTCTTGATGTTTTCAATCTGCATATCCAATTCTTCATTCCATTCACGAACAATGAGAGGTTTCCCATCAAAGAAATGAAATCTTTGCTTCATGGCCTTCTCTTTGTGCTCATCCGTTTTGAATCGAACCAAAAAAATCCCCTTTTTGATGTCCGATATATGATCGATATTTAGATTTCTCCAAATTCCATTGATATATCCACACATAACATCATAAGGTGGATTTGCACCCAAAACACAACAAATAATAGATGAATTCCAGTATTCAATTGTTTCACTTACATCTTCCATCTCGATTTTGGCATATGGAGCACCGTTGATGATTTCCGGTTCGATGAATTGGAGATCAAGCCCATCAGATTCTTTGAATAAATCAGCATATGAGCTTTGTTTCCTTTGTTTGATTTTGCCCTCCTGAGTATCCACCGCGATTTGATTGACCTTCGGGGAAGCCTTCGTTGATTCATTCGATTCATCCCCAATTTGATTTGCTTTTTCAGATCCGTTGGTCTTCCCCTCTTCCTTCTCAGCTTGTTTCAGCGTGGTGTTGATCTTGCTTTTCGATTGATCCTTCTGCGATTTGTTCTCCGGCTTAGTGGTTGCCGTCTTCGGGGTCGGCGACGGTGTCTGCCGCCCTTTCCTCGTCTTCATGAGGGAGGCTTGAGCAGCGTCGGTTTCCTAGAGAGAGGGCAGAGAGTCTCTCTCTAAAACTTATATATATATATATATATATATATATATATATATATATATATATATATATATATATATAAAGTCAACATAAAAATGACAATGAATTATAATATTAGAATACACACACAGGTTTATTAGGCTTGCCAGGCCTAACGAGCTGAGCTACTCGTTGCTTAATTGGCTTGGCGTGTCTAATTCACGAGCTCGAGCTCAAGCCAAGCTGGGCTACACGAGCTTATCGCCGAGCCAGCTTGCGAAGGCTCACTAGCCGGTTTGACTCATTTCCACCCCCTACTCATTGATGTGCAGAATATTAATTACTATTTTTTAGTTTATCTTTCATAATTAATTTAGGTGAAAAGAAGATTCAATATTTTTTATAATTAATATTGAGTTTCCTACAAGATTTTTAGAATTAGCATATAAATGGATGAAAATTGAAAAATATTTATTGTAGTAAGGAAGGGTATACGTTAAGAGGTGTCAGCCTTGCGGTTAAAAATTAGACCTTGGGTATATTCAATCCCATGTTTAATTTCCTCACATGATACAAGCCTTGCTTCAAGATGGTTAATAACCATATGGAATTGTCGATATTTCACATTTTTGTAACTTTTAATAAAATTTTCTCTAACAATTATATATATTTATCAAGTGTAAGAGTATAATACTTATTAACAATGTCAAAAAATATAAATAATAGCCTAATTATGTCAATCATATTAGAAAATGTATATTTTATGCATAGTTTTGTATTTATGAAAAAAAGACTAATAAATAATCATTTCTATATTGTTTATAAGTTGTAAGAACTCTCAAAGTAATGAAACATAACTTTGTAATGATTTAAATATACTTAAATTTAATTATATAAGTATTTTATATAAAATACAAGATGGTTAACAACCATCTTGTAGCAAGATGTTTATCAATTTTATTATATGCACTGCTTTATATGACTTCTGCGGATGCCAAAAAAAAAGTATATAGCCAATCCCCAATCTTTACTAAAAAAGATTATAATAATTAATTTAAATCAAGTCGAAATACGTAAAATGGAGAGAATAGATGAACTAGAATATGCAAGCTGTGTATATTGATTCAAGCTGCCAGGCTACAGGTGGGGTATTTATACAATAGAACCACCAACAACCTACCAAGATCAAGAAAGAAGAAAAAATAAAGAAAAGAAAGAAAAGAGAAAATACAAGAGACCTAAAAACAGCTAACTACCAACTATAACCTAAGATTACTGTCTAACAAACTTAACTAACTCTAAAACTCTTCACACCCGCCCCCCCTTCAAGGTGGATTAGGGAAAAATCCAACTAATCCTAACCTTGAATAACTTAGATTGTGCTGAGATTCCCCAAGAGGTTTAGTAAATATGTCTGCAATCTGGTTTGTGGCGGAAATGTATGCAGTGTTAATAAGCCCCTCCTGAATCTTGTCTCTAATATAATGGCAGTCAATATATTCCAGATCTGATGTGTTTTGTCTTCTCATGAAAGACATGATTTTCTGCAATATACTGAGCTGCCTTATTGTCACAAAATAGTGTAATGGGTGTTTCAGCTTGGATGTGGAAGTCTGACAATATTTGATATATCCATTCAATCTCAGAAACTGAAGATGACATTGCCCTATACTCAGCTTCAGTAGAAGATTTGGAAATAGTCTTCAGTTTCTTTGTCTTCCATGAAACCTGTGAAGATCCCAGAAACACACAGTAGCCTGTTAGAGATCTGGCAGTGTATTGACATGCTCCCCAGTCTGTATCTGTCTAGGCTTTAACTTGGAAAGTAATGTTGTTGGAATAAAATAATCCTTTGTTGACTGTCTTCTTTAGATACCTAAGAACATGATTAACAACATTAAGATGTGAATCAGTAGGATTCTGAATGAATTGAGATAAATGTTGGACAGCATAGCAAATATCTAGTCTTGTAAGGGTCATGTATAAAAGTCTTCCTACTATTCTCCTATAGGGAAATGGATCCTTTAAGGGTTTTCCAGAATCTACTGATAGCTTGAGTCCTTTTGGTAAAGGAAAATTTGCTGGCTTGGCTGCACTCAGCCTTGCATCAATCAACAGATCTATTATAAACTTTCTTTGATTCAAGCTGAGTCCCATCCTTAGATCTAGCAATTTCAATTCCAAGAAAAAATCTAGTTTGTCCCAGGTCTTTGATGGTGAATGTTGTGTGTAGAGAAGTCTTCAATTCTAAGATTCAGTCATCAACATAAACAAGAACATAAATGTGTCCTGCTGAGGTTGATTTAGAGAAAAGTGAATAATCATTCCTTGATTGCACAAATCCTTTTTTGCACAAGAATTTTGTTAGTTCCAGGTTCCATTGTCTGGATGCCTGTTTCAGCCCATATAATTAAGGATCTGATCAATTTGCAAACCTCACCTTGCTTGGCTTTAGTATAGCCTTGAGGAGGTTCCATGTAAACTTCTTCATCAATGAATCCATGTAGGAAAGCATTGTTAATGTCTAGCTGAAAAAAATCCCAATTTTTTTGCTGTGGCAATAACTATAAACAACCCGACTGTGCTTAATTTGGCTACTGGGTAGAAGGTCTGTTTATAGTCTATGTCCTTTTCTTGGAAGAAACCCCTGATTACTAGCCTAGCTTTATATCTTTCTACTTCCCCATTAGGCTTAAACTTAACTTTGTACACCAATTTTAATGTCAGGGCCTTTTTCCCAGGGGGAAGTTTTGTAAGTTCCCAGGTCCCATTAGTCTCTAAGGCTATAAGTTCCTGTTCCATAGCCTCTATCCATTCAGGATGTTTCTGAGCTTCATCAAAAGATTTTGGCTCAGCAATGTGTAAGGTGGTTATCAAAGCCTTAACATATTCTCCAGAAAGATGAGAGAAATCACTTTGTTTGAGCAAAGGATACTTTACATTGGCATTAAAGCTTTAGGATTGGGAAGAGGAGCTTCTTTCCTTGGGGTGTGCATAATCATGAGGCCAATTAGGAGCTCTTTTCACACGAGTAGATTTCCTAGTAGGGAGTAAATTAATGTTATTTGAAGGCTCAGGTTCTGCATTCAAGATGTTGTCGTGCTGATCTTCAGATTGTTCATACTGCTCTTCAGGCTGTCTTTCACCCTCCTTTGATCCTTTCCACCAATCAGGGTATCCATGCAGTTGAAAGCATTGATCAATATCATGACCAGTCTTCTTGCAATGATCACAGAACTTCTTTGCCTTGGCATCTTTTCTTGCTTTGGAATTTCTAGTCTGGACAAACTTTTTATTTGTCACATTTGCTGCAAAGTCTCTATTTTGCCCAAAGCTGCTAGTAATTTGTCTTTGCTTTTCAACTTGTTGCACTATATTGTAAGCTTTGTTTAATGATGGTAGAGGGTCAAGAAGAAGGATTTGACTACGAATGCTATCATATTTCTCATCAAGTGCATAAGAAACTGCAGCAACTTCTTCCTTTGATCTCCTTCTGAAATTTGTTTAATTGAAGGACAAGTTTCATTGCAGTTGCATACAAGGGTTTCAGAAACATCTGATAATTCATCCCAAATTCTTTTGAGTTTTGTAAAATACACAGCAACAGAATCATTGTTCTGATATAGATAAGTGAGTTTTTTTTCAAGATGATAAATAAGAGGATCATTAGACTGTCCAATCCTTTCTGTGAGATCTTTCCACAAATTCTGAGCAGAACCTACATATATGAAAGAATCAAATAGATCAGGAAGCATGACATTAAGAATCCAACTTACCACCATGCTATCAACCTTGATCCATTGCTCATAGTTGGGAGATCCAAGGGCAGGTTTAGAGCACTTCCCATCGATAAATCCTAGGTTCACCTTGGTTTTAAGGGCTATCTTAACAGCCCTACTGCATTTTTGGAAGTTGGAGCCATTTAGTCTGACATTTGTTATAGGAATCCCAGGGTGATCAGCTAGATGTAAGTATAAGGGATCATTATTATATCCCTCTGAAGCAGTTGAAGATGTCTCTCCTCCAGTGGCTGATTCTGACATTTTGTTTGGCCAAGAACAGCTGGTACGAGGAAGGGAGGCAGCAAGAAAGGGAAGGGATGGTTTTCACAGGTCCAGCACCTATGTGCTCTTATACCATGTAAAATGGAGAGAATAGATGAACTAGAATATGCAAGCTGTGTATATTGATTCAAGTTGCCAGGCTACAGGTGGGGTATTTATACAATAGAACCACCAACAACCTACCAAGATCAAGAAAGAAGAAAAAATATAGAAAAGAAAGAAAAGAGAAAATACAAGAGACCTAAAAACAGCTAACTACCAACTATAACCTAAGATTACTGTCTAGCAAACTTAACAAACTCTAAAACTCTTCACAAAATAATCAAATACAAATAAAAGATAATTTTTTGTTACGACTTTTTTATTTTTTTTATTTGAGTTGTTGCTAGTCTTTTAGAGGAACCAATAATATTCACATATGAATTTTAAATTTTTGTGATTGTTAATTTTTTTAATAGTTTTTATTGAATTTATATAATCTTAATTTTAAATATATTGTATTCATAAAAATTATATTATTATATTCACATAAAATTAATTTTCATAATAAACTAATCATGATAATTTTATATGTTATATCATTATATATAGGAATATTGGATTTAATATACTCCCCTTTAGTGGTATTAGACTATTATACACCAATCTTTAGCATTAATATTAGACACTAGTGTACCGACTTTTAGAGCTATTTGTCATTAATTTACTGACCTTTGGTGAGGATGAGTAAAATTGGACGCTAATATACTAGAAGGGGTGGTATACTAATGTTTAAATTTACTCATCATTGTTAAAGGTTTAACGTTAAATAGATTCAAAAGATTGGTATTGTATTGTCAAATGTTAAATTAAGATTAGTATATTGCAAAACAGTCAATACCCTCAAATGTGAATACATAGAGTCCAAAATTCCCATATAGGAATATATATATTGAATAAATGATAGTAAGGATTGACTTTAACCATCCGAAAAATCCAGGAAAATAAATATTTCCTCTATTTTTTAATCTATCTTTTATAATTTTAATTTACTTTTAATTAATAATTTCTCACATAATATTTTTATAAATAATATAATATTATACCTTTTTATAAAGGTTTTTTATTATAAATTTAATAATATTAATTTAATAAAATAAATCATTATAAAAATTAAGATATTATCCCTTAATGTGTTTAATGTGAAAATCTAGGTGACACGAATGATGGAGTAATACAGAACCCATTGATATCTATGAAACCACTATATCTACGCTATTAAAAAAAAAAAAAAAATCTATGAAACGAATATCTCTCTTTGACGAAATAGACAAGGAAACTTTTCAGCTATCTTTTTATCCCCATTTGTCTTTCTGTCAAAAAAAACAAAACAAAAACAAGAAATTTGATAAGAATCGTAAGAATAATGATGTCTACATGAAAACAAGCATTCCCATAGACGAAGGTGCAGGTAGCAGTCTTTGTTTTTGGGAGCTCTGACTGTTTAGCTGTGGAATTCCATGACATATTGACATCCATGCATGATATGAATATTTGGAATTCCATGCCATTAATTATGTCATTCTCAATTTGTTTGTTTCTTAAGTTGTGAGACCATTCAACTTTTGCAAGTCCTTATTTTTTACTCCCTATTACCTCGGTACCTTTTTATTTGTCAAATTAACTAATTTTTTTGTCCCTTTTTATTTGTCAAATTAACTAATTTCTTCGTCCCTTTTTATTTGTCTAATTACCTAACTTTTACATTTCCAATAACTATAATACCTATTTTATCCCTAATAAATGCACTTTTTACACCTTTCCAATGATATTTTCAAGGATATTTTTGTCAATGTATAAATCTTTTGCTTCATTCCCTATATTTCTTGGTTTTGTGAAAGTAGTTTTATGGACAATTAATCAGGGACATAGATAGTACGTCCCAAATTAATTGACATTTTAACTAAATTTTAATCGTTAATTATTCATAAATTATAATGAGTTACAATATGAAATCACTTTCATTATAATTTTTAGTAAAATATCTTTCTAATGATGGTAATTTCATATTGTAATTCATTGTGATTTGTGAGTAATTAAGAATCAAAATTTTTTCAAAGTGTCAATTAATTTGGGATGGAGGGAGTATATTTCACACCCTAGCTAGAAAAGCCCTGTCTTAATTTTTTTTTTTTTGTTTTTTTTGTTAAGTGGGGTACGTAAAGATAAATAAAAATGAATTTAGTGGACCCTTTCATCAAATTATCTCTCTGATATATCTATGTTATAAGATAGAAGAAAAAAAAATTACGGGAGTACAACACATGAGCTACACGTGATCTATGAAATTTGATTATAGTTTCTGAAATAGGGGCTCATCAGTTCAAAAATTGTGGTCACTAATGTTGAGCGATTGATGAATAGGTTATTTATGCATGAAGAAGGTAGGAGGAAAGCCAAAGTTACTTTTATGAAATGGAGTATTTAGATTTAAATTTTTTAATAATTGTAGCACAATTTTTATTTGTTTCAAACAAAAAAGATGCATTAGAGAAAGTAAAAATACAAATATGCTTGGCTGCAGAAGATGTACTAGCCAAGGTAGTTTGGATCATGTTCTTTTATACGGTGACATGCGATGCGACGTGCTATCACAACTCATCATATTACTCAATATTTTTTCATATTTTGTTACAATAAACCACGTTCTATCACAATTATTATCAATATATCTCTCCATTGTTATCTTTCATTTTTTACATTTTTTCTCTTTACCTACAATATCAATCATATTTTTTATATATTTTACCATATTATTTCACATTTTACCGCACTATCTACAATTTCAGCATATTCAGCATATCACACCAATTATGTACCATACAAACCGTATATAAAAGAATAAGGCCTGAACTTCGGTATTTTTCAACCCATGTTCACAACAAGTCCATTAAATTACCCTGCACTAAAATTAATGGGTTAGATTTCTGACCCTTTATTGAATATATATATATATATACATTTTACTGAGTTTCCTGTTAATCTGACATCTTGAAAACTAAATTTGATCAAATCTTAGGAGATATTTCCTGGAGCCTGCGTATGTATTAGAGACCAATTCGGATGTTCCTTCTAATTTTCGCTGGATTAGATTTATTTTCATTTATGTAGGACCCAATTTGAAAAGGAATAATTTGAAAAGGAATAGAATTGACCAAATTGAAACAGAGCGTGGATCTTTGCCTTGTAAGGCTCGGTTCTTTCAGTTGGTGCGGGGTGGTAATGGTGCGATACGGTAGAGTTTAAAAGGGTTTAGTGAAATGTGGTGAGTTGTGGTTGGTGGAGTAGGTGATAAGAGAGTGTGACAACTCAAAAGTAAATGAGAAAAATAAGGAGAGAAAAAAGTAAAAAATATATTAGTAATGATTATGGTGTGCTATAATGAAGTGTGGTAGAAAAGAGTAGTGCGGTCTGATATCTCCCCACGACCTATCACATAAAAGAACGAAGCCTTAAGGTCATGACAAGTGCTTCGTGGGAAAATTTTCAACACACTTGATTTTTGAGAGGTTGTGTGTGTGTGTCTCACCTAAAGCAAGGCCTTCGTTTTGTTTTGGTGAGATTAAGTTTATTTGCGTTATTGACATTGTATCTACTCTACCACATTATTTATTGTCATTTTATCTATCTTACAGATAATATATGTTTAAAAATATATATTTAATAAATGATGTCACTGATATAACTTGTCGTACTCACAATACGATTATTAAAAGTAATAAATATTTTTCCATTTCTATCTACCATATCTACACTTTATCAAACTTATTCACATTTATTCACACCAGCAACACTTTATCAATTCATCCAAACAACCACGGAAAACAACGAGGCCTTAAAAAAATCCTTAATAGTTACAATATGCCAAATTGGTTGTATGGTTGCTAGCTAGTTGTTTATTTGAGTTATAATTATTAATAGATTAGAATGATATGACAATTTTTTTAAACTTTGGGTACGAAACTAGTCAAGATAAATATAGTCCATCAACCACACAAATTTGATTTAATGGAAAATTTTTGTTTTACTAAAGATTTAAACTTTGATAAAAAGGCTAAAAAAATGGAGGCGACTTTCACTTGACTACCACTTCTTTAATAATAATCTTACACTTGATAATGCATTTTCTTCGATACTTTAAAATTTTGAACAACCATATATTTCGATGAATTTTCCACAATATGTAACCTCCGAGCTGGCCGTATCATGCACTCTTTTTTAAGAAGGATAACACGCATTAGTAAGTATTTTTTATATATAAATTTTCCACCTAAATTGTCATCAAGCAAAATACTATAAAATCTCTCACAGAGAACTTGATTGGAAGTAAACACTTGTGAAATCTAAAGATAACCCTAGCTAACTAACTTTAGCAATACGATCAACGGCTCGATTGTCTTGTCCAAGAATAAAATTCTAGGATACACAAGAAATGACATAAAATGTCATTTTAGTAACATTTGGATCTTCATGAGAATTTTAGATAGGTGGAATCTCACTGATCTGGGATTTCGAGGATATCCCTACACCTCGAGCAATAGAATAAAGGGAAGTCATCATGTAGACGAATGATTAGACCGCTTCCTGGGTAATGAGGGATGGTGCAGCAATTGGCATAACACCCTAGTGGATGACATATGCCGGGATGGCTCTGACCACTACCCGATCATGTTGGATACACATCCAAGAGACTGCAACCAAACCAGAAGGGTTGGAACCCCCAAATTTGAGGCGATGTGGATAGGAGAAGAAGATTTTGATGAAGTTGTCACAAAAGATTGGAACACTACCCATGGAATGGGCGAAAATTTGTTGGAGCGCCTAAAATGTTGCGGTCTCAAATTTAATGAGCAGGGGAGGGAGAGGTTCTGGGGATTGGAGGAGAGAATAAACAAATTGCGAAGTAAGTTCCAGGCGCTCTGTACGGCTACTCCATCTGACCAGAACAAGGACGCCCTCCGTGACACAGAAGAAAGCCTGAGAAGGTTGGAACTGGCCCAGGAAAGTTTCTAGGCACAACGGGCTCATCACCAAGCGATCAAAGAGGGTGATCAAAATACGGCGTTCTTTCATGCGTGGGTCAAGCAACCAAGGAAGTAGAATACGATCAGGAACTTGATTGACCTAGATGGCACGATCCATACTTCAAAAGGTGCTATACAATAAGCGTTGATTAATTATTACCAATCACTTTTCTTGTCAGAAGATCCGGACTAGAGGGAAGTGTCATTCCCCGAGCTCCATGGAAAGGTGAACAAGGAGATGTGGGAGTACTTGCGCGCAGAGGGATTTCTCGGTGGAAGAAATAGAGATTGCACACTTGCACTACACCAAACGGGGCCGACAAAAGCCCCAGGACCCGATGGCTTCTGTGCTTTGTTCTACCAAAAGTATTGGCATATAGTGAAGGGAGCGGTATGTGATACAATGATGAAGGTGCTGAGAGGGGAGGGCATGCTAAGGGAGCTTAATTATACTTTGATCACACTCATCCCCAAAATTAAAAATCCCCAGGGAATGAAAGATCTATGACCTATTGCACTAAGCAACGTGGTGTACAAACTCATATCAAAAGTGATTGCGAATCGCCTCAAACCGTAGATGGACTCCCTGATAGATGAGCAACAGTCGGCGTTTGTGCCGGGGAGACTAATCTCGGATAACACCTTGATCGCATTCGAGGTTTTTCACTACCTGAAGCGGAAAAAGAAAGGTAAGAAGGGGTGGATTGCGGTGAAAATTGATATGAGTAAGGCATATGATCGGGTGGAGTGGGGGTACCTGAAATTGATCATGAGCGAGATGGGTTTCCCAGATCGCTTGATCACTTTGAGAATGACTTGTGTGGAAACAGTTTCGTATGCTTTCTGTGTCAATGGAGAAAAGGTGGATAATGTGGTATAGAAAAGGGGATTACGCTGCATGCATCCTCACATCGCACTCTTCATTAGTTGTTGAGGGCTTGAATGCTCTAATAAATAGGGAGGTAAAACGGGGAGATGGTGTGGAGTAAAAGTATGCAGGGGAGCCCCGGCTATCATCCACCTTTTGTTTGCGGATGACATCATCTTTTTCCTAAGGGATAACAACACAAACGTACAAGCTCTCAGGGAAGTTTTGGAGGAATATGGAAAATTCTCAGGACAACGGATTAATGCGGAGAAGTCTGAGATCTTTTTCAATGGGAACATAATGGAAAACAAAAAGGTCGAAATTTTGAACCTGCTGGGAGTGCGCGAAATGGACCCGCATAAGCACTATCTGGGACAACCACTACTGTTGGTAGGACGGTAAAAAAAGGTCATTTTCCAAGAGCTGAAAAGGAGAATTTGGAATAGGATCCAAGGATGGAAGGAGCGCCTATTATCACAGGCGGGGCGGGAGGTCTTACTTTCATTATATTCCTTCTGAATTATATTCTGTCATATTCCTTCTTAATTTGGAATAGGGAAGTATCTTCTAAAAGCCTAAATTATATTCTCTCATATTCCTTCTGAATTGATTCAATAACCGTTGTTTCCATTATTTCAAGATATCTAATTTATGGAAGCAAAATCAAGGATATCAAGATTATATGGAAGATTATGAAGATAACCCAAGAAAGGAAATTATCTCCTCCAAAGAGCAAGTAGCAGTTGCTGTCTCAAGGGCTCTACTATATATTCTGCCGAAGACTTATCTTACATGTGTGGATTTCCAAGCAAGCAAATCTGAGTAGGAACTTTGTGTGAGAAAGTTCTGAGTGTAGGAAATTGTTTTAATATTCTGAGTGTAGCCACAATGGTAAGAGGTGAGTTTGTCTGTAACCAGTGAGGACACTGGTGAGGACCTCTAGGGTCAAGTAATTGAAGTGAGGAAGAAACCTCACATTGAAATCATTCTCTCCGTCTGTAACTGCCTCTTCTGTGAGGCCTCAAGTACAGAAGACGCCTACAAGGTCTTCTGTCCCAGTAAGCTATTTGAGGACCTCACGGTCTTCACCTAAGCTGAGTTGTAGCCTCCTCTATTCTAAGCGGCGCACTTCTGTTTAAATAATAAAGAAGTATCTTTCATTTTATAAAAGTGTTATTAACCTTGTTATGTTGTTAAAAAGTTCAGAATTTTCTATATAACCCTATTCACCCCCCTCTAGGGTTATTTCAAGAGTGTTCCCAGAAGAAATACCTATGTGAATGAGCAAGATCTGGTTGTGAAACAAAAGATAGCGAATGATTAGAAACCGGTACAGTGAGATGTCATTATCAAATGTTTTGGCATGAGGAGAAAGAATGCAAAAATAAAGATCCCCTTACAGCTCCTCCCCCACCTTCTTCCCCATAGAAGGCTAAGAAACAATGGCAAACCAAGAAGTGACAACCACTTATACGGGAGGTCAATGAGAATGGTATTCCTGATGTATGCATGTATCAAGGTGTAACCATTCTAATGTTGTTGTTCACACCACCTCTATTTCAAATAGGTTCCAAGCTCTTGACGAAGATGATGATCATAGCCAAAATGCTAAGAGTGAGGGTGAAATTCTTGGCTTAAAGTCAAATACCAAACCCATAAATGAAGACTTTTATATGGAATGTTACAGATATGCAAGTATTCTTGAGACCTATCCATGTGGGTATAGTCTGTCTCTTGTAACAAAAGTAAAGAAAGAAAAAGAAAGTTACTCGCCACTGGCGTCTTTTAATGCGAAAGATGTCAATAATTCAACTTACACCATTCTGGAGGCATGCATTCTTCTCGTGTGGGGGGAGTTCTTAATTGTTGTTACTCCTATATATAGATCCACGCTCAGTACATCCATTGCTAATTTGTACATGATAAATTGGATTGCAAGGAGTATTTCCTGACTTTTGTCTGCAATTAACAAGGATTACCAGCAAGATGATTTATTGGAGGGGCTAAAACTATAGACACAGGATTTTTGTCTAGTTTTGAGTCATCTTTATACAAGGATATTTACAAGGATATTTACAAGTCATAGAAATGAATTCCAAGACATTCAACATTGAATGCAACCATAATTCAAAATAAGCTACAACCTCATCAGCAAATGGATCGATAAAGTCCAATTGCAGTTATATGTAGGATTAAACAGATACATAGCAAAACGCATCAAGAGGTTTATCTCCATATTTTTATTTATTATCCATATGTATTTTTCAAAGTTCACGCATGGTAAGGAAAATATTATTTGACTAATTTAACATATTAAAAAAACACCAATATTGTCATGGGAGGTGAGTGTTTGCAATGTGGAAGCTCTCGAATATAGCATATATAGATAACTCGAGATTCAACTTTCCACGTTTCCATTTCAATTTGAATTCTAGTAAATTTTTAATATTTAAAATTCATTTTATATGTTTAGGAAAATATTATTTGACTAATTTTACATATTCAAACACTCTTAGATATTTAACTTCATACACTGATAGAGGAGCTAATTGCTATTGTATTTAATTAAGATTTTAAAAAACTAAGACTAATTCACCATGACGAGATCTTCAATTTTTACCATTATTCACTAATGATAATTGAGGCGACATTTAGAGTGTTAAAAAGCACTTGGAATGTATTGAAAGATACGATACGTCAAGTGCCTAAGCTATGACAAATTCATATAATTATAGTGAGTTGTACATTATTGAACTTCATTAGAATGTATCAAAATGGGATACCAATTTTAGAAAGAGTACTAGGTGATATTGTAACTATTCCCAACATCACAATATATGATATCGATACATGTAACAGAGAACCAATGAATCGATTTAATGTTCGAGCGTAAAATTGATCGCTTAATGGACGAAGTTAAATATTTGTCAACGATGAGCAAAACTTACCAAAAGTTGTGTATCGATCAATACTTACTTTTTCTAAAAAAGTGTTGCTTTATTCAAAAGTAACCTTCTTACTAATACTTACCAAAACTTATCTTTATTTACCAAAAGTTATCAAAGCTTAATTTTTATATATCATATCATGCATTTATCAACAAATTTTAGGCCCCGTTCTTATATCCGCTAGGTTGCGGTGCGTTATCACATCACATCGCACCGCACTCTTTAATTTTCCACCACAATTCACCACACCGGCCACTCCACACCACAATCATTACCAATATATCTTTTCATTTTTCCCTCTCCTCATTTTTCTTCTCTACTATTCATATTTTCTATCTTAATCACAAGTTTCACCACAACTCACCACACTTTTCCAAATTTCACTGCACCACACCGCACCATTATCACACCACAACCAACCGTATAAAAGAACGGGGTCTTAGACGTCTCCATGTAAAAGTTTAACACATTATATAATACCAAAAATAATATATATATAATATGTATCAAATGTATATTATATGTAAAACTATATGATCTTTTTGTGTTATCTCAATTTTATAGAATAATTATAAAAATTAATAATAATTGCACCTTTGCATCTATAACTTTTTTGATTTTTTTTTTATATATTAACTATATTAAACATTAATACAACGATTTACAAAGACATCAAAACGAACATAATTTGCAGTAATTAACACTATGCTTGGGAGGAGGGTAAGGGGTAGGGGGGAGGGGGGTTAGGAGGGTTGTGGAGGGTACTTACTCATCCTTAGCCCTACTTGGGAAGATAGTGAGAGAGGGTAAGGGAGAGTAAGAGGGAGTGAGGTTTACCCCCTTTACTCCTCTTAATCCTAATTTTTTTAACACCCCAATTTGGGGTATAAAGAGGTGTTTAATTAAATTATAACATACATACAATAAAAAATAACCATATTGTCCTTAACCCTAATTGAATCATAACACACACACATCTCTCTCTCTCTCTCTCTCTCTCTCTCTCTCTCTCTCTCTCTCTCTCTCTCTCATCTAGCTCCCTCCCTCCCTCCCTCACTCACTCCCTCACCCCCTCTCATCTCTCTCTCTCTCTCTCTGTCTCTCTCTCTCTCTCGATAGAGGGGGAGAGAGAGAGAGAGAGAGAGAAGAGGGAAGGGGTAGAGAGACACAGACAGAGAGAGGGAGAGAGGGGGTGGAAGATTAGAAAGAGAATGAGTATTAGAGGAAATGTATGAGTATTATATTGAATTACATATAATATGAAAGAGTAAATATGTCCATTAATATTTTACTTTTATGAACTCTCCAAATTGTTCTCCTAAGCAGGGGTAAGTAGTTTATCCTTATGAACCCTCTCATACCCTCACCCTCCTTTACTCCTATGAACATGTACCCTCCATTTTAACTCTCCTCCCAAGCAGAGCGTAAAACTTACATCATTCAACTTGCACTAACCTGTTGCACTAATTTGCCCCAATCTATAAATTGCACTTTTCCAAAGCCTTAAAATGCACGATGTTTTTATACATGCATCTATGGCTAGCTCGTGTGTGTAAGCTCATCTTCATTTGTAGAACAAATTGTTTTATGAACACTTTGCAAATCAATTTGTGATTATCAACAACCATAACCACCTTTCAAGAAAATAGATCATTTTCCCAATTAATTTATGAGCATGTTTTTGTTTTAATTTTGTAAGTATTTGAAAATTTACTTTTGAGAATCTGGCATAATTTTTCAAAATAATTAATAATTTTATTAATAAATAGTTTACAAAGTTAATCTATAAAACAATTCCAAAATGCTCATAAAATTAAAATAGAAAATATTCCTAAACTAATTTTGAAAATACACAATACTCCCTTTGTTCTTTTTTGTCTGTCATTTACGGTTTTCAGTGATAATCTTTAATCAATAATTTCGAATATAAATGTTTTATAAAAAAATATAATATTATACTTTTCCGATAGTATATTTTATTCTGTAATTTGGTATGATAAATCATTATACAAATTAAAATATTAACAATTAAAGTTTATAAAAATTTTAAAGATGTCAAATAAATAAAAATGGAGGTAGTAATTCAAAAAATAGTTGAAAACATGTGTCCCATCCTTTTCTTTGACTTGTGCTGAGATCATGATACTTATGCTGAAAATATAGCCGGCCCCACCAAAGCATTGTTCCCATAAGCCGATCCAGCCGCCATCAACTTTTATTTATTTATGTAATTATTTTATTTTATTTTATTTATTTATTTATTTATTATAACATGCATCTTGATTCTTGAAGTTCAACCCTACACTACTCCCACCAAACCCTTCTCTGTCTGTTTCTCTTTGTGTTTCTCTGGAATGGAGGTTTTTCCATCCATGTTTACCACATCCACAAACTCAGGCTCAGCATCATCATCTTCTACCACCAATAACTTCCTTTTTGATCACGGAGACTATAATTACTATGATCATCATCATCATCATGATCAAAATGACGGCCACCTTCTTGATCATGGGATGATGATTAACATGATGATGGGCCAACAGCAGGAGATGAATCAACAGCACAGATTAGACTTGCTTCCTCAGCTGCGATCCCAGCCGCTGGTTCTTGATGATAATAGTAACAGTAATAATAGTAATGATTATGTATCATCTAATTATGATAATAATAATCAGAATCAGAATCATAATCTTGATCATCAGCACCAAAATGATGATGGAAAGAGTTCCGACGGCGCTGATCAATTGAGGAAGAAGAAGAAGAAGGGAATGGTGGCGGCGGATAAGAAGATAAGGAAACATAGATACGCCTTCCAAACTAGGAGCCAAGTTGATATACTTGATGATGGCTATCGCTGGCGAAAATATGGCCAAAAAGCTGTCAAAAATAACAAGTTTCCAAGGTATAACTTAAATGCTTGTCTTTTCGATTTTAATTTTACTTGTATTTATTTTCGTTTTTTTATTTAGAGGGCGATGGTTGAGAAAGAATCTTAGTCATTTTTTTTAATTTTGAAATCTTACCTAATCTAACATATATATGATAAAAGATTACCATTTCAATAAAATATACCTTATTATAAAATTAAATTTACATAAATCTTACCTGCACCTAATTAATTAATCTAATTGATTACAGGACCATTTTTTTTTTATAAGTAGCGGCCGTTAGACCCTTTTATTGAACCAAAAACCAAAGTGCCATTAGGCAGGACCAATTTATAATTTGATAATTAGGTCATGGTAAGATTTATGTAAATTAGGTTATAGTAAGATCTTTATTTGATAAAAAAAGATTTATATACATTCACATACGTCAGGATCTTTATTTGATAAAAAAGAATTATCTACATTCACATATGTAAAATTTTATATCGTTATTTCATCGAAAAAGATATTTCTGATCAAAAAAGATTTTTTCATATATCAAAAATGATTTTTTTTGGGAAATTAATTAATCTAGTTGATTACAGGACCAATTTACAATTTCTTTTATCAATGCGAGTATAATTATGCTTTGTTTACATGTTATTTCCGTAAACTGGTCATGTAATCAACTTTTTTTTTATTTTGTTCATAAAAGAAATTGTGCTATTTCACAAAAAATATTGCATTTAAAAATAATTAGAAAATATATTAATTAATTAGGTGATGGTAAGATTTATGTAGATTTGATTTGATAATAAGGTATATTTTATTGAAAAGGTAATTTTTTTATCATATATATGTTAGATTATGTAAGATTTTAAATTTTAAAAAAATGACTAAGATTCTTTCTTAACCATCGCCCTCAGGGCGACGATTAGCAAAACTGTTTTAGTTAATATATACAAAAAGAAGCATCATACAGAGATTTTTCTTCTCCATCTCTCATATAGTAAGCGTTGTTTAAGATTACTTATTAGATAAATTTAAGTTAGATTATCAAATTTACAAATTATCAGATATAGACTGTCTAACTAGAGATAAATGGAAGAAATTTAAACAAGACTAATTTATCAACAGATAAATTATAATTTATTTATACAAATTAAAAATTTAAGTATGTCAATAAATTTTGAAATAATATTGATAAGTTATGACAAATTTTGCAATAAATTCTGAGAAAATTTATTCTGCAAATTAACTTCTTGAAGGATCTATGTGAGAACTCTAAAAAGTGTCATACAAGATCTAACGTCAAACTATCCTAACAAATAAGTTAGGAATATACTACTCGTAATAACAAAAATATAAAATATTAAGAAGAGTCAATTGATAAATTAGTAGTCCATCTGCTCATTACTATTGGTCTTTTAACTGTTTCAGACTTTAGTACACCACTTCAGCCTTCAATTTTTAATATAATGTATTTTAAAACATTACATGTACACACATATGTAAAATTTTCATGACAAAACTATGATGTATTTTTATATTCTAACAGTTAATCTTAGAGATTGTTATCCCTAAATTCAATTGTACAATTAATCTTAGAGATTGTGGATATATACAAAGTCTTTAATGATTGGTTGGTTAGTGAAGCATTTCTAAGGTCTAAAAGATATCCGTGTCTTTGAATTGACTTTTCTTTTCGTGTTTGTATTACCACATGCTTTACTAATTAAATTGTTTAAAATTAGAAATAAATGAAGGTTTTCTTTTTAAATGTATGCAGAAGCTACTATAGATGCACACAACAAGGGTGTAATGTGAAAAAACAAGTTCAAAGGCTATCAAAAGATGAAGGTGTTGTCGTCACCACTTACGAAGGAATTCACTCTCATCCCATTGAAAAGTCTACCGAAAATTTTGAGCATATTTTGACCCAAATGCAAATCTACACCTCTCTTTGATTGTGATTATTCAATTCCACGGATTATATATTAAGCCTGGGTTATTTTATTTTTTCTAATAAACATTCATATATTATGGTAAAAGCAAAAGCAAAATCTTTCTCGTTAATTAGTTCCTTAATTGTTCGATCTAGTTATTGTGAGAAATTGTTAAACTAATTTTGTAAATTTGATATATAGTTAAGTAGTAGATCTAGAAATAAATTAAGCCTCCCCGTTCAAGTTACAAAAATTTGTTGGGACGTGCCACACATTCTTAACAACTGATTCATGGGGGACAACATTTTTTTAATGCACTCAAATGGGACCAAGTTGTCAAACAAATGGCTCCCAGGTGCCTTTCCGGCCACTTTTCACCGGAATCCATGAAAAGACTAAAATGTCCTTGGGAATGATTGTGAAAAGACCATGCTGCCCTTATTTCATATTCATTTAATTATGCTAGATAGAAAAGAAAGACGGAGCACAAAAGCTCAGAAAACAAACACCAAATCCAGACAGAAAAAAACTCAAAAAAACATCAAGGTTCAAGCATCTCCCCCTTATGTTGCAAACAAGCTAACTTCTAATCTTGGGAATACATATATCTATGTCTGCTTAAACATCACATTGATGTTCAGCATCCATAACAAAAAGCAAGATTTAACTTAACATCACACCCTGTTTCAATTAAGCTTATGCTTATTCTATCTCTCAATGCACTCGAACCCGCGGCAAACAAACAACCAAATCCCAAACAAGATCAAGCAAACAGCCAAATCCAACCCCAACACAATCCAAACATATCTTCTCCAAATCTTCTTGGCCTTCTGCCTTCCCCCATTACATCCACCACCTTCATTCAAATACAAACCACTCTGACAAACAGACTTTCTACACCTCATCAACATGATCCAATGCACCATCAATTTTACCATTCACAAGGGCCTCTTCACTCTCCCCACTTGGTCTCTTCTTCTTGAAACCCTTCCCCATTTTACAGGATGACAAAACTGACACAGAGAAGATCTTCCTAGCCCTGCTCGATGGCGAAATCGAGCCCGAAACATTTGGCGTTGGATTCACAGTATGATTAACATGAAGGGGTTTAAATCGGAGTTTTTTTTACCCATCCTGGTGAAAATTGGGTGGAGTTCACCCTGGAAGCAATGTGGGGTGAATTTGTGATTAGGGTTGAGTTTGACCAGACGATTGAGAGCCTCCTTTAACCTACCCAAGACCCGGATTTGATCGGGTTTTCCAAATTTCGGGTCGAATATCCCGAAATAGACAAAGGGGTCATCGAGGAGGAAGGTGTAGGTCTGATTCCTGTAGGAGTGAGAGAAAATTGAGTGACGTTGAGGAGCTTTGTGAAGGCATTGATGGGCTAGAGTTTGCAAGGACGAGTCGGCCGAGTTGAACTCAGCCAGGATCGTTGATTTTGATGATTCTCCATGGCTATGGTGGTGAGCTATGCAGGCGTATCTGACTAGATCAAGCTCTGACATCATCGGAATTCAAGTGAGAATTTGATTGAAATCAGAAACCCACCTGGAAATCAAGCAATTCTAGGTGGCAAAACCGATCAGAATCAAAACCCCACAAAAAAAGATGCGAACTTTAATCGGAAAAGATCATAAAAATCCCACCAGAGAAATTAGAAAAATAAAAAACCGATCAGAATCAAAAACCCAGAAGGGGGCAGATGAAGATCAAACCCAGAAAGAGGAAACCAGAAAAAAATATGGGGAAAGGACATGAATTTGATGGATAAGATATGAAAGAGACAGAGTGTAATAGGGGAAACGAAACGAAGAAGATGAAGAAGACGAAGATGGGAAGAATTAGAAGATGAAAGGATCTGACCTCTCAAACCATGGCAATGGAGGGTAGTATCGGAATTCCACAAAGCATTTTCAAAAAAATTCTCACTTAACTCAACTGTCACCGGATTCTGGTGAAAAGTGTCCGGAAAGGCACCTGGGAGCCATTTGTTTGACAACTTGGTCCCCTTTGAGTGCATTAAAAAAATGTGGTCCCCCAGGAGTCAGTTGTTAAGAATGTATGACACCTCTCGGCAAATTTTTGGTTCAAGTTATCACCTTATCTTCTTAATTATACCTCCGTTGTAGGGCTAGAAATAAATTAAGCCTCAAAGTTATTTCTTGATTTTCTTAAATTATTCATGGTACTTTGAAACAATTACTATCTCCTTCTCTCATTATTTATTAATTTTTCTAACTATCTTATTCTATTTATTTGTCAATTTTAAAATTTCAATTATTAAAATACTCATTTTGTTCTTACTAATGATGTGTTGTAAACAATTAACTAAAGAAAATTTGAGACGTAAATAATCTACGCTTATAAGTGAAAGGGATGTATTTGTCAATATCCAATTTTTTTACTCAACTTCCTATGCACATTGGACTCCAAGTAGTTAGGGTGACACTCATTTAGAAACGGAGGTAGTAATAGCCAATATGTGTTATTGTTCAATTTCCCACTTTAACCTACACTTGAAAAGGAAAATGTAATTCTTAGGGGTTATACATACTCCCTTCATTTTGTTTATTTATCACTTAAGAACTTTGTGGTAAAACCAATATTCCAAAAATATATGAGGTAGTTAATAGAAATTAAATAGATATATTAAATTCAAACTAATTTTGATATTCTATTAATGAATCTTAATGGTAAGATAAGAAAATATTAATTAATATGTTATTGGTATTGTAAGTGACAAATGATATGAAATGAGAAAAGTTAGTCAAAAAGTCAGATAAAAAATGGAGCGAGTACTTAGCATGCATGAAAACTACAAAAAGATCCCAAAAGAAAAGTTTTAAAAAACCATTTTAAGAAACAAGAAAACAAGGAGTTTGCAGAAGTGTATACGCAAATTTGTACACTCCATGTAATTGAGGGGAGGCTAAATGCACCTGTACAACACAAACAAACAAGAACAATCCAAGGCCAAACGCATTAACTTACCCGCACACCTCACCTACCACCTTAGTCCTAGCCCCCCAAACTCCTCTATCATGTGCTATGTCCTCAGGTAAGCCTAGGTGCTTAAAATCAGCTCTAATCACCTCTCTCTCAATTTTTAGATCTCCCTCATCTCCAATGCCCAAAGGATATCCTAATCCTTTTACATCTCCTAAAGGGGCATTCTCACTCCTCTTAAGAACATGCCCAAACCATCTGAGTCTAGTATCTCTTAACTTATCTTCCATTGATGCTACTCCCAGATAGATCGACAACGACATTCCTAATCCTATCAAACCTGGTATAACCACAAATCTAGTAAATCATCCACATCTCTGTCAGACGTAACCTTTGACAATGTATCTTATTGATCGCTCAACACTCTACACCATATATTATCAATGGTCTAATCATGCTTCGGTATACCTTGGCCTTAAGCCTAAGAGGAATTCTCCTATGAAACAAAACTCCTAAAGTCGCTTACCACTTTTGCCAACCACCTAAATCCTATGAGTGACATCCTTAATAATATCCCCAACACTTTATAGTATAGACCATATGTATCTAAACTTCTCCACTTGCGGAATAGCGACGCTTCCAATGATAATTTCTTGACCATGGTTCTCATTCTCAAGTCCACTAAAAGTCTAAAATGACACCTCATGTGTTTCATCTCTGACCTGCTCAATTTAGAATCCCTAGATTGCAAAGCGTCTCTCTATATCTCCACTTTGTTGTTTAGCCTTTCTATCTACTCATCTATAAACACTATATCATCCGTGAATAACAGACACCACGATAACACTTCTTGGATGTCCTTTTTTAGCCTATCCATCACCAAAGTAAAAAGTAAATTAAATGGCTAATTAAGTGCAAATCCTTAACGTACCCTGATATCAACTAGAAACTCTCTCATGGTTCCCGGCCAACACCGTCTGGACGTTAGTTCTATCATTCTCATTCATGTCTTTAATAACCCGAATATAAGGGTACTTCACCCCTTTCGTCTATAAGCACTTCCACATCACTTACCTAGGGAACTATATCATAGGCTTTTTCTAAATCAATAAACACCATATGAAGATCATGTCTCCTTTCTTGATACTTCTCCATAAGAGAACGCATAAGATGCATAACTTTTATTGTCGACCTTGCAGGCATAAAATGAAACTAGTTCTCACGCACTTGCACATCCTCTCTCAACCTCCTCTCAATAATTCATTCCCAAATCTTCATTGTGTGGCTAAGGAGCTTAATTTCTCTATAATTGCTACAACACTGAGCGTCTCCTTTGTTCTTGTTGGAGAGATCCAAGGGGAGAGCCCACTTCAACCAAGACCCATGGTACACAAGTTGAGTGAGATTCCATCTTAAAACCAATTGGTGTTAAGAGGAGTAGCCCACTTGACTTATATACCATGTGCTTTCTTTTTACTTTTTCGATGTGGGACATTTACTCATGTGTGAATCCCAACAATTCTTATATGAAGGAATGACCATTCTAAGAATATCATTGAAAAGATCAGTCAACTAGAGTGCTCCCTAATCTACTAGGAACTTCCACAACTCCACAGGAATCCCATCCAAGCCCACAACTTTGCGACTCTTCATTTTCTTCAACGCTCCTCAATCGATATGGGTGGACAAGCCACACACCCTTGGCTCTATCCTTCATGCTCAAAGCTCACTTCGTGAAAAGCCATAACCTACTTCTCACTACAAACTACAGTAATTTCCATTTGCAAATTAATATTGAATATTGTAAATAAATTTTATATTTTAAGCTTCCTTTTATTATGTATAACCTTTAATTTTATCATATATGAGAAGATTTTATTTTTAATCTTCTGTTTATCAAATTATAGCATTCATTTTATCATAAATGATGGCGTCTACATTAATTCTTTGTTTTTTAATGAAGATTTTATCAAGATCCATTGCTTTAAACAATTTTAATGGTTATGTTTTGAATCATGTCATTTTTCTTTTGAAGCCAAATGAATCATGTCATTATATTTGATAAGGTTGATGTTTTATTTTTTAATCATGAAATATTAAGTTTGTATCTTTTGAAATACGTTTCTACATTTCTTTTTTTTAGTTATAATAAAAGATAAAATGTGAAAATTAGATTATCTAATATTTTCAATTATAAAAAGCAACTAATAAGAAAATCAGGAAATCAATTGTCCTACTTTTAACTTCTCAATATGTCCCTAATGACACCATCACTATAAGATAGAATTTTGGTAAATGTCATTCTGAATTATGGGCTTTTTAGTAATTAGCATTAGCAATTTTCAGCTTTTAAATTCCTAATATGCCCCTAATGACATCATTATATAAGCTAATTTTTTGGTAAATATCATTCTATACTATAAATGGGCTTTTCAGTAATTATGGTTAGCAATTTTAAAAAAAAAAAAAAAACTACTATGCATACAATGATACAAATAATCGTTATAAGATAAATTTAAATTCCTAATATGTCCCTAATGACATCATCTTTATAAGTTGAATTTTTGGTAAATCTTATTCTATATTATGGGCTTTTTAATAATTAGCATTAGCAATTTAAAAAAAAGTTATTATATATACGAATTCAAACCTACTTTAATGACCATATGATGTCAATTATTATTATTATTATAATTATATTATTATTATTATTATTATTATTATTATTATTATTATTATTATCATCATCATCATTTTATTCAGATGGCTTTACCATTTATCTTTTTTTCAACCAAAATTTTGTTGTTTATCAATCACATACAGCCACATAAATTTTTATATGATTCAAAAGAATTACTAAGTATATAATATAGTAATTTAATTAATTGTACGAGTTGGTAAAAGTTAGGGTTTAGAAACTGGTAAAAGTTGAAAAAAGTTGAAAGAAACTCGTAAAAATGTAAAATTAGTAACAATATGAAGAGTGTGAATGATCGGGTAAAAGTTACAAAAAGTTGGAAGAAACTCGTAAAAATTAAAAAGAGTTGGAAAGAACCCATAAAAATTGGACATATTTGAAAGTTAATCATTTCGACCAAATAATAGCCAGTAACAAGTACACTAATAAATGTTTAATTAGGTGAATCGGGAAAGTTATTCATACTATTAATAGCTATATAATAAAATATAAAGTAAAAAGTAAAAGCATAAAAACATCATTTACAGTAGTATTAAACTACAGCTATAGTACTAGGCATAGTACTAGTATATTTTGCCTTGAAATTTTGATCCTTTCATCTTAAACTTCATTTACTTACACTGCTAATCAACTAAAGACTGTCGCATCCTTTTTAATTTTAGGCATTTTAGAGTTTGGAAACATAAGCAGGGACCAAAAATAATATGAACT
The DNA here is from genome assembly GCA_029582165.1 of Portulaca oleracea. NCBI lineage: Eukaryota > Viridiplantae > Streptophyta > Magnoliopsida > Caryophyllales > Portulacaceae > Portulaca > Portulaca oleracea. The sequence goes on from CM055870.1 coordinate 19,251,889, forward strand.
TACAACTTTGTTATAGTCGAGCAGAACATTAACTCTTATTATTTTTAGCATCCACCACCTAGTTAAACTCATTCAAAAAGTGACACTCTCGTGGCGATATTACATGCGGAACATACTTTTAACTTGTTTTTGAGCTGTAAAAATTTGAACGTATACTATTGCATGCCACCATCACTCCACTTTTCAAACGAGTTTTACTAGGTGGTGGATATTAAAAATAATAGGAGTTAAAGTTCAACTTATCCATATTAAAATTCTAAGTTCAGATTATTTTTCTCCAATACCCCCAAAGTTTGGATTATTTCTTTCAAATTTTCTTTTATTTATTCTACTGGATACAAAAATCCATGATGTATTTGGTAGAATTCTTGAAAAGAATCTAGAAAAATTTCCTCGTAAAAGTTTTTATGGTAAAATATTTCAACAAAATATTTTCTATATTGTTTTGTTTATCTATGAAATTCTGAAAATCAATGTATTCGGTTCAAATTGTAAATTTATTGGATTTTTTGGAATTTCCAAATTATTCTTATTTGGTTATTTCTTTATATGTTCTTCTGTCTTATTAAGATATTTGGAAAATTTTGACTAAATGCAACTTTTCCTAACCTTCATTAGAAAACCTTTTTCTATTTTTCATGGTAAAATAGCTTAACCCTAATTAAAAACTTTATCATTCTTTCCATCAAATCAAACGTTAAAAAATTTAGTTAACTTGAAAAAGTCAACCATTTTTGCTTTTTGGACCCTGTATTTTGGGGTATTTACAATCTGGACCCCCATGTTTCAAAGTTTACAATTTGGATCCTATACTTTGTTTCCGGCAACAATTTGGACATAATTAGAGGGGTCCGGCCAAAAGAGGCCCTTATTGTAGTTTGACTGATTTTTCCTTCCAAAGTTGCCCCTTAATTATTTATGTACTTCCAAATTTACCCTTCATTTATTCGGTTTTCTGGGAGTTTGGAGTTGAATAGTCACTAAGGGTGGGATATGCGTATGGGCTGTGAAATTGAAGTCTTCAGTCTAGTCAATTTCAAAAGGAAATTCAAAATAAATGAATAAATGAAATAAGGGTAAATCGGTCAGTTTATGCAAGATTTTGGTATTCACCGGAGTCAAACTTAACTTTGAACTAAATTTTTTGGCTCCATATTGTATAGGGTCCAAATTGTAAACTTTGAAACATGGGGGTCCAGATTGTAAATACCCCCAAAATACAGGGTCCAAAAAGCAAAAGACCCCCAAAAAATGTATACAAGTACAACGGAATATCCCGCTAGATATGTAGAAACTTGAGTGTTTGGATAAAAATGTCACCAAACTTTCCATTTTAGTTAAAAATGTTACCGATCTTTAAAAGCTATCATTGATATCAGTCAACTTTTCAAAAAAGTCAAAAATATCATTTTACATTCTATAGCAAGTTTACATGTAACATTTGAAATTTGTAAATGATATTTGGGTAAAATTGTCACTCAACTTTCCCAAATAGTAAAATATGTCACTACTCTTAATTAAAAATATAAAAAGTGTTACCACCATTTATTCATTTAAATTAATATATAAAAATAATCAAGTTTCAAATGTAGGTTCTCTATAAAATTAAAAATTTGTTCGTAAATCATACAATTGTAATTTAATTTCTTTATAGTTGGGATTTTATACAGTAATGTCAATTTTTTGGTGTTTTCTCCGATAAATTTATTTTATTTTATTTCTTCTTTTATACTTAAAATATTATAACAATATTTTCTCTCTAACTTGTTCTCTTATTTTTATATATTAGTTTAAATGAATTAAATGTGGTAGGGTTGGCGAAAATCTGTCCTAACCGCTAACTTGGATTTGTCCGACCCAAAACAAATCGGTTATAATTATAGAATTTTCATTCAAATTTTGACATTGATCAATTGGATCGAAAATGCAAACACAATTTTATCAAATTTTTATTGTTTGAACCCTATTTAGACCTGAATTTATGCTTATCAGATTTGTCTTACATGAAAAATGTGTTGAAAGTCTGGGTATGGACATCAAATTTTCGTTCGACGTGCTATTGGTCAGAACCCGAAATTTCCCGAACCTGGATTTTTCCTAATTCTGAAAGGTGGTGAGACTTTTTATAATTTTAATTGAGAATAGTGATATTTTTGACAACATTTGTACTATTTATTTTTTTATTTTTCTATTTTTTTGACAACATTTTGTTGCAATTTAATAGATGATACTCATTACTTGTAAAAAATGAAACGCCAACAACAAATAAAAATAATTTTTTACATAACAAAAAATATATAATAGCACAACAAAAATATAATAGGTGAGAAAAAGTTTTTCAATCGTTAAAATACTGACAATATGTCTTCTTTGAAAAAAACTATTCTTCAAATTCTCCCCTCAATTATCAAATTCGATCATATTGTAAATTTTCATATTTTTAATAAAATATTAATTTAATCGGACCTAATCGGATCGGAGGTGATCACCTCCATATTTGTTCCAATTATCATCGTAGTCAGACTCTTTTAATCGAATTCGGATTCGAATTTCTTTTTGTCGGATTTGGATCAGATTTTCTGTTGCGAATTAGAACGGATTCGTTTCAGATTCGGATCTGACTGTCATCCCTAATAAAAGGTAAAAGTGATATTTGTAATTTTTTCAAAACTTAAATTATATTAATGACAATTGTTTTTTTATTAAAGTGACAGTTTTTTTTATTTTTGTTAAAAAAACTCCTAGAAATTCATACACTTATCTATTCACCTTTTATTTATGTTGTATGAACTCGATTTTGACAAGTGTATGAATTATTCGAGCCGGGGGAATTGAAAAACTAGTTATCACACATCAAATTTCCGACCTATGTCTGATATGTGTGGAACTAGAATGGCCCAAAACCGAATTTTTTACAACACCTTATCATACATTTAATATTTCGATGATGAAAAATCATGGGAAAAATGAGCTGATTTTGCGCAATTTACTTATTAGTGGTAATGACCCTCTACTATTCAATCATATAATTTACTTAGGCAAGCATTTTAGGAAAGAATGCATGAGATGCATACAGTTTCACTTTGTTATGGCTTATGGCCCTTGGACCCTTGGTTATCCAGTGATTTCTATTTCATGCATTCCTACCCATTAATTTTCTGTTGCACAACTAGTCTCCTTTTGTTATACTCTGTGTAGACGAATTAATTCTTGTCATTGGAGACAATGCCCTTCCAATGCTAATTTGAGCTTTAGAGCAATGATTTTGGGGAATGTAAATGTTATCTCATCGAGTGTTGCTTATGCTATGTTTCCTGAATCATTGATGTTAATTCCAATGCTAACTAATACAAGAAAATGAGCTAAAATACCACTATTGATCATGCCGCCTTGGATTTTGCCCCACCAAACATGACGTGTGCTTTCTGATAGAGTATTCTAGACTTATCTTGTATTATGGTAGAACATTCTAGGTTATACATTGTCTAGATCTTTCCAGAATTTTCCTTGTATCTTCGATGCCGATATATGTCAATATAAATATATGGACCCAGGACCTCTCAATAGCAGAGTATTCCACATTATTCCCATAATCATATTTGCACATGGTATCAGAGCAGGTACGATACCAAATTAATTTTTTTTCCCCTTTGGTCAAAACTTTCAGTTAAAAATAATCAAAGTCAATTGTTTACAATTTTTTTTTGCACTTCAATTTCCCTTAGTCAATGCTTTGCAAACAGTGGACGACAACCTTTCGTCGCACATACAAGAATCCTTGCAAACCCTAATAGACATCCGTCGCAACCACCGCCCGTCACCGCTCAGCCCGCTCGTCCGACTCGCCGCCACCCACCAACGTCACCTGCCGTTGCTGCCATGGCCACTGCTTCGAACACCTCGAAAATCTCATGTCTCAACATTTTCTCCCACACCGCTGGTCCCGACCACCGCTCCCACCATTAACGACCAGACCTCACCCGCCGCTCCTCGCGCCGCCGACCACCACTCGCCCATTCTAGTTCCACCAGCCGCCTCTCTCCCCGTCCCGACCACCCCCTCTCTCTCCCTTGACCTGTCTACCTTCGCCCAAACCCGCCCAACTGTCACCGGTATGCCGCCGCCATTTCCAGCCATCCCTAAACTTCTGTCACCACATCAAATTGCTACCTCTTCATTGCCATGGCAACCACCAAGCTCATTGTTCCCTAATCCCATTCTTGAGTTTGACGGCTCACGTGCGGGCTCAAATTCTCGTTAAACTCCATCCTTGGAATCTCTCATGGCGGCTCTCACTCTCGGGTCTACTAGCTCCGGCGAATTTGGCACTCTTTCCCCTGTCCTTTCATCCATCCCAAATATTACTATTATCGTACGAGAGCCACTTCAAGGACCTGAAGATTACTTGACATGGCGGCAACAACTTATTGCACATCTCATTGCCCAGAACCTACTCGGGATTGTTGATGGGACCATTCCTCCACCGCCCTTGTATATTCATGACTCCGCTGGGCAATCTCGCTTAAATCTGGATTTTTTACCCTGGTTGCGTGCTGATCAACAAGTCATGTCTTGGTTGTTTGCATCCGTCTCCCATAACATTAATACTGAAATCCGAGATTTGCAGCATTCTAGCCAAATTTGGGCTCGTTTACAGACCCGCTTCCTCACTGCAAGTGTAGCTAAGACCATAGAGTTGCGGAGTCATCTTCATAATCTTTACAAGTCCGAGTCTCAATCTATGGAGGCGTATCTACGCGATATTAAAGTCATCAGTGATTCTCTTGCTGCCATTAATGCCCCAGTCAGTGATCAAGAACTGGTTCAATATACGCTCTTCGGCCTTAGTGGTGATCACGATTATGAGTATTTCAATATTGTTGCGGGTTATTTTGGTGGAAATAGGACCTTTGATGATTTACGTGCCAAACTACTACTCTATGAGCAACGTGTCAATCATGTGCACGAAAAATCATCTGTCGTTGGACATCAAGCCCTAGTGGCGCAACATTCTCCTCCATCTAGACCGCGGCGTCCTCCACCCATAAACAGCACAGAAAACCCCCCGCAGGCTTCTCATCCCAACTGACGTAGTAATAACAGGCCTTCCCGTGGCAGAGGGCGTGGTCGAGGGCGCACGTCTGGTAGAGGTCGTGACCGCTCCGGGTCTCTACACTTCTCCCTCCCACAGCAACAAGCACCAGGACAACCGTTAGCATCAGGTATATCTACTGGTCCTTGCTCGAATATTGCAAATGTTGCCAATACTGCTCCTTCCTTAAATTCTCCATTTATCAGTGCTAACTTTTCTCCTTCCAAAGTTGTTTGTCAACTCTACTTTCATCCAGGTCATACCGCTCCTCTTTGCCCCCGTTACTTTAACCTTGCCCAAACCCCAACAACCTCTTCTTCTCCAATTGCTCTTGCTGCTACACAGTCCAGCGAAGCTAATAATGTTGTTTGGTATCCAAACTCTGGTGCCACCAGTCATATGACGCCATATGAAGGTATCCTTGTCTCTAAAACCCCTTACTATGGTCCTGATTCAGTTATTGTCGGTTATGGTACTAAGCTTCCTATTCGCCATATTGGACATTGTGCATTGAACACTCCTTCTAAATCGTTAGTCTTGAAAAATGTCTTGCATGTGCTTGACCTTTAGTAAAATCTGCTTTCCGTTCATAAGTTGTGTCAGGATAATAATTGTATGGTTAATTTTGATTCTTCTTCTGTACATGTTAAGGACAAATCTACAGGGACAACTCTCTTGCGGGGTACCAGTAACCAGGGAACCTACTCTTTTGCTCCTCCTGTTCTGTAGGATCCCGGAAAATCGCTCCACGTGTAGGGGATGTCAATCTTCGGATGTGCTACTTAATGACCGGGAGCCGAGTAAGGTTGTTTATGTTAGGTTTTAGGTTATCTATTTCCTAAACAGATACAGACTAATTGGCGGAATATTATAACAGTTATAAACAATTAATCAACACAATTGCAGAGGGTTTAGTAATTATACCTGATCGCTAATTCCTGCTGAAGAAGAGGTTGACCTTCTAGATTCCAATGCTGAAACCCTCTACTGAAAAGTCCACGCAGCACTCCGGGAACCCGATTGCTAGATCAACCTGATCGAGACGAATCTCAATCTAAGATGTATGTGAGATTGTTTCGGGAAACAGAGAATGTTTCCTGAAACTAGAACTGCAAACTAAAAGAGAGAGGAACCCAGGAAATCACCCTGGTATCTCTCTAAGAGTCTTAGGCAGTTGGTGTGGAATGATCTCTCCCAGAGGCCCCTTTATATAGTGTTTAGAAAACCTAAGGAAAGGGTTTAAAACCCTAAAGGGCCGACTTAACGCAACGGCGCACTTCTCAGGCCTAACACGGTCCGTGTTGAATCAACACGGTCCGTGTTGGACTCTAGAGAGTCCAATAACTCAGCCCATGGACACCACGGACCGTGGTGTCTCAACACAGACCGTGTTGGGTCAACACGATCCGTGTTGAGCCCAATTCGGTCCGTGTTGGGCTGATTTCTCACAGAAATCAGTTTCCAACTTTTCTAAACATAATACAATATTATTTAGGTTACATACATTGTTGCAGGGCACTGACTTGTGTGACCCAGTAGGACCAAATAATATAGTTGTACTTAAACATATTTAATTACTAATTATAGAGGTCTCTAGCAAGACATATAATTACTATATTACTTTGGTTTAATCTCCGTGTATATCGAACATTGTCGGGACATTCCCAACAATCTCCCACTTGTCCCATAAGTGTTTGATTCCTTGAATTCCCTTGTCACTTACTGTCTCTAGTTCGGATAAGGTAAGCTAAAGTCATCCTTATGTAAGACCCGAATATTCCTCGATCTCCGAGTTTAGACTTTGAAAAATAGACGATCAACTATTGATTCAACTGAGCTCGGCCAAGCATTTTCAGTCCAATCTCACCGAGTGGCCACCGAGACATTTGTCCCTAATAGGGAGGACAATGCCATCTTGTTCAGACACACATTCTCACCTGATCCAACTGTAACCCAGACACCGCCTTTATAGCCTACTGTTACGAAAGGCGTTTGACGCGCTCCAAAGTCGCAGCAGACCATGTAGTCTATGTATTGAACTCAGGATTTAGGAATTTTGAGTAGTGAGAGCTCTTATGACATTCCTAACTTAAAGAGCTCACACTGCGGGTCAGTTCGATAGTTGTTCTCAACAATACCCATGTGATTGATTTATGATGTCATCACATTACTATGATCACGAAACTTGATCATCACCTCAATCCTAGATGCTAATTGTGTTTATATTATCACTGTTCCTACGTGATAATTTAATTAGGAACCAGGTCGACTGTCAACCAAGACTAGCGTTATCAAGTTCACTAATGGGGTTTCAGAAATCGAACCTCATCCAATTTCCCATTTTGAATGCGCTAACCTTTTTGGACATTTACATAATTCTAAACCACAATTAATGTAAAATTTGGAATCTTATTCTCAATGATGAATCAACAAGGTCATAATTCATGAACAATTCATGTAAATTTGACTTGTTAATATTCCGGAATGTGTTTAATACCTATTGCCCATGCATGACTATCATGCTATAACTACAACAGGGGTTTAGTACATAATACTTGCAATGAACTTCGCACATATACAATCTCACTAATGACCTTTCACACAGGAAGATATTTCCGGAACACATGTTTGGATTCATAGTGAGCTTCAGTTCCTTTGCTTGAGTGATGGCTCCTATAACCAAGGCTCCATTTCTCTCGCAAGGCTAGAAACATCACCCAGTTTTAAAAACGAACTTCGTAATCCTAACAGTTTCTGCCACAACTTCTAAAGTCGTGCCATACTTGTCTAATTTGTAGAATTAACCGCATGTCATGTTAGGAACTTCTTCCAGTTCACCTTAATACCACTCACAACAGATCGTATAATTTTCTTTGACCTTTCAGATAATCATATTTCTCTGCATGAGTGTAGCATCAATGCAACTTTTCACACTTAGCTTTTATCAACCACTTTAGACTTAGGACACATCCTTAGTTTTGCTTATACATATACAATGTATATGTTATGTTGGACTTTGAACATCTCATGGCATACATTAATCTCACGCCTGAAGCATGAGTTATATGTCTCATCCTTCTTAGAACTTCTGATTGTTTTGAGACAATCAAATTCCGTAAGGATATGCCATGATTTATGGAAATTAATCCATTCTCGAAGTGAGTTAAACTATTCAACACCTAGTTTACTTTGATTCAAACAATCAAAATCTTTAATCTATCATTATAGATCTTGTGTCCAAGAAAATTCTTAGCCCCACCAATCCTTCACTTTGAAAATTATTTCCAAGTCAACCTCAGTAGAAGCAACATTGGAATATTCTTCTTAGTAGGCAGTATGTCAATCACATACAATATCAGAAAACGCATTGCTCCCACTGAACTTCTTGTAAACACAATATTATCTTTGTCACTTCCCAGTATGTCAAACCTTTTTGATATCTTGGTCAAGAAGGTCAATGATTTCAACTCCTAGAAGCTTCCTGAAGACCACAGATGGTCTCTTGAAGTTTACAAGTATTCCAACAAAAGACCACTCAGTTGTGTCAAGTACAAACCTTTCTTCAAAATCTATTTTGAAGTCAGTCTTGATGTCTATCTTAATGAACCCATATTTTGCCTTAAAACCCTCATATGCCTGATGGCTCACACCTTCAGACAAATCAACCGAGTTCTAAACTTAGTTGTATATATGGAGTCCATCTTAGATCTTATGGAATCTTGACTTGCTAAAGCTTCTTTGTTGTAGGTAGAGTCATTGCTTTCTAAAAGTAACATCTCACGCTCATCCATAAAAGATCGATATCTCTGTGGTTGACGGAGTTGTTTACCTGACCTTGCTTGGAGTAATGTTCATGACACCTCCTCCTCAACATTTTGAGGAACTTCAATTGCCTCAACCTTGTTTTTAATTTCCCGACTAATAGGAAAATTTGAAATAGGATCAAGTCGCGGAGTTTCAGGTGATGATTATAGTGTTTTGTGTCTCTCGAACTTCGGTAAGGTCAAAATCTCTCCCACTCTTTCTTTTAGAGAATAACATATTCTCTAAGAAGAAAGTATTTTGAGGCACAAACACTTTCCTCTACAACAGTTTGTAGAAGTGATACTCCTTTCTTTCAGAAGACGGTTCAAGAACCTCTCTTCTCCATATCATATATGGTGTCTTCTCTAATGCTTCAGATAATCTTTATTCAGTAATTAGAGCTATGGTTAATTGCGTGTATCCCCAAAAGGTAATCGGCAATGTTGACTCAACCATCATTGATCACACCATATCTAATAAGGTGTGATTCCTGCTCTTAGATACGTCATTGAGATGTCGTATTCTTAGAGGAGAGAGTCATGAAACAATTCCATATTCTCTTGAATGGTCAATGAAATCTTTGGTTCAAATACTCACCTCCTCAACCTAATTGAAGGATTTTGATTTTCTTGTCAAGTTGGTTTTGTACTTCACTTTGAAACTCTTTGAACATTTTCAAAGGATTTGGACTTGTGGCGTATTAAGTAGATATACCCATATCTACTAAAAAATCGTCACTGAAAGTGATGAAATAGTACAATAAACCTTCTTCTAGCACTAGTGCTCATAGGCCCACATACATCAGTATATATGCATCCTAATAAGTCATTAACTTGTTCACCAATTCCAATAAGAGGTGATTTTAGTCATCTTACTCATCAGACATGCTTTGCAAACATTGAAATTTTCAAAGTTTAGGTTTTCCAAAATCCTGCACTATGCAGTTTCTGAATGCATTTCTGATTAATGTGACTTAAGCTTATAGTGCTAGAATTATGTTTCATTTGAGTCATTTGTTCAAACTCTTGGCTCAACCATTAGCATCTCTTCGATCGTATCCAAGTGCTCTCATTGTTTCGCCAAGACTACTTCATTTTGGAAATCTTTAAACTATTTTAACATTCCAGCTTCAGATGAATCTCATAGACATGAATCACCATGTGTTATTTTATTCATCTTTGAAGATTTGAAGTAATCCATCTCTTGTACTTGTGCTCAATTGGACTACATACATCCATATGCATGAGTGTTTGTTGGCACATTCACCCTTTCTTGTAAAATATACAATCATGCTTTGCAGACATCACATGTTTCAAAGTCTTATCATTCAAAAGTCTATCACTATAACGCTTCTGAATGCGCTCTCATTTGCATGACTTAATAGATAGTTACAAGTTTTATGTTTGAACATGAGTTATTCCTTTTAAACCTTTTGGTTTCGATGTGTTGGGTGTGTTTATCCGAGATCCTCTCTCTCTCCAATTGAGAGTAAGAAATACTTATAATGAGAACATAGAATCACCTATAAATTTCTCTTATAAGTCTTGAGGAAATGGATAAACAACCAATTCTTCATAAGGAACTACAACTTATTGCATGTTCCTATTTGTAGGCTGACTCTCATCCTTCAAAGCACATCTACTTTACTGTAGAACCTGCACATTTGCATAAACGCGAGTTTCACAGCTAGTATCTTATACTCAAAGTGGGTTTAATAAGGGTAGTGTGTATCATATACGCATTTGCCTAGAATTGAAATCATATCTCAAGTCTTCCTTATAGTTATTCACGCTCCCAGTGTCATACAAGATCTGGTTGTTAACCGGTTGCTGTCATTGGTTGGGTATGTACAACTGTTTGTCCTTACCTTTCCTTTGACTTCTTGTCTTTGATTGCTTTCTTAAATCTTATTTTCCCTTTTACTAAAAGACTATCTTTGGTCGCCAATCTTTTGGCTAAAGGGGATCTGAGGTTTCTCATGTTTTAAAATAGTCAAATTATTTCAAAACATGAGTGCCATCAATTGGCCTTTATCTACCTTAACCGAGACTATCTGGTTATTGGTTTCATATTTGTCAACTCTAACTAGTTCGATAAACTTGTTTTTGAGTTGTTAATATTGAAATCCTTCCTCTAATCTTCAAACATTTTGATGTTAAAGTTGTATGAATACAATGACATTACATGTATTCATTTGGCTTGGTTGACCTCTTAATATTGATGTCAAGCTCAATGTTATATCTAAGACATGTTCCTTTTATTCGCCTCCAAGACAATCTTGTGATGGCGATGCCAATTAAGGAATTGGTGTTAATTGTTTTTCTCTTTCTTAAGCATGCAATTTTAGGTGAACTCTTTTGAAAAGCATAAAAGGCATAATAAAACAACATGCTATAACAAACTTAAAGCATAAATAAAACCCCTAGTATGACCACCTAGACTTAATCAAACTAATTTAACTAAGCCTTGACAGTCTTCAACAAACTCTTCTTGGATTTTGCAACTTCCTTGGATGGGCTCCCACTCGAATCACCACCTCCATTGTTGTTGGGCTCCCACTCAACTTGATGTCTTCAATTACAACAAATTTACAAGGTGGACCTCACAATTGAGATCTTACATGAATTAAAATAAACTTAACTGAAAATTTAAATTCAAAATTAATTCAACGATGATACGCAGACCGTATTTCACCCAACCCGGTACGTAGACCGGTAAAACCGACTATCTATGGCCATACTAGAAGCACATGCAAACATGTAATATTGCAATAATTATATCAAATATAACACATGCTTAAATAACAAATTATAAAGGCATATATATAATTGCAATATAACACATAAGGAAATAAATACTAAATAAAATTTCCTAAAAGGTTTGCATGATTAATAAAATAAATAAAATCCAAATTTTATCTTAGTTACCTAAACAGATTTAGGATTTTATACCTATACATACAAAATACTTGACTTTCCTAAAATCAAGGAGTCTAAAAGATACTATATCTTTCAAAGATATTGTAAGTTTCCTAAACTTTACAAAAATAATAGATTTTATGCCCATTATCTGATTTAGTAGTAATAGGATTTAATAATTAATTTCTAAAATTAATTACAAACCCTAAAAATACACGAATTCACCAAAACTGCTGGCAACACGGTCCGTGTTGCTTCCCAGTTTCGGTTAATTTCGTGAATGAAAAACTTAAATAAAACTATCATAACTTATCGAATTAAAAGATTTCATATCATAGTGTTATCTAATAACCCAAATATGAATATTTTCCAGAATTTTAACAATTTCTAAAAGATTGTTAAAATTTAGGGAATTAAACCTTTTAATTCTCCGTTTAAGAGGAAAATGAATAATAATAGTCCGATAAGTTTAAAAATCAAATTTTATAATTTTCCCATACAGTAGGTTCATCCAATATGCTACTGTAAAATTTTCAGATTTTTATCAAATTTCGAAAATTAGAATGAAATTTAGAAAAGTAAACAATTATACTTTTCTTTTAATCTGGAAATAGAAGGAAAACTAGTAAACTATTTCGAAAATTCACGAAAACTTTATCTATAACAGTATGGTTACCCAGTAACCTACTGTAAAGTTTTCAGAAAATTTGCAAATTTCTATAAATATACAAAATTCAGAGAAGCAACAAATTTATTTCTCTGAGATCTGAAAATCTAAATTAAAAAATATAACTTTACTGGATAAATTAATGAAAAATCCCTAAAAGTATGGTTATCCAGTAACCTACTGTAAAAATTTCAGAAGTTTAACAAATGTCTATAAATTTATAAAATTCAGAGAATTAAACGAATTTTAATTCACTTCAGATCTGAAAACTTAATTAAAAAACCATTTTAATTGGGAAAAATCTATAAAAAATTATGGAAAGTCCAAAACACTTCCATACACCTCCAGTATAAATTTCAGAAATTTTCGAGTTGGTTTGATATTTTATTTCGATTTTTCATATTTACCGTAAATAAACTAAATCAGAAAATTAATTCTACAAAACCCTATTTTGCGAATTTAAACCTATTTCATGTATTGCCTACTGTTTAACAACATTAAACGTGATTGCTTCTATAACATTCAAAATTAAATCGAGTTCCATGCTATATTTAACAATTAAACAAACATAAAATCGATTAATTAAAGGCAATAAGAAATAAGCAATAACAAAGCATGAAATTTTACAATAAAATTTCAGATTTACTATCAAGAACATTAAAAAAAAAAACTTTCATAAAGATTCAAAAATTTTAGGCATAAATCTATTCTAGCATATTCATAATATAATTCAACTATTGACAAAATTAATTATGAATACAAGTACAATACTTTAGCATGCAATTGGTGGCTCTGATACCACTGTTAGGTTTTAGGTTATCTATTTCCTAAACAGTCTGATTAATTGGCGGAATATTATAACAGTTATAAACAATTAATCAACACAATTGCAGAGGCTTTAGTAATTATACCTGATCGCTAATTCCTGCTGAAGAAGATGTTGACCTTCCAGATTCCAATGCTGAAACCCTCTACTGAAAAGTCCACGCAGCACTCCAGGATCCCGATTGCTAGATCGACCCGATCGAGATGAATCTCAAACTAAGATGTATGTGAGATTATTTCGGGAAACAGAGAATGTTTCCTGAAACTAGAACTGCAAACTAAAAGAGAGAGGAACTCAGGAAATCACCCTGGTATCTCTCTAAGAGTCTTAGGCAGTTGGTGTGGAATGATCTCTCCTTGAGACCCCTTTATATAGTGTTTAGAAAACCTAGGGAAAGGGTTCAAAACCCTAAAGGGCCGACTTAACGCAACGGCGCACTTCTCAGGCCCAACACGGTCCGTGTTGAATCAACACGGTCCGTGTTGGACTCCAGAGAGTCCAATAACTCGGCCCATGGACACCACGGACCGTGGTGTCTCAACACGGACCGTGTTGGGTCAACACGATCCGTGTTGAGCCCAATTCGGTCCGTGTTGGGCTGATTTCTCACAGAAATCAGTTTCCAACTTTTCTAAACATAATACAATATTAATTAGGTTACATACTTTGTTCCAAGGCACTGACTTGTGTGACCCAGTAGGACCAAATAATATAGTTGTACTTAAACATATTTAATTACTAATTATAGAGGTCTCTAGCAAAACATATAATTACTATAATACTTTTGTTTAATTTCCGTGTATATCGAACATTGTCGGGACATTCCCAACCGTTTAATCCTTAAATAAGGATATTTTTATTTTCGAAATTCATTTTCAGGGTGATGAAACTTTATTTATTTTACAAATTCTTTTATATTATTAAAATATCCGAAATTACACTAAAATGAATTACTAATAAATTTAGTACTGGCCTATTATTCCATCCGAGCCTAAGAAGCAGCAAAGGGACCACCATGAGGCCCTAAAACCCGCGTGGGTTTTATGGCGCCATGGACCGGGCCCTGTGCCGCTTCGACCCAGGGAAAATGGGATGAAAACTAATAAAACTTGTGTGGGTTTTATTGATCTTCTAGCCCATTTTCTCTTGGGTAGCCTTAGATTAATAAAAGATGGTACTAAAATATTTATAATGATTTTTGTGCAATTATCGTTTATTTTAAATAACTAAAAGAATTTATAAAAAAGTGATAAGACTAACCAGCCGATTTAAGGAAATCGGCAAACCATAAAATAAAAAGATAACTCCGGTCCACGAAACTCCATTCTAAGTCCGGGGGTAAGGTTACGAATCCGAGAATTGTAATAACTCTCGAATTCGCCTGTTAGAAAACAGACTCTACTAAAATTGACATTAAAATGAAAAAGAGCGAGGAGAAGTTCTAATTAATTTCGCAAAATTATATTCTCATCATGCAATATAAAATGAGATTTTTTATTTAAAAGATATGCACAAGTAATGAAAATAAAGTACAAATTACATGATCAAACAATAGCAACGACAAGAAAATGAAAGCGAACCTCTTTGATTTAGGAGCCTGAATGCGTCGGTCGGAAACTTTGACTTTGCATTGACTTGTAAAATGCAAATGCCTTAAAAGGATGGTATAAGGGTAGTGACATGGATAAGACAAAAGTGATTGAAAAAGATTAGAGTGTGAGCATGGATGATGGATTTTTAAGAGAGTTTTGAGGATAATGATAGTATTAGTTGATGGAATTTTGGTAGAGTAATGGAGATAGAAGGGGTCATTGTTGATGAAATGGATGGAATGGAAGGGGGTATTTATAGGTGAATGAGGTGAGGTTTAGGAGGGAAATGGAGGGGACACATCCCTTAGATCATGCCCTCCATCCCCATGCAAGATCAAAACTCGTGCGGGTTATCCAAGTCAAAGGCACAAGTCAATGCACATGGGCTAAAATCAGGGGGATGATCAGGATATTGGTGCCAGCTTCTGGAATATAAAACCCGCGCGGCTTTTAAAATACCCACACACGGATCGCTGACGTGGACGAGGCAAAACGACGCGCTTCAGGCCATCTAAAACCCGCGCGGGTTTTGAAGCAACTGCGTCGGTCGCGCCTTGGGCTGGTTCTGTTTCTGGGCCGCCTCCCTTGATTAAAACCCGTGTGGGTTTTGTTCTAGGTATTGGGCCGCCGTATTTACATGGCCCACTGATTCATCTTAGTACCCGGCCTAAATGATTTATTGCACTTTCGATAAGTCGGGATTATATCGGTACAAATCCCGGTGTCTACATGTTCATGCTGCATTGGGGTCTATTCGCGCGTCTGGTGATGTTTGGCATTCTAGGTTAGGTCATTGTGGGTCTCGTGTCATCGATGAACTCCGAAAACGGAACTTCCTTTCCCCTACCTCTAGATTTTTAAATAAGTGTCAATCTTGTAAGGTGGGTAAAGCCTATCGATTGCCTTTTACTATTGCGGAGCACTGTTTCAGCATACCGTTATATTTGATTCACTTTGACGTTTGGCAGTCACCTATTGTTTCAAATCTTGGTTATCGTTATTATGTTTTCTTTGTGGATGACTGCACCAGATATACTTGGATAACCTATGAAGCATAAGTCAGAGGTTTACTCTATTTTCGTTACCTTCCAAAATCTTGTGCAAAATCTTTTTAATAAAACAATTAAAATTTTTCAAAGTGATGGAGGGGGCGAATTCGACAATAAATCCATGCAAACTCTTTTTCAAAAATGTGGGATTTTATTTCGTAAATCTTGTCCTCATACTCTTGAGCAAAACGGTGTTGCTGAGCGTAAGCATCGTAATATCGTTGAGATGGCTAGGACCCTGCTTCTCCAAGCAAACCTACCAGCTCAATTTTGGGTCGATGCGGTTTATACCTCAACCTTTATCATAAATCGCTTACCCACACCCGTTTTGGACAACAAATCTCCCTTTGAAAGGCTTTTTCTTAAATCTCCAAACTATTCCTTTCTTCGTACGTTTAGGTGTGAATGTTTTCCCACCGTGCTCACTCCTCAGCATAAACTTGCTCCTCGATCAAAACGGTGTGTCTTCATTGGCTATGTTCCTCATTACAAAGGTTATCGATGCCTTGACCCAACTATCGGGCATGTGTATGTGAGTCGTCATGTTCAGTTTCATGAGGATGTTTTCCCATACCCTACCCTTATCCCACCTCCCCTCAAATCTCGCCTTACCAACCCCATTGACCTTGTTGTCACCTCTTCTATTCGTGTCTCTCCGCCTGTCACCCAATCATCTCTAGCCCCTCTTCCTTCCACCCCTCCTGCTGACAGCATGGCTCCTTCGCCACGTTCTCATCATCCGACTCCCCCTTCTACCTCTACCTCTTCATCCACAACGCTTTTTCCCACCACTACCTCAAATCCATCCTCGTCTCCATCAACTTCCCCAAATACCTTAGTTCCACCCTCTCCAACTACAATTCACCCCCTAACCACCACCACATGCAAACTCGTGCCAAATCTGGCATTGTTAAACCCTGAAAAATTCTTTCCTTAACTACTGCTACTTCCTCTGGTCACTCTGAGTATGAACCCACTTGTTACTCAGAGGCATGTAACCATCCAGAATAGAATCAAGCTGTGGCAGAAGAGTTCAGTGCACTAGTCCACAATAATACATGGACCTTGGTACCTTACCGCTCTAACATGAATTTGTTATCCTGTAAGTGGGTTTACAAGAACAAGTTTAACTTTGATGGTACTCTTGAAAGACGAAAGGCACGCCTTGTTGTTCGAGGTTTCGGCCAACAAGAGGATCTCGACTATCACGACACTTTCAGTCCTGTAGTGAAACCCACCACTATTCGTGTTGTCCTCACCATTGCTCTCACTAGAGGTTGGGCCATCCATCAACTAGATGTGAAGAACGCCTTCCTTCATGGTGATCTCACTGAAGAGGTATACATGACCCAACCCACTAGCTTCGTTGATCTTGATCGTCCTTCCTATGTCTATAAGCTCAACAAATCTCTATATGGCCTTAAACAGGCCCCTCGAGCTTGGTTCCATAAGTTCAGCAGTTTTCTCCTCTCACTAGGGTTCACCTGCAGCCGGACTGATACTTCCATGTTTATGTATCGACATTCAAGTATAACTTTAATCTTATTACTATATGTCGATGACATCATTTTCACTGGCAGCTCATCTACCCTGCTCTTCCACATCATTAAACTTCTTGCCACTCAATTCCCATTGAAGGACCTTGGTGATCTTCATTACTTTCTTGGGGTTCAGGTCCTCCGTACTCCTGACACCCTGTTCTTGAGCCAAACCAAATACATTCATGAGCTTCTTCAGCGATTTAACCTTCACTCCTCTAAACCCATCAACACTCCTTTACCAACTCGCTCATCGTTATCACTACTAGATGGAGAATTACTCCCTGATCCGTCTCTTTATAGGAGCATGGTTGGTGCATTGCAATATTTGACACTTACCAAGCCATATATAGCCTATGTTGTTAATGTTGTCTCTCAATTTATGCATGCTCCTCGTTCTACTCACCTTGTGGCTGTGCAGCGTATTTACCGTTATTTAGAGGGAATTGTCGATCATGGACTGCTTCTTAAGAGAGTTGCCTCTCTGGATGTAGTTCTTGCGTACTCTGATGCGGAATGGGTCGGTTGTCCAGATACTTCACGGTCAACCACTGGTTATGCCGTTTTTCTGGGTCCCAATATTGTTTCTTGGCGTTCCAAAAAGCAACTTACAGTATTCAAATCTTCTATAGAGGCTGAATATCGTGTGGTTGCAAACACTGTCGCAGAAACCTTGTGGTTACGATACCTCTTAGCATAATTGGGCATTCTTCTCTCTAAACCTGTTACAGTTCTCTGCGACAATATCTCTGCTACTTGCATTGCAGCTAACCCGGTTCTCCATAATCGCAACAAACACATCAAGGCTGACTATCATTTTGTTCGCGAACGGGTTTCCCATGGTGATTTAGTCGTTCGATACATTCCAACTCAGCTTCAGCTAGCTGATATCTTTATTAAATCTGTTCCCATTGCGTGATTCTTGTTCCTAAAAACCAATCTGTCTGTGCATCCGCCCTTACAGATTGAGGGGGCGTGATAGAGTATTCTAGACTTATCTTGTATTATGGTAGAACATTCTAGGTTGTACATTGTGTAGATCTTTCCAAGATTTTCCTTGTATCTTCGATGTCGATATATGTCAATATAAATATATGGACCCAGGACCTCTCAACAGCAGAGTGTCCCACATTATTCCCATAATCATATTTGCACACTTTCAAATTATTTAACTTAGCCTTATGCTGATTTCTTGTATATCATGTCTGCACTTTCATCCGTTTCAGGGCATCTGCTTGGAGAGTTTGCTCTTCCATGAAGAATCTGAGGGAATTTAATAATGATCCCCTTTTGAGACAAGGAAAATGGTTTTTCTAATTATTTCTTTTTCCTTTTTAATGTGATGCTGCTACTGACTTCTAAGGTACGATAATCTTAAGAGTGCGACGTATATATCTGTAAAAGAGGGGTTGTGGCATGCTGCATGGTCCATTTGTCTGTCTCTTATAGATGTTAAGATCAATTGACTGATTTTAACCATTTGGTGATGTAATTGCAGTGCCTAAGATCTAGTAGCTCAACTGGCATGGGATAGGAGGTGTATTCTCCCCATTAGGGTTTGAATCCGGGTGGCCACAATTTCTATGGTGGGAATTCTTCATGCCCTTGGGGGATTATTGTTGGTCTATTTTCACGGCTAAGACTCCGTTGGGACCTCATCTAGTTGTGTTAGCATCTCCCCCTGCTCATTAACCCACCCTTCTTCACCTTGTAGAGGGGGTAAGTTTGTTGACTGACTTACTAGTGTAAAAACAAAATGATGTAATTGTCATTCCTTCAATTTTGTAGGTCCTTTCTATCATTAGAAGTTTTGAGCCATCTCCTTAGACAACCACGGGGCCATGCAAAGAAAAAAAAAAAAAAGAAGAGAAAGCTTAAACGGACTTCTCTTTTGAAAGAAACGAATTTGTTTGCCTATTTCATTATACATGGTTACCCTAGCTGAAAGAACAACATTGCTTATTGCGGTAACGCTAGGCACTCTTATGTAAGATATGCATTACGGTTAGATCA
The DNA here is from genome assembly GCA_029582165.1 of Portulaca oleracea. Lineage (NCBI taxonomy): Eukaryota > Viridiplantae > Streptophyta > Magnoliopsida > Caryophyllales > Portulacaceae > Portulaca > Portulaca oleracea. The sequence goes on from CM055870.1 coordinate 19,271,388, forward strand.
TTTGCCATGTGTAGAAAAGTGAAGACTTCTTCAGGAACACCTGGGCTTGTTCAAGCCATTAGGAGTAATTACGTACATATACTTGATTTCAACATTCTCTATCTGTATCTGCCTGCTCTTCAAGAATCGGAATTGGTAAATTGTGTCTTTGGGCAATGGTTAAAGATGATTTAAATAATATATTCTATGTTGAATCGTAAGAGAGAATTTTGTTCAACATGGCCATTCCTCCTATTCGGTATCATCTCTTTATAATTTTATGGTAAATTGGTAATTGTATATGTAGTATTTTGAAATGTATTTTTCTTCCACTGCATCTGTAGCCATTGGTGCACATTTTGGCTAGCTGTTCCTTGTTTGTAGATGTAAACTGCAATTAATAGTCTCCTTACGATGAAAGTAGAAATGGAATCATTATTGTGTTCTCGCTATTATCTTTCATTATATCCAGTCTTCTATAGCATAGTGATGCATTTGCTGCATATGTGCTCTAGCACATCTATCTCATGTAAATTTTTTGATTCAACCTCTTCATGCATGTTCTTTGTGTAATTAGTACTGTGAGTCTGTGCCTACTTTCTGACATGGCTTGCAACGGCCCTAATGCAATTGGAAATGTACCCTTCAACAATGGGAAGGTAAATAAGTAGTACTGTATCACTGCTTTGGTAGTTAATTGCATTTATGGCAATATATGGTTCCTAAATCATTATGCTATGGAAAGGAAGACAAAAGACTGGGAAGGCATCTCCTGTGGCTATACTCATGAGTTGTGGCCTTGAGAAAGGTATATCTTTGGTTTATGCCATTGTTTTCATCTTAGAGTCTTATCTTTTCAGGTTGCACAATATGCTATTGTAAAAAGATCATTTATGCCATCTGAATGCTGGGGATCACCATGAGTATTTGGCTTTCATTCTGCCTTCGAGGTGAAGTAGTTTATTATAAGAATATGAGTATTAATTTCTAATAAAATAACAAGGTCTTTTGGAGGTGTATTGGTTTGGGTGGGTTAAGTTTAAGTCCTTGTGTGAATCTGGATTCTATCGAAGAATATGCCACCCTGCATGAAATTTTTCATTCTAAGTTTAACTCAGTTGTCTATATAGGTTTTTTTTTTTTTTATAAAAACATTATTCTTGGGGAGATCCAAGGGGGGAGCTCACTTCAACCGAGGCCCATGGTACACAAGTTAAGTGAGGTTCCATCTTAAAACCAATTGGTGTTAAGAGGAGTAGCCCACTTGACTTATATACCATGTCCTTTCTCTTTACTTTTCCGATGTGGGACATTTACTCATTGGTGAATCCCAACAATTATTTTCTTTAATTATGTACTGTTAATGGCTAAGTGCTCACCAGTTGTGTTCTTATAACAATTAAGAAGTATGCTTTCTTTTTTCTGTTGCCAATTTGCCTTGATCATGCTTTTTGATGCATCTGTTGTTCCTCGTGAATAGTTTAGTTGTCTTACTAGCAGCTCAAGACATGCCTTTTATGTTGTCTTCCCTATTTAAATAAGAGTGGTGCTATATGTCTTGGGGGAAGACAAAGTTTTTGTGTCATGCCTTTCATAAAATTAACATGTATAGTAATTTTTGATAGTAACTTTATAGATATTATTAATTATTAATTATAAGAAGCTTAGAATATGTTGGTTACGAGCCAATAATTATTAATTACACCCTAATTAAATGAACTCCATCTGTTAGACATATTTTGGCCATTTTTTTTATAGATTTGAAAAGTTTTGGATAAAAACAATGTTTTATATGATTTATATGCGGTATTATAGTTATAGAAGTCAACATATCTCAATTTAATATATGATTTTTGTTCTAAAACAAGACACTTAAGATGTGTCTTGCCACAAGACTCATATCATTTTGCTTTAAATAATGGTGCTTTGGTTGGTCGTGTCTAAAGACTTGTGACTTAAATCTAAAGCAATTGCAATAAAGATGATCAATTGGAGAAATTCTGGAACAAAGCTGTGCTAATTGCTACAGAATGACTTTGCCTAGTAGGTTTTGTCCTCTCTTTTTATGTTTCTGGCTCCAGATATTTTGTATGAGATATCAGTCTAGATTTTTTTTAGACAAATGGTTTAAAAAAATAACAGTGTATAATGGATTGTCACAACCGTAACATTTGATTTCGAATTTGCAGTTTATTTTGCACTTTTAGTGATAAGTTCATGCTGAAAACCTACTTCAGGGGCCATTTCACTCCTATCTTATCAGTGAAGGATTTAAGATAGGGTCATCAATAAGTATGAAGCAATGGGACCTTACATACCTTGTGAGAGAAGAGAGAGAGCAGCGTAGTTTCTATATGAGAGAAAGAGCAACGTAGAGGAGAGAATGAACTGAGAGGCTGCTGAAAAATTGAAATTAGAGTTAGGGGTATAATGGTAATTTTCTATGTTATGTATGATATAATTATATGAAATACCTGTTTACATCCCAAATTGGGGTGTTAAAAAAACAGGGGTAAAGAGGTGTAAAGGGTAGTAAACCCTACTCTCCCTTACCCTCCCTCACTCTCTTCCCAAGCAGGAGTAAGGAGGAGTAGGTACCCTCCTTAACCCCTCCTTACTCCCCTCTACTCCTCTCCCAAGCAGACTGTTAGGGTATGAGAGTGAAACCCTAAGTCGTTTGGCATGCAATGGGAATGTGAATTCATAATGACATTGGAAATGAGAATTCATAATGGTAATTAGAATTAACATGTCTTTATAAATTACCAATCTTCTTGTTTGTTTTGTGGTAATTCAAATTGGGAATAAGATTGGAAATAAACACATATTGACTAAAATACCTTTTTATTGATTTATGAATGTTTTAATAAATTAAAATGGATAGAAGGTCATAAATCACACACATTTACTTCTAGAAAATCAATTACCATATGAAATTTTAAAAAAAAAATTAAGTTCATAAAGATTTTAATAAAAATTAATTAAGCATCAAATATGAATTAAAAAATTAAAAACAAGTATATAAGCGTTCAAAGTATGAATGATTCAGTAAATTTACATGATAGATAAATTGTTGACGGCTGCCATAAGATTCAATAACTCAATTAGGTTTACTAATATATTGATAAATATTTAATTAATAGAAGGAAAAGACATAAACCCTACTGCATTAGTAATATCTCAACCGAAAGATACTTAATAACAATAATATTTAATTAATATAAGGGATTATAAGCAAAAGTAATATTATGTTTAGGTGACGATAGCCAGATTGACAATAAACATGAGTTTTTAATTCAATATAAGCAAAAGAAATGAATAAGTATGAGTTTTTTTTAAAAATAGGGATAGTTTTGGTATTTAATAGTGACTAACGAATTTCCAATATCTATTACCACACCCCCCATGGTAATAGATTGTTGGGAATAGACCCTTTCTATTCCCATTCTCATTCTCATTCCCTTCTTTTTTTTAATTACCATGAAACAAACATAGTAATTCTATTCTTCATCCCTCTATTCCCATTCCTAACCCCCTACTCCCTCATACCAAACGACCCTTAAAAGGAATTATGGAATGATTGCAAATTTGGAGCGAAAGGATATGTCATAGATGGTATGAACTCAAGTAAGAGCTCAGCCCAAGTCTACACTATAAGAGTTATAGTTGTTCAAACTAAATAAAGGATTGTGTCGGACTGTACTGAAAGGATCAAAGATAGTTCGGTCTAGTCATCGGTCCAAAAAATATTGAATTTCGGTCTTCAGTCCAATCCTTGGGCTGTTTTAGAAGATCGAGGATCGAATAAAATTACTATGGACCAACGATTTTTCTAGAGGTTTCAACTGTTTATCACTATTCAGTAATGTTTTTGAGTTTCTCAATTTCAAACCCTTGACCCTTCCCAGTCCCTCAAAGCTCCCTAGTATCCACTTCACCCGTCACCCTTCCTCTGGCCTCCACCATTCGTTGTCACTGGGTGCCACCGCCAGTGCCGTCAAGGTCGTTAGCACCACTGCCCTCCCTCCGCACTCAACCGCTTCGCTGACACTCCCCATTCCCCAATCCCTAGATCCGTTGTTTTTTCCTCCACAGTCGGCCACCACTCGGCCTACGCCTAGACGCCCACTGTCTAGCAGTCCACCATGCACAGTCAACCGCTTCACTGGTTTAGGTTTGTTATAATTTTTTAAATTGTTTCCTTCTTCTATATTCGTCTACTATTATTGTAATAGTGAATCATATGTGTTCATATCTTTGCCTTAAGTTCAACCATTCAAGCAAACTTTAATCGCAAATCATCCCCATAATTCAGTCGGTCGAGTCCTGGACCGAATATTTTTGATCGGTCCAATCCAGGAGTGAAAAAAGTTTGGTCCATGGCAATCCCTTTGTTCAGTCCAGTTCAGCCTAATTCGATCAACTCTTGCACTAATGAGCAGCCCTAACATAAGTTGTGTCGTTAATGAAAGTTCAAGGAGTTTCGAGGTTCACCTTTCGTTGTGAATTTGCAATGGGTTTCACCATCTTGTCTTTGACTATAAATTGGATTAAAGGACGTCGGATGATATAGTATCATGATCCCAACCAAAAACAAACAGTCTGCATCTAGCTTACCCAAAGCAAACGAGCCCAAAACAACATGGCCCACTAGCGGAAATTGTTGAGCAGAACACAGAGTCCCCCCGCGAAAACTAATGAGCTAAACACGAGGCACATATCACGAAACCTTAATTAGTCAAGTGAGTCAAACAACGTTGTTTTTAGTCGGTGCACCATAAAATGACACCGTTTTATATTTGCGCGAAATAAAATGACGTCCTATGTCATAAAATGAAGACATTTTTCTTTTTATCGAAACCTAGCTATTTGTCTCTCTGTATATGGAAATTAATCCTCATTTCTTGTTTAATCTCTCTCTCTCACTTTCATAACATTATGTTCCTCGTAAATATGATATAGGAGCCCTGGTGTATAGAGCAAGGAACAACTGTTAGATTTGGAAGTCACACGGCTGGTAACTTTAATTATTATATTTGAATGTATTGTTTCAACAAAATAATTCATCTTTCAATAATGCAATGTATCTTTTCATGATTTGAATGTGTCCTTCACAAACTTTAACGTATCCTTACTATATTTCATAGGGGTGACCAAAACCGAGTAATCACCTAAAATTCAAGGATCTGTTCTCGGATTCCATTTAGTATTGAATCCTTATTTTAAGATCCAGTCTCGGATCCATTTCGAACTAGATCCTAAAATCAGGATCTAGTCCTGGACTAGGAATTAATGGATCTAGACAATGGGTACCCGGTTTGAAAACATACTATCACTACGAGAATTTTTATACTTATGCTAGCAACTATAATAGTGAGATTTCAATGACATATATCCACTCGGTCACTACTTCCAACTAGTTCCAGCTTTAAAAGTCCCAAACATTGCAACTTAACGGTGATAAACTCCAAACCTATGCGCAACAGACGATAGTGAAGATTGAGAGGGAACATATGAGGACAACTGAGAGGTTTGTGTATATGTTGATGATTGAGATTCGAGAGGGACGGACGATTGAGATTTGAGAGGGAGAAGGTAGTGACGTGAGGCTTAAGAGGTTTGAATAAGAAGGTCTGTTCAATGAGGAGAATGACCGAGTAAGGATTGAAGGAGTAGGTGTCTAGGCGAGTAGTGGCGTAAGTTCTAAGCAAAATTAGGGTTTCTCATCGCATAGGTTTGGAACATAGATCCAAGAGTGTAGGGTGGGCTGATTGAGTAGTAGTCTTCACTTAATATTAGGACTTAAAGTAGGTTGAGAATCAAAAGGAAAAGAGAACTAAAATTCTAAGGAGCGATAAGGGATGGAAGTATTTTCCAATTGAATTTGACGAATTCTGTGAGAACCATAGTATCATTTATAAAAAAAAATCAGCCCCTAGAACACCTCAACAGAATGGCGTTGTAGAAAGAAAAAAATCAGACTTTATGTAATATGGTTAATGTCATGTTATTAAATGCTGATTTGCCAACAAATTTGTTGGAAGAGGCACTCTTAACTGTGTGTCATGTCCATAATCGAATTCCTTCAAAGAAAACAAAGGTATCTCAATATGAAATATGGAGAGGAAGAAAGCCTAACATTAAATACTTCAAAATGTGGGGGTGTATTGCCTATTATAGAGTTCCTGATCAAAAGATGGTCAAGTTAGGCCCAAGGGCAATTAAGAGTATTTTTGTAGGTTATGTTGAAAATTCTAAAGCATATAGGTTGTTGGACTTACAATCTAATGTGATTGTAGAGACCGGAGATGCAGAATTTTTTGAAAATTCTTTTATGAAATCTATTGCATCTCAACCAACACCTATAACTGGAAACTCTACTGATACACCATTAGAAAGTGTTACTTCTGGTTCAAAAGATAAAAGGAATGAACTTGATTTAAATATAGAACCAAGAAGAAGCCAAAGGGCCAGAAAAGCTAAAGATTTTGGACCGGAATTTGTTTCCTCCATATCAGCTGTTTTTCTAGTAGAAGGTAGTAGGACAGAAGTATTAGATCAAATACCCATTGTGCTAAATGTTGATGATGACCCTAAAACATTTAGTGAAGCTATGGCATCCAAAGACTTTGCATTCTAGGAGGCAATTAATGATGAAATGGATTTAATATTGTCCAACAATACTTGGATCCTATTCCTAGTGGATTTGCCTCTAGGTTCAAAGCCAGTAGGATGTAAATGGGTATTTATGAGGAAATACAACACTGATGGTTCTCTACAAACCCTTAAGGCTAGACTAGTAGCTAAAGGTTTTACTCAAAAGGAAGGTATCAATTATTAGGAGGAAATACAGCATTGATGTTGCGCTTCTTTCAAATGGTGTTCTCCATAATAACTCGGATAAATATATTTATTCGAAGTTTACAAACTCTTATGGAGTCATCATATGTCTCTATGTTGATGACATGCTCATATTTAGAACCAATTTACATGGAATAAATGAAACTAAGAAGTATCTCACTTCTCAATTTATGATGAAGGATCTTAATGAAGTTGACACTTGACACTATCTTAGGCATAAAGGTTAAAAAGCACGCTGAAGGTTTTGCATTGAGTCAATCTCATTATATTGAGAAATTGTTGACTAAGTTCAAACACCTCAATATAAAGGATGTCAAACCTCCCTATGACCCTAGTGTTCACTTAGTGGAGAACATAGGAAGGGTGGGCGGGTGGCTGCACAGTTGGAGTATGTTAGTGCTATAGGGAGTCTTATGTATGCAATGCACTATACTAGACCATACATTTCATTTGCTGTGTGCAAATTGTCAACGTATACAAGTAAGCCAAGTGCAGAACATTGTAAAGCCATTGCAAGAGTACTTGGACACTTAAAAAGGACTGATGACTTTGACCTCAACAATTTTCCATCTGTTTTGGAGGGGTTCACAGATGCTAGTTGGATAACTAGCTCTATGGATAACAAGTCAACATCAAGGTGATTATTTACCCTAGGAGGAGGAGCCATTAGTTGGGCCTCTAAAAAGCAAACATGTATCTCACATTCCACTATGGAATCTGAGTTCATTACTTTAGCAGCAGCAGGAAAGGAAGTAGAATGGCTAAGGAATCTATTGATGGATATTAAGTTGTGGTCACAACCTATGTCAGCCATTTCCTTACACTGTGATAGTCAGGCTATCATGTCTCGAGCTTATAGTAAAATCTATAATGGGAAGTCTAGACACATCAGCTTGAGACATGCTTATGTGAGACAATTGATTCAACCTGGTGTTATAACTATCATCTATGTCAAATCAACTCTAAATCTAGTAGACCTTTGACAAACAGTTTGCCTAGGGATTTGATGAAGAACACCACGGCTAGAATGGGTTTAAAATCCTTTAATTTATGATCTATTGTAAAGGGAACCCTACCTTATTCTAGTGAAAACTAGTTATAAGGTTTAAAGGGTAATAACGAGTTATAATAAGGCTAAGGGAGCACTATGGATAGGATATTTTACTTATTCAGGAGGATGAGTCTTACTCTTAATGGAATCCATATATGTATGAACTATGAAGTCCACCTATATGAATATTAGAGTGTGGCCACTCTAAATAAGAGGTTTATAGGATTTTTACTCTTGTACAGATTAACAGAACCAGGATGAGCACAAGGCCACAACAATGCTACAAAAATAAGGCTTCTTCTGAAATATGGATTACGTGTGATGTTGTGTGTAGTAACTCCGGTCTTAATATTAAAAGGCGGTTTAAGCAATTAAGCGATCAGACCACCAAATTCTTTTAAGACTTTGAGTCACTTACACTAACTGATGGTTTAGTCAAATGACATTGTAGGACAGTAGGAGGTAAAAATTTGTCAGCAAATCAGGAAATGACATGTAGAAAATAAATTAAATTTATTTGGTCAATTATTTTTCACCACGTGTAAATTTAATTACGGCAGTCCATTTATTAAATTTTAAAAGGAAATGTATCATGGCGAATAACATCGTGACACATGTCAATTATGATGTAGAAAATGGTAATTATTTCTTTATTTAAAATTAACGGAATAATTAATTAACTTGGGCCGAAGCCCAATCAGAAAACTATTTTATTGTATTTTATACAGAGATCGTACCCGCGTACATTCAAAAATTAATATAAATTAGAGTACATGGATAAAAATGTCATTCAAGCTTCCAATTTAATCAAAATTGTCACTAAACTTTAAAAATTGTCAAAATTACCACTTAACTTTCTAATTTAGTAAAAAATGCCACTGTGACCGGTGATTACATACTGTAGTAGGTAAGCCTCTCCCTTCCTCTACCTCCTTCTTCTTTATCCCTCCCCTACTCCATCCTCCATGACCCTTCTTTCAACTCCCCTTCCTTCGCCCCACAACCACCAAGTCCTCTGCCACCACCGCCACCACCGCCGCCCCCGTCCGCCTCTTCAGCATCGACTTCTCCTCCTCGTCCGACGAAAGCACCGCCGACAACCACCGCGAGAGCAGCGGCACCGACCCTTCCGCCACCACCCCGGTAGCATCAGCGGCGGCGGAGGGGCGGAAGGCAACAGCCGGAAGTTCGAGTGCCACTACTGCTACCGGAACTTCCCGACCTCCCAAGCCCTCGGCGCCCACGGAACGCCCACAAGCGAGCGGCAGCACGCCAAGAGATCCCACCACGCCGGCGTCATCTCCGCCGATGAACACCACTTCTACGGCTACCCCCACCACCGCTTCTCCACCATTGCCACTAACCCCACCCCATCTTACTACTCCCATTGTCGCAATTACTAACTGGAATCGAGCCACCAATCAAGCCACCAATCACCACCATTGACACCCCAAACACAAACTCCACCATTAAAATACCCGATTTCAACACAGCCATCAATTCTCATCATCCAAACCAAGCACAAATAATCACACCCATTGCTATATCTCATAAATTTAAGGTTATACTTACCGATTCTCATCCATAATGTGCCGAAAACCGCCGTCTACACCACTTAAAAACACCCAGAAAACACCTCTGTCAGGTCCTCTTTTGCGCCAGAACATTAGGATTCATTGTACCATGTAAGTTGTAATGCAAAACGCCAGGCTGGGTCGCGATGAATTGAACGAGGTTAGATTCGGATTAACCAAGATCTTGGAGGAATTCGAGCTTGGTGTTGAGGTCCTTGAAGGGGGTGAATTTCACAATTAAGATCTACACACTAGATAAGGACGTTAGAGCAAACTTCCTTGGTTTCAAACCAATGATCAAAACACAATGTAACTGAAATACCTCATTATATTTATGTCAATCAAAGAACAAGTTATACTTACTAAACAAAACAAGAAGTAACAGCCCGAAGGCAGTTACTGATAGATTCACTGACCAAGACCGAAGGTCCCTGAAACAGCTACAAATAAGGATCGTCGTAGGAAAAACCTTAGCGGCGATTTGGAACATGATGGATTACATTGAAGCACACACTCACACAGCCTTAGTCCGTCAAGGCTCTGCTACACATCATCTCACCACCACATGTGGACACAACGAATGCTCACCAAGGTCCTTGGCTATCCCTTCACGGCTTCACCAGAGGTTCTTTACTGGCTACCTTCACCACCGAACCATTGGCTACACATTCAAAAATCCCTCCGGATTTCTTACTCCGCGATTACTTCCATGGAATCGCCTAAGTCTTCAATCTTCAAGTCTCCTATTTATATTAGAGGCTTGATGGACGTTTAGGATGGTAGCCGTTGGAAACAAGATTATTTCCTTGTTTGCTCACTGCTTCACCTTCCTTCTTTGCTACTGATTTTCTTTCCTTCTTTTTGAAGATTTCCCAACCTTCTCTTCCTTCCATTTTTCTTGTTGATTTGTTTCCTTAAGTCTTCCTTATGATTTATATCTGCAAATAAATCACACAATCAGAATATATATTATATACTCAGAATATATAATCAGATTATAAAATATAAGGCAACTTCCCTTTTTCGGATTTTGGCTTTCATCAAAACCTAAAGTCCTTCGCGGATGCACGATGAAGGACATTGACCCTATCTTCAACACTTGGGTTTTAAGGTTAGGGCTTTGCAAAGGTTTTTGGTGTGACGTTTCAGTAGTAGTGATAAGGAAGAAGATGAAGAGGGATGAGGAAGAAGGATGGAGTAAGGGAGGGATGAAGAAGAAGGAGGCAGAGGAAGGGAGAGGCTTACCTGCTACAGCATGTAATCAATCAGTCACAGTGGCATTTTTGACTAATTTAAAAAGTTAAGTAGTAATTTTGACAGTTTTTAAAATTTAATGGCAATTTTGATTAAATTGGAAACTTAAATGACATTTTTATCCATGTACTCATACAAATTAATTTGTTTTTCAATTTCATGTATTTATTTATTTTAGACTTGAAATTTGTATTTACAGACACCTTCAGATATACAAAATCACAGTATCACAATAAGTATTGTTTAAATCACTTAATTTCACTAAATAGCGGGGGATTGTTGAATAGTTAGTAAAAGTTAATAAGAAAATAAATGTATTGGTTCTATAAAATGGATAGAATAGCGTTGTCTCTAGCTCCTAGAGAATATAAATAGATTTTTCTATTTATTGTTCCAAAATTGACAACATAAAATAACATATAGCTCTTTATAAGTTAAAGAGTCATATGGGTTTATAAATAAATAAAATATGGATTGGGCTAACCTGTGCTTGGAATAAGGTTCAATACTTCGCATTGAACCGCACAAGCACACGCGCGCGCGACATGGGCTATAGGGCATTAGAGACGCTTATTAGACGCACTTAGTACGTGAGCTCGGAGCCAGACAACATAATAATTATTATTTTCTTTTTAAACAGTTGAATACAATTGGATAAAATTAACTGTCAACTGTCACTTCTATCCAACTACATTGCATGTGCTATTATCTTTATCCAGAGTTCCAGACAGAAGATCATCAGGGGGATTTATTATATATATGTCAATCCAAGAAGCTTTGTCGTATCCTGGAAACACGAATTTGCATGAGAGGCAAATTTTATCTTAAATATAATGATCTAATCACGTCTCAAAGCCTTAATCAATTCCAATTTTCCTAACATCACCATCCTCATTCAACTACAAGGGCCCAAGGGGTTGAAAGATATCCTTGGTCTCTTTGACTGAATTTTTCCTGTTATTAAAAGGATGATGGTCTCCAAATCTTCTGTGAAGCACGTACTATCCAAGTTGGTATTCTTTGTGGCTTATATCATGGAGGTGTTGCAGAGATAGGTCATGATGTAGACAACAAATGTCACTGAAATTTGTGCTGTTCTCAACCAAGACAATCAGGAACATTGACAATATAATGGAGATTACATATTAATATAATGGAGATGAAATAAATCTCTAGTCTTACACGCCAATGCATTTTTAGGCAACTTGTAAGACATATTGCTGATATTGGCCTTCTGTGCAAATGTTAAAGTGCCAAGTCCAAAATAAAATCTTACTACCTGTTAGCAGTTGGTACTCTGTATCTTTATACAGAATGTCTTTCCTTTCCCTCTGAAATTCAAAAAATGTAGAGCCTTGATGCCATGACAAGAAATAGAGAGTGGGTGTTTCATATCTACAGAACAAACCCTCAGTCGTCGTAGTCATCGGCATATAGTCTTTCCTGTCTTTGTCTAGCCATGGCAAATGTGAAGATGGGTCTAAATCGGATATTCCTGTCTGTAAGCATTTAGAAGAAGCTGCACAATTTGTTCGATAACTTGACTTTGCATTGTTGGAAGAAACAGCCATAGAAAGAGGGTTCCTTTTTTGTGCATCATATTTCCCCAACATGCGGATGAAGTTGCTTCTTCATTCTGGATTGATAACATCCCTCCGTAGGATATATTCAAATTAAACAGCCACAACTCACCTTCTTTATTGTACTATGGTGGACAGCTTCCCCCTTCTCATCAGGCTCATTAATGAGTTAGGGATAGTTCTTGGACCTGTCCAGAATAGTTTCTGCTCTAGCAAGCAAGATGATATAGCTCTGTGAGTTTCTTGATAATGCTATTAAGAAAACAAAAAGAAAGCTACACATGATGAAAAATATAGTCTGACTCGTCTGATAAAATGGCACATCTAGCTAAGTATGCAGAGCTTATGGTAATACTCCAATCGCACAACTATCTTTCAACTCAGTGAATGTGATATAATTATCTTATGTAAGGAATACGAAAGGTGATAAATCTGATGTGTGGATCTTGGTGCAACATACAAGACAGTCTTCCCATTATCAAGAATGAGCAGGTGGGCTCAAGCAAAGCTGATTTACCATTTCTAAGATCGTTTGGGTCAACAGCGAGCACCAACCCTCTCTGAGCAGCCAAAAAGAGCAGGCCGTCCCAAATCTTTGCGACACAAAATAGATACTCCCTCCGTTCCATATTAATTGACACTTAAACTAACTTTTTTTGTTCCAAAATAATTGTCACTTTTCATTTCCCGATACCTAATTTAATTATTTAACTTTAATAATTATGTTAACTTTTTACTTTTCCAAACAATAATAACTACTCCTTCTCACATTCTCCCACTACCTACACCTTGATATCCGAAAAAACAACTTGGAAAATAGTATCATTTAATTATGAAGGTAGTTTTTTTGGTTAAACCTTGGTATGTGAAATTTTTTTAAATGTGTCAATTAATATGGAACGGAGGGAGTACCATCCTAGCTTAAGAGATTTGATGGTCGATGGCCAAGTGCAGAGGCAATTCCATTTCCCCTGTATTGCTGTTACAGAACCATGGAAGCATAGCTTTACTTGACATCTTCTAGCTGATATGATTCCAAGGGTATTTGTGCAACTTCAACATTCTCAGCTCTACAATATTTAGACTTGGCAAGAACCTGAACGGGGTTGTCACACTCATTGCAGTTACGGACTGAATGAAATCTGTTTTCAGACAATTTCTATGACAAGGAAAAGGCAATGGGCGTTATAATTACTCGTTGGGTTGAGTGTCAACATCAGATTGGTTTTTTTAATCAGTGAGCCAACCAAAGCATGTCAATCGATCACGGTGAACTAGTCCTATAAGAGCATAATCACTTCTTGTATTTTCCTATTATATACTCAATCTGCTAGTTCACAAGTCAAACTTCTTGTCAGCCATTTCGAATAACAAGAACTATTATGTCACGTCTTTGGTAAAATTTTTACCCATTCTAAATCCAAGTCAAAATGGGAGTGGTCAAGTCAAATGAAGCAAGACTAATTTCTGCCCAACCTATTCATTCACAAATACTACATGATCGGCTTTATACTCCAGGAACTTTTTTTTTTTTTTTTTGGCTTAGCCATGAACTAGGCTCTCCAACTTCAATAATGGATGAGCACTGATGCAACCATAATACTACACGGGATTTTCCATTCAAAAGTAGTGTATCATGATCGGACGTAGACAAATACACAAACTAATTCATTCTTGGACAGTAAGATACGTGTACTTGTGTGTTTGTATTAGATGTATATATATCTTGTTCGAGCCTTGTGAATATAGAAGAATTGATAGAGTTTACTTACACATAAGTTACATGCAGCTGCCGCATTCCACATACTACACAGAAAGAGGGATCAAAGGCGAAAAAAATGGGGGAAAGGGGGTTAAAATAGATAGATTATAGTTACCGGAGGAATTAGGTGCAAAGAAGGGAGAAGTGGATCAAGGACCTCCACTTGAGCTGAGACAAGCTGCAGAGTGAAAGATCAAGTCAGCAACTCAAGTGAATCCTCTTTTTGACAGCAATGAAGACAGGACTGCATCCGTACTTGTCCTTGCTACGAAACCAACTCCACACCTTGACAGTATTTACGGAACTTGATTCTGGGAGCCCAATTGCCCAATTCCCCAAAACAACAACAATTCAAGAACAGAGATTTGAAGTATTCTCTGGGGTTACTGCTGGCAGCTTCATTCAAGAACAAATGTGCATCAGTCTTTGGTATGGATGGCACCATTCTTAGCTGCTCGTCCATGAATCTAATGATCAAAACCCTTTGTTTTGGGTATTTTTCTTTATGATTTCAGATTTCCTACGCATTATATAAGAGAAGATAGAGGATATCAGATACCAGTCAATGAAGAACGAGTGAGTTGGACTGCCATACTCAATACTCCACAGATAATAGCTCTTCAATTCCTGCATGAGAAGCCATGGCAGCTGATAGAACTGACCCTGGAGCTATCATTGAAGGTGAGCAAATAGAGAGAGAGAGAGAGAGAGAGAGAGAGAGAGATAGTTGGAGAGAAAGGAGAGTCAATTATTATCATCAATCAGAATGAATCTTACTACAAGGCTGAGCTAGGCTATATACTTAGCTAATGACCCCCTTAATTCCTTGTCAGGTCATCAATGCAATGACCCCTGCCCATAACTCCCCATAACAAACTCTTAATACTCCAAACAGAATCATAAACTCTCGTGAGCCAAGCACGTGAGCTGCAAGTAGCTGAGACTAAAAGCTAATAAGAGCTTTTCTGTAACAGCAGCATGCACTATGGGGCCTGGTAGTAAGTAGTTTTGATGGAAGATGGATTCAGCAAAGTCTTGCACAAGTACAAAGCCCCACATCAAAATCAGAAAAAGGTAGGGTATGTAGACGTGAGTGCTTGGATAAAAATGCCATTAAACTTTCCGAAATAATCAAAAAAGCCACTGATTTTTATAAACTGTCATTATTACCACTCAACTTTCCAAAATAGTCAAAATTGCCACTGAAACCTGCTATAGTAGGTCATGAACCGGTTAAAAGATTCCTTAATAAAAAATGCCACTCAACATTCCAAATATGTAAGAAACGCCACTCAACCTTCCCAAAAAGTCAAAAATACCACTACCATCAATTATAATAAAAAAAAATGTTATTTGCTTTCATTTATTTAAATTAATATTTAAAAATATTTAAGTTTCAACAAGAGATTCGCTAAAAAATTAAAATTTTGTTTAAAAATCATGTAATTGTAAATTTATTTTTTTTTACGATTAGAATTTCATATAGTAATGTTGACTTTTTTATGCTTTCTTTATAAAATTTTATTTTATTTTATTTCTTAGTTTATTCTTAAAATATTTATAATAATATTTTTTCTATGACCTCCCTCTGTCACTTTTGCGTTACTATAGTCTCTAGCATATCACTTTAACGTTGATATATATATATATATATATATATATATATATATATATATATATATATATATATATATATATATAAATTACAAGTAGTTAATTTACTATATATATACATACATACAAATGATATATATATATATATATATATATATATATATATATATATATATATATATACACACGTGTATATAAGATAATGTTATATATATATATATATATATATATATATATATACACACACACACGCATGTATATATAAGTTAATGTTAAAGTGATGTGTTACATACAGACAAAGGTGACAGAGAACAAGTGATATAGAAAATATAAAATAAAATAAAATAAAATTTTATAGAGAAAACATTAAAAAATTCAACAATACTATATAAAATCTTAACCATAAAAAATTTAGAATTACATGATTTATAAAAAAAATTATTTTCAAGCGAATCTCCAGTTGAAACTTAAATATTTTTATATATTAATTTAAATAAATGAAAGCAAATAACATTTTTTTCTATTATAATTGATGGTGGTGGTATTTTTGACTTTTTGGGAAGGTTGAGTGGCGTTGTTTACATTTTTGGAATGTTGAGTAGCATTTTTGATCAAGGAATCTTTTAACCGGTTCATAACCTGCTATGGCAGGTTTCAGTGGCAATTTTGACTATTTTGGAAAGTTGAGTGGAAATAATGACAGTTTGTAAAAATCAGTGTCATTTTTTATTATTTTGGAAAGTTTAGTGGCATTTTTATCCAAGCACTCGACGTAGACGTAGTAGGTTGTTAGGAATATTATAGTTTCAAGAGAAGTTGATAGAGAACGTTCCTATCAACTTGGTATCCGACAGAGAAATTTTTTTCGATTTTTTTATTTTTTAGGACTTTTTCACTTTTTTTTTTGAGGAAGATTTTTTCACTTTTATTCTTTTAAAAAAACATAATATTGTTCGGATTCTCAAAAAATTAATTCAAAATTCTTTTAGTAACTATACTTTATAACCTTTTTAGGGATAGGAATGAAAAAAAATTTTAAAAAAATGTGGAGGTAGATTTCGTACCACTAGAATACAATTTTTATTTTTTTTTTGGACCACCAGAATACAAAAACAAAGTAGGGATTATTGTCATACAAAAGCTGAAAGTAGGGATTATTAGAACCCAATTTTCCTAAAGATGAATTCTCTTATGAGCATTTTACAGTAATAACCAAATAACGTCTAAGTAGCGGAGTACCTGACACTTGGTACATTGCTAGCCTAAGAACCTTTATAAAATCACATAACCTAAGAAAACATAACTTTCAGATTTCAGAATTCCACTGAGAGAATATGGCTAACCTGATAGACAGGAGATGAAAGTGGATTTCAGTAATGGAATCCCTCTGCTCATCTTTCCGCTGTGCAGGAAATAACCAAATAAATTCTCAATAGAATCATACATGAACATTACTAAAAATAATTGCAAATCATCGTTGCATATATCAAAGTACTAGTGATCGACATTATCATAATCAACTGTTGGTAGGATATTTCTTCTCCCATCAATTCTACACTGATAATATATGGTAGAGTACTATGAAAGTATCCCTTTTAAAATGTCACCTAAATGAAACACAGATCACAAAACGTAATGCTATAACTTAACACAGGCTAAACCAATTTGCCTACGTATGACAATGCAGTAAATGACATTACCTTGCTCCAAACTCTTGGCTGACCTAATGAGACCATTGAAGTAACATGAAACACTGACTAGCCAAAGGCAAGATTTGCGCAATTGCCACAGCTGTAGTCATGGTCTGATTTTGCACCAGTAGGCAGACAAGCAAGGGAAGCAACCACAATTCGATGAAGGGTTTCCAGTGTAACAATGTCTTAGTTACATGTACTGCCTAATGACACAGGAAATAAGTGACTATCAGTACTCAGCAATTCAAAGATGCGATATAATTCAGAGAGTTGATAGAAATGGAGCTTCTAAAATGTTTTTCAACCTAACACAGAACTGTCCAGCAGTCATATTCAAAAACTCCATTGAACATGAATGCCTTCCACCGTCAATACCAAAAGTTTGCACTTAGTGCCCCCCCCCCCCCCCCAAAAAAAAAACCACAAAAAGAAAAACAAAAGGACACCACAAATAATCTCCTCACAATCCGTTGTAGATGTAACAAAGATTCAAATATACAATACCTTCAATTGTACTTTACAAATAAATACCACTACAACATATTCATCTCAATCATATGAATAAACGGCAACAGTTAGGTTTTGTCATCCCAAATGATGAAAAGATCTTTCAAATTCACATTATTATACATCAGGCATGTTCTCATGTTCTTGGAAGAAAAATATCTTCAATTATATTTTTCCAAATGTTAAGATGGTCAGTGCCTTTGTGAGAGAGGCACAGAGCAAATGTCAAGTAAAACGAAGTATGATGATCCAAAGTTCCAAGAACCTCGAAAGATTGCTCAAATTTTCAAAATAAAACACCAAGCACTATTCAGACAATGATTTTGCCAATCCACCTCAAACACCAAAGAATGGAGCAATCGGCTACAGGAAACATAGATGGTAGAAACATATGTTGAGGTGCCACTAAATTTGGACTGAAATTCAATATTAAGTTAAAGCAAGTCATACATGGGGAGGTTCAAAAAAGAAAAAGAAAAGAAACAAAGGTGTGTGGATCAAAGGTTCTCAAATAATAGGGGGGAAATGCTACACAAATGTAGCATATATGCCTACTGCACAAACCATTTAGGATGGCACCGATAGTTCCATAATCAAGATTAGTACACGATTATTGTCCACTTTGGCATCACCTTTTTCATTAGGAAGGCCGGTTATCCAAACCTTTCACATTCCGAACAGGATACTCATATTATTACTATCCCATATTCCCATGCCTCTCCTTTTAGAATACTGAAGCACTCCCACCAAGCTATAAAAAAAGAACTTAACATATCCATGTTTCACTTTGCTTTGGCCTCAACAGCTTATCCACCAGACGAATTTTGAGTTAGATTATCAGTCTTCTTCTTCTCCTCCCCTCCAGCAGGATCCCCTTTGGAGCAATGGTTGCTAATGACAGTAGATATGTCAGCTTCCGAAGCCCCTGCTAACTTAAAGCGCTCAACTGCAGCATCGAGGTCCTTATTCCAACTATCCATTCCCAACCGGAACTCTATTTGAGAGCGCTCAAACAGCATATTACCCCAGAAAAGATGTATCTGTGATCTCATGACAGCTGCTTGCTCTGCCAACTCTTCTGGGGTTGACTCAACGGGGGGGCCTCTAGCTGAAGATTCACCATCATTACCTTGTTTCTTCCTCCTCTTTAGCAACTCTTCCACTTTATTCGCACTCGGGTCTTTCATTTCTTTGGCTCTCTGCTCTTCTAACTTCTCCCACATTTCAGTAGCAGCCTTCATCTTCTCCTCTGCGCTGTCAAAAAGTTGGAACGTCTCTGAGGAATCCCAGCTGGAAAGGTTGTCTTTCTTTGCCAGAGCATAAGACCAGTGAAGCTTTGCCATCTCAAACTGCTGCTGACCCATAGCTAACAATCCCTCATAGAAGTCTGGTTTGATTGAGAGTGCTTCTTCGTACTTGTCCCTTGCCAATGAATACTTTTCCTTCACCCAGTGGTACGCCGTGAGAAGCTGGGCAGCCTTGACCTCCTGAGGAGCATTGTCGTCTACTGGCATGCGTTTCCTAGCAGCACACATATGAACATTTCCCCAGTTGAAGAAAGCCAATGCAGCCACCTCCTGAAACTTGAGTGCTGCCTTGTCAAAGAGAAGCTGAGCCTCTTCACTTGTTACCGTCTCTTCAAGAGCCTCCGAACAGAGTTCCATCCCAAGCTCGTGTAGGTCGACGTGTGCATCAGGATCAATCCCAACATTATTACGGAAAAGCTGAGCAAATTCAAACAGCCAATCATCCATCTCCATCTCCTTGCAGTCAGCTTCAGCTGAAGCCTCCGCCTTGTCCTTCGGGATTTCCTTAACTGCCTTATCATCCGTCTTATCTGTCTCAGTCTCAACAGATTCAACCCCAGAATCAGCCATTGAAGAACGAGAGCCCGTCTCATCTCCCTTAGTATCCTCATTCTCCACCGGCTTCTCCTCTTCCTCTACCACAGGTGGTTCTTGTTCAGGATTCACCTCAACGATGTGCAATCTTAGAATTCCAAAATTGTCTGCTTTATTATTTTCAGGGCCTTTTTGCAGAACACTGTCCACACAAGCTTCTGCCATGCTGAGCTCACTCGTGCAGGTTATTGTCACCAGATCACCATCACTGTCCATGTACTTTATTAAAACAGACTTAGAAGATGGATACTTTTTTGCAACAATCTCCCTCAAAACTTTGAAACTGCAATTTACAGGCATCTGAGCTAGCCTTATATCATGATCATAAACAAGTTTCAAAGGCCTCAAGTTGACCACAGCCTCTGGGGCCGACCTACGACCAGACACCAATGTTGATGATGAGGACGTACGCTCCTTCTGTCCCTCCTTTGATGAATTCTGAATGGGCTTGGAAGTACCCGTCTCTGGCTTCAAAACAACTTCCGGCATACGTGTTTTGGCACTAGGACCATTTTCTGTGGGTACAACCGGCTGTGACTTTTCATTCTTGCTATTAGATGGAGCATTAGTTCCAGCAGAAGTTCCTGTGCTTTTCTTAGGGAGAGGGCGGGCAGGCAAACAGGGGCCAAGACCAGCAATGGGTGCACCTCGGACAGCAGAAGCCCCGAGGGCAGCAGGGGAAGGCTGGCTCTGGAGGTCCTGTAGAGCTTCTTGGCGGGACCCAAGAGCCTTCCGAAGTCTACCAGCAATGTCCAAAGCATCTCCATGATTAGGATCAGAGCTCAAAAGAGCTTGGACATCACCCATAGCCAATTCATACTTGCCTATAGCCTCATAGGCTCTAGCCCTTCGAACAAGGGCTCGACTGAACCGGGGCTGAACCTGAAGGGCCATAGTACACTCAGCAATGACACTGTCATAGTTAATGGGTCTCATTTGCATCAAACAAGCTGCCCTATTGCTATGGAAAACAGCCCTATCAGGGTGGGTTTTGGGGATTAGTTTGATAGCATTCTCATACTGCTCAAGGGCACCCACAAAGTCCCTAGCTTGAAATCTCTTATTACCTTCCTCTTTGAGTTCATGGGCTCTTTTCAAAAACACTGCTGAGTCCAAATCAACACTCCCATTAGCATTTGGAGTATGAGCATCACCAGTTGCACCTTGATTACCACCCCCCTTCTTTCTCCTTGCCCCTGATTTCCCCATAAACAATACAACTTCCCGCTCCAAATAACAACAAGATAATCCCCCGATAAACTTGAGCTAATGACGATATCAATACGAAAATGCAATCTGAAATAGTCTCAACAGATGGGTAGTTTGAATTTCAATTGAAACACCAGTCAGAAATAGAGAAGACCGACTTACAAATGGTGAAAGCTCAAAGCTTTGGAGCCCAGAATTGGAGTTGTGCCGCGGTTTTGGAGAGGGGTTTGCCTATGAAACTGCCCACGAAAATGGGGGCGGTAGAATTGAGGGGGGAGGGGGCAATATAATTGAAATTCCCGATGCCCAGTTGATACTGCTATAGAGAGGAGGATAGAGCGGATGAAAGATGCATTGGGGGTTTTAGACTCTTGGTGCGAGAGTGAAACCCTAAAAGGAATTATGGAATGATTGCAAATTTGGAGTGAAACGATAAATTACATATGCCATGCCTTTTATCGTAATAATTTTCACCCATCGGATATTTGTGAAATAATTTTTACCTTATCTGATATTAAATATTTATATATTTAAAAGAGATATTTTATATTTGATTTTTGTTGAATTTTCCGATGAACATTGAAAAGATAAATATGAATTGACATTTTTGCCTTTGATATTAATTCATTCTCATTATAAGATACTAGACCTCAACCTGTGCGATGCACGAAGTATATTAAAATAGTTATTTTAAAAAATAAAAAATATAATAGAAATTATAATTATAATTTAGAAAGATTATTCCAAGATAATTATAATTACTGATAGTTTTACCAAAATAATTTAATTCAACATTTATCTACTTTTTGATTAGTAGTAATCCCTATAATTAATATCCTATCTCCATTAAGCGGGACTCACAAATTTTACTATTAATATTATATAGATTATTATTCCCAAATAATTATAATAAATGATAAATGCACCAAAATAATTTAATTCAGCATTTATCTACTTTTCGATTGATCGAAATCCCTACAATTTAATCTTCTTCTCCATTCAGCGGACCCACAAACTTTACTATTAATATTATATAGATTATTATTATTATTATTATTATTATTATTATTATTCCAAAATAATTATAATAAATGACAGATGCACCAAAATAATTTAATTCAGCATTTATCTACTTTTTGATTGGTCGAAATCCATACAATTAATCTCATTTCTCCATTCAGCGGGACCCACAAACTTTACTATTAATATTATATAGATTATTATTATTATTGTGTTTATTGTTGTTGTTGTTGTTGTTGTTGTTGTTATTATTATTATTATTATTATTATTATTATTATTATTGCTATTCAAAAATAATTATAATTACTGATAGTTGCACCAAAATAATTTAATTCACCATTTATCTACTTTTTGATTGGTCGAAATCTCTACAATTAATCTTCTTTCTCCATTCAGCGGGACCCACAAACTTCGCTATTATTATTATTATTATTATTATTATTATTATTATTATTATTATTATTATTATTATTTATTATTATTATTATTATATATTACTCCTTTACGTGGAAAATGATTGTAGGAATGATTTTGGGACACTCTTCAATGGAGAGGCCCTGGGTATGTATATAATATAATGTGCAATGTACATAATGTTCCGGAAAACTCTACATAAATATATCCTAGAATATTCCATATTACATGATTATTCTAGAATCTTCTATCACGCCCCCTCAATCTATACGGGCGAATGCACGGACAAATTGGATAACAGAAAACGAGTGACTGGAACAGAGTTGGTAAAGATATCGGCCACTTGCAGTTGAGTAGGAACATAGCGAACAATTAAATCACCATGGGAGACTCGTTCGCGGACAAAATGATAATCAACCTTAATATGCTTGTTGCAGTTATGTAAAACTGGGTTAGCTGCAATGTAAGTGGCAGAGATATTATCACAGAGAACTGTAACAAGTTTAGAAAGAAGGATACCCAATTCCGCCAAGAGATAACGGATCCACAAGGTTTCTGTGACAGTATTGGCAATCGCACAGTATTCAACTTCTGTGGAAGACTTGGATACTGTAGGTTGTTTCTTGGAATGCCAAGAAACAAGGTTTGGACCCAGGAATATAGCATAACCAATGGTTAACCGAGAAGTGTCTGGACAACTGGCCCAATCAGCATCATAATATGCAAGAACAACATCAAGAGATGCAGCCCGCTTAAGCAACAATCCATGGTTAGCCGTGCCTTGTAAATAGCGGAAAATACGCTACACATCCACAAGGTGAGTAGTACGAGGAGCATGCATAAAATGGGAGACAACATTAACAGCATAAGTTATATCTGGCATGGTAAGTGTCAAATATTGCAATGCACCAATCATGCTCCTATAAGAGGAAGGATCAGTGAGTAATTCTGCATCCATTAATGATAACGATAAACGGGTGGGTAAAGGAGTGTTGGTGGGTTTAGTAGATTTGAAGTTAAAGTGCTGAAAAAGTTCATGAGTGAATTTGGTTTGAGTAAAAAAAAAAGGTGTCGGGAGTACAGAGGACCTGAATATCGAGGAAATAGTGAAAGCCACCAAGGTCCTTCATAGGGAATTGAACAGCAAGAAGATGAATAATGTGGAAAAGGAAGGTAGAAGAGCTGCTACTGAAAATGATGTCATCAACATATAAAAGTAAGATTAAAGTTATACCTGAATGTCGATAGACGAACATAGAAGTATCAGTCTTATTGCAGGTGAAGCCTAGGGAAAGAAGAAAGTTGCTGAACTAATGGAACCAGGGTCAAGGAGCCTGTTTAATGCCATACAGAGATTTGTTAAGTTTGCAAGCATATAAGGGGTGATCAGGATCAACAAAGCCAATGGGTTAGGTCATATACACCTCCTCTATGAGATCACCATGGAGAAAGGCATTCTTCACATCGAGTTGACGAATGACTCAACCTCTGGTTAGAACAATGGTAAGGACGACACGAATAGTGGTAGGTTTCACAACTGGGCTAAAAGTGTCGTGATAGTTCAGACCCTTTTGCTGACCGAAATCTCGAACAACAAGGTGTGCCTTACGTCTTTCAAGACTGCCATCAGAATTGAATTTGTTCCTATAAACCCACTTACAAGAAAGCAAATTCATGTTAGAGCGGTAAGGTACCAAGGTCCATGTATTGTTCTAGACAGGGGCATTGAACTCTTCAGCCATAGCCTGATTCCATTCTAGATGTTTACAAGCCTCCGAATAACAAGCGGGTTCATGCTCAGAGTCAGAAGAGGAAATAATGACGGCCAAGGAAAGAATCTGTCGAGGTTTTACAATGCCAAATTTGGCATGGGTTTGCATGTGGTGGTGGTTAGAAGGATGGATTGGAGCAAGAGGAGATGGGGCGGAGGTGATCAGAGAGGTGAATGAAGACGAAGGTGGAGTTGAGGTAGAGGTAGAGTTAGGCAATAGGGATGTAGATGGAGGAGAGGCAGACGGTGAGATTGTAGGGCTAGGAGGAGGATGGGATGTGGCCGAGGGTGGAGGAGAGGGTAATAGGTTAATCGAGGTAGGGAGGGGAGGAGTCGATTGATGAGAGTGTGGTGGATGATTCATCATGTTGGCAGGAAGGGTGGACTCAGCTAGAGGGGAGTTTAAGGGGGGAGGGGAAGTGGGCTAGAGGTGAGTGGGTGACATGCGTAGTGGGTGAAGCCTAAATAGTGGAGGTGGTTACAACAAGGTTAACATGAGATGTGAGGCGAGATTGAAGGGGAGGTGGGATGAGGGTAGGGCATGGAAAAATATCATATCCTCGTGGAATCGAACGTGACGACTTACATACAAATGCCCTGTAGATGGGTCAAGACATCGATAACCTTTATAATTTGGAGCATAGCCAATGAAAACACACCGCTTTGATCGAGGAGCAAGTTTATGTGAGGAGTGAGTAAGGTGAGAAAAAATTCACAACAAAACATACGAACAAAAGAATAATCAGGAGGTTTAAGAAAAATTCGTTCAAAAGGCGAGATATTATCCAAAACAGGTGTAGGTAAATGATTGATTAGATAGGTAGAGGTGTAAACATCGACCCAAAATTGAGCAGGTATGTTTGCTTGGAGAAGCAGATGCACGGAGAGGGCACACCGATCATGTCCACCGCCATATCAAGCATCGATGTGAGGACTGCAACGATCGATTCGAGCCGGAAGCTATACTCAACAAGCATGTCTGTCCCGTCAGAGGTGAATGTGGTCGCAGTCGTCGTCGTCGTCGCGGTCGCAGTCGCCGATGAAGGTGAAGGTAATGCACCTCTTAATTTTAGTCTGCAATGGAAGAGAGAGAGACTCAAGTAGTCTGAATCAATTTGATTTTATTTCTCTAAAATAGTAAATACTAATACTTTGTATTTCTCTAAAATTTTGTATTTCTCTAAAAAATTTTATTTTAATTATTTTTATAAAAATATTTCATATTTATTTAATAAAAATAAGTTTTCAATAACATTATTTTTACAATATATAAGCATAGTTTATATAAGCTTAATAATTTACTATGATTTTTAAGATTAAGTGTTTTTAGAAGGCTTTTGAGATAGATTTGAAAGAAATTATAGAGATCATTGTATTTATTCAAATAGAGAAATAAAAAAATTACGGATGTTATCTATTATATGTAACACATATTTTTTATTCGTTTTTTATATTCATAATAATATTTAATAATATATGATATACTAAACAATATTTAATATATTAAGTTAGAAAATAAATAACTTAATCAAAATTTTCTAATTTAAGACCTATATGTTGATTTAAAACACATATGTTGATTTTGTAAAAGAGCCGATATGTAAAATGAGTGAATATACTCTTGTTGGTAATCCAATCGGGGTTATATGCATTGGGATATGGGTCAAAAAGAGGTATTTGAGAAGGGTTTTAATTACATCTTTTTGTTTATGTAGATGAGGGAAACAACAAAGGGCATGCTGCAAAGCTCTAGTACATGTAGAAGGATATTTAACCATGAATTTGAGAACCCTCGAGTCGGTTAATATAAACTCCCGCCCATTTCTGTTTCTCTCACTAGTTATTTCACTTTACATAGATAGAACCTGGTGAACCTCACATCATCACATCATCACATCGTCACATCATATCAATCATATCTTAACATTTTTTCTCTCATTTACATTTCTTCATTTTCTTGTTTCATGGCCAATAATGAGGATGCTTTCCCATTGCCTCTTTCTCAACGAGTTGGATACAACTTTTGTTCTTAAACCATCATCAACGACGCTGTCAGGATTAAGCACATCGACTGCCGACACCGCCACATTAAGAACCATTGTAAGCAATGTTGTGACAGGTTCGAGACAGAGAACTTTCTCGACGGACATGTCTGCCCCGTAGGTCGAGGTCGTCGCCGGTGAATTATTGGACCAGAAGGTAATGCACGCTATATATGAATTTTAATTAAGCAATTCATATATATATATATATATATATATATAAATGTGTGTGTTAATTTTATCCAACGGGTATTAGCTCAGCGGTTTGAGCCCCTTGGCAGATGAGGGAGGGGGATCTCGAGTTCGAGCCCCGGCCATGGCACCTTATTCCACAGGTATTGCGTCCTGTTGGGTATCCGGACTCACATGCTGCTCTGTTGGATTTCCCGTCACGTAAATCCAAAAATATATATATATCTTGATTTTACTTATCCTCTCACTAGTCATTATATGTTGATTTTTTACTTGGAAATGAATGAATTCATTCATATATTGGGGTTTGCCACCGAAGGTTTGAGCGCCTTCCCTAAAGATATAGCGTCCCGATGGTGGATTTCTCCTCACGTAAATCCAAATATATATATATATATATATATATATTGATTTTACTTATTCTCTCACTAGTCATTATATGTTAATTTTTTACTTATATATGAATGTATTCATTTATATATATATATATATATATATATATATATATATATATATATATATATGAAAATTGGATTCTAATAATCCCGACTTTTACGAATTGGACAATAATAATCCATACTATCGATTTGTATTCTGGTGGTCCAAAAGAAAATAAAATTGTATTGTAGTGGGACGCGCCAAGTTAGAAGGGAGTGACTCGGTGGTTTGCTGACCTGGACCGACGAGAGAGTGTTTGACCAAGAATTCGGACCACAAGAACATAATCAACAATGAAATGGGGCCACCCAAATACAATAAATATGTCAATGAGACTACTATAATACAATAGCAATTTAAATGGGACTACTATAATACAACTAAAATAATAATTTCTTGGTCAAACACACTCTCGCGGGTCCACGTCAACTAACCACCGAATCACCATCCTCTAACTCGGCGGCGTCCCACTACAATACAAATTTATTTTCTTTTGGACCACAAGAATACAAATCGATAGTATGGATTATTATTGTCCAATCCGTAAAAGTCGGGATTATTAGAATCCAATTTTCATATATATATATATATATATTGATTTACTTATTCTCGTTTATTTTATATAGCCGGTTAAACTGGGGGAAAAAATTGTAACAATATTATGCAAGAAAGGCTCGAATGATTTGAGCCCCGGGTCTACATGTATATTTATACTGTAAAGGAATACATAGGGGCGGATGCACAGGCATATTGGATTTCAAGAACAGAAATTGGTTGATAGGTAAGGATTTCGTGAAAATGTACACGAACTGAAGCTTCGCGGGGACATATCGAACAACTAGGTCACCATGGGAGACTCTTTCACGAAAAAAATGATAGTCAACCTTGATATGCTTGGTACGATCATGGTGAACTAGGTTTGCTGCAAGATCGAGATGTTGTCACATAAGACTTGGACAGGCCGCGTGATGAGGATACCCAGTTCTACAAGAAGGTAGCGTAGCCAAAGAGTCTCTGTGTCTGTATAAGCAACGACACGATATTCAGCTTTAGTAGAGGATTTTGATACAGTTGACTGCTTCTTAGAGCGCCAAGAGACAAGATTAGGCCCCAGAAAAATGGCGTAGCTAGTGGTAGAGCGTGAACTATCAGGACAACCTCCCTAATCAGCGTCGGAGTATGCCATGACAAGCGAAAAATCACCTGTGCGCTTCAGCAGGAGACCATGGTCAGCAGTACCTTGTAAATAGTGGAAGATATGCTGCACGAGAAGGAGATGAGAGGAGCGAGGTGCATGCATAAATTGAGAAACCAGGTTAATAGCATAGGCAATATCAGGTCTAGTCATAGTTAGATACTGCAAAGCACCAACCATGCTTCTATAGGAAGAGGGATCTGCCAACAACTCACTATCCTGAAGGGACAACGTGGTTCGAGAGGAAAGTGGGGTACGCAAAGTGTAACGCCCCGGCCCCTCCCGGGCCGCGGATATTACCTATGACTGCTTCAAGGATCGCTGTCTGGCCCCACAAATCACCACGAGTCTTTCCAGCGTGCTTCGTCCTCGCTCACACGCTGCCTAGAAAAACTTCCCAGGAGGTCACCCATCCTTTGACTACTCCCAGCCAAGCATGCTTAACTGAGGAGTTCCCAACGGATGAGCTACTATAAAAGAAGGTGCACCATGGTCATATAAGTAGTCATTTCAATCCTTTTAAGCCACACTTTAACCACATACCCGGGGTATTACAATCACCCCCACTTAAGCGCACAACGTCCTCGTTGTGCCACAATCCACTCCAGAATCTTTGCCCCGCTAGGTGACTTCCCATAGCTCTCCCGTCCACGGTTGCAGGTCGGCTCTGATACCATCTGTAACGCCCCGGCCCCTCCCAGGCCGCTGACATTATCTATGACTGCTTCAAGGATCACTGACTGGCCCCACAAATCACAACGAGTCTTTCCAGCGTGCTTCGTCCTCGCTCACACGCTGACTGGGAAAACATCCCAGGAGGTCACCCATCCTTTGACTACTCCCAGCCAAGCACGCTTAACTGAGGAGTTCCCAACGGATGAGCTACCATAAAAGAAGGTGCACCTTGGTGATATAAGTAGTCATTTCAATCCTTTTAAGCAACACTTTAACAACAAACCCGGGGTATTACACAAAGATTTAAGGTTGTGATGGTCAAAACGAAAGAGAAGTTGTTGGACATATTTGTGTTGAGAAAGGAAAGAAAGTCAGAAGTGCGCACCACCTGAACCCCTAAAAAGTAATGAAGATCCTCGAGGTCCTTCATAGGAAACTGGGTTGAAAGAAGACGAATGATGTGGTGTAGGAGGGTTTGAGAGTTCCTTGTGAAGATGATGTCATCAACATAGTGGAGAAGGATGAGAATGAGATCGGGCTTACGGTAAATGAACATAGAAGGGTCAGTTTTGCTACAAGAAAAGCCCAGGTGGAGTAGAAAACTGCTAAACTTATGAAACCAAGCACGGGGAGCTTGTTTGAGACCATAGAGAGATTTATTGAGTTTACAGACATGAGTTGGGAAGTCAGGATGGGTGAAGCCCTGTGGTTGAGTCATGAAAACATCCTCAGTAAGGTCACCGTGAAGAAAGACATTCTTAAGATCAAGTTGGCGAATAACCCAACCACACGAGACAATAAAACTGAGAATTACTCGAACTATTGTGGGTTTCACCACATGGCTGAAAGTGCCGTGATAATCCAGACCTTACAGTTGACCAACACCAGGGACCACCAATCGCGCCTTGCGGCGTTCAAGAGAGCCATCAGACAAGTACTTATTTCTATACACCCACTTACAAGATAATAGATTCATTTTGTCACAGTAAGGGACTAGGGTCCAAGTGTCATTTTGAACAAGCGCGTTAAATTCCTCTGCCATAGACTTTCGTCATTCAGGATTATTATTATTATTATTACAAAATAATTATAATAACTGATAGCTGCGCCAAAATAATTTAATTCAACATTTATCTACTTTTTGATTGGTCGAAATCCTTACAATTAATCTCCTTTCTCCATTCAGCGAGACCCACAAACTTTACTATTAATATTATATAGATTATTCCAAAATAATTATAATTACTGATAGTTGCACCAAAATAATTTAATTAAGCATTTATCTACTTTTTGATTGGTCAAAATCCCTACAATTAATCTCCTTTCTTCATTCAGCGAGACCCACAAACTTTACTATTAATATAGATTATTCCAAAATAATTATAATTACTGATAGTTGCACCAAAATAATTTAATATCTACTTTTTGATTAGTTGAAATCCCTACAATTAATCTCCTTCTTCCATTCAGCAGGACCCACAAACTTTACTATTAATATTATATAGATTATTCTAAAATAATTATAATTACTGAAAATCGCACCAAAATAATTTAATTCAGCATTTATCTACTTTTTGAATGGTCGAAGTTCCTACAATTAATCTTCTTTCTCTATTCAGTGAGACCCACAAACTTTACTATTAATATTATATAGATATAGATTATTATTATTATTATTATTATTATTATTATTATTATTATTATTTCAGAATAATTATAATTACTGATAGTTGCACTGAAATAATTTATTTCAGCATTTATCCACTTTTTGATAGGTCGAAATCCTTACAATTAATCTTCTTTCTCCATTCAGTGGGACCCATAAACTTTACTATTAATATCATATAGATTTCAAAATGAAGTAATAACATATAACTCCCCCAAACTATTTTGAAATGAGAATTTTACCCTTAACCTATGGAAAATTATAAAAACCCAATTCAAAGTATAGTAAATGTAATAAATTTATTACCTAACTATTATATATAATATTTATACCTACTTTTTAGATTTGGATTAGTCAATTAAAGATAAACTTCCTAATATACCCCTTAATTAAACACTATTTCTTAATTTATTTACCCTCTACTTCCTTTAATCCTTTCCCCCAGGGTTCATTGTCAATCATCCATAAACAATAAAAAACGCTCTCCTCTCTTCTTGTGCGGTACTTTGTCTTCTTGACTTCTTTGTGCCATACTCTTATTGTTAGTCATGAACTGGTATCATTAATTTGCACTAAAATATACTACAGTAAGTAAGCAACAAAGGATGATGCAGCAAAAGCAATAACTTGAAGATATCATTATTAATTCACACTAGAAGAACAAGCAGAAACATAAATAATCCAATCAAAACCCAGAAAACCCAGTTAGGAAAAATCAACAAATTATGCATCCAAGTTCACAACACAAATTCAATTACACACTACCCAGAATCTATTGAATCAGATATTGAAATGCTTGACATAAAAACTGAATTACAAAAATGAACACCACACACAGTGTAGAGTTTATCACAGCAGATTCATGATGATTTAGAAGTACCTAGAAAAAATTGATTAAGTAATATGAACTGTTGCAGATAGATTAGATTAATACAGACAATTTGTCCCAAAACTTTTCATGTTTCTTCTTCCTATCAAACGTGCATATGGAGGAAGGAGAAGGTTGAGGGGCGCCAACAATAAACTTCCAATCAACTTTTAATGAAAAGAACAAATCAAATTGCGAAACCATATCAAAAGGTGAGGGCAAATTTGTCCCAAAAATTGGCTGACAGGAAAAGAGTGAGATTCATGATTACAGTAAATGTTAGGTTGGGTTTTTATAATTTCCAAAATATTGAGGGTAAAATCCATATTTCAAAGTAGTTGGGGGGGATGCATATGTTATTACTTCATTTCAATATCATTATAATTACTGATAGTTGCACCAAAAGAATTTAATTCAACATTTATCTACTTTTTGACTTGTCGAAATTCCTACAATTAATCTTCTTTCTCCATTCAACGGGTCCCACAATTTTTACTATTAATATTATATAGATTTTTTAATTTCTTTCATTGTAAATAAAATCTGGAAAGAAATAGAAAATCAAATACAATTAAAATTAAAATTGAACACTACTGTTTGAGACTTAGTAGGACTCGTTTTGAATGTAACTGCTCAAGCAGACGTGGATTAAGGATATATTTTTTAATTTCTTGAATTGTTAATAAAATTTGGAAAGAAATTTAAAATAAAATACAATTTACTGCGATGTGATTGGTCTAAACTCCGAGAAACGCACCCGTGACTTTATTTCATGGGACCTACAATGATTTCTATTATAATATATAGATTTCTTCCATCATAATTGATTTTTCACCTTTGATATTTTATAAGATATTTTATAATTGAGTTTTCATTTTCAGAATGGGGAGAGATTAGGTTTTCGAAGGAAAAAAAGTAGAGAAAAGGTTGGGGGTTTAAATGTCATATGAATTAATATAAAAGGTAAAAACGCTAATTCATGTTAAATTGAAAGTAGATCAGTTCAAAGGTCGGGTCATTCGGGCCATCAATTTTTGACCCGTCGGCCTGAGCCTGACCCGGCCTGACCTTCGGGTCATGTATCTTCGTCCCGAGCTGTATAATTAGTTTAATTGATCAAGGTTAATAATAAATCACGAATAATTACAAGCGTGTGTTCCATTTTTCTAACTCAGTGTATGTTTTGTAGGACTTAAACAGTGCAACAATCATCAACGATTCAGTTTTATTTTCTTTTCTTGAAAAAATCGCTACCGATAATTTTTACGGTGATTCTGATCGTGCATGAATTCTTTTACCGAGACCGATGTACCGGGTCCTTCTGTATCCGAATTAATTTAAGGTTATAATATGAGGAATTTTATGGAGGTGTTGGATAAATTTATTTGGGTTTCCAATAGTATTTTACAGCTTAAGAAATTTTGATAATTTGGGAAATGAGGGAGATATAAGTATAAGAGGGGAGAATTAAATTGATAAAATGTGTTGTTTGGGCCTTATGGTCAGTTGACCCAAGAAGGAAGAGGAAGGGAAGACTCTTTTGGGCCTAAATGTTATATAGAGGAGTTTATATAATAGCTAAGAGGGAGTATTATCTAGTCATTCAAATACAACCCCTTCATTATTCACTCTTACTCTCATCCTCTCACCTCACCCAACACCACCAGCCATGTCCCCCCTACTGCCACCTCCTGCCACCACGCCTGCCGCCGTCGGCGCCGTTTTCCGGCCACCTTCCGGCCGGCCATCGCACCACCACACCACCATCATCTCATCTCTTCTTCTTCCTCCCATTCTCAAGTGGTAATCCTTCCATCTCTCTCCCTTCGTTTAAAGGATGAATCAAGTGATATTCTAAGTTTTTCCTCTTGTTATTATCATGTTTTTCCATAAATAAATCAAGAACCTTAAGGTCTTCAAGTGGAGATTTCTAGGAGCTAAGAAAATCAAGTGGAGCTTGGGTAAGTTTGTGATAACCTTGTGTTTTTATGATTAAATGAGTATGGATGGTGATGGATTGTGGCATGCATATGGTTTAGGATGTTTGATCCTTTATGAAAGAGCGAGTTTATGGATTAAATACAAGTGCATGTTGTAGACACTAAAAAAAATCAAAATAGTGTCAAATTATAAAATAAATTTAGTTGATTATTTTGGTCGATCGAGAATAATTAATTTAGTTTATTTAATTAAAATTGGCTCCAATTGACTATGAAGCCAAAGCTCGAACAACTGCTAAGTCAGAGTCTAATTGACTACCAAGTCAAGACCTAAGTGACTACCAAGTCAAAATCAAATGGACTGTCAAGTCAACCCAAACCCAAGGCCCGGTCAACGGCCCAAGATGACTAACAAGTCACCTAAGAGAGCGAGTCTCTCCTCTATAAATAGGACTACTCACTCTCATTTGGGAGAGAGAAAAATCCAACTCTCAAGAAGACTCTCTCTAGAATTAAACGACAAACACTACATTATGTGTCGTTTGTTCTAGAGATTCAACACAAACTTAATCAAGATTCAAGCCGCATCGGCCCTCCTTCAAGAAGACGACAGAAATCGAATTAGAGGATTTTTTATTTGTTCATCTTGTAACAAATATTATAGAGATTGTACCCAAATTCTTTGAAATCAATACAAAATTTTATTTGTCCATTTTTCTTGTCTTTATTTATTTTAGACTCGAAAATTTGTGGTTACACATGTGTTTAAAATGAGATTTATGTTAGCAAAAAGATGCTCTTTGTGACTTTTAATGTTGAAATTGTCAAGTATAATGTCTAGGAGCATGATATGTATTGAATTGGGCTTTGCATGTGTAAGTTGTGACCAAGGATGAAGGTTTTCTTCATGTTATTAGTTCTGGAAGTTGTTATTGGTGATGGAAGGATAGGATTTTAGAAGTGTTTGAGTTAAATCATGAGATTAATCAACCATGCAAGTGGTTCTTATTGAGTGTTGTGCAATCTGGTTGGCAAATGGATTTTCCAGAAAATGAGGAATGTGATTTCAGGCTATTTTATGACATGAATAGGGAGTAAAGTGTTAGCTAACACCCGGTTTTTGAATCTCGGGATTTCGATGTGTATAACTTGAGTTATGACCAAAACCGTAAAGTATTGCAATTATATACGTGTTCTGAGATCAGTACCTAAATACATGTTGTTCGTCTATTTAGAGACCCTTTTGATCCAAATGTTCAACATGAAAGTTTTAGATCATTCTTTAAGCTTTTCAGAACGGTAAAGTTTGTAACTATCGGATGTCGGCAATAATCTGAGTTACCCAGAAAATCAGTTTCATGATCTGATGTTCATAGCTAAATTCCGACCTTTTTCCATGTCCAAATCAATTGGTGGTCTAAATGAAAGTTGTAGGGGACACTCTGGGATTTCTAGAAGGGTATGATATACGTTCATAAGATACCGAGAGAGAGAGAGAGTTATGGGCTTTTATGTGAGAGGAAAAAGTCTGAGTTTTCCAGAAAATGTTTGTGGCTTCTTCTGTTCTGGGATGAAATTCGACCCTTTCCCATGCTAAAATCAACTTGGGGTTAAAGTAAAAGTTGGAGTATGAAGCATGAGTTTTCCATAGACAACTTACGGGCCCAAAACCGATTAGTATAACTCGAGTTATGATCTTTCGATAAAGCTTAGTTGACATTTTTATTTTCTAGGCAGATTAGAGAAATAAGATTTTTGACCTTCTTAATCATGTCTTTGGTTCTCGGGGTTAGCTACAAAGCTGTTAAGCGTGTTTCTAGCTTTCCAAAAAGTCTTCTTATGCGTTGATACGATGTCTATAGAGATAGTTATGACCCTATCATGGCGACCTAAGAAATTAAGTTTGTTAGCAAGTCATGTTATTTTATTCAAGTTATCCCTCCATGTTTCCACCTAAGGTAAGTCCTAATTCATGACTTCTTTTCTTTTAAAGTCCCTCCAAGAGATCGTTGCACTACTGTTCAAGTCTATGCCCGTCCAGTACGTGTTTTTAAGTCTTTA
The DNA here is from genome assembly GCA_029582165.1 of Portulaca oleracea. Taxonomy (NCBI): domain Eukaryota; kingdom Viridiplantae; phylum Streptophyta; class Magnoliopsida; order Caryophyllales; family Portulacaceae; genus Portulaca; species Portulaca oleracea. The sequence goes on from CM055870.1 coordinate 19,306,657, forward strand.
GGTACGTATATTGCTTGACCTTTTATGAATAATATCATGAATTAATCATTTATGTTAAGTTCTAAATTTATTGTATATTATACATGTTTATATGTAAAATATCATGATTTATGTTCAAAATATATGCAAATTCTCATGGATTTTTTTAAAGTAATTCAGGTCGATTTATCAGAATAATTTCACAGTTATTTCTAAGTATTTATATGGTGTACCCTTTATGTTAGAAACTTTTACGATAATTCTATGCTCTGGATGGTTGAGTCATTTCATGAATAAATTCCCTTTTATAAGTACAAGTCTTATTCAAGGAGATTACAAGATTATATCTTTAAGTTATGATTGGAAAATGGTAATTTAAGGAACTAGTTTTATTAAGAATCCAAGGTCAAGGTATCAAGGTTTAAGTTTTCAAGTTTTAGAAATTAATAAAGGCCCCGCCCATGTTTATGGTGCCTTAGTGCACACCACATTTATGGTGCCTTAGAGCACACCATGTTTAGTCGTGCTTTAGAGCACCCCATGCTTAATCGTGTCGTAGTGCACCCCAGGGAACCCGTGCCTTAGAGCACACCAAGGAAAACATATAAATATAGTGCCTCAAGTGCACCCCATGGAAATCTCGCCAGTAGGGGACCTTGGCCACCATCCGGATCTCCCGATAGGTCCGGATATACGCATACGGAGGCTTAGCCGATGATCGCACGTAGGGGACCTTCAGGATAATATAAGGATAACCCAGCTTAAAGCTTCCTAAGTTACTCACGTCTTTTGAACCAAATAAAAGCTTTATGACTTACATGCCAAATTTTATAAGTCTTGGTTCATAAGAGTTTAAGATCAAGTTTATGTTATGGCTTTGTGTGTGCGTTATATGTTAAGTCGTGTATGATTTAAGTTCTTTTGAAACTAGGTTATATTACTTTAATGCTATATTGTTTCTAAGGCTATGGTTATGTGTGTTACTTTTACAAGGAAGAACTCAAAAGTATTTTCATTTAAGTTGTGATTTAAGTACAGGTTAGGTTATATTTCCCACGTACATATTAAGTATGGTCAAACTATGTAAGTTATGCTATCCTTTCATGTTTGTTTGTTATTTATATTGTTTTTAAATGTTTTGGAACCGCGCTAAATAACTAAAATGATTTATGAAAAGATTCTTACGTTTTTAGGGGTAAACGTACTGAGTTTAACTCACTTTGCGAAGTTTTATGTTTTTGTTTTAGGAATCTCGGCAAAGGAGAAGGGAAAAGTCTCGGAAGGACGAAACCCTATAGCTTCTTAAGGGATTGAGGTGGTTAGAGACTCGTTATGAAAGATTTAAGAGAAATTTGTGATATTCTGGCTTGTATTAGTTGTATTGGGTTGTGTTAGGTTGTTTCGAGGGGGTTTGAGTTAAGTTATGTCTTGGTGATTGTAGACACCGGATTTTGTACCGGTATTAGTTTCAGTTATCTGTAAAAATAAGCTAGCCGAGTAATCTAGTAGCATGCAGATCCATCGCTTTTCTAACCCGGAAGCGAGCCAAACGGCCCAACAGAAATCCAGCCCAAACTCGTTTGGGTTGGGCCAATGTTATTTCCTCCTCCAGTCCAAACCCGTCTGGGTTTGTCCAATTTTCATTCCATCTTTCAGCCCAAACCCGGCTGGGTTTATGGATTCCGCAGCTACAAACTACAACCCTAAACGTACCCCTAATCTCCTCATTTCACTATAAATTAAACCCTAACCCCTCTCATTTGCATACGACATTATCTTTGGAGTATTGACACTAGCATATTCTCTCTACCTCTTCTCTCCCTTTGCATGCTACTTCACTAAAGGTTAGAATAATTATCATCGATGTAAACCATATAATGTAACCTATCGAATTCACGTATCATTTGTATTTTCAATTCAATATTTTGCATGACATTAATGTTAAACTTGTGAGATTCATACTTAATTCCTCCCTTTTAACCTTTCTGCTTTGATTTAATTCTAGTAGAGTCTATTCGGTTGAATAGGCGGATTTGACAGTTTTAATTGTCAAATTCGTAACCTTACCCCCGAATCCGTCTTTGGATTCGTAGACCGGAGTTTGTATTAAAATGGTTTGTTGTTTTTTCCTAAAAATTCAACTGGCGACTCTATATTCATACTTCGGTATGTTCTTTTTTTTATTTCTGTGGTGCGGTCTTATCCTTTCGAGGAAAATGATAAAATGAAATGAGGATATGAAGGTATGAACTCGAACGGGTTCTGAAACCCCTTCCTCATTCCCTTTTTTACTGTTTCTTTGGTCTAATTTGTGGATAGCGCGAGAGATAACCCGGTTTGGTTCAATCCATGAACCCAGGCGGGTTTACTATCTTCTTTTCATTTCTTTTTGCTTCGTTATTTCTTCGGTCCAATCTGCGGATAGCACCAGAGATAACCCGGCTCGGTTCAGTTCATGAACCCAGACGGGTTTATCACCTTCTGTTCAATCTTTCCTTTAGTGTATTTGTTTTTGGGTCTGACAGTAGCGAAACCCGGTTTGGTTCAAACAATGAACCCAGACGGGTTTTCGTCCATGGAAACCCAGGCGAGTTTTCCCTGAAAACCCAGACGGTTTTTTTTTGTCCCTAAAAACCTGCAGGCGGTTTCGTCCCGAAATCACGGGTTACTCAGAAACCTGCACGGTTTTGGTTCATATAAACCTAGAGGGGTTGACCATTTTATCGAGTCTAAAATCATTCTTAAAAGTTCAACCTTATTTAAGGTTAAGCAATCCTAGTCGGCTCCCAATCATTTTTTAAGTAGCGCCGCGGAAAAGGTCATCAATTTTTCGGGGTCTACAGATTGGCGACTCCTTCGGGACTTAAACTTAAAAGAGGGTAAAACTTGAAAGGATTAAATTTTAGTGAATTTTGTAAAGAGGAGGAATTAATTTATTTCACTTTTTATCATTTTTAGGCATATTGCATACAGTGCTACTCTTGGGCCTTTATGGTGAGGAGCACAAAAGCGTTAGTTTAGGTTGTAAAACTAGGAATCGATCCGAGCGGAAGGTCACTACTTGTGGGATGCACTTACATCATGACATTTGATCTCTCCTCTCACCCGTGTTACACTCTAAAGGTTTCCTTGAAACCCAAAGAGCAACACCCCACACATTTTTCCTATGAATTCCATATAGGGAAAATGCACCGGGGCAAGAACATGTGGTACCCTATTCATCTCCCTAAACCTAGAAAAACCCTGAATCTAAAGCCATGGTTAGGCTCATCCCGCATCTGTATGTCATGTAAATTAATCCTGTAAAAATTGAGTCCAAGTGTCTAGCCCGAACATGAGTGGAACGTCATTTAGCCCGCGTAGGATCATATGAGAGGCGGACGGGCCCAAACCCAGACGGGTTTGATGGGCCTGGCCTAGTTGGACTCACTGCGGAATCCTGTCTATGCCCATTTGAAAGGGAGGAATTACAGTTCAAACCCAGACGGGTTTGGGCCTGTTTTTCTTCTCCTTCCACATCGGGCCAAACTGTTCGATACTACAGTCAGCCCAATCCACTTATTGATCCTATTCGGCCCTTTATGACGCTCCTTGAGTCAGATACCCAATAAATATCAGTCCTGCCAGTCATCATGCTAAGTCCATATAGAGTTAGGACATGCACTCCCGCAAAAGTGGGTGAGTCACCCTTATGTCAGCATGTAGGCGTCATGTCCATGTCCTAGGTTCATATAGGTCCATTAAGTCATGCATGCATTGGGCGGGTGGCATAAAAGTACTTTCGAGCACTAATCAGTTTCCATGCAGGCAAAATAGCAGACCATCTCCAACCCCGCATCCGTGACCCGCAAACCGGCAGACTTATTCGCAATCCCAACTACTGACCGCCGGCCCAATCCAGTGAATCCAGTGAATCCACCATGTCAGGATCCCTCGCCAACAACCTTTTCGGGGAGAATTCTGGTGACAAGCAACTTGATGGGTTGTACGAGCGAGTACAGGAAGCAATTGCCATTTGCATGGCAGACCAGGAGGACAGAACCAATGAGAAGCTAGAAAAGAAGTTCAGTGAAAATCAACAGACCATGAATGGCGTGCTGGAAGCCATTAAGCAGATCAACAAAAAGCTGGGCATCGAACTTGAGGAAGAGGAAAACTATTATGGCTCCGAGTCTGAGGCCGAGGCTGATGACGGGGCTGGAGAGGGTCACCCCAAATCCAAAAATGGAGGCCCAAAACCTAAGTCATTTGGTGAAGTTAAGTCCAAACTTGTACTGAATAACTCTAAAACTTCGGAGGACCCCTATGTCAAAAAACTTGAAGAGAAGGTCAATATGCTCACCAAAAGGATGATGAAAGCTGATCCGACCTTCACCGACGCTTGCATGGATTTGGCCATCCCCAAACACCATGTATCGAGAGTAAGGGACAAGGTTGAGGTGCCAAACATAAAATTTAGGCCCTCTGAAAACCCATCTCATCACTTGGAGGAATTCATGAGGCTGGCTCCCCTCCATAAGGTAGATGAAGGTCTCTACACCACAGTCTTCCCTTCCACTCTAGAAGGTAAGGTCAAGGTATGGTACCAAAATCTACCCCCGCAAGTCAAGACCAATGCAGATGAGTTATTCAAGGCCTTCATAAGTCATTTTAGTCGCTTGCAGCAAAAGGAGGTCACCGTAGATGACCTAACTTCCATGAAACAAAGGGAGGACGTGTCATTCCTCTCTTATTACGAGCGATGGAACTCCATGCTATCCGAAATCGATGAGTCTGTCCCCTTTAGGATGCAACTAAGCACTTTCAAGCAAAGTATTCATCCCCGCATCACACGACATTTTGGCTTCCAATCCATTAAAGACTTTGAAACTTTGAAGGACTTGTGTGTTCAAATTGAAGCTGCTAACAATGAGAAAAGCACACAACATTCTGGTTGGAAAGGATCTAGCTCCAACAGGAGGGCCACTAGCGCGCCTAGCCCCCCTCAGAAAACTGTTGAGACTAATTCCATCCAACGAAGGCCATACACCCCGAAGTATGACTCTTACCACCCGCTGGACATGTCTTATGCCAAGGCGTTGGAAAGGCTGGTGAAAAAGGGCATCATCCAATTGCCCCTGCCGACGTCTGAACCCGATGTTAAGCCTCCAAAGTGGGATGGGAACAAATACTGCAATTTCCATCGCTGTCGAGGTCACGACACCGAAGTATGCTGGTCTTTGAAAAATAAGATCGAAGGGCTAATCCGGGACGGTGTTATTCCTCCACCAAACCCGTCTCGAAGGCCCAACAACAAGGAGAACCCGTTGCCTAATCACACCAATGCCATCTTTTTGGAGAAGAACCGTTTTGATCCGTCCACTCTCATCACCGAAATGGGTCAACCTATCCCAGTTATTCCCCCGCTTACGAAGGAACTCATCGTCAACGGCATTTGGGACAGCGAAAATGAAGAAGAAGGTGAAGAGTCCACTGACCATGAAACCGATAGACATCTGTTGTACGACTCTTCTGACGAGGGAGAAGATGTGGAAGAAGTAACAATTCCCCAAGCTGCAGTCCTTACTCGGTCCGGCCGCTACTATAACAAGAATGCTACCTTGTCAGCAGCGACCCCTAATCCCGAAGCGACGGGAACCCCTACACCTCCACCAGAAGATCCTTTCCTCACACAGCTGAAGAAAACCAAGGCCGAAGTCACGATCTGGCAACTTTTGTGTGCCTCGCAAGACCATAGGAAAATACTGCTGGATGCCTTCAATAAGCTCATGGTCCCTACCTCAGCATCACCAGAGGATATCATCTCTCACATCATCTCCGGGAAGCCTACCATCACCTTCGGGGATGAAGACTTACCTGAGGAAGGAGGGTCTCACAACAAAGCTCTTTACCTCACCGCCATGTGCTCTACTCAAACCATACCACTTGTTCTCGTGGATAATGGTTCGGCCGTCAATGTCTGTCCATGGAGAACCGCACAAAAGTTGGGAGTTCAAAAACAGCATTTGACACAAAATACTGTTCAGCTGCGCGCATACGATAACTCCCCTCGCAAGTCGCTAGGATCGGTTGTGCTTCCCATCACCATGGACTACATAAGTAAGAACGTTGAGTTCGTCGTTCTTGACATCCCGGCTTCTTTCAACATGCTGTTGGGAAGGCCTTGGTTACATGAGTGCAATGCTGTCGCCTCCACCTTGCACCAGAAGGTGAAATTGATCATTCAAGGCCAAGTGGTCACGATCTCAAGTAAACCCCTCAGTGCTGTTTTTGACCCCAAGAAACCCACACTCGAGATTGAACATAGCTCAGCTGACGAGGAGTTGCACAACTTTGAGATGGTAGCGGCTTTGAGCCAGGATCAAACTCACTTTGACTTCGATCCCTACTCAAACCCTAATATCCATGCTATATTGAGGAAGCAAGGTCATTTTCCGGGGATGCCACTCGGCCGAAATCCTAAGAACAAGTTGGCGCCAAATTTCAAGGTGTTCAAGAACAAAGGAAGGTTCGGGCTAGGCTACAAACCAACTGAGGAGGAAGTGAAACTGATGAAGCTAGCCATGGCTAAACAGAGAACCATATACCAAGTCAAACCGTATCCACGCACTCTTAATGGACAGTTCTTGAGAGAGGGTGATGACTTCCCTTATTACGGCTTCCCAGAACCACATTACCTAAAACCTCAGGGTATCCTAGTGGCGGGATTAGAAATTCTCAATGACTGTGCTGTCACCACGACCGCCACATTCATCCCGCCTAGGGGAAGTCGTCCACCTTTGGAATGGACCCACCTCGCCGGAGGCGGCATTTTTGGAATGCTCTTCGGGCAAGAGGCGCGCAAGGAAGAAGTCATCGATCCAGTCATCGCCGCACTATCCAACCCAAGCTTTGATCCAAGTCTGTTGATCGGAGAAGACGGCGGCCATCGTGAGATCACCTGGATCGATGATGAAGAGAATAAATTTACACTTTCTGTAGGAGAGTCTGTCCCAAAGGTCATAGAGTCAGGTTCTAGTAGTTCTGAATTGGTCGGGGTTAACCCAGAGTCTGCTGATGTATCCGTTTCTGCATTTAATAAGATAAACATTTCCGCCTACTCGAACTGTTGTGCCAACACTGATAATAAATATGCTGAACCTTTAAAAGACCAAAATGAATTAACAGAAGCCATGGATGCATTTGAGGAAAAAGTGGCGATCATTGAAGATACCATAAGCATAAATGTAGGGACGGAAGATAGCCCCCGGGAGCTCAAATTGGGTAAGTCCCTAACAGACAAGGAGCAACAGGATTTCACAAAACTTCTTAAGGAGTTTAAAGATGTGTTCGCATGGTCGTATGAGGACATGCCAAGTATCGACAGGGATATCGCTGAACATACCCTTCCATTATATCCCGACGCTAAGCCAATACGACAAAGGGCTCGTAGAATCAAGCCAGATTGGTCAAAGAAGATTGAAGATGAGGTTATGGAACAGTTAAAGGCCAAGTTCATACGAGCAGTACACTACCCCGAGTGGGTAGCAAACATTGTCCCCGTTCCCAAGAAAGATGGGCGAGTAAGGGTATGTGTTGACTTTCGAGATTTGAACAAAGCCAGTCCGAAAGACAGCTTCCCTTTACCACATATTGACGTCCTGGTAGACAACACTTGCGGCCATGAGCTGTTGTCCTTCATGGATGGCTACGCAGGGTATAACCAAATCAAAATGGCAGAAGAGGACATGGAAAAAACATCCTTCACCACTCCATGGGGTACGTAGTGTTACACAGTAATGCCTTTCGGCCTAAAAAACGCAGGGGCCACGTACCAACGCACCGCGAATACCCTCCTCCACGACATGATGCACAAGGAGGTAGAGGTATACGTGGATGATATGATCGTCAAGTCCAAAACCAGGGAAGGACACCTCCCCAATCTTTGCAAGTTCTTCCTTCGATTAAGGAAATACAACATGAGGCTCAATCCCCGAAAATGCGCGTTTGGGGTTACATCAGGCAAGTTGCTAGGTTTTGTGGTCAGTCAGCGCGGGATCGAGGTGGACCCATCAAAAATCAAGGCAATTCAAGAGATGAAACCACCTAAGACAGAGAAGGAAATTCGAGGTTTCCTTGGTCGTGTACAATACATCAGTCGGTTCATTTCCAAACTCACTATGACTTGTGAACCGCTATTCAAGAGGCTCAAGAAAGGAGTAAAGGTGGAATGGGATGATCAGTGTCAAGCAGCCTTTGACAAAATCAAAGAGTACTTGACCCATTCCTGCATCTGACGCCGTACGGATGAACCTCTACTCCTTTACCTCACAATAACCAACTCTGCGATGGGAGCTATGTTGGCTCAACAGGTAAAAGGAAAGGAGAACGCCATCTATTACCTCAGCAAGAAATTCGGTGACTGTGAGAGTCGATACACCAACATTGAAAAGATGGCTCTCGCGTTGGTTTGGGCAACGAAGAAGCTTCGACATGATATGTTGTCACACACAGTGCATGTGATCGCTGAGTGCAACCCAATCAGGTTCATCATGGAGCAACCCACAATCAATAATCGCATAGCTCGATGGGTAGTTATGTTATCAGAGTTCAGCCTAAAGTTCGTGCCTCAAAAGTCCATCAAGGGAAGAGCCATCTCGGACTTCCTAGCAGACTTTCCTTGTCAGGAACCTCCAAACACTAACTTGGAATTCCCAGACGAAGAAGTCTTTCATACTGACGAGATCATGTGGGAAATGTATTTTGATGGTGCTTCTAACCAAATGGGATGTGGCGCAGGGGTGCTCTTAATATCACCTGAAGGAGAGCATCATCCCGTTTCTGTTAAACTTGAATTCGACGCGACCAACAACGCGGCCGAGTATGAAGCTTGCATCATCGGATTACAAGTAGCATTAATTATAGGAGTAAGGCACATCAGGGTGTTTGGTGACTCTAGCCTTATCATCAATCAAGCCAAGAACGCTTGGAAGGTCAGAAATGAATCTTTAATGGCTTATCAACGCCGGTTGTTGGACTTTGCGACGCAATTTGAGCACATTGAATTCAAATACCTACCCAGAGATAATAATGAGTTGGCAGACGCCTTAGCTAAACTCTCCTCCATGATTGCTATTCCAATAGGAATTTTCGAATTTCCTATAACAGTAGAGCGGCGCGACCAGCCCGCCTATGTGTACTCCGTAGAAGAGCTCATCGTAGACTCAAATGCATGGTTCTTCGACATTTATACGTACTTGAAAAAAGGGGATTATCCCGCTGAGGCTGATTCTAAAGGACAAAGAGCGATCAGAATGATGGCAGCACAATACTGCATCATTCACGATCGACTTTACAAGAAGACCGCTACAGGCATTAACCTACTTTGCGTTGATGCCAAGTCAGCAGAGGAGTTAATGACCTCCATACATGGAGGAGAGTGTGGACCACACATGAATGGCAGAATGTTAGCGAAAAAGATTCAAAGGGCGGGCTATTTCTGGTCCACCATGGAGGCCGACTGTCTCAACTTCGTTAAGAAATGCGCCAAGTGTCACGAATACGCCAATTTACGGCATCAGCCATCTTCCTATCTCACCACACTGACATCCCCTTGGCCATTCTCAGTCTGGGGAATAGACATAATTGGGAAGATACATCCCACGGGCACTGGAGGACATGAGTATGTATTGGTAGCCGTTGATTACTTTACCAAATGGGTAGAGGCTGCCTCCTATGCAAAGCTCACCTCGAAGCATGTGGCTAAGTTCATCCTGAACAATATCATTTGTAGATACGGGGTGCCACACGAGGTTATCAGTGATAATGGGAGCCATTTCAGGAAGGAGGTTGAAGCATTGTAGGCTAAATATAAGATCAAACATCACAAGTCGTCGCCCTACAGGCCCCAAACTAATGGAGCGGTAGAGGCGACCAACAAAACCCTCGCAGGAATCATTAAGAAAATGGCAGTAACATACAAGGATTGGCCTGATAAGCTTCTTTCGCCTTATGGGGATATAGAACTTCAATTCGAACAGGAACAGGAGCAAGTCCTTTTGCCTTAGTCTACGGAATGGAAGCAGTACTTCCAGTTGAGCTCGCCATACCATCACTTCGCATACTTGCTGAAAGTCAACTACCAGAAGCTGAATGGGCTAGGGCCAGATATGAAGAGTTGGCGCTTGTTGACGAGAGAAGGCTTAGAGCCTTACACAACGTGCACTTGTATCAGGCTCGCATAGCTAGGGCTTTCAACAGGAAGGTTAAGGACCGGGTTCTTCGAGAAGGAGATTTAGTGCTTAAGGAAATGAGGGCACCCGTTCAAGATCCAAGGGGTAAATTTGCGCCAAATTGGAAAGGGCCTTATGTCATCAGACAAATACTGCCGGGGGGAGCAGCCCGTTTAATCACTACAGAAGGAGAAGAATTAATACGGCCCACCAACCTGGATCAGTTGAAGAGGTTTTATGCATAACAGGGTCGACCGAATCGGCCAAGCAACTAGAAGGTCAATTTCTAGACACTTGGCCGTACCCAGGCGGGTTAAGGCCTCACAATAGGCCGCATTCAGGATGAAACCCAAGCGGGTTTGGGCCTCGCTAGGGGCCGCATTCAGGCAGAAACCCAGACGGGTTTGGGCCTCAGATTGGAGAAAGCCGCAACTCAAACAGGTTTGGGCCGCATACTGGGTTTCAGTTTCACAAATTGTGCAACCAAAAAAAAAAGGAAGACTTCGTTGTAAATAGAAACGACTACTATTGTTATTCATAAAGGAGAAATTCATTACAATACTTGGTCTTTCAAATAAATAGTGCAATTACTCTAATTGTAACTAACAAAGGTTCAGCTAAAATATTATCAAAAATAAATTGGTGACTTGAGCTGTTTCATTTTCTTCTCATCGGCAGACTTTGGTCCAACCCCGGTCTCTTTAGTGCCACTAGTCCCTCCCTCAGTGTTCTTAGGACGGTACCTCTTCTTCGCATTCTCCTGAGCAACCGCGGGGGCTTTTCCTTTTTCAACAGATGTATCAGTGCCTTTCGGTATAGGAGCCCGAGGCTCTCTCATCACAACCCCGGGAAGTGACGGGCCAAGCCTGTTTTTCACATCAGTTTTAGGGCCCAATCGATCTTTCACAGTGATTCTGGGACCCAAGCGCTGCAACACATCAGCCTTAGGGCCCAACCTATCTTTTGCAGCAGCTTTCTTCCGTCTAGTTCCCCCGGCCCTCCTCGTTTCCACTACGGCCGTCAACCAGTCTTGATAACCAGGAACAGCCATTTCAAACACATGCGCTTTCGAGGGAGCACGAATAGTGGGCCGTTTCTCCCAATATTTCAACCAAGATTCTACAACACTCTTCTTGAGATGAAGTAACTTCGGGGCATCATGAGTTTTGTCAGGAATACGTTGCCTCAACCCCATTTGTCTCATGCCCCGCTCTGGGAAGTAGAATGTCAAGTGTGTCAAGCTTGCGACGCATAGGGGTTTCTTTGATCACAAGTGATGTACTCTGGAATGTGCCAATTTTCAATCCACCATTTTACCACGATCTCTTCAGGTTTCTTTAGCAGCTTGACCCATTCAGTTACTGATCGACGCCCGGGATACTTCCTCTTGCGATGACAGAAATTCGCCAGCGCTGTCGCAGATTCCGCCTTTTCGACCAGGCTGAGGTGCTCCATTAACCAAACCTGTGCCGCAAAGTAGATTAATCAGTTTGCAAACCCAGACGGGTTTGCTGTCTTGCAGTGCATAAAAAAAAAGAAAAAAAAAGCGGGTTTACCTGCAGAATCAAGGGGCTGCCTCGGTAATCGTGCTCCGGGTTCAAGTCATCTAGACACATCAACGTTTCTCCCAGAATCACCGGTACAGGATTGTAACCACGAGCCATATCCTCCACCACGTGGATCAGATTCGCGGGACCCGTCCTTCTGCCGCCATGGTAGAAGCAGAATTCTCCTAGCATGCATAGCACCAGGGCCCTCACACGCACCACTGGCCCGTACTCTAAGGTTTCAGGAGCTTGGAAGTATTCCACTATGGTTTGAAAGTGCACCTTATCCCCTATTATCGCACTCCCAATTACCCTAGAGGGAAGGCATAGCAGCTCTTTGTATTCCTTCCTCGCATCAGTAGCCAATGGAGGCACTACTGATGGAGCATAATGATTGGTCCCAAGGATAGAAGACCATTCTTCAGGCAACGGAACCAATTCCCGCATGTTGAATCTAAACACGTGGAATTCCTTATCCCAGAAGGTCTCAGCAGCACGCAGGAAATCCCAATCTATCTTCACTTGCCTCAAACTTAGCAGAGACGTTAGCTTATACCTCCCCAATTCTCTCTTTTCCTCTTTGGACAAGGTACTTATCCAAGTAGCTAACTTCTTTTTGAAAGCCATGAGGTCGAAAGGACGGCTTTGATATGTGTTTAGGTAGCGAAACCCAGACGGGTTTGACACTGAGTTTATGGTGGGAAGAAGGGACAGCGGCGCCCAGATGGTTTGTGATGGTGTGCGTTGGAGACATTGGGGGGATGTGTATTTATAGCATAACCCGGACGGGTTTGTTTGCCCTACGCCCCAAAGACAACAATGTAACCCAGACGGGTTTTTGGGCCTTCGTCGCCCCGCTTCTCGACCCAGTTTCTGTAGGTGGAACTCCTATTGGGTTTGAAATCCAGACGGGTTTGGGCTACTTCAACTCTATTTTGGGTCGTAATGCGGGTCCACAAGATAGTTATATGTCTTCGCCGGCCCCGAAACTGTAGCTCGAACTTACTTGTAGCATTTAATTCTCGTTTTCGTTTTTTTTTGGTCTTTTTTTTTCGTTTGGGGAAGTGGGAGTAATCCCACCATGTAGATTGCATATCGTATTGCACATTATTGTTACATTATGCATAAGGGTACATGAAAATAAAAAAAAAGCGCATTACGTAGCACCATCATTGCATAAGCATCACATCAGTAGTTCGCACTAGTGCATAAAAAAAAAAACGTACGTCATGCATGAGCAACATTATTTCAGCATTGCATTGTCCTAAGTGCATAATAAAGAGTTATACATAGCATTACATAGGTTCGTTACATAAAGACCCTGCATGTGCATCATTCTCAGTCCTCATCATGCCAGACCTCCGTATCGCCACCACCACTGGCGCTATTAGCCCCATGGGCCCCGCCTCCACCAGCTCCAAAGTAAGTGTCCCACTGGTAGTAGGAGGAGTCTACCACCTCTGTATCGCCACCTGAGCTAGATAGGTGCAACACTTCGGTACTGCCTGCATTAAGCCAAGAGTGTTCTGGAACCTGCCATTCTTGATTACCTCCAGGCCACCCCTGTGGAGTAGGCCAAGAAAATCTTACTACGGGCTCTGGGATAGACCATCCCGGCCATTCCTGAGTTTGTGTTCCCCATCCAGACGTTCGAGGCAGCTCCAAACCTCCTTGAGGAGGAGTAACGGGTACAACGGGTTGGGACGGAAGCACTGACGAGGCGTCATCTGCGAGGGCACGGTTATACCCCACGATGCACGAGTCATCGCAAAGCACCACGGTAGGATCGACCGCCGCAGGAAGTGCCATAACCTAAATCCACGGTCGATGCAGAGCGAGGAACGCACTCGGGCATTCCATAAAGTGCGAGGCAAAGGATGAGAGGATTGACGATAGACCCGAATGATGAGATTACGGAGGGTACCCAAATGCGTGAAATGCCTTCTTGCTCGCTGCACACGGCTCCACCAACGCGCTAGACTCGAGCTGTCTCCACCACAAACCGGGGTACCACGGCGAGCCGCGACTCGGCGAGAACTCCCATGATCATGAGACCTCACGATGTTCGTGCTCACCTAAAGACATGGAGGATATCTTTGTTCTCCATGCATGGCCGTGGCCAAAACCCGTGTCTCCGTAGTGAGAACTGGTTGAATGACTATCTTCGAGTAAAATACCTTTCCCACGGTCATCGTGAGCCGGCATGCCCATACTCCGCCTACTCCTCTCCCCGTGCCTTCGAAGAGCAGCTTCACCCCCATAAGATCGCCTCGCGTCGGCCATGAAGGAAGAATGTCGAGGAGGGTCCATCTGCTCCGACCGGCCACGAGGCACGTGCGCATTTGAATGGCGAGGAGGATCCACAGGACGAGACTGTGCATCATCATCCACGTTTGCGTCCCCAACCACAGAACCCGCAAGGTCTTTCTCATGAGCCCACTTGAGTGTGAAGTAATTTTTGAGGAAGCCTTTTGCTTGTTTCCATCGCCACTGCACAGAATGAGGAAAATTGGTCAAAGGTTGAGCAAGTTACAAGTAAGCAAAGAAAAAGGGGATCACCCACCGGCTTTCCCAGGATCTTCTCTAGTTCTGGTTTGATGTCCTCATTGGTTGCCCTCGGGTAGCCACAAACCGTGTCCCCAGAATTGCTCTGACTCTTCTCGTCATCCTCGCAATAGGGCCCCAACTACAACAAGCAAAGAAAGGGTCATATTAGGCGATAGTAGAATGAGCATGAAAAGAGTAAATGGAGGTCTTCTTCCCCACCTTTCTAAAGGCCAGGCGGTCCCGATATTATTCCCATTCCTCCCAGAATTGGGCGGGTGATGCCATTGATGCATGATTAGTGTACCAGGAACCCCCCTTAGCTGCTGCAAACGCCTCGGCATGCAAGGCTCGCGGATCATTCATGGTCTCGGGAGGGTCTGAGGGTATTATCCACATTTCATGGCCTAGGGTTTGCCTCGTAAGTCTCTCACCAAGGCTCCAGATCCAACCGGACGGACTCTCCATCACCAAGCGCAGGCTACTATCCCTATGCGCCGCATTTCGTGAGGGAATAAAGTCTTGCGGAATCTCGAAGCCAACCCAAACATCCCAATTGACATCATCCTGCACAAGTAAATGAAACATAAGCACAAAAAAAAAAAATGCAAGAGAGATTATATGAAAGATGCGAACTCAACCTCTTCAAGGTGATCCAAGATGCGGCGCAACTCATCTAAACTCCCAAATGGTTTCTTCTTGTGCTCAAGGTAGTTTTTGTGCCACCGTTCTGCGGCCGGCACTGCCTTGGCGTGTCGAGTAGGGATAGTGAATCCCTTAATGTACTCATACCCCCATACCTGCAAATACGTCAATACCGAGACTCACGATCTAAAAAGGAGAAATGCATATAGAAGAGAAGCGTCTCGAAGATTACCTCGAGCACCTTCCACATGCTCGGACCGCTCATCTCCCGCGGACTCTCCGGTGCAAAGAATGGGTCCACATCAGCGCCATGCCGAACACCAATGCGAAGCCAACGAATGAAGTTAGCGTATGCAGCCTTTGCCCAGTTCCGATGAATGACTTGTTCTAAATCAAGGAGATTCTTCATCCAAGTAAGATAAACATCATCCCCTCGATTGGCAAACATCGTGGCAGAGATAAAATATGCCAAGAAAATGAAACGACGCTGAAACTCATCCATATGAGTGAAGTCGACAGAAGTGATGACATCCTCGAAGGAACCATAAGAAAGCTTCATCTTTCGACCAAACCGGCACCGTTCAAGCACAGGTTCTAGTAATTCCATCACGATCCGCATAACAGTGGTCAAATTCGATATCTGACCACCCCAACAGAGTCGGTAATCATCACAAAGTCGACGGGGATGTGGCCATCTCTCCTACAGGAGGTGGAAAGTGTTGGTGAGTCCTGAATCTCTCTCGCAGCGCCCATCACCCGTGGTGTCTTGGGTTCCTGTGCCTTGACACATTTCCAGAAGAGGTCGAATCCCGACTCTTCTAAAAGTGCAAGCGCCCAATTATCTTCCGCAAAATGCTCCACCACCTTGATCGGTTTCCGCATATTGCCACCGGTTCTGAGGGAATCTTCCTGAGGATCCACCATGGAAAAATTCAAAAAGGAGGCAAGTCAGTACAACAATTATCAAGTGATCCCTAGTTTAGCAAAAGCTAAATCGAACTTCCACTAAATTGGGGGCTCAAAAAAAAAAAAAAAGAGGATCACTCGGCCCAACGTGAACGGTTTGGGGCTTCTCTTTTCTCGGCCCGAAGCCAAACCCAGACGGGTTTGAGCCTGTTTGGATCCTTTCTTTTGTTTTTCTTTCGACCGAATTCCAGACGGGTTTGGGTCTGTTTGACTACCGTTCAAACCCGGACGGGTTTCCTTCGAGTTTTCAATTTTGGGTTTCGTTCAAACCCAGACGGGTTTACTATGCGCCCAGCTAAAACGGACCGAGTTTTGCATGTCTTTTCCCCCTCATTCAGTTGCAGCTAAATCAACAAGCTAGAATTAAACATTTCTACTTGCAAATTTATGCTATGATTAAGAGCAGAGTCAGGGAGAAGACAATACCCGGACATGTGAATGCTTGTGCCATACGTGATTCCACGGTTCGGGCACCAGTATCGACGGTTCCCAACCCGGCCTAGGAGTCCATGCTCGCCGGGAAGACATTTCATGTGCCCAGTTTGTCACATGGGGTTGAACGGGCGGATCTCTAATTTTCCTAACCATTATTTCCTAACTAGTGAATAAATGGGTTTTGAGCAAGGAAAGGAGGTTGGAAGAAGGAGGTGCATGATTAAGGGTGTGAAGAGGCTCCTTTTATAAGAAGAGTGGTTGCATGCACACCACACAAGTGGCCAACCGGCGGACCCCAGCATTAGGATCATGGAAGGCATGCATTGGCCGAAGATCTATCCTAAAATCCTATGAAGCTTATCCTAAAATCCTATGGAGCAAAAAAAAAAAAAAAAAAAAAGACGGGTTTGATCCTATGGAGCAAAAAAAAAAAAGAAAAAAGAAACCCAGACAGGTTTGCAGCCTGAAATGGGCCCAAAATTCCGGCCCAATGCAGTTCGAGAATTAACCCAGACGGGTTTGCAGGCCATTTCAGGGCCAAAGTCGTTGCAGCAATTCAGGCCCAATGCAATTCGAGCATTAACTTAGACGGGTTTGCGGGCCATCGCAGCCTGAAATGAGCCCAAACTCATCAGGCCCAATGCAATTCGAGAATAAACCCAGACGGGTTTGTAGGCCATTTCCCATGAAGCAATGGCAAGCTCAAGCCCATTTCCGAGAGCTAAAGCACGACTGACAGGTAGATTTTCTGACTCGCTCTGAGTTTCAGATAAACTGATGCCCTCCTTCTCTTTTTGCAGAACAATGCACAAAATACGTCGGTCGTCAGGCGGTCACAAAAAGACGAACTCATCTTTAATGGCCGTCATCGGGCCCTCATCAATGCGATGACACCCTTTTCAGCACACAGACACAAGTCCCGCACTCCACGGTGAAATGAAGTGCGTGACCTTGATCTACCTCACGGCGAAATGAAGTGGATCAACTCCTCATCACGACATGCTTCACGGCGAAATGAAGTATGTCACCCCGATCCACCTCACGGCGAAATGAAGTGGATCACCCCGTCATCCTGGCATGCGTCACGGCGAAATGAAGCATGCTTCCTAGATTCGCATCACGGCGAAATGAAGCGGATCGACTCCGGCTGGGTTTATCCAATTTTCATTCCATCTTTCAGCCCAAACCCGGCTGGGTTTATGGATTCCGCGGCTACAAACTACAACCCTAAACGTACCCCTAATCTCCTCATTTCACTATAAATTAAACCCTAACCCCTCTCATTTCAGACACGACATTATGCTGGAGTATTGACACTAGCATATTCTCTCTACCTCTTCTCTCCCTTTGCATGCTACTTCACTAAAGGTTAGAATAATTATCATCGATGTAAACCATATAATGTAACCTATCGAATTCACGTATCATTTGTATTTTCAATTCAATATTTTGCATGACATTAATGTTAAACTTGTGAGATTCATACTTAATTCCTCCCTTTTAACCTTTCTGCTTTGATTTAATTCTAGTAGAGTCTATTCGGTTGAATAGGCGGATTTGACAGTTTTAATTGTCAAATTCGTAACCTTACCCCCGAATCCGTCTTTGGATTCGTAGACCGGAGTTTGTATTAAAATGGTTTGTTGTTTTTTTTCCTAAAAATTCAACTGGCGACTCTATATTCATACTTCGGTATGTTCTTTTTTTTATTTCTGTGGTGCGGTCTTATCCTTTCGAGGAAAATGATAAAATGAAATGAGGATATGAAGGTATGAACTCGAACGGGTTCTGAAACCCCTTCCTCATTCCCTTTTTTACTGTTTATTTGGTTTAATTTGTGGATAGCGCGAGAGATAACCCGGTTTGGTTCAATCCATGAACCCAGGCGGGTTTACTATCTTCTTTTCATTTCTTTTTGCTTCGTTATTTCTTCGGTCCAATCTGCGGATAGCACCAGAGATAACCCGGCTCGGTTCAGTTCATGAACCCAGACGGGTTTATCACCTTCTGTTCAATCTTTCCTTTAGTGTATTTGTTTTTGGGTCTGACAGTAGCGAAACCCGGTTTGGTTCAAACAATGAACCCAGACGGGTTTTCGTCCATGGAAACCCAGGCGGGTTTTCCCTGAAAACCCAGACGGTTTTTTTTTGTCCCTAAAAACCCAGACGGGTTTTCGTCCCTGAAATCCGACGGGTTCTGTCTGTAAACCCAGACGGTTTTGGTTCATATAAACCTAGAGGGGTTGACCATTTTATCGAGTCTAAAATCATTCTTAAAAGTTCAACCTTATTTAAGGTTAAGCAATCCTAGTCGGCTCCCAATCATTTTTTAAGTAGCGCCGCGGAAAAGGTCATCAATTTTTCGGGGTCTACAGTGATGCATGTCCGAAGTTAGTTTATGTTTTGGTTGTTGTTGGGTTTTAGTCTTAGCCTTGTCCACCTCCGTGGACGGCGCTAATACACCCAAGTATTTATTCGCTGCTAATCATCGGGTTAAGTGTATCTTTAAGCTTAATCTAGTGGTTAGTAACTTAGGGGCGTTACACGAGCCTTGACCCTACGGGCCGTGGGCCGGGTCAATGGGTCGACAAATATATAAAATGGATTTGTTTAATTAAAAAAGCATAAAAATCTCCCCATTTTATTTATTTATTTAGCCGGGTCGTCGGGTCGGGTCACAAAAAACTAAAACTTAATCTAAGATTTTTCTAAAAAAATTGTATTTAGTCGGCTCACGCGGGCCGGGCCGGGTCACTGACCCTTGGCCCGGGCCTGACTCGACCATATATTGACCCCCCGACTTTTTCGGCGGGTCCCTGGCCCATTGAATAGGTCTAATTGAAAGTCACATGAATTAATATCAAGGTTAAAAAAATCAATTTATATTTATCTTTTAATGTTCTTCGGAAAATCCAACAAAAATCAAATATAAAATATCTTAGGAGGTTTAAATATGTTAACATTTAATGTCAGGTAAGGTAAAAACTATTTCACAAATGTCGTGTGTGTAAAAATTATTACCAAAAATGTCAGGTAGGGTAAATGTAATTTACTCGTGAAAGAATGTCGTAGATGGTATGAACTGGTAAGAGCTCAGCACAAGTCTACGCTACAAGAGTTAGGGTTGTTCGTGATTAAGTTCGAACCGAATAAAAGATTGGATCGGATTGTATCGCAAGGATCGTAGATAGTTCGGTCGAAGGAATATTGAGTTTCGGTCTTCAGTCCCGTCCCTATACCGATTAGAAGATCGAGGACCGAATAAAATTAATACACACCAACTATTTTTCTAGCGGTTTCAACTTTTTATAACTACTCACTAATATTTCTGAGTTCCTCAATCTCAAACCCCGGTCCCTCGACGCTTCACGGTCTCCAGCCGCCCTCGCCTCCTCCGGTCTCCGCCATTCATCACATCCTTTGGCGCCACCGCGATCTGCCGCCGTCAGTGCCACCGCCCTCCCTCCACATTTAACTGCTGCACTGACGCCCCCACTCCCCAATCCCTAGATTCGTTGTTTTCTCCTCATGGCCATCGCGCCCGATTGCCCATTGTCCGTGATCCACCATACACGATCCAACCGCTTCACTAGTTTCAAGTTTCTTGCAATTTTTTTAATTGTTTCCTTCTATATTTGTCTACTATTATTGTAATTGCGAATCATATATATTCATATTTTTTCCTTAGGTTAAACTTTTCAGGCAAACTTTAATCGCAAATCATCCCCATAATTCAGTCGGTCCAGTCCTGGACCGAACTTTTTTCGATCGGTCCAGTCCAGGAGCGAAAAAAGTTTGGTCCATGGGAATCTCTTTGGTCAGTCTAGTCCGGCCTAATTCGATCCACTCCTGCACTAATGAGCAACCCTAACATAAGTTGTGTCGTTAATGAAAGTTCAAGGAGTTTTGAGTTTCACCTTTCGTTGCGAATTTGCAATGGATTTCACCGTCATGGCTTTGTCTATAAATGGATGTCGGATGATATAGTATCATGATCCCAACCAAAAATAAACAGCCTGCACCTGGCTTACCTAAAGCAAATGAGCTCAAAATAACATGGCCCACTAGCGAAAATTATTGAGCAGAACACGGAATCCACCTGCAGCCCACCCGCGAAAACTAATGAGTTAAACACGAAGCCCATATCTCGAAACCCTAATTAGCCAAGTGAGCCAAATGACGTCGTTTCTAGTCAGTGCAACATAAAATGACACTGTTTTATATTTGCGCAAAACAAAATGACGTTCTATGTCATAAACTGAGGTCGTTTTTCTTTTTACCGAAACCCTAATTACTACGTGTCTCTCTATACATGGCAATTAATCCTCATTTCTTATCTAATTTCTTTCTCTCTCTAACTTTCATAACATTCTGCTCCTCGTAAATTATGATATAGAAGCGCGAGTGTATAGAGCAAGGAACAACCGTCAGATTTGGAAGTCACACGGCTTGTAACTTTACTGTATTTGAATGTATTGTTTCAACAAAATAATTTATCTTTCAATAATGCAATGTATCTTTTCATGATTTGTATGTGTCCTTCATAAATTTTAAAATATCCTTACTGTATTTCATAGGGGTGAGCAAAACCGAGTACCCGCCTAAAATTTAAGGATCTGGTCTCGGATCCATTTAGTAATGGATCCTGATTTTAGGATATATCCAGTTTCGGATCCATTTGAAACTAAATCCTAAAATCACGATCCAGTCCCACACTTGATACAAGGATGAATAATAAGGAGAAACTGGAACCAATTATATATACCCGACGACACCTTAAGTTACGACAATAATAATCTAAATAATTCTGTCGCACAAGAGACTCAAGAGAGTGGGCCTCAAAGACACGAGCAAGCGAGTAGCGCTCTAACGGCGTGGCTGGCATCTTGCGAAAGATTGCTTCTGACTTGGACACAGGTAGCGTCTAGGACCACGCGAGTCTCGGGGTTCACTGGGAGAGAGAGAAGCGGGTGTCATCTATACGATGCGGGTAGCATCTCACTTCCTCCTCGTCTCTTTCTCGGGCGTGAGTGGCTTCCCGGAGACGCAGGTTGCGTCTCACTTCTTCCCTTCTATGTTTGAGGCGCGCCTGGCATCTCATCCGATGCGGGTAGCATCTCACTTCCTCCTCGTCTCATTATTTGGTCTCCACACACAACAAGAACAATCCAAAAATCATCACCTTTAGCTTCTCTATAGATGATCCAATTCAATTCAATCAACGTACCATATACTAAGATTGTCCTCATGATGATTGATAATGGTCCTTATAAATTCAAGTTAACATCAAAGATAATAGTTCATTCTGAGGATTAATTATCCCTTTTAACTTCTCCTTTCGGAAAGTTCGTTATACAATGTTACAACTTAATTCAACAAGATTTCAGATTAAGGTTATGAAAAGCTACAGTTCCACTCGACACTGTCTAAGAATTCCACATTCAACAGTAAATCACAACATGATACTTGATCATGTACCAGAATATATTTGATGGCATGAACACCAAAATCTAAAACTCAAAACATAAATCATTTACCTGAAAGCTTATTTGATAGAATATTAATGTCATGATCTGCAACCCCTTCAGTATTCGACTATTCGTAAGTTGAACGACTCTAATATTTTGAGCAACTCTCTTTAAACCTGGATGGCATCCACAATCTCCCAATGGAAAAATCAATGGATATTGGAGGGGATCATAATAACCATAATAGTGTTTGATCTGATGGCTATTGTTCGATTTTCCGTCGATAAGTATGTGCGACCCTCCAAGACCTGTGTTCGATCCTCTCTCTGCCCATATCCCAACAACTTCATTGGATGTTGGAGCATTGTAAGTCCTCTGGTTAGGCACTGAATTTTGGTTTATAACAATATGTGTGTTGTCTCCTATAACAAATTTCTGAAGCGATTTAAAAACTGTGTGTATGGGTTCTCTTTGACAACATCGATCAGCTTAGCAACAATATCAAGCCTTAATTCATGAACTACAGTTGTTCGATTGTACATTTAATTTTGGGCATCATAGAAGTATAGTTGCAGATATTTTGTAGTTTGACCATCTTTTAGCTTCAGGTCTAGAACATAATGGTATAGCTGCCCTTGGAGTTTGAAAATATAAATACCCATTTGACATTTGCCCTCATGGTTGCCCCCAAGCGAACTGAATTCAAAGACATTGTTTTAAAGCCTTATAAACTTGTGAAAGTGAATTGCATCTTCAGAATTCGCAGTCAACAAGCAGATAATTTCAACATTCATAGGATTGTTTGCTAACTTCACAGCTCCCTTCCTACAACAAAATGTCCTCGGTTCGTACTGAAAGAGTTTAGCACCACAATATTCACATGGATTGCACTAAGTTAGCTTTAGAGCACATGTTGGAATAGAGCCTGCTCTTAGTGCAATTAGTGCATCTACTACATGAAAGAAGAGAAAATAATGTCATCTCATAAGCAGTAAAAAACTACAAAATTCAAGCACCTCATATATAGACAGATTAAATTTCAACATTATTGTTAAACATATCGAGTAGAAATGTTGAATGATAATTGCTAGATGTGTAAAAGTAATACCTTGTTTATTATGGATAGATGAATTAGATTGCACATTTTGAGTACTTCTTGTAACTATTTTCTTTCTCCTTTTGGGTACCACATCGCTAGTTGATAGAAACTCTAGGTTCTCTTCATCGGGGGAATGTTTGTTTTTAGAACCCTAGGTGTGCAACTAGACTTCTGAAAGTTGTGCATCTCGACTTCTGCAAGCTGTGCATCTTGGCATTCTTCTTGAAGCAATATGCCTTCTTCAACAAGCTGCGCGACTCGACTTCTATGATGACCTCTCCTCCCTTTGGTTTGAAATATTTAAGCCAAACATTGATTTTCACAATTTCTATTTTAGAGATAAAATATACACAGTTATTTGGAGTGTGACCATATGACTAGATGCTTAACATCAATATAAAAAAAATTTATCTACTATTTGAACATCATAATGTATGAACCACAATAACTTGACGTCTTTTAAAATAGGTGCAAGAAAAGAGATGAAAGCAGAAGTTATTGGTATAAAAAATTAACATAACACAACCATCCCACAAAAGACCGAGTGATTATTATGGAAGAGATCTAGCCCGCCATGAATTTGTTGGGTTTAAATAAATCATGAGTAGCTGAGTTAGTTTTGCTATTAATAGTATTATTAATTAAAGCAATTACAATCAGGACTCATTGTAATAGATTCAAGGTGAAAAGCAATCTATAAAGTGAATAACAAACATATTGATATTATTATATGAACATTAGAAAGGCTTGTGATGAAATACACTGCAGAATATGTTGATCATGGAGCGGTATTGACTTCATTTAAATGTTATAGGTAAACGAATTTCGAACTATCATAAACAAAAGAGCATGAGTACTTACCTGTAACTCGGTTCATCTTTTATAAAGAAGTGTCTCACTGAAGAACATATTCTGGCCTAAAAGAATATATAAAAATAAAAGTGCTAGAAATTTAATAGAATTACGAGAAATTTGTATAAAATCAGCCAACAAAGCTTAATTAGGAGTGGAAAGTTAGTCAACAATAAGTTAGAAGATTCAAACAAAAAATAATAGAAACACTACACAAAAATTATAGCTTGGGAAAAAGTAGCAACCAAGAAACAATTCATGTTTTGCGGAACAAGATAGTAAAACTATGTTGATGATGATTTTGGTTTCGGAACAGAATTTTGCATTTATTTTACTTGCCAAATGTAGCATATTTTGAATTCATGAGTTATATATCCCTAAACATATCCTCTTAGGCTCTTAATGACCTTTCAATATGAAATGGACGGTTTATAATAAACAATAAACAAAGGACAATTGTGAGAATAATATAAATATTTGAAGAGACCGGATACAACAAAATTTCATTGATCAATCCATAAGACATTAAACTATCAGACACTTAACCGACACGATTGTAATAAATATTACAATTTCATGCAAAATGGGCCTATATTCATACAGACCACAAAATAGATAGAGACCCTAATCCCCCACCCTTCTTGCCCAACAAAAAAAATAAAGACCTACCAACTTAACTTTTAGTTGTTTTAAAGAAGCACTAAAGTGCCTATAGAAACAAGGCTAGAAGGGCGAAAAGTTCACCACAAAAAGTCATTTAATAACAAATTTGACGTGTATTTTGCCATTCTATGCATTAGTCCGCAATGCATTAGCACCATCAGGATCAATATGAGTAGATGTTGAAGGGTTGAGTTGAACAATAACATTGGAAGTCAGTTTCCTTTTCTTAGGTTAAAGAGGAGGAGGGACAATGGGTTGTTTCATTGTTCCAGAAATACTAGGAGACCAAATATCAGCAGCTTGTTGTGCAGGAGCGACACGACATCCCATTTTCCTTCTTTACCAACCAATTTCGCCTCCAAATTCTTGCACTTTTTTTGGAACATTGAACAACGAGCCCAAGCATGAAACATAGTTGTATAGGTTCCTCCATTGCTTGTGAGCTAGTCATTTGTGTTGTCCCTCAATGAATATTGTTTGAATGTTGGTCGTTGTGACCTGAATTCTTTGAATGGGTCGTACACTTTGTTTGGTCGTCCTTGGTTGTTCGAGGAGTCTATTGGGAAGTCACATCTATCTTTGTTCAATATACTCTTGATGCCTTCACTACCCCGAGGCCATGTTGATGCTCTTATGGCCCTCATTTGGTGTTTCCTATACCGTATCCATCCTATGCCTTTGAAACCTCCCTTAACCCCACATCAATTCAGACCTTGGGTGGGAAGTGAGTTGAGGAACCATCTCATGTTGAGCAAAACACGGGTTGAGTGTGTGTAATAGTGGTTTTGTGAACCTCGGTTTTGTCGTTCTCTCTCAGGGAGCTAGGAGCCTTGGCTAGAACTAATTGACTCTAGGTAAGGTTTAGGATCACAAGATAACAAGAGGTTTATGGTGACAAACAGAACAAGCATAGCTATGGTTCAGTCAAATGGGAAACAATGGGTGTCGGGAGATTTCGGGATGCAAATTGTAATAAGGATGAGGGTTTCGCAACTAGAAAGCAACAAGATAGTAGAATCAAGTGACAATCCCGTTAGAATAGACCCACCGAATTTCCCTTTTCAAGGATAATCCGGATTAACTTCCTACAAGCCCACCACGGACCCAGAGGGTTAAAGAAACGGGACTCTCTAGTTAGCTTCTATTCGCTTTCGTGAATAGAATACTAACTATCCAAATTCCAACCTTCCAACTCAAGTGTTGGATGTATTTGGGGTCTTTCATATCCCAAATACATCCTACTTGAGGGAAGAATAGGAGTGGGAAATTGATTCCACTACAAATTACCTCCTAAAATTGCTAACCCAATCCAAATACACCATTCACATCCTTAGTTTCTCCCTAACCCATAAGGGTTCTAGCCTCTAATCATCTTATCTAACATGCTAACAACAATAATAACTTCATTCATACTTAGAAAGATATTCAAAACAACAATAACAACAATCAACAACCACCAAGTAATTCTAATAACAAAAACAGAGATTAAAGAGTAAATGATAAACTAAAGAGAATAAGAGTTAAGAAATTCTCATTAATTTGATGCCAAAGGAAGATGCTCTAGAATAATAAGTATCAAATGCTCCAATAACAAGATAAGTCTTTAAAACTTCAATAGAAATCCAATAAAATCCAGTGCAAGAGTGTTCGGTCTCGTTTCGAGCCGAATTCTTCTCTTTATTAGGGAGTTTTTATATGTTCTAACCCCGTATTTTATTCGAGTTATGAGATTTTTGTAGTTTTGTAGGAAAATAAGAAAGTGATCTAAAAAGGCGCCAAAACGGAGCAAAAACGCGCCAAATCAGGAGTGAAGTCAGAAGGGCTGCTCGACCGAGCAGCATGTTGGCTCGCCCGAGCAACGCTCCTGGAAAGCAGCAAAAAGGAAAAGGTCGGAAAATTTGGCTAAGGCAGTGAAAGAACAGAGCGGCTCGCCAGAGCAAGGCTGCCGTGAGCCAAGGAGAAGCTGCCGAGGAACGAGGGACACGCGACCAGAATGTCTGCTCGCGGCGAGTGCACTGCTCGCGAAACCAATTCCATTTTCTGCGTATAATCTTGAAATGAAGTGCTGCGTTTTGTGCAACTAACTTAGGTCATTATAAGAGTATTAGCTGCGACTCCTTTAGATATAGTTAGCTGAAGTTTTTAGTTTGTAATGAGGGGTTTTAATGCTTTCTTAATTAAGCTCTACTTTCTCTCTCTAAGGGTTTTCTCTTGTCTTGTTCTCCAAGTTCTTGAGATTTTTGAATGTAATCAACTTTTCTTCAAGTAATTTTCAGCCTTCCTTAATCTTCATTACCTTATGCTTAGATTTCATTTAATTTTGCCTTTGAAGGTTCATAGTGTTAGCCACAAACTATCAATCTTTTAGTGAAAAGGGGGATTAGCGTCACAAATTCCACTCTCAAGTGGGGATTTGGGGATTCTTAGTAATCCAATTCACGATTTCTTGTTTGTTCGGGAGAAATCCAAGTAGATTGAAGATTAGTGAAAGTTTAGATCATCAAAGGTATAATCTCTTGTTCCTAATTTCATTAATTAGTTTTAGTTTTATTGCTTTCGTAATTTCATGCTTTTAATTGCTTTCATCTTTTATTGCTTTCTTAATTATTATCATGTTTAGGTTAGTTTATTGCTTTATTTACATAATCTATTGCTTTCCGCATTGAGAAAAACCCTTGTACACAAACCGATTACCTAAATCAAACCTAACACCCATCCCTGTGGACCGATAACCCTAACTTATAAAACCACAAAAATTACTACCGAACAATGGCGCCGTTGCCGGGGATAGCGTTATTTGGGAGTTTAGAATTGGTTTGTTTGTGAATAGTGTGAATAGTTTAATTGCTTTGCTTGTTTAGTATCAAGTTTAAAAATCACTAAAAATTAAAAAAATAGAAAAACCAACTAAAAAGGAGAAAGTGCGTCATTCGATAGGATGGGTTCGAAAACCGGAAACTAGTAGACTTGTTAGGGTAGAGAAACCTTTAGTCGACCCGCCTAACATGGGTGAGGAAGGACCGAGGGTTACCTTGAGCGACCAGCTCTATCCATCTTATGACCCGCCTCCATCGTGCTTTATGTTACCGACCCTACCTCAGGGAGTTACGTTTGATCCTGCATAAGATCATACTCAAAACCTACCTCTTTTCTTGGGACGGGGTTGGCACTTATCCGACAACACGATAAGGAGTACCTTAGTATGGTCACACCACCTGGGGTACCTTTGGATTATGTTCTGTTGAAATATTTGCCCTTCGCTCTGCGAGATTCGGCAAAGAGGTGGATGTATAGTATCAAACCGGGGTCCATAAACTCATGGGATAGTTTCTTGAAGGTATTTATGAAGAGGTATTTCCCGAATTCCATGGCAGTTCAAATGAGAAACTCCATTTTGAATTTTAGACAGGATAAGGGGGAGCCTTACTGGAAAGCTTTTGAGAGGTTCAAGAATCTTTTGTCTCAATTTCCCCACCATGGGTTTGACCTAGTGAGACTATGCCAAATAGTGTATGAGGGGGTAGATCAAGAAACCCGAGTAACCTTAGAGTCTATGTGTCAAGGGGGATTTATGGACAAAACTGCGGAGGAAGCTTGGGATTTTTTGGAGAGTATGTCAGAAAGAGTAATGCAATGGGGAAACACTAGGGATGAGTCCTTAGGAGCACAGTTGTCCAATGCACGGGGAGGGGTTCATGCGGTGAGTGAGAGTACTGGGTACGAAGCTAGGTTTGCTTCTTTAGAGAATATGATAAAAACCTTAGCCCAACAGCAACTAGCATCTAAGACCCAACCGTGCGTACAAGTGAATTCTGTAGAGCAACCCATGTCTCCGAACCCTCAATCTTCTTTGATTTGTGCTTGGTGCCAAGGACCTGACCATGTATATGCTAATTGTCCTTTGTATTTGCAACATGTGTCAACTAACGTGGAAAATGTTAATGCTATGTTCAACCAGTACCGGCCCTACCAATTTCCTGGGGTGCCAAAACACCCTTTCTTGTCTTACGGGCCGGATAATCAAAATGTTTTGAGGCCACCGATGCACCAAGGAGGAAGTTTCCAAGGAAACCCACCTCCCCCTCCCCCTCACCAACATCAAACCCAACCAAGACCACCGCCTCAGGTTGCTTACCAAGCACCTCGAGGACAGACCATCCATCCCCAGATAGCCCATACCCGACCTCCACCAGGATACCAAGGTGAGGACAAAGGGGATAGGAAGTACAAAGAGTTAGAGTCTGGTTTGAGTAGGGTTGAGGATACAATGAGTGACATGGCGAAAATGGTGAAACAATTGAATGAGAGTGTAGCTCAACTTATGATGTCTAATAGGGATAGGGGAACTTTTCCTGGACAACCAGAGGCGAACCCTAAGGGGAAAGCTTCTAGTTCATCCTCTTGTGACCCAAACCATGTTAGGGGGCTTAATGCGGTGATTACTCTTAGATCAGGAAGGGAAGTAGACAATCAGATCCGAGAATTACCTTCAGATTCGCCTAGGAAACAACATGTGAGTGTTAGACCTTGTGATGAGCTAGTTGAGGATGAGCCGTGTGAGGAAGAGAGGTTGACCAACTTAGGTGACAACCCGAGTCCTAAGACCTCGCTTAGAGTGCTTCCTAATTCCAGTCCTGTTCAACCTGTGACGTATAAGCCTTCCCCACCTTTTCCTCAAAGGTTGAGGGGAACTAAGGACCAGAAATTTCTTGAAAAGATTAGGGAGACTTTTTCTCAAGTCAAGGTCAACATTCCCTTGTTGGACGCTATTCAGCAATGTCCTTCCTACGCTAGGTTCCTCAAAGAATTGTGTACAACGAAGAGAGCAACTCAGGTTCCTAAAAAGGCCTTTTTGGCCTCTAATGTGAGCTCTATCTTGTCTAGTCAGGTTCCAGTGAAATATAAGGACCCAGGATGCCCAACTATTTCCATTACCATAGGAGACAATCAGATTGAGAGAGCCCTCCTTGATTTAGGGGCAAGTGTCAACTTGCTACCTTTACATGTTTATGAGACCACAGGGTAGGAATTGAAACCTACAAGAATGGTTCTCCAATTAGGTGATCGGTCCTACGAGGTGCCTAGGGGTAGTTGAGGATGTGTTGATCCAAGTTGGAACCTTTGTTTTCCTGTAGACTTTGTTGTGTTAGAGGCGGCTAGGGTTGAGTCCTCGTGGCGAGATTAGGTCATTTTAGGTAGACCCTTTTTAGCTACATCTAATGCTTGGATTAATTGTAAAGATGGGAGAATGAAACTGACTTTTGGGAATTTGACTATGGAATTGAATATTTTTGATCTACAAAAGTCACCATTAGGACATGATGAGCAAGAGTGTAATGCTGTGAATTGGATTAGTGACCTTGAGAGTGGTAACCCTTCTGATTTGGATGTTGCCCCTTGTGTGAGTGATCTTGTTGAGTTAGGATTCGACCCCGACTGTGTAACCTCACTATGTGATTCTGATGTGTTTGACGGTGAATTGCTTTATGAATCTCTGTTTGCCTCTCAACATGTGCCTGACATAATAGAACCTGAGCCACCATCTTCTAAAACCCTTGAACTTAAACCCCTTCCTTCCGAGTTAAAGTATGTTTTCCTTGGCCCTAGTGAGACTTACCCGGTTATCATAGCTTCGAACCTAGGAAAGGACCAAGAAAACAAACTAGTCGAGGTTCTTAGGATAAATAGAGGGGCTTTGGGATGGACGCTTGGAGACATCAGGGGGATTAGTCCATCTATTGTGCAGCATAGGATATTTTTGGAAGATGATAGTGTAGCCCAGAGGGACCCTTTAAAGAGACTCAATCCCCAAATGAAGGAGGTGGTTAAGAAGGAGATTCTGAAATGATTAGATAATGACATCATTTACCCGATTTCTGACAGTAAGTGGGTTAGTCCTATACATGTAGTCCCTAAAAAGGCCGGGTTGATAATGGTGGAGAATGAGAGGGGCGAATTAGTGTCAACCCGCATTCCATCGGGACGGAGAGTGTGCATAGATTACAGGAAACTCAATAAGGCTACGAGAAAAGACCATTTTCCATTACCTTTCATGGATCAAATGTTAGAAAAGCTGGCGGGGCACGACTTCTTTTGTTTTCTAGATGGCTATTCGGGGTATACTCAGATTTCTATAGCCCCGTGTGATCAGGAGAAAACGACCTTTACTTGCCCATTTGGTACGTTTGCTTTCCGTAGGATGCCCTTCGGACTTTGCAACACCCCCGCTACTTTTCAGCGGTGTATGGTGTCTATATTCTCGGACCTTGTTGATGACTGTGTTGAAATTTTCATGGATGATTTCTCAGTATTTGGCACCACCTTTGATGATTGTTTGTCCAATTTGAATAGAGTCTTGAGTCGGTGCCAAGAAAAACACTTGACTTTAAATTGGGAGAAGTGCCATTTTATGGTACGAAAGGGCATTGTTTGTCCAATTTGAATAGAGTCTTGATTTCAAAAGATGGAATCGAAGTGGATAAAGCGAAAATTGACCTAGTTAGGAACTTGACCCCCCTCCCCACCTGTGTGAAGGAGGTTAGATCCTTTTTAGGACATGCTGGGTTTTATCGTCGATTCATTCGTGATTTTAGTAAGATTGCCAAACCCCTTTCTGCTTTATTGGCCAAGGAGGTGACTTTTGACTTTTCTGATGAGTGTTTGAAGGCCTTTAATACACTTAAAGATGCCTTGATATCGCCTCCTATTCTCAAACCTCCCACATGGGGGGAACCGTTTGAGTTGATGTGTGATGCTTCCGACTTTGCTATAGGTGTGGTTTTAGGACAACGAATTGACAAAAAACCTGTCGTGATTCACTATGCAAGTCATACTTTAAATGAAGCACAACTGAATTACACTGTTACTGAGAAAGAGTTTCTAGCTGTGGTTTATGCATTTGAGAAATTTCGGGCTTATTTGTTGGGGTCTAAAGTGATTGTTTTTACTGACCATTCGGCGATTCGCTATTTGATGGAGAAAAAAGAGTCTAAGCCTAGGTTGGTTAGGTGGGTGTTGTTACTTCAAGAGTTTGATTGTGAAATCCGTGATAGGAAAGGATCTGATAACCCAGTAGTGGACCACCTTTCTAGGATAACACCTGAACATGTGATAGAGTCTCTTATAGATGCTTGTTTTCCTGATGAACGCATTCTTAGCATAGGAGTAGAACCGTGGTTTGCTGACATTGTTAATTTTAAAGTCACGGGAGAAATGCCCAATGATTGGAATAGGCATGATAGAGATAGGTTCCTTCACATTGTCAAAAATTTCATATGGGATGACCCCTATCTGTTTAAGTATTGTCCTGATCAAATTCTTAGAAGGTGTGTTCCGGATGAGTCTATCATGGATGTCCTTTCGTTTTGCCACGACCAACCATGTGGGGGACATTTTAGTGGGAAAAAGACAGCGTATAAGGTTTTACAAAGTGGATTCTATTGGCCTACCATCTTTAGAGACGCCCATACTTATGCCCAGAGCTGTTTTAGATGTCAGAGTTTGAGTAAAATCTCTAGAAGAAACATGATGCCCTTACAACCCGAGATCTTTGTGGATGTATTCGATGTTTGGGGCATTGATTTTATGGGACCATTTCCTACCTCTTTTGGGAATGAGTATATTCTTCTAGCAGTGGACTACGTGTCAAAATGGGTTGAAGCAGTTCCGTCGAAAAGAAATGACGCTAAGGTTGTGACTAGGTTCCTTCGAGAAAACATTTTCTCTAGGTTTGGGGTGCCTAAAGCCATCATTAGCGACCAGGGGACTCACTTCAATAATCGTTCTTTCACGGCTTTGCTTAGGAAATACTCTGTTGAGCATAGAATGACTACCGCCTATCACCCTCAATCAAATGGCCAAGCTGAGGTTTCCAATAGGAAAATTAAACAAATTCTTGAAAAGACAGTGTCAAAGAATAGGAAAGATTGGTCCACTAAATTAACCGATGCTTTATGGGCCTATAGGACAGCTTACAAGACTCCCATAGGAATGTCACCATTTAGAGCAGTCTTTGGGAAACCTTGTCATCTGCCAGTAGAGCTCGAGCATAGGGCGTGGTGGGCTTTGAAAGCCTTGAACCTTGACCTGTCGGCAGCTGGGGACATTAGAAAGTTGACCTTGTGTGAGCTAGAGGAGTTAAGGAGGGAAGCTTACGAAAACGGAAGATTAAGTAAGGAGCGATCGAAGGTCCTACATGATAAAGTGATCCTTAGAAAAACCTTCGTTCCGGGGCAGAAAGTCCTCCTTTATGACTCACGTTTGCATTTGTTTGCGGGTAAATTGAAGTCTAGGTGGACCGGTCCATTTATTGTGACCACTGTGTTTCCCTCGGGAGTTGTTGAAATCAAGGACCCCACTAATGCATCAATGTGTAAAGTTAACGGTCACAGGTTGAAACCCTTTTTGGAGCTTCCAGAGAAAGTGGATGTGGAGTGTGTAACATTCCATGTTCCATATGTGGATTGAAGAACATTGAGGTAACATCTTTGTATATACTGTAAATTAGTTTATTTTTCTTGTTTGTTTCTTTGTTTAATTCTCTTAACTATGCACTAACGAGAAGGAAGGATCATTTATTGCTCACATATATTCACCATTTCATGGCTTGCATACTCAATCTCCATTTACAAGTCATGTGATGATTATTTGAGATCTAATCAGGTATTATCCTTTTTTTTCTTTGGAGTTAGTTGGTGAGAAAACTCTTTTTCATTTTTTTTTGTTAGTTTTTAGATTTTTATTCTTTTAGGGTGTTTGTCTTCCTTTATTTCTTGCCACAGTGAGGACATAGTGTGGCCTTTTTGTGTGGGAGTGGGGAGGCATGCATGCCGGCTTTCTTTTCTTTTTCTTTGAAATTTTTGAAAAACCAAAAGATTTTGTTTTGTTTAGGTTAATTTTTTAGATTTTTGATTATGAAATGTTCCGGGAGGTTTTTGAGAGATTGAGGTTTTGAACATGTTTTTAGTAGAAGTGAGAAGGTTTATTTCCTTGAAAAATTTTAACTCCTTATATTGTTGGCCAGAACCCTTGCTCGGGCGAGCAAAAATTTGGCTTAGTGAGCGATTTATGCGAGGAGTTTCGCGAGTAAAGAAGGAAGAGAAGAAATATTTCGGGAAAATTTGCTCGGTCGAGCAAAACTTCCGCTCGGGCGAGCTTGTCCACTGTGCCTAAATTGAGAGAGAATCCTGCATCAAGGACGGCGGCCGACAGAACCCTTGCTCGGGCGAGCACAATTTTTGCTCGGGCGAGCTTGTCCCCTGAAGCGCCCGAGGGAAGAAGTCTGACAGACACGCCTAGCGGTCCAGAAGAGTTGCTCGGGCGAGCAGATTGTTTGCTCGGTCGAGCAGTCTTTCGGACAAACTTGTGTTCGCATCCAGAATCCTTGCTCGGGCGGCGGATTGCTTCTTTCGGGCGGTGGCGGCGAGATCTATTTTACGGGAGTTTTATTTCGATTCTCTCATTTTCTTCATATTTTCTCACTTATTTTCTCTCTCATCTCTCTCTCACTTCCCCAACCCCTAGCATCAAGCCCTAATCCCTAATCGTTGCTAATCTCTTGATTTCTCAGTTAGGTTGATTATGCGTACTTAATTGCGTGTTGCGTTCTTGTGTAGTCGTGTGTGCGTGGGGTGGCGTTTTTTCTTTGGCGAGTGGAGCGGGTGTGGGTTTGTTGTTGTCTGGCGAGCTCTTGTGGCAGGCGTGTTGGTGTTGTGCGAGCGAACCAGGTGGTGGTCGAGTTTTGGGAAGACGGATCTAGCGCCGCTTTCTGGTCATTCTTGGCCAGCTTGTGGCCGAGGGTTGTACTGAGGTTTGGGGGAAAGAAAGGTTTTGCCAAGGACGGGAGGTCTCAAGGTCCCGAGTTGCTGTTTGTGTACTTGATCTTTGCCCGATTCGTGTTGCCACTTGGTGTTTGGTGCCTATTTGGGAGGTAACATTCACAATTAGTGTTTTCAAGTTTGATTTCAAAGTTAAATTGGGTGCTACTTGTGATTGTTTCTCAGATTTAGGGCTTGCGTGTTGTGTGTATTGATTGCTATTTGGGGATTCTTGAGTTGCTAGTGTGTCTTGAAGTTCACAATGGTTCGATCTAAGAGAGCCCGCACCGATGAGGAAGGTACACCTTCTCCACCGTCCGAGTCTTCATCGGCGGCGGTGGATAAAGATCGTTACAAGGCCCAACCGCCCACGCTTCTTCAGGCTAACCTGGAATTGCGAATTCGGTTCCGGGATGAGCATCATCGAGAGAGATATGAGCTTTATCAACACCGGAAACTTTGTGCTCCGGACGTTTATGATGAAGCCACAGTGAAGAGGGTGTATTGTGGCCCCAGTTTTGATTATATTATAAGGGTCTTGGGTTGGGAGTCCTTCATTAAGATTGACGAATCTCTTTACGATCAACCGATTCTTGAGTTCCTCAGTTCTTTCCAAGTTGAGGATGTTAATACACGCCACGCTAAGTTCCGTTATAGGGTGGACAACAAGGAGAAAACGTGCACGGTCAAGAGTTTTGTCAGTACTTGGAGTTCTGCGGATGGGTTGTATTATGAGGAGAGTGTGCATTTTGATGAACAATTTGCTATGAAGAGTCGACTTGTTGGCGTCGGAAACATCAAGCGGCAAATGCTCTTGAGGATTGCTCCTTCTTGACCAGAAATTCCAAGTCGTGACTTTTGTAACTTAGCGATTCGAATCTTTCATCGTAGTTTCAAATTCGGTCTTGGAAGAGATGATGGGAGGGCAAATGTGCGGAGGATGATTTGTTTATCATCTTTAACACCCTCGAGAAGCGGGTGAACACGGTCTGCATTTTGCATTGCTTCAAAGACATTACCTCTAAACACCTTACCTCTACAATTGGAATGGGGCATATTATTTGCCACTTTTTGATGAAGAAAGGTTTTGGAGGATATATCCACAAGTTCACCGAGATATTTTCCGACCCCATCGGCGGTGTTAGGTTGCAACGCATGGGTATCTTTGGCGTCACAACACAAAGCATATATACAAGCGGCTTGGATAAGTATGCAACTTCCATTCATTTGGACCATGCGAGTTGCGTTGGTTGGATGTGACCAATCAACATAGCGGTCATGTGGCGAAAATCCAAGGAGCAACCGTCGAGTTGGGGGGCCCGATGACCCATTTGTGAGCGGAAATGTGGAAGAAGAGGAGGAGCCGGCAACCCAGGGTGAGGCTAGTGGTAGTAATTCCCAAGAGATTACGATGGGGCACTTGGCCGGTTAGACCAAGAGTGTTGACCTCGTGAGCAATGAACTTTGCTACAAATCGCACAACTTGATGGAGAGTCAGCGGGAACTCCTTCGTCTTGTGATCGACTCTTGAGCAGCGCGAAGGATACTTTGGTAGCTATGACGAGTACTTCCAGCAACCGAATCAATATTGGAGAGATTGGGGTTATGATCATTATGCTATCGCCGACCATTCACCAGCACCGCCCGACTATGTCAACCAGTATTACCCGACTTACTTCCCCTACTATCCGTACCCTCCTCCGGGAGGCGATGAGCAGTGATTGTGAGCATTCCGCACTCCCCTCTGTTATTTTACATTAGCTGTGTGTTTTCATTTTGAGATATACATGCGCGGTTGTGTGAAGTTTACGGGCGATGTGAGGCATTTCACCCTTGATTCCCGCCTCATATAGTGAGATTCGGGGTTGAGGTTAGTCAATGATCATGTACATTTGTGAATATTTGAAGTTTCTTTTTCTGATGTTGCGTTCGTGGATCGTGTGCTTGGATGTGCTTTACTTGGCGATTTTCAGGTATCATCTTTTAACCATCCTTCTCATTGTGAATATATTGTTGATCCATGTTGCATGCTTGATTTTCTTTTTGGGTGGCGAACCCCTTGAGTGTGAATGTTGGGATATCATTGTTGTTGGAGCCGTGTGGGCTCGGGTCGCCACCCCTTGAGTTGTGTGTTTTTAGGTTTTCTACCTTATTTGTGACACCCTTCTTCTCACAATGGGGACATTGTGAAGTTTTGTGTGGGAGTGGGGGGTGATACTTCCATTTGTCATGGGTAGATCACCTAGTTTTGAGTCTTTGTTTTCGTTTTTCGTAGTTTGTGTCGAAAAATTTGAAAAATTTTGTGTGAAAAAGTAGAAAAAATGGGGAGTGAAAAACCTTAAAAGTTTTCGTTTTTCGTTTTGTTTTTGTTTTTTGCTTTGTTTCTTGAATTTCGTTGTTGAAATCAGGAAACCGTTCTTAATCTTCTTTGAAAGAAACCTTTTTGAGCATTTTCGACCATAACTTGGACAATGGCCATGACTTATCTCTACTAGACCTCTACATGGAATGGGAAGGCGGAATCCTCAATTCTCACACGCTTTGACTGTGAAATCTTACCTAAGTTAGACGGTTTTAGTTGTTCAATTGCTCAAGTTCTTAATTAATGCATTAAATAATTACTGTCGGGCCTACCGTCATGGGTTGGTTTGGGTGGATCGGCACCCTATGCCCCTTAAGTGCAATGACTCACGTATGGAGAAACCCAGCAGGGAGGGTAACCCTTTGCGAAGGCCGGTGCTTAAATCCCGCAATACCCGACACAAACGCTCTAAAAGACACAAAACGGATTGAGTGGAAATAAAAGAGCGGTTTTGGAAGAAAAGAAAGAAAAGAAAAAAAAGAAAAAAAACAAAAACAGAAGGAAAAAAAAGAAAAAAAAGAAAAAAAAAGAGTTGAGCAAAATAATGATAAGAAAGAGAAAAGTAAAAAAAAGAGAAAAGAGCAAAGTAAGAAAAAGAAAGAAAAGAGAGGTTGAAAGAAGAACCAAGAGTGAAATAGGCTAGATAATTCCGAGCTTGAGCATGAGAACAACTCTGATTGTCTGGTTTAGGTTAGGAAAGACCGACTAGAGCTCACTTGCACATATGCACGAGGTATTTTGCTCATCAGGAAGTGTTTTGGTTCAAAATTTCTAAGATTGGCAGTTGTTTGGGTTAGACGTTGTGAGATGCTCATAAGATCGAGTCAACATTAAAATTTTAATGAACTCAAATTCGAATAACGGTCCGATACACGCTTTACGGGCTTAAATGCTACCAAGGGTTGGACAAAGTCAAGCTAAGATCTCGGGCTTTAATCAAACTCCTTTGATTCAGGCCCAAGAGAGACCTCTAGGCCCTCTTTAACTTTTGCATGACTATTGCCCAAACTAAAGCGGCATTTGGGCGAAAATGAATTATGAGACCGACTCTTAGAATGAAAAAATGAAACACATAACACATAATTTACACATAGCACAATAAGAATGACATAGCATATAAATGGGTAATGCACCTAACCAAGGCTCTATATTTAAGGGTTTAAAGTCGGATACCTAGAACTATCATACTCATGTCTCTCGCGCGCCACAAATTCTATGCAGTTCATAGTAATGTGACCCGTGTGTTTTTCGCAAAATTAAAGGGAAATGTAAATTCATAGTCACGAGAATTTTGGAGTGCTTTATGAGTGGGAAAGTAACTCGCGATCTTCTTGAAATGTAAAGTTCATTCTTTTATGAAGTCGGAAGTATACTTTACCCGAGAGAGAAATTTGGGTTAAATCCTAGACGGTACCTTTGGGTTCATCCCGATTTATAAAAATCAAGATGGAGGTCCGTATGCTTGATGCCTAACCAAATAATAAAACTTACAAAAATTAATTTCTCCTTTTCTACTAAAAAAAAATTTAAAAATCGGCTTTTGAAGTTTTACCCTCTTAAAGTAAGTCCCTAGTGGAGTCGCCATTTGTGGGACCCGGGAAAATCCCCGTTAGTGTCCCTCGCGGTAAACGGCGAGTCGAAATGGGTATCTTTTCTTTGAACAGATTTACTTGAATTTCCCGTTAATTAATTTTCCATTATTATTATGCTCAAATGACAAATTTTGAATTTTATTTAGAAATGAAGAAATTATGTCCGATCAGAAAATAAAAATGAAAAACAGTAAAACAAAACACGCAAACCAAAGTGTCTCGGGATTCGAACCAAACCCACTGACCGGGTCACATACCTGGAGGCATGATGTTGGTATGAAGTTCGGAACGATTCCCGAGGCTGGGGATCAGACCCGAACCAACAGACTACTAGAATGCCTGGAGGCATGCTGTTGGTCCGACGTTCGGGAACGATTCCCGAGGCTGGGGATCAGACCCGAACTAATAGAGCACCAGAATACCTGGAGGCATGCTATTGGTCTGAGGTTCGGGAACGATTCCCAAGGTTGGGGATCAGACCCGAACCAACAGACCACCAGAATACCTGGAGGCATGTTGTCGGTCTGAGGTTCGGGAACGATTCCGGCCTGGGATCGGACCGAACCAAGAGACCACCGAATACACGGAGGCATCGTTGTCCGAGATTCGTGAACGATTCAGGTGAGGATCAGACCCGAGCCAACAGACTAAGCAGAATACCAGCAGGTATTCTGTTGGTCAGAGGCTCGGGAACGATTCCCAAGGTACCTCTATTTGCACATTTTGGTTTTATTCCATCAATTTTTAATTTTCTGTTTGAACATAAATATCTAAAATCGAAATAAAATATTTAAAAAAGCCAAAAGAAACAAAATAATAAAATTAAACAAAGAGTCGCCAATTAATTTTTATACGAGAATTAATAAACTCAAAATTAGTGACTCCACAAACCACGAACCATGAGATTCGAATCCGGGGGTAAGGTTACGAATTCGAGAATAAAAAATCTCGAATTCTCCCGTTCAACGAACGAACTCTACTAAACTGGGTAAAAAAAGAGAAGAGAAGAGGAGAAAAGAAAAGTAGAAATGGAGTATTAATCAATGTAATTTATTTTATTTAGTTGCATTCAAATGCAATAATAAATGCGAGAAATAAATATACTAGAGATAAAATGAAATTAAACATGAATAAATCTTATTTACAAACATTCAAGTTTATTTAGGTCGAGTGTATTATTAACTCAGTTTACAAGATAATACAAGTGGAAGAAATAGAAGGAGAGAGAGAGAATGAAATACCAATTAAGATGAATGCAAAATGAGTGAAATGAAGGAGGGAGAAGAGAAAAAATCCCCTAGTGTCAACACGCTAGGGTGATTTTGGTGTGAAGGGTGAGTGAAATATGATGGGGTATTTATAGGTGAAATCGGGGTTGGAATTTAGGTTAGAAGAAAAATAGGGCAGCAACCACAATACTTGCAGGCATGGTGGGCTTTGGAGGCGCCCAACTGCGCGCTTCCCGAGGAAATCTAGGTCAGGCCTGACCCACTTGAATACCTGCCGGTATATTGGGCCTAGGAAAAGCCCGACTGCATGCTTCTCGAGGGGTGCACGCTTCCCGATGTGACACTGGGTCGGGCATGACCCATCCACATACCTGCCGGTATGTTGGGCCTGGGAGAAGCCAGTTGCACGCTTCTCGAGGTGGGCACACTTCTCGTGGTGGGCACGCTTTTCGAGGTGAGCACGCTTCTCGAGGCTTCACTTTTTTGGGTTGTTTGGGTTAAGCTTTTTTGTGATGGCTTTTTTTTGGGTTTTTCGTTCATTTCTTCATCTTTTTGCATTTTAAAATTCTTGGCATTTTCCTAAATTAAAATAAAATAAAAATAAATTACAATATTTCTAAAGTTGAAATGAGCGCCAAAATTCAGCGTCGACAATTCTAAATTAACTCTATATGTTCTATTATCAGTATTAAGTGATCTTAAGTTTAAATTTCTTGAATAATTCATACTATATGTTCTAGGGGATTTTTGCTTTTTGGACCCTGTATTTTGGGGGTATTTACATTATGGACCCCCATGTTTCAAAGTTTGCAATTTGAACCCTGTACTTTGATTCCGGCAACACTCTGGGCATAACTAGAGGGGTCCGGCCAAAAGAGGCCCTTATTGTAGTTTGAACGATTTTTCTTTCCAAAATTGCCCCTAGATTATTTTTGAACTGCCGAAGTTACCCTTCAATTTAGTCAAACATTTCCACGCCCCTCACTCACCTCTCTCTCCTCTGCTTGCTCAACAATGGCTCCGAAGATGGCTCCGCATTTTCCCTCAATTCCTTTTTCTGGTAATAACAAGATCTTGTGAAATCCCAACTCAGAAGCAAGCAATACTCAGTTACAATCAGGATGAAATACTTGACTTCTGTCATGCCAAAACTCAACCAATCCAACTCGATTTGCCAAATATTTCACCAAGCAAACTGATTTACTGATGAATAAACAACAATTACAAGAACTACAAACCTAATTCCGAAATGAAAGCAATATCAAATCTCTCTTACACATTTAGGCAGGTGGAGAGCAAATTTGGTAAGTCGAGCAGCACCTCCGGAGCTATGGAAACTTCGCAGCGCTCATCCATTAACAAAATCAAAAGCTTGGGATACAAATACTGGCAGCATACATACACATACATAAAAATGGGAAATTGGATTCTAATGAGCATAACTATAAGTGTGGAGAGAGAGAAGAGGAAGAAGAAGAAAGAAGCAACAGTAACAGTAACAACAGCAGTAGAGTAGCAGAAGAAGAAGAAGAAGAAGAGGCCATGACGTCGAAGAAGAAGGAGAAAGAGAAAGAATCAGAGAGATAGAGAGAGAAAGAGGAGGGAGACGGGGAAGAAGAAGGAGAAGGAAAAGGAAAAGGAAACAAGAGAGAGAAATGAATAAATGGCATAAGGGCAAATCGGTCAGTTCACTAGGCAAATCGGAGCCCAACATAAGTTTGGGCTAAATTTTTTTGGCCCATATTATACAGGGTTCAAATTGCAAACTTTGAAACATGGGGGTCCATAATGTAAATACCCCCAAAATACAGGGTCCAAAAAGCAAAAATCCCTATGTTCTAGAGGTATTAAGCTAGTTGTAGTTTCTTCTTCGTTTACTAATTTAAATTCTGTTAAAGCAGGTATCCTTGCTTCTTGTGCTTGAGGAGTAATGACATAGCTTATTGTAGAAAATAGAGGATCTATCTTAATTTTTTCTTTTTGGTTTATCTTTTATCGGGAAATTTGTATTTGAGAGTATATATAAACATCTATAATAGAATGCTAATGCATTGTTTCCTGATTTAAGACCAATATCTGTAAGAAGTTTAAATTGTAAGTTTAAATTGTAAGACCAATATCTGTGGGGTGGGGGTGTTTGCATAGACTTTAGGTCATCAATATCATGGTGATCAATTGCTGGGCATTTCTCCTCTAGCGTGCTAGGCAAAAGTGCATATGCATAGATAGCACTCAGAGCAGTGCATGCCAACCCACAATATTGTTACTGAACCTGTGTGTTTGTGATGAATCGCAAGGCAATTCTCCTTTGGCATGGCCAGGACCTGTCAATGTCCATAAAACCATAGTCTGCATGCCAAAGGAGAATCACATTGTTATTCACCAACCACATTTCTTGATTTTGATCTGTGACTGATTGCACTCCGTTGCATAAATAATGGGATCCTATTTATATAGCAAACAATCTATACCCCACAATGAGTTAATGCCAAATACTACTGGCATAGGTCGTACCTGGAATAAAAGGAATACATGCTGCTAATGAGATACCCCATGAACACACTATAAGTTCCCAAAATTTGAGACCCATCAGAGTTGTATTGAAGGAGTTATGACCCAAAGCGTGAAGGCGCGTGCATTTCTAACCTTTGAACGCCATTATTAGCTTGTGTTTATTCACCCGGTTCACAACCAAACCACGATGCCAAATAATCATGACATTTCGGGATGACCCAACATCCCATAGGTCCTCATGGTTATCGACAAGTCTTGAATCTCTTCCCGGCCATTCGAAATATCCGTGGAGAAGTTTGGATCCCGACTATGGACGTCTCGCCTTAGCCAAGCTAAATTGACGCTCACCACCCCGCTCTTCTTGAAGGTATAACGATTCTTGAGAACAAGTGGGTGAACGTACTTAGCACGGTGTTGCCGGTTAGCTCCTCTATCCATGTTGTCGTCGAAATCCCCGATATAAGCATCACAAGAGAGTGCAACTATCGATGCTTGCTGAACCGTTGGCTTAACCTTGAACGTGAAAGCTTGGACCCGGTCCCAAAACTGTGTTGGTGCTTATATTTCCAGAAAACCTGTTCGAAGTTCTCGACATTCTGTTTGCCAGTAACCCTAAGGACGTTCACCATAGGAACGTTCATATTCTGTCTACATTCTGTTTCAAAGAAATAAAGGTGGTTATTCAGTTATGTTTTATTGTCCTTTATTTCAGTTTGCATTGGTTTATTCCAAGTTGAACCTTGATCTGAAAAGATCAAGACCCTAACGTCCTTTATCAATGAGCATTTGTTCAGAATTTTTATAATCCTATTCACCCCCCCCCCTCTAGGGTTCTTTTAGAGTGGTTGAGGCTTTGTTCTTTTCCTATGAGGTCGAGTTATTTCATATCAACGTCATGTGCAGGAATTATACACTTGGTGTGAAATGTTCAAATTGAAGTTGAACAGAAATGCTAACTGTTTTGACATTTTGCACTCATGTGCAGGAACCAAATATAGGTAGGTGACTTCTGCACTTACGGTTAGGTCTAGCTACATATATCTCATGAAAGAAGTTCTAGGGTAAGTCATCTTTACCTTTCCTATGCAAGCTCCTTAACAGAAAACTGTATCTGAATAGCCTTTTAGCCTTCTCCAGAACAATTATCAGATTACCTGGAGAGAATATTATAGTTATTTGTTTTTACCATCCTGATTAACAAGATTATCCCGAATTTGGTGTTTGAAGATGAGATACACGTAAGTACTCATGATGTCAGACTGTCAGGTCCTATGAAATAGAAGTGGCTAAAAGTGTGAGACTAACTGTGGAAATCAGAGACACCCTCCCCCTCCTTCCCCAACACACACCCAAAAAATATAAAACAAAGAAAAATCTATCTTAAACAATCACTACATTCTTTAAAATTTTAGGTTCCTGCTACTAGTTAATTATAAGGAGTCCTCTGTTGCCATTGGTTCGTTACTACAGTTAAATCTTGACAAGTGGTGACACTTGCATTGTTCCTTGATGCAATCTTCGATGTCAACTAATATGGATTGACAATTTCTCTTGAATGGACTTAACATGATGAAATGTGTCTTGAGGTTCTAAGCTGCCCTACATAAGGTAGTCAATGGTGCTGGATCTGAAAGTGCATATGTAAGCCATCCACGCTTCTTACGAGTCCTAAATTTGAATGCATGCATCCTAAGTAGTATCCATTGCGCGCGCGCACACACACACAGTGTGTGATCATCATAATGGTGAATTGCATATCAATGCTCCTTTGGCATAACAAGCGTAATGCTTGTGCATGGTCTTCATGCTGCA
This sequence comes from Portulaca oleracea, assembly GCA_029582165.1. Taxonomy (NCBI): domain Eukaryota; kingdom Viridiplantae; phylum Streptophyta; class Magnoliopsida; order Caryophyllales; family Portulacaceae; genus Portulaca; species Portulaca oleracea. The sequence goes on from CM055870.1 coordinate 19,350,389, forward strand.
TGGCAAAGGAGAATCACATTATTATTCACCAACCATTTGTCTCCTATTTCTTTTTGTCGTTGCTTGCTCACAGATGACAGAAACTAAATAGACTTGTATTTATAGCCCAATGATCTTGCACTTCTAAGACTGCTTGCCCCCGGAAGGCATAAACTTAGACTTATATTTATATTCCAATGAACTCACACTTTGTGTGACCATATTTCTAAAAGGGTGGCATATGCTAGGAGCCTGGAATAATAAGAATGGATATGTTGCATTTGTTCTGCAGTCAAGCTGTGATGTTAGAGAATAAGATCCACCAAACAACTTTATTACTTAGTATTTTCCTCCTTGCAGTGGTTGCTCAACCATTGAAATTACTTGCATAGATTTTTCCATTAGCCATGACTGTAAAGTAAATTCAATCTCAACAAACAGAGAGACGGCAAGAGTATCTGTTGATCCCTTACGCTTCAGAACACTGAAGTATTGAAATAGTAAGCTATACATTGCTGGTAGAGAACTTTCAAATTCCATGAAGAATACATTTATGCCTATCTCTGGTATATCCTTAAAACTTAGAAGGATGGATCATAAGCGTGTATAGTTTTTGATGGAGAGTATAATTGTGAATTCATCAAATAGAGGACATTTCCATTGCTATAATTTCTTCTATCACCCCTCCCCATTTTTCTGCTTATTCCATGGCTTTTGACACTACCTTCATTTTTCAACATATTGCTTTCAAATCATTTCCATTGCAATTTCCTGCTTGATCTACACCTGTACAAAATTGAAGGATTATGAAGAATAAGGGCTGAATAGAAATGATTAGGAGGGAAAAGAGGAAATATGATATAAAATAAAATGTATGTTACTAGAGGATTTTATTTTGCGAAAAGCATTAGATCATGCTCTAGGATTTTTGTGGTTATGCTAAATAGCAAGCATATATGCCGCACCAGTCATTTTTTCACACAAAGTAAATCCTTTTTCTACTTTCGTAAACCTTCATTACAATTATTTCAGAACCTTAGGACTTCTAAACTCGTAGCTCACTCCAATAGTAAACAAGTAGATTTGAGTTTTGACTTTCCCTAAGGGCAATCCAAAGCATGCTTTTCTTGGGAATAATGCAACACTATAACGACAATACCATGTACACTTTTTGGTGGTTAAAAGTGTCTTCCTAAGGTGAACAATGGACGAGAATGAATTGTGCTTAATAGTGATGCTACAAATAATAAGTGCATGATTTAGGACCTTTTCTTTTCTTATGATGTGCTGAGAATATGTTTTTTCCAAAGAACACAAGAAATATGCCACCACCTATAAAATTTGTATTCTGCATGAATTTGCTGACAAGTGGTGTGTGCAAAGTGAATGGATGCATTACGGGACAATTACTCTGTTGGCATTTGACCACTGTTCCTTTGGTTTTGGAATGTGGAGTGAGGATGCTTACTGCCAAAGGAGATTTGCTCAGAAATAAAGCTTTGCAATCATCTTATTGAAGAAACTCAAGCCTAGATTGAGGACCTCATCGCAGCAAGCTCCCAGGACCTCCAGCTCCAGCACCAGCATTAAAGATTTTGTTTGAAAGACTGACAAAATTAATTTAGGGAAGTATCCACTAAAACCCTAAATAATATTCTTTCCTACTCTTTCTGATTTGATGTAATAACGATTGTTTCCTTGATTCCAGGAACTCAATTTATGGAAAGCAAATCAAGGATATCAAATTTGTATGAAAGATTGAGAAATAACTCACAAGAAGGAAACTATCCCCACCAAGATCAAGGAGCCGTTGCTGCATCAATATATATATACATATTGAAGACCTCATTTAAGATACTATGGCTCAAAAAGGAAATCGCATGCAAGATTGAGGATCATCTCAGAAAAGGAAATTAGTGTCCCTCAAGCCTATAAATATTAGTGTCCCTCCTTCATACGAAGGTGTGGATTTCCAAGCAAGTAAATCTGAGTAGGAACTTTGTGTGAGAAAGTTCTGTGTGTAAGAATATTGTGTAATATTCTGAATGTAGCCACAATTGTAAGTGGTGAGTTTGTGTGTAACCAGTGAGGGCACTAGTGAGGACCTCTAGGGTCGAGTAAGTGAAGTGAGGAAGAAGCGTCACATTGAAATCATCTTCTCTGTCTGTAACTGCCTCTTCTGTGAGGCCTCAAGTACAAAAGGCGTCTGCAAGGCCTTCTGTCCCAGTAAGCTATTTTGAGGACCTCCTCTTTTCTAAGAACTTTTGTTTGATTAATAAAGAAGTATTTTTCATTTTATAAAAGTGCTATTAACCTTGTTGTGTTGATTAAGTGCAGAATTTTATACAACCCTATTCACCCTCCCTCTAAGGTTATTTCAATTGGTATCAGAGCGGGTCCACAAATTCAAGAGTTTAACCACTCGTGGAAAATATCATGGCCGCTATCAACACAAATGAAGCTCCTCAAGGACGCTCATGGAAAATAGCTCCACTGCTTACTTGAGAAAACTACAGGTCGTGGAAAAGACAAATGGAGGTCTTCCTCAAGGACCAAGATGAGGACTTCTTGACTGTGGTTACCGAGGGAGATTATCCCACTCCCACGAAGAAGAACAGTGCTGGTCAAGATGGACCAAAGAAAAGATCTGAAATGACCAAGAAAGAGTTGGAGCAATTGAGAAAAAATACTCATGCCCTAAACTTGGTTTATTGCAGTTTAAATTCGAATGATTATGAACGTATATCTAATTGTGAAACTGCGAAACAGGTTTGGGATTACTTGATAACCTCATATGAAGGCAGAAGTCAAGTCAAGGACACCAAAGTAGATATCCTTGTCCAAAAGTATGAGGCCTTCCGAATGAAGGAAAATGAGACTATTAAAGAGATGTTCAAAAGATTCAGCAACATTACCAACCACCTCATATCTCTGGGAAAAACCTACCCAAATGAGGAACAAGTTAGAAAGGTCCTCCGATGCCTGCCTAGAAGAAATTGGGGTCCAAAAGTCACAGCCATTGAAGAAGCTCAAGATCTCAAGGCCCTCAAACTGGAGGAACTCATTGGAAAACTATTGGCCTATGAGATCCAATTGAATGACCTCTCTGAACCCAAGGAAACTGCCCTTAAGGCAGTATGTAAATCTGATAGTGAGTCAGATGATGATGAGGAGGAAGATACAATGGCAATGATGGCTAGAGGGTTCAGAAGATTATACAAGAAAAATCCAACCTTTCAAGGATACATCAAGGATGAACAAAACAGAAAAGCAACCTCAAAAGGTAAGTCCTCATTAAGAAAAGATGCTGACACATTCACTTGCTTTGTTTGTGGAAGCTCAAAACACCTTATGAAGAACTGCCCTCAGGCCAGAAGAAACAAAGACAAGAGAAACAGTCAACCTCAACGGCATAACCATGAGGCAATGATGGCAACATGGAGTTATAGTGATTCCAGTGAAGGCCACGGTGAGGTAGAAGAAATAACAAATGTATGTCTGATAGCAAACACAAGTGAGGATCAAGATCCAACCTCATCTCATGACGAGGTAAACATTGATGACCTCCTTAATCTTTCACCATTACATCTTGCTCATAAGTGTATGCATCTTTTTAAATACTCTAAGTCTTTGATAGAAAGAATCAAACACCTTACCAACAATATTCAAAGTCTCTGTGAGGCCATAGAAAGCCTGAACTCTCAAAATGACCTCCTGTTCACAGAAAGCAATAGACTGTCTCTTGAGGTCAAAGACTGCTATAAAACCATCACTCAATTATCAAATGAGGCAGTCACTAGTTCCCATCCTTACCAAAGCAAACCAGTCTCCACAACCCCCTCTTCTCAACCTCGGACCAAAATTCCTACAAATCATCCTCCCATAGGACCTCTCCTTCCTACACCTAATACACCACCTCTCAAAAACTATCGGTCCAAAAGTCCTCCTTTCCATGCCAACAAAGGACCTCTCCTTCCTATCCTAAACATTCCGCCTCTCAGAGAAAATCATCATAGAGGACCTCCTACAGAAAATAAAATAAGGACCTCCTTAAATCCTCTGTCTAAAGGAACTAGACCTCCATGCATTACTAAAATCTGGGTCCCAAAGACCTCATTGCAACGATCTCATCCTTGGTCAGAGACCAAGAAAGGTATAGTGTCTTCTATTACAGGTATGCTTCAAACACAGAGATCCAACCAAGCTCTTCAAACTGAAAATCAACAAGAATGCAAGAGAGATCTTTGGAGACAAAATCCAAGACAAGATCCTAGACATTGGGAAGGTCGTGAAACAATACCACCCGCACCATTTGACGAGGAGTCGTCTATTATGAGGACCTCAACCTATGCACAAACAGTCAAATTGAGGGGGAGTCCTATCATCCATCCTCCCTACATGTGGTCTCTCTCCTCCTCCCAGGTTCGTCAACTCACTGCATGCCTGGACCTCTGATGCCCTCATCAGCATGGCCTCTCGGGCACCTCAAAATTTAATCAGGGCCTGGTCAAGGTGTCCTCAGCATTTCTTCTCCTCCTATCCCTCCTTCTCCCTCTCTCTTCCTCTACTTATTTTGGCTACACAATTTAGTACTTGTACTCTCTTGTTTCCTTTCTGTCTGAAAGACAAAAGGGGGAGATATCCTTGGTCCGTAACCGAAACAATATGGTGAACTGTTGCTTGCTACTATATGATACTCTATTACAAGAATGTACTAGTGCATCTACTACCTATACTTGTTGTACTTTGAGAATGCACATGAGTTCTATATATGGAATTTTGTCTTTCAAACAAAAAGGGGGAGATTGAAGAAACTCAAGCCCAGATTGAGGACCTTATCGCAGCAAGCTCCGAGGACCTCCAGCTCCAGCGCTAGCATTAAAGATTTTGTTTGAAAGATTGACAAAATTTATTTAGGGAAGTATCCACTAAAACCCTAAATAATATTCTCTCCTACTCTTTCTGATTTGATGTAATAACGATTGTTTCCTTGATTCCAAGAACTCAATTTATGGAAAGCAAATCAAGGATATCAAATTTGTATGGAAGATTGAGAGATAACTCACAAGAAGGAAACTATCCCCTCCAAGATCAAGGAGCCGTTGCTGCATCGATATATATACCAATTGAAGACCTCATTTAAGATACTATGGCTCAAAAAGGAAACCGCATGCAAGATTGAGGATCATCTCAGAAAAGGAAACGATCTTGAAGAATGAAAGAAGATGTTGCCCTCAAGCCTATAAATATTAGTGTCCCTCCTTCATACGAAGGTGTGGATTTCCAAGCAAGTAAATCTGAGTAGGAACTTTGTGTGAGAAAGTTATGTGTGTAGGAATATTGTGTAATATTTTGAGTGTAGCCACAATTGTAAGTGGTGAGTTTGTGTGTAACCAGTGAGGACACTGGTGAGGACCTCTAGGGTCGAGTAAGTGAAGTGAGGAAGAAGCCTCACGTTGAAATCATCTTCTCTGTCTATAACTGCCTCTTCTGTGAGGCCTCAAGTTCAGAAGGCGTCTACAAGGCCTTCTGTTCCAGTAAGTTATTTTGAGGACCTCACAGTCTTCACCTTAGCCGAGTTGTAACCTCCTCTTTTCTAAGCACTTTTGTTTGATTAATAAAGAAGTATTTTTCATTTTATAAAAGTGTTATTAACCTTGTTGTGTTGATTAAGTGCAAAATTTTTATACAACCCTATTCACCCCCCCCCCCTTCTAGAGTTATTTCACTTATGAACTTTGTTTTTTCCATCATTGGGTCTCTGTTGTCAATTTGCTTAATCTAGGCCAAGAAAAGAATCACTGTCTCTTGGTTTCCAGCATTTTTTCAATCTTTCATTGTCTTTCTGCTAGTTTTCAAGATTTTTAAGGCAACATACATCTTGACCACAAATGGTGGTTGTTCCTACTGTTTGGAGCAGCATGATGTGCTTTCGGTTGCTGTATTGAAAATAAATTACTGGTACTTCGTATAGGAAAGTTATGATGACAGCGAAACATTGATTGGAGCTTCATGGATCACATAAAAGTTAACTTTCCTCACATATGATGCATATATGTCATATCTAGTGGGGTAGCTGCCCTAGCGATGATGTATAGTTGTTTATGAGGAATCAACGATGCAGCATAACTGCATTCCAAAGTGTGCTGGTTCAAAGAGGACATCAGACAGGAAGTATCAGGTGAGATTAGGGCCAACATTCTGAATTTGAGTTTAGGGGTTTTTTTTTATCAAGAATCCCTTCGTGTATCTTCGCGCAATTGTCACAGTTATGTTGTTTTCCACTTTATTTTGGTCATAAGCTTATATTAGACTCAGTTTGTGATATGTGTTTCATGTTCCCAGATGATTGAAGAAAGCTTGGTCGCATCTTTGAAATAGATCGTATGCATAGATCAGATGCTCTGGCCTCTTATGTTGTCACTTTGTTATTTGTTGATAGTTTATATCGTCTTTGGATAAGTTACTCTCGCGAAATATTGTAATTTAGCTTCATAAGGAATTTCTTTCACAGAGAACCAGAATGCAGTTATGTCTAATATTGATTACTATAATGGCAAGGAATCTTCATTATAGTTGAACTGTAAATAGTGTGTCCCAATTTGAATCCCTTATGGGCTTACTATGATATTGTTTTGTGTTTGTTGCTATTATTTGCGCATATTTAGATGCATAATAATACTATTATCATGGTATACTAAAGAAAAGCATCACAAGGGAAAAGCAGATTCAAAGAACCAAATTTGCTTTCTCTGATGAGAAAAGTTCAAAGGATAGCAGGATATGCTTTTTGTTGTGGAAAAATGCTAATGGATGTTCCCCTTCTCTCCAAGATCTCTTTGTCTTTGTGAGTGTGTGCCCACATGACAAAAATGGATATTCTTGAACTTGTTGCTTGCTTGTTGGTCCCGAATTGTTACCCACGTCCCACAGGTACAGAGAACAATATCAGAATATAAGTTTTCTTGCACTTTTGGTTTCCTTTTTTTTGATACTTTTGCCATTGAATTCAAAAACATCCAAAGAGAAACCCTTCTTAATACTATTCATATATTTCTTTATAGTTTGATTTCAATTTATTTGAGTAGATTAGATACTGCTCCTCAAAGAGAATTGGTGGAATAGTCACATTAGAACATAATCCGAGCATATGTAAGATTTGACAAGTATAAGATTACATGTTACCCCCTTCTGTGCTGTTATGATTGTTTAAATACTTTCTCGTCAAAAATCCTACCACACATATATATTGTACTTTTATGATGGATGATTCTGGGTTTGCTAACAACATATCATTAGTTGGTGTATGTCCTTTTATTTTTATTTGTATGTGTGTGTGGGTGTGTGCTTGTCAAGGGAAAACAATAAAAATTGGTGTACATAAAATGACATGAAATATCATCACCTGATTGCTTCCACTGACAAACCCAAATTACTTGTGTATTCTCCTGTTGTGTTTAAAAGACTGAGCAGAAAAGATACTCGAAGTAATCCATATGTCATAATCATGGAAAATTTGCTTCAGGATGAAATGACCCTGAAAAGCTTGCTTGCCATGGGCCCATACAATCTAATATTATCTTTGAGTCTATTCTGAATATATATGTTGAAAACATTATCAATTTCCCAATTAAAGTTAAAAATGAATGATAAGATAATATTCCTTAGTTTCACTTCTGCAGTCTTATTCAATATATGCAACCCCAAGTTTCCAAGAGTCAATCAGTACATCATATGACTTGTTTAAATGGTTAAGAGAAAGTTGTAGCATATGCTAGAGGACAATTCCAATTGAGATTTCTATTTGTTAGTTTTCTCTTTGAAATTCTCAAGTTTCAACCCATACTGATGGGTTGTTGTCTCATTTCTCCTTTTCCAACTTTCTAAGATGTAGATGCCTTTTAAATGTGAAAAAACTTTTGTTGTAACTTGTGAAATCCCTATAAAACAAGTCAACCTAATACTTATTTATGAATAAATTAACCCTGTGAAAGGTTTATTATTAGTATTTGATAAATAATTGTCATTAGCCTGGCTAAACTGATCCACACTGACTACATGACCTAAATGATTTGATCTATAAATCATTAGTGCCTCATCCTAAGCAAATATTAATAGCATTTTTTTGTGTAAGGCTATTGGATAAACAATATCGGAAACCCTCCCAAACCCATCTGCATTCAAGGGCAAAGTACTCCAAATACAAATTAGACTATAAATGTGGATTAAGCTGCAATATAATTTACGTTGCAAACTAAGCGATCTAGGAGGGATTCTCAGTAAGTGATAACTATTGCATGGTTGTTGAAGCAGAAGCGCATTCCTTGGATATTCCATCAGCTTGTTTGAGCCATTATGGAGTGACAAACCTGCAACCATTCTTAGTGACCCAGTGGCCATGTACAGTCCAATAGAAGTTTTGATTTGCAATTATGGGATTGGTTACTGGATAATATAGTCCCTTGAAATCCAAGCCAGATAGCATATCATCTCGGACTATTCCAGTGGAGTAACCCATGTCATGGTTTTGCTCGTAGATGTCCAAATCCATACTTATTCAGTAACTTATCCTTTTCCCTAGCTCAATGAGCTGAGATTTTAGATACCCTGTTCAATAACTATATAATCATGGACTACAGAAACCTAAGCATACCAGACCCATTCACATGATTCAACAACTACTTCTGATTAGACTTCTTATACGTGTTTATGTTGGAGTTCAGTTTAGTGTTCATATAATTTTAGCTTTTCACAATGTCTAACTAGCAGGTCTTAAATGTATGAAGCCAACTGAAGTCTGGTTGCTAATGCCTCAAAAGTCAACACTCTACTGCCTATGTTCATATTTATTTTGTTAATAAGTGTTGCATTTCACCATAATTTTCATATTCCGACCTTTGTATAAGAAACTTTTCGTATCACTGACAAACTATTTATTCTTCATGCATCGCCCCCCTCCCAAAAAACAAGAACACACACAACAACATATTATTATCCCATCTAGGTTAATTATAAGTTGAAGTCTCTATGAAGTCTTACCTTTCTATACTGTCAATTAACAATGAGAGTCTCCTCATCTCAGCCTAGTGATTCAATGAAACCAGGGCAAAAGGTATCAATTCTGAAATGGGTTATGGAATCCATTTAATTACCTTGTATAAGCCTCCTTTTGATATTTTGGTATCCATCTAGGATGGTCCCTATCCTCTCTTTGAATGGATATAACCTGAATATTGTTAAGTGCAACAAAATTGAGACAAAGAGAGATAATGGTTTTCTGAATCGTCATAGTAGTTAGTGAATTGCAGGGCAATTCTCCTTTGGCATGAAAAGGCAGTATGCCTATGCATGGTGTGCATGTGACATGCCAAGGAAGAATTACACTATTATTCACCAACCCTTTACCTCATATTTGTTCTAAGCCTGCTTGCTCAAAGAAAGCATAAACTTAGACTTGTATTTATATACTATTGAGCTTACACTTCTATAATGAGATACTCTTGGAACTAGTGGCATATGCTAAGGAGCCTGGAATAATAAGAATGCGTATGTTGCTTTTTTGAGATCTGCAGTCAAGCTTTGGCACTAGAGAATAAGAACCAGAAGTACCACACAATAGGTTTATTCCTTGCTAGCTTTGCCCAAGGTTGTGGTAGCTAATGTTAGGTGTGTGGAGACCAAGTTAGTTGGTAGGTGATTCAACAACACTACTCATCTAGAGGGAGTAAGTGGGTAGGTGTTCAACACTAGCAAGATAGTGTTAAGTGTGTGGAAACCAACCAAGTGGGTAGGTGTGACTCACAACCAAGTTAGTGGGTAGGTGAAGCAATTTATGGATGCTCTATAAATTGATTGTTTGTAAGCAAATTTGAAATAAGAGTGAAGTGTGTAAGGCACTTGTGAAGAGCAAGCAAGAGTGAGTCCTTCACCAAAAATACAACCATTGTAAATTGTAATCCTCATATTAGTAGTGCATCGATTCCGTGGTTTTTTTCCCCCTTTAGGTTTTTTCCACGTTAAACCTCTGGTGTCAAATTTCTTATTTCTTTTCCGCTCTTATCTTACATTGTTTTCGGTTTGCTTGAGTGCTCTTCGATCCTAACAACTGGTATGAGAGCTTTCAGGGCTGGTGAAAGAGAACTAGCTTCAAAACAATGGCAGGAGATAAGTATGAAATAAAGAAGTTTGATGGATCCGACTTCATCTACTAGAAGCTGTAGATTGAAGATTTGCTGCACGCAAAGTTGCTGCATGTTCCATTGCTGGACAAGCCAGATGAGATGAAGCAGGCTGAATACGATCTGCTAGATCGACAAGCGATGTCCCTAATCAGGATGTCATTGGCTCAGAACGTCATGTTTAACGTCATGGAGAAAAAGAAAACGAAGGAATTGCTGAAAGCACTGGAGAATATGTATGAGAAGCCTAGTGCAGAAAATCAGGTATATTTGTTCACTAAATTAACCAGCTGTAAGGTGGCTGAAGGTGGAGATGTGGCTGATCATATTAATGAGATTACTAAAATTTTATCACAACTTGATTCAGTGAAGATGGTTTTTGCTGAGAATGTTAGAGCTTGCGTATTATTGTCTTCTATGCCTGAGTCTTGGAGAACCCTTGTAACTGCTGTTAGTAATGCTAAGGATACTGATGAGTTGAAATTTGATGAGGTCAGGTCTGCACTGCTTAATGAGGGTCTTCGTAGGAAGAATTCTGGTGAGGAATATATCTTCGGGAATTGCATTAAGTGTCAGGGGTAGGAACAACAATGGGAATTCGAATAATTCCAGGGGAGGCAAGCCTAGGGACATGAGTCAAGTTGTGTGTATAGATCGATTTGATAATGGCGTATAGGGTGCAATGGATTTTGCACTTTCATTTGCGAAAATGGTCTATGAATACATTAATATCCTCTGCTTCTTTTTCATGAAATAGTAAGCAGCGAACGATTTCTAAATCATGGGTTAATAATTGAAATTTGCCTCACTAAATTGCAAAATTTTACAAAATTTAGGGGCGACACTGTTACATTCGACCTCTTCATTCCCGTCCAGGCAGGATTTCGGGACAAGACATTTCTATGCGTCTTACCCTTCACCAAATTGGTATTTCTGATGGTTTTGACACTATTTTTTAAATAGTAAATATTAATTATCAATTATAAAAATACCCTAATCGCATCAACTCCTTCAATTAAGATTATTTTAAGCTTTTTTTTTGAAATAGTTTTAATATATATAATATTGTTGTAATATATATATATATAATATTTTTAATGACAGGGTAAAATACTTTCTCAAGACTCATATCATTCAAAATGGTTTCTTATTTACTTGGATTGAGGATACTTAGTGATATATCTTTTTAAAAACAAAAGAACATATTTATTTTTTTATTAAACTATTTAAATATCCCGTGCATCGCACGGGTTAAAGATTAGTAATATTATAAAAGTAGTATATTTGATTTTTAAAATCCTGCACAGAGAGTGAATTTAGGTGAAATAGACCAATCAGGATTTAGAAAATTGAAATTGATAAAATTTATTCCCGCCCAACAATTTATTTAGTTTCTCGGATAATTAAGCAGTTAATAAGTAATTAGTGGGTATAATTATCCCTAGAAATCAGTAACCACCTTAATCCCTTCCTCCCCAAATCACGGGTTGGTTAACTGACCCTCCCCCTCAAATTTACTCTTTATACTAATTTTGATTTCACTTTCCGAACGCTCGCCTCCCCTTATCTCTCTCTGTCTCCTCTCATTCCCCCCACCCTCTCTCTCTGTGCATGTCTCACCTCTTTCCAGACTCGCCGGAAGATCTGATCGAAAGTTGCCATGTTGATATTCAACCATCTGGGCGGAATAGTAAAAACATTTAATTTGTTGCCTAGGTAAGTTAATCGAAACCCTCTTTTCGATTTTGGTGATTGAAAAGTAAAAACATTTGTTGTTGAATTTAATTTTGTTGAATTCTGGGTTCTCGATATAATTTTAATATGGGTTGAGTAATGGGCTAGATGTGGCGGTCGTTGGTGGGTACCGACGGCAGTGGGTGATGTTTACGCGCTGCCATATGTGGCTTAGACTTAGGGTAAGTCGTCTTCCATTGATTTATATATATGTATTTGTTTTGCCTTCGTCCTGTTTCTTCTCTCAATTTACGTTTCTGTAATGGATTTGATTGGCAAATTCAAGTTTGATTGTTTCAGTGATTATGCCCACTAAGTGTTTGATAATATTCGTCACTGAGTTGTTGCTAGGCAATGAAACTAAAATAAATGTTTAAAAGGGGAAGACTGTTCGGAGACTAAGCACCGAAATGGAATTGAGATAGGAATCCTTTCTGGGTACTTTTGCATGCCTGTACTTGAATAGACAATAGTTTCTATCTTGATCTTTGACTTGCATGTGCTCTACTGCCTAAGTGTAGTTTCGTTGTGATGTGGCAGAACTTGCAGGTGCCTCCTATAAACTTTAGTGTTCTAAAGCACTTTTTTGATGAATAAATTGCGGGCTTTCAACTATAAAAAAAAATGGTACTAGGATATGCAGTATTTTAGTTTCATTGCAGTGTAGGAATATGCAACAATGTTCACTAGAACAGAGAGCTTTGTTGTTTACTAAATTAATCAAATGAGTTAAAGGTCCATACTGGATTAATTTTGTAATAACTGGTGTTTTTCATAAGGTTGGGACAAAGGAGAGATAGAGCACTATAGAAGTCTATAGTACTTGAGGGAAAATCCTCAATTATGTGATTAAATTGACTAGGTGCCTACATTTCATGCTATTTTTATAACTAGATTCTCTTGTGCTTTTCCTTGGAGGTACAAAGGTGAAGAAGAAGGGGAGAAGACTAGTGTTCTGATTTGATTGCCTGGAATCCTCTCTTGCACTGGCTTGAACAATTAAGATGAGAAAAGAGATTAGTAAGATTTGATTGCCTGGTATGTTTCTCTTTTTCATTGTTGTTTTTTTTTTACTTATGATTTCTGCATCCTATGTAATTATTTATTTGTTCTTAGTGTTCTTCTTTATAAGTTGAATTGCATTACAACTTACTTGAGAAGGCATTGTACTTTGGTGCCATTATCATATTATATGGTCCTTGCCACTAAATTTTGCAATTGAGATACCAATTCCAATACCCAAAATTTAAAATTGTTCGCTGTTTTCTTTGGAAAGAAGCGGAGGATTTTGGGGCAGGTGAAGATGGATTATATCTATTATATTTTGCTCTTGCCTGTCTCCTAGCCGACGACATTCAACTATTATAGTTGATGCTTTGGTTTAGTTGGTCTTTCGAAGCTTGGATGCAAGTGTGTTACAATAGGTATACCTCTATTCTTATACTCTTACTTTCTATCCCACAATCTCTTTGATTTAGATACTCTTACCTTGGTGAGTCCCTTATTTGTATCCTTAAGTGATTGTTGAGCTAAGGTAACCCATTAATGATAAGGTCTTCCTTTGCTTCTTTTCCCCTTCAAAGTCTTATAACTAGATATATAGAACTAACAGTAGATGCTATCAATTTCAGGGCAACTTTGTTCCTAAAAATCAATGTTTTCCTTTGGAAATCAAAGCACTTGCTGTTTTCATAGCAAAGGGCTTAACATTCAAATTTATTTGGGTACTAGGTAATTTTGATATTCCAAAACCGAATTATTTGTTAGGTAAAATTTTTAATTGTATAATTGTATTTTTGATGCATAATATCTTTGCACAGGCACTGCACGTACAGCAAGACAACGCCTATCTCTCATTCTCAAATTCCATTCAGTCTTTAGGGTTGGGTTGATTGATTGATATTTTTTACACTAATTTGTGGGGTTTAAACTTTAATGTGATGCATGTTATAGAATATGTTGGTGACCCATACAAAGGTATATCTGTATAAGAGTGGTATGCTGTTTTGCCCTCGCACCTAAATCCTGATTCTTTTCTTTTGACTTAGTTTATATTTTTGTGGAATTAAGAGGAATGATTTTTACTAACATACTACATCTAGGAATTCATTCAAGCGTCATGTGTATAGATCGATTTGATAATGGCGTATAGGGTGCAATGGATTTTGCTCTTTTATTTGCGAAAATGGTCTATCAATACATTAATATCCTCTGCTTCTTTTTCATGAAATAGTAAGCAATGAACAATTTCTAAATCATGGGTTAATAATTGAAATTTTCCTCTCACTAAATTGCAAAATTTTGCAAAATTTAGGGGCGACACTGTTACATTCGACCTCTTCACATCAACTCCTTCAATTAAGATTATTTTAAGCTTTTTTTTTTTGAAATAGTTTTAATATATATAATATAGTTTTAATGACAGGGTAAAATACTTTCTCAAGACTCATATCATTCAAAACGGTTTCTTTTTTACTTGGATTGAGGATACTTAGTGATATATCTTTTTAAAAACAAAAGAACATATTTATTTATTTATTTATTAAACTATTTAAATATCCCGTGCATCGCATGGGTTAAAGACTAGTACTATTATAAAAGTATAATATGACGATTGTTAATAACATATTATATAATAAATTATCAATCAATGATATTGGAGACTTTGAAAATTAAAATTAGGACAATTAATATGGAACGGATGAAGTATATATTTCATCCATCTTTTCAACAAACCGAAAAATAACACACTAACACTTGCATATCTTGAAAATTGAAAAGTAGAAAGTATGAAAGCATGTTTTCAGTTTTTCAAAAAGAAAAATATCAACGCCCCATTTACATATTTTGAGGAGAGCCTTGGGAGGTGGGCCTTGAGCAGTGAGTCTTGGGGAAATCACGCTGGAATTGCAAGGCAATTATGCTGTGGACAGAGAGGCCCCGTAAACAAGATTTAGTTGGGCTGGGGGCCCCTAAAACTAAAGCTATTTTTACAAAAAAATCATGGGCCCTGGGCGGTGGCCCCTTGGGCCTACCCTCAGGGTCGGGCCTGTGTGCCAAGTTAAAGTGCATCGGTGCATTACAGGGCAAATACTATTTTGGCAGTTGACCACTCTTCTTTTAGTCCTGAAATGCGGACAAAGTAAGTTTACTGCCAAAGGAGATTTGCCCCGCAATGTCACCATGCAATCAACTTGTTTGACCAGTTGAAGGTGCAGGCTTGTTTATGCATGCAAACTATGACATCTTTAACTAATTCTTTTATGAGCTGTAGTACATCCAAATGTTTCCTTTTACTCTTATCATTCCATTTATTATGCTAATTTGCTTCATCAATAACAGTGATGAGCATTATTATCTTGTAGTGTTTTCACCTATTTTCAGTCTTTTTAGGACTAACCAACCCCCCCCCCCCCCCGGCCCCTCTTTTTGTCTTGTCCCTGGCAGTCTATGTGGTAGTTTTCATGATCCACTGTTGTGGCCTGGTTACCATCTCTCTTTGATTTATGTCTATTCTTTGTCCAGGAATTTGTGCGGAGATTAGGAGCTTAAATGCTCGCATTGATCAAAGAAAAATGCCAAGGATTAGTGCATGTAAACTATAATGTTCGAATCTAGTGTCTGAAACATAGCAAAGAGATGAATGATAGACGATGGGTAGCTATGCCATCAATTTGGTTTGACACTTTGACATTTGAATGCTTCTTTGAGGAAAGAGAAACATGGAACGTACCATGGTTTACTGCATGTGTGCTATAATATATTGGTCACCCCTATCCGAAGGTCTAGATCCGCCATTGCTCAAAGGGCTCTTCTTCCTACTGTTCTAGAACATTGTCTTGCGCAGTGCAGCTCAAGATCTTGAAGTAGAACTCGCATAGTCCAGTGCAGTTTGCTCCTCTGAGCTGTCCTCGAAATGCAATTACCCTTGCGCTCTAATGATATGTATATCTAGTCCACTGCAACTTCTCATCAGTTTTAAATCTAGCAGATAAGGTCACTCATATCTATATATATAACCTGTGGAATCTACAAGAGCCTTCAGAGTTGTGAGCTCTTTCCTTCTGATCTAACTTTAGAAATGAATTACTGAATATACACAAATATGAATATACCTTGGCAAATAGATTCCTACTGTTGCATGTCAATGCTTGATATAAGGAAGTATGCATTGCATGTCAATGCTTGAGAAGCTCTTGAATGAGCAAATTCAGTCTTTCACACTTGGCTTTAGATCGTTTGGACTTGAAACTTCTGCCTGGTTCCACCGACAAAGTTACTCCCAAGACTTTAATTTTCCTTAAGTCTAAAAGCAGAGTAATTGCAATAGACATCCCATACTCATTACTAAATCTGAACAACATGAGTCTCCCCCCCCCCCCCAAACCTTTAAAATAATAATAATAATAATAATAATAATAATAATAATAATAATAATAATAACAGACCTCCAACCTTGGGCGGCACATCTTGAGTAAGGATACTATAATGATTAATGATACTTTGAGAGAGTTACACTCGGTGTGAAATATCTGCCTTAAAACAGAAATGCAAACTGTTTTGGCATCTTACATTCATGTGCAGGAACAAAATATGTAGGTAGATGGCTTCTATACACACAGTTAGCTCCACCTGCATGTATCTCATGAAAGAAATTCTAGGATAAGTCATCTTCAGCTGCTTAACAGAAAGCTGCATCTAAATGGCTTCTTAGCCTTCACTAGAATAGCATAAGATCATCCTAAATTTGGTATTTGAGAATGATATACACGCAAGTAGTTGTGATGAATTTGCATTCCTTCAAACAATAAATAGCATACAATTAGACTTTTTTGGTCCCAGGCAATGGAAGTGGCAAAACGTGTGAAATTAGCTTAACACGTAAGATTTCAAGTATTGTAGTTCAATGCTTGTGGAAAGGAAAAGAAAAGCACTTTTGCCGCTCCAATAGTTAACTGTGATTTAGATGCACTATTTTCTACTGGCTTCATGGAAGGAATGCCAAGGACAATGCAAGAGTCCAACACAGAGACAAAATGATGCACAACAAAAGTGCTCAAAGTAATTCCCTAAATTGTGGTGACTGTATTTTTGATCCCACGTTTTTAAAGATCTACAGCTAATGACTATTAAAAAGCCACTCTGAATGAGCTGGTTCAGTCTGTGAACCAGCCAATGCACCATTTGGACTTGAAAGTTATGCCAAGTTCCTAAACAAAATTACTCTCAAATCTTGAACCTCCTTTTAATCAACAAGCAGTGTAGCTATGGTGTTGACTCATCTTTCAACATCCATCAATGAAACTGGAATGCGTGATTTTTATTCCCAATTTTCAGCGGCCACTGACACATATCGAAAAGAATCACTGTGATGATACTTCAACACAAAATCATACACTTGACTAAAAATTATTACCACATTGAAGTGTAATCTCTGTGACTTGTTGCATTCATGTGCAGGCTCAAACATATAGCTGGCCGGGAAGTGTCCACACTCACAGTTAACGCGCAGCTCCCAGTACCTCATGAGAGAAGTTGCAGGGTAATTGGCCTTCACCTTATTGACCTTATTGACCTTCACCTTATTGACCTTATTCCTATGCTAGCTGCTTCATAAAACAATGCCTTTAAATGGCTTCTTAACCTTCTCCTGAACATTTATTCGTTTCTCTAGATTGAACATTATATTTTTTCTCTGTGAAAATATTGTTCAAATCGGACTGTTTCAAGAGAATACAAAAAAGAATGGAATTCTGCATATAGGTTTAAGGGAATAATATCAGACATACCAGACTACGTCACGCTGTAAATAGTTATGGAATTAGCTGAGATGACATTATTGTAGAGGTGATGATTTGTAGAGCAGTCCTCTATAAGCATGCAGTAGGTGTAAATGGCATAGTCTACATGCGAAAGGAAAACCAATGTTATTCACCAAACTTACATTTTTCTAATTCTTTAAGTTTGAGAGCATGAACAGAAAACACTGAAAGTTACAAGTTTTGGTGCAGTCTGCTCTCGATAGAAAACTAAAGACAGAGTTACAAGGAATTATATTAAAATATCTACATCATCTAGTTCCTAAGGAGAAGACAAGGGAAGTGTAGCTTACTGGAACCTTTTAATGGTTGGCATGTTGCTCATTTTCTTGGGTATTTTATTGTTTCTTTATTTGCTTCAATTGCTTGCGTTGCAAACACAAAATAATTATGCATGAATGCCTTATGCCCATGCATGATGCATGCCATTCTAAAAGTGAGTATTACTAGAGTGAAATCTTCGAAGGGTGACTGGCATATTCCTTTATGTAATCTCCAATATCCAATATGGATGGGGTATTTCTACTATTGATGAAATCTTGTGTCTTTAAACTCTAAGCTACCCACAAAATAGTGCTTTTGTGAATGGATACAGCCTCAATCAATACTATGTATGAAATACAACTTCAGAGAGAGTGAGAGAGGAGGGGGAGAGGGGGGGGGGGTTGGAGGATCTTCTGTGAATGATCATACATTCATACTGACTGGAGAATTGCAGGGAAATTCTCGTTTGGCATGCAAGGGAGTTATGCTTATGCATGGTCTGAAAGTGGAATGCCATAGGAGAATCACACTGTTATTCACCAACCATTTATCAATCTTCTATTTCTTTCTAACACTCCTTGCTCACAGATGACGGAAACTTGATTAGACATGTATTTCTATGCCAATGAGCCTGCACTTCTAAAATGAGATATTCGTGGAACTGGTGGCATATGCTAGGACCCTGGAATAATAAGAAGGCATATGTTACTTTTCTGATATCTGAAGTCAAGCTATGAGCATCAGAGAATAAGAACCACTCAGAACACAACAATTTCTTTATTCCCTGATAGTCTTAATCCTTGCCGTAGTTTCTTAGTCTTCAAAGTCACTGGCTTTCTCTGTAGGCAATTAGGCACGACTGTGGAGTAAATTGAATGTCCACACAGAAACAGCAAGGAATGTCTGATTTATCTCTTATGATTTATACCAGTGAGGTATTGAGATAGCAAGCTTTGTATTATTGATACACAATTTTCAAACTCTCATACCAATACTTTCATGGTCGTTTCTGGCTGATGCTTAAAAGGATGTACCATAAGCTTGCATAGTTGCTGATGGATAGGATTTGTGGTGAATTCAGCAACTAGATCACATTATACCTTGATTAGAAGTTCTATGAAACCCCCCTCCCCAACAAAAAGTAAAAAATAAAAAAAAATCGTCCACACAGGAAAAGATCTACCCGACTTTGTAGATTTTCATTTTGGCGAATATATTGATTTCAGCTCACTGTTATTGCAATGTGTCCTGCGTTGCTTACATTTATGTAATCTATAGATGATGAAGCATATGGATAAAGGGTTGAAAGAGAGAGGATTGGGGAAGACAAAGAAGATCTGCTAGAAAATGTATAGTGAGAATTTGTTTGACAATGTTGGAACATGCTATAAGAGCCAAATATGATTGTGAGCCCGGGCGCACAATGCATTGTGAGCCCGGGCGCCCGGGCACAATTCTTTTTCTTTTCTTGTTTTTAATAAGTTTTTTTTGTTGTTTATTTTGAGTTTCCAATTAAATATATTAATCTTATTTATTTATTTATTTATTTTTTTTTAAATAATTTTCATGGCATTCTTTTTTATATTTTTTGTAATATATTTTTTTACATTGAGTATTTAATATTAATTTTAATATCTGATATAGATTTTAATGTATGAGCATTGTTATAGAACTATAATTTTTAAATTTTCTATTATTATTATTAGTATGTTCTGATGCTATAAAGTTTTTACAAGCATTGTAATATATATTTTATAAACATTTTTTTGTGGGGGTTATGTACATTGAAGTTGAGTCTAAATCATAACTATTATGCTCATAATCTACAAGGTCAATGCTCATAGGCCTCTACACCAATGCTCTTAATGTACAACTACTATGCTCATAACTTATAACTATTATACTCATAAATTTCTACACCAATGCTCATAATGTACAATTACTATGCTCATAACTTATAACTATTATGCTCATAAGCCTCTACACCAATGCTTATACTATACAACTACTATGCTCATAACTTATAACTATTATGCTCATTACATAAAACCATAATGTTCATCAAGCTGAACTACAATGCTCATCAAGCATAACTACAATGTTCATAACCTATAACAACAATGCTCATTACATGAAACCATAATACTCACCAAAGCAGAACTACAATGCTCATAACCTATAACGACAATGCTCATTACATGAAACCATAATACTCACCAAAGCAGAACTACAATGTTCATAACCTATAACGACAATGCTCATTACATGAAACCATGATGCTCATCAAACTGAACTACAATGCTCATTACCTATTACTACAATGCTCATTACCTATAACTACAATGCTCATCACCTATAACTACAATGCTCATTACATAAAATCATAATGCTCATCGAGTTGAACTATAATGCTCATAACCTATAACAACAATGCTCATTACAAAATATATTGAAGTATTATATTAAAAGAAACGCCTTAATAGAACTTCAGGCCTTTACTCATCATAATAGCTAGGTTCCATTAAATTATAAAATAATTATTTATATAAGTTAAAAAAAATGGAAAAACAGATTGGGGCAAAGGGACTCCTCCTGGGCGCACCATGCTATGTGCTCCTGGGAGCACAGTCCAACCTCTCTGCTATAAGATCTTTGTAATTATGGAAGGTAGAAACCATATATATGTTGTGCTAATAAAAATTAAGCAAAAGGTGTTGTTTGAGTTAATTTTGAATATTTGTTTCCCTTAGTGTTACTGCTCGTATACGTCTGAAAGGCTCTGGCTTGTTTTGAAAGGAAACGAAAAAATGGCAGAAACAGATACCGAACACTTTTATCACATAAGAGACCAGTATCAGTGAAGGAAATATTCTGATTTTTCTACAATGTTGAGATGTAAGTGGTGAGAACATCTCAACTAACAATACTGGTCTTTGACCAAAGAATATTTTTTTTTCCTGTCTCTACTTCTAGGCATTTCATTACAACTACTATACTTCAAATATGCTTTTAACTCTAGTAAATGAGCAGATTTGAATAGAATCTGTCTCATGATGTTTGTTCTTCATTTGTCATTCAAGTTTATATGCTTTCACAATTCATCATTTGCAATCACACTTCCAGTCTAGAACCATTAGCTTATTTTCCTTATGGGCAATCTCATACATCTTTTCTTGGATAATGTAATATTCATAGTCAATTAACCACGATGGTCTATACACTTGTTGGTGGTTAAAATGTACATGCATAGACAGCAATGCATGCTGACAGCCAACTTACAATATTGTTCATGAACTTGTATTTGCTTATGTAAACTGGTAACCATCATATTGATGAATTGTAGGGAAATTCTCCTTAGCCATGCTAGGGGCCTATTAATGTCCATAAAACCATAGTCCACATGCCAAAGGAGAATCATAATGTCAGTAACAAATTTCTGCTTTTTGCTCTAACACTGATTACTCTCCAATGCATAATTATTTGGATCCTATTCATATACCAAGCAATTTGCACCCTATAATGAGATATGCCAAGCATTGGTAGCATATGCTGTACGGTTGTACCTGGAATTTCAGTTTTAATTTTTGGCATTTTTGTTTGATACTATTGTAGAGTTTGTGATGCTTATTTCTGCTCCTAGTCATATACAAACACACCCCTTGCTCTAAACCATGAACATATTTGCATATGGGTAGACAAAAGCATCTTTTTCTCTTGGAATACATATAAACATGACTTGGAATTGGACTAAGTGATGAGCAATGTTGAAAACATCACAAGAATAAAACCCTTTCTTCACCTAAGATTTGTTGTGAATATGCTGTTTGCAAAGAATATGCATGCCTTCTTGTCGCCTATAAAATCACTTGGTGATTGCACTTGTTGATTGTAGCAATATGTGTAATGCATGAATGCATTGTCGGGCAATACTCCATTGGCAGATGACCACTCCTTTTGTTATGACAGAATGAGTGCGTCTACTGCCAAAGGAGATTTGCCCGGCAATTCACCTATGCAATCATCTTATGAACTTTGTTTTTTTTTTCTTGAGTGTCTAGCATCGATTTGCTTTATCTAGGCCAAGAAAGTAAGCATTGTGTCTCATTTTGCTGCATCTTTTTCTCTAAACTTTCATCATGTCTTTCTGCTAGTTTTCAGGATTTTTAAGTAAGGCATCATGCATCTTGACATCTACAAATAGTGGTTGTTCTTGCTGTTTGGAGTTCCATGTATTGTTTTCCCTTGTCCTGATATTTATTTTTGTTACTTGATAGTTGTTCATATAGGTAACTTCTGATGGTCGCGAGATATTGATTGGAGCTTCATGCATGGAGGAAAAAGAAAAGTTCAATTTTATCATTGTTTTGTGTTAACGTTTGCTCAAATTTGGATGAACAATAACACTGCTAGCATAGTATATTGGGGAAAAAAGGGCATGTCTGGGCAAAAAGTAGATTCAAAGGCCTTAGTTTGCTTTCTGAGATGAGAAAAGTGCAAAGAACATGAGGATATGCCTTTTGTTATACAAAAATGCGACTGGATGTTCCCTTTCTCTTCAAGTCCTCCATCTTTGTCTTTGTGTCTGTGCATATGCATGGAAAGAATAGATATTCTTCAAGATACAACTAGTGCATTGGTCCTTAGTTGCTACGCAATGACCCTGAAAAGCTTGCATGCCATGGGTCAACACAATCTGATATTCTCATTCAGTCTATTCAGAATATATATGCAGAAAACATCATCAGTGTTCTCTGTAAAGCCCAAGAGAGAATTAATAATATACTATTCCTTGGTTCCTCTTCTGCAGTTTTATTCTTATTGTGCGAAGTCGAGTTGCCAAAATAATCAGAATCTATGGTTCTGTCATATGACTTTTACCGTAATATTAAATGGTGTAGGCGAAAGCTATAGCATATGCTAAAGGACAATTCCAAGTATGGTTTCTGTTCATTAGTATCTTCTTTAAAACTCTCAAGTTTTAACTAATGCTGATGGTCCATGTCCTATTTTGCCTTTCTAATTTTCAAAGATGTATACATCTTCAGTGAGTAAGAGGCTTCTATAGTAACTTGTGAAAGTGTTAATATACAAAACAAAGTTGATGGGGAAAAAATCCAAACCTAAATAATTGTCATCAGCCTTGCCAAACTGATCCATACCTACTGCATGACCTGAATTTGATTTACGAAACAGTAATGATTCTTCCTAAATAAATATAGGTAGCACTTTTCTGATGAGGTTATTAGAGAAAGCGATTGCACGGCTTCAGCTGCACTTAATTATCTGAAAGACTGAAACTCACCCAAATCTATATGCATTCAAATGAAAAGTAATCCAAATGCAAGTTAGACGATTAAATCTGTGCTTACATTACAGACTAAGCAATCTAGGAGGATTTTCAGTATGTGGTAACTACTGCTTGATTGTGGCGGGAGAAGTGACTTCTCTAGATACTGCATCAACTTATATGAGCCATTTTGCATCGATAAACCTGCATCTATTCTTAGTGACCCATTCGCCGTGTCTACAGTCCTCTAGCAGTTTTGATTTGCAATTATAGAATTGGTCATTGGACTATGGTTCCTTGACACCACAGCTGTAGATTCTTTGTAATGCATGCTCAGATTATGTCATTAGTTGGACATTTTATTTGTGTGAGTTCCAGTTTGAGCAGTCCATACCTTGTTCTTCCCTATAAAAGTCTGAGTTTTTACTGATTCATTAATTCATCCCTTCTTTTAGCTGAAGGAGTGACATTTGATGCCTTTTTCAGTAACCATAGACAGACTAAAATGCAATGCCAATGAGTGATCATGGACTATAGAGACTAAGCATACCGAACCAATTCCCTAGATTCCACGAGAAACTCCGCTTTGGCTCCTTGAAACATGTTTATATAGAGTTTCAGTTTAGATTTTCATCTTATTTCAGCTTTTCACAATGCGTTGCAGATCCTGAAGTTCTATGAAGCACACAAATAGTCTCTTTCCTGATGTCTTGAAACCTTACTACCAATGTTCATATTTTTCATCTTAACACCTGCATTACGCCATAATTCACATATTTTCAAATTTTGGCCTCCACCACATTCCCTGAACTATTTATTATTCATGCCTCGCCCCCCCCAACCTAAAAAGAGAGCCAAAGTACACACAATGTTGCATATTATCGTCGCAATTAGGTTACTGATAAGTTGGTGAAGTCTCTATGAACTATTATCTTTGTGTACTCTCAAACCAGTCAAAGGTTTGTCAGAGGAGCTTAGTTAGATTCATGAAAACAACCCTTAAACATCAACTCTTGAATCAGTTTTGGTATACACCTACCTTTATTAAGGCATCATTTTGAAATTTTTGTATCCATCTAGGCCTCTTACCAGTCCTCTTTTCAAATGGATTCAGCCTGTACCGCATTTGTTCATATTATTTAAGATAAACGAGAGCTGAGAAAAGCAGTTGCAGGGGGTAAAAACAATCTAGCTGTAAAACAATTAAAGCAAAGGGTACCGCAGAAAGGGTTTAGTAATGCTTTGGATCAGATTTCAGTAATCCGTAAGTGTCCTCAAGGATATAGATTATGTACATAATGAGTGTTAAAATATGATCACTAAATTGCTCTTATAGAATTGTCAATGGTCATGATACTAACAGAAAGGACAACACAAGAGCAACATGACAACAAGGCTATTCTAATACCAGATAGGGTATAGGAAGGCCAAACACGTGTCATGCGATCGTGTCTGTGCCCATACATGGGCAAGTTAAGCCTTAAATATTTTTGTGGTCTCAAGTATACAACATGGTATAATTTTGGAGCAATTAAAATCATCATTTTCACAAAGCAATTAAACTTGTTATGTTCAATGTAGAGAATCGGATAAATATTCAGGAGAAGGCTAAGAAGCCACTTAGGTGGGCAATATTCTATCAAGCAAATAGCATAAGAAACAAAAGGTGAAGGTGACTTACCCTATAACTTCAGTCATGAGGTACAGGGAGCTGCACGTCAACCGTGAGGCCAGCTATATGTTTGATACACCGCAAGTCATAATGCCAACATTTCCATTTACACTTCACTGTGATAACATTTTTGAAATGAATGTATAATTTTGTGGCAAAGTATCATCACAGTGATTTTATTTGAGATGCATGGAAATCAAATACGTACATACAGTGACTGCAATTTAGGGGATTACTTTCTGACTGTTGTTGTACAT
This sequence comes from Portulaca oleracea, assembly GCA_029582165.1. Taxonomy (NCBI): domain Eukaryota; kingdom Viridiplantae; phylum Streptophyta; class Magnoliopsida; order Caryophyllales; family Portulacaceae; genus Portulaca; species Portulaca oleracea. Next base: position 19,375,579 of record CM055870.1, read on the forward strand.
TCATTTGTCTCTCTGTCGAGGTCTCTTGCATTATCCTTGTACTTCTTTTCATGAAAGAACTATAAAATATTTATGCAAGAGTCTAGTAGATCATTTGCATGCATTCTTCCATATTGCAAAGAAAAAAAAAACAGCAAAGAAGCGCCAGAACGCAGCACTGGGGGCTGGTTGAGCCCATATGTTATCTCATTCAGAAAGGATTTTCCATCACTAAGAGCAAGATTAGAGTAATCTCTAATCCAACTCTAGCAGGTCAAGTCAGCATCCAATCAATCTACTGTCCCACTCGAAGGACAGAATCATCATATGCCAAACACGAATGGCGATTGTCGGACACGAAGGACAGAATCTTCACCCGGCAGACACGAATAGCGACTGTCCGACACGAAGGACAGAATCTTCATACGTCAAACACGAATGGCGACTGTCCGACACGAAGTACAGAATCTTCATCCGCCAGACACGAATGGCGACTGTCCGACACGAAGGACAAAATCTTCATCCGCCAGACACGAATGGCGACTGTCCGACACGAAGGAAAAATCTTCATCCGCCGGACACGAATGGAGACTGTCCAACACGAAGGATAAAATCTTCATCCGCCAGACACGAATGGCGATTGTCCGACACGAAGGACAGAATCTTCATCCGCTAGACACGAATGGCGACTGTCCGACACGAAAGACAGAATCTTCATCATCCAGGACAGAATCAACGTCCACCACGACACAAGACAAAGTGTCAACCCACACCTTCAAGTAAGGACGTCATCAGACGTCTGAGATCACTTCAAGTAGAGCATCATTCCTGCTCAAGATCATCCCCGACAGAGGCGCGTGCCGCCCACAACTACGATGCAGGACTCAGCTTCTAAGCATCATCCCAGGCTTTGCACTCCAAAGTCATATTCCCAGGCTTTGCAATCCAAAGTCATATCTCGACCGGTGTCCATCAAATCAAGTCTAATTTGATTTTCGTCCTATCCTTGGACTCGATCAAAGTGGGGGCTCTCTATAGACACCGGGATTTGGCACATAAATATATAGCATTCCTATATAAAAATAAAGCAAAAATAAAGAAGAAGAAGTCGGTCGATAAGTTAATTCAGACACCGGATTTTAGCATAGATTTTATATACTTTTATTATTTCTTTTTTATGTATTTTTAGTTAGAAAATTAGGAAAACGTGGTCCCATGTATTCTACATGCACAAGTTTACGTGAGGAATTGCATGCACAACTTTTACGTAATTAAAATGATAAAATCAGCCATGCATGCCATGCATGAGCTACGTAAAGGTGACATGCAAAGAAGCTCCAAGTGGTCTCAAGTTCAAAGCCTAGCAAAAGCATCCAAAAACATCAAATAAACATCAAATAAAGCATCTACCGTCCAAGTGTGAATAGGGGAATTTAGCATGTGCTTTATTCATGTTTCTACCGTCCAAGAATATATGAACCAAGCTGGATTCATCCCTCCCCACTCTTTAGGTCAATCGGCCATAAATACGTCCACAAATGGGTTAATTCACCATGTGCTACCGTCCATCACATACACCCCCTTTGCTACCATGGATTTTGTGCCAAGTTGACTACGAATTGGATGAATGCATGTATGTATATGTATGTTCATCCTCTCTTGAAGCCTCCTAAAACCTATAAATACCCCCTCTTGCCAAAGCCAAACTCACCAACTCATTCACTCATTCTTCTCCTACACTCTCATCCTCCATCTCTCAATTCTCTCATTTCTCTAATCTCTCCATTCTTATCATTATTCTACCACCCTTTTCCCTATCACCTTTCCACCATTTTCTGACCATCTTAATCTCCATATGTTCACTTTCTTAAGCCTATAGTTCTGGAGCGTTACCGTTGTGGTGGGAAGAATGATGCTTGAGTTTTCGAGAGAAAATCAAAGAAAACGAAGCTTGGTCACTGTAGGGTTTGCATATGACCTTGGCTAGGAGAGTCAACAACCTTGGTCTAACATTTCACCATGATTAATTAGGCTAAACCACTATTAATCACTAAAGAAATGACTTGAACACCACCGAATAAAAATTGGATAAAGTAAACAAGATTTTGGGAGGAGAGGCTAGAGAGAATTCTCAAGCATGGAATTCAATATCATTCAAATCTGCCCAGCAAATGAGGGCTAACCAGTATATATACAAAATGGTCAAAGCCCAAAACACAGTCGTTTTGGCAGGCAAAATCGGCTGAAAAAGGGACCGGCTCGGGCGAGCCAAGTGACTTCGAGGAAGGTCGCGGGCGCCACCATGCAGGTCGCGGGCGCCACCATCTTGACCAGACGGATGGCTCGGGCGAGCCATCGCTTCACTCAGGCGAGCCTTGCCTCTGGTCGACAGTAGAGGTCAAAATGAGGTCGCGGGCGCGAAGTCCCTGGGCAGCAGGGTGGCTCGGGCGAGTCACGGGACGGCTCGAGCGAGTCGGTGTTCTGGGCAACTTTTCCCTGCCGACTTTAAACGCGCATAACTTCTTCATCCGGACTCCGTTTTCGACCCATAAGATATCGATGGAAAGCTCTCGGTGTTTACTTTAAGCTCCCAAAATTTGAGACCTATTGGATATAAATTGAAGGAGTTATGACCCAAAGTGTGAAGGCGCGTCCATTCCGACAACCCACGTTGACCCTTTTCCGCTTATTCTTTCCGAAGGACTCCGAACCCTTTTGAAGGCCCAAAGTAGGTCCCGATGAGGACCCGTAGCTAGGGGTGTCCAACAAAAACCTAAACCAAAAACCATACCGCAAAACCGCATAAACCAAACCGGTCAAAGCGGTTAACCATTTGGATTTTTTGAAAATTGCGGTTTAGGTTAACCAAACCGGTATAAGCGGTTTAGGTTTCGGTTTGCATTTTTGTGAAACGGTTAACCGATCTTGATTAAATTAGGTGCAAAATTTGAAATTTTGAAGCAAAATGTTAATTTTTCTTCCTTACTTGTTACTTTAAATAACTAGAAACCGGCGGTTAACCATAAACCGAACCCAAAAAGCGGTTAACCATGTTATCAATGCGGTTTCGGTTTGGTTTCGGTTCCTAGTTTCCAAAAGAGGTTAACCACAAACCGGTTAACCGCATAAAGCGGTTTAGGTTTAGGTTTATAAAATTCGTAAACCGCAAAGGCGGTTAACCGTATACGCGGTTAACCGAAATTGCGGTTAACCGGTTTTGGACACCCCTACCCGTAGCTCCACTCCTATGGTTCGAGGTCCCATTTGAAGTGGATGCCACACCCGGGGATGACCCGAATACGCTTCCAAGGTCCCGGGTCCGCCTTAAAATGCACGCCGCACCCGACCTTGAAGTCGTTTTCCTCTTGTTTTATGAAGGGGGTGCGGAAAGGCTTGGAGACCATTGATTTCGATGCTCGGTCCCTATCCCGATACGTTCCAAGTTCATAGTCATATTCTATCCATCCTAAATCCCTACATAAATCTCCCATAAAACCTCCCAAAAACATCACAAAATCATCCTAAACCCTACAAAAAGAGTTCACTTTTCCTACCTTTTTTTATTCTTTTCCATCACCTTTTTCTATAATTATTATCTCTATTTCTCCACTCTCTCAAACCTCTTATCTCTATTCTCATCTTACTTCCAATTATCCCCCATAAATACCACAAAACTCCATAAAAAGCCTAAACCTTTCTAATACCCAAAACACCACAAAAAGAACATTTTTTACACTTTCCTCGCCTTTTTTTCATCCATCTTTTTCAGGCATTATTTTGGCATTTTCAAGAAGAGTATTTAAGGCTTTCAAAGGCATTCAAAGAGGCTACTTCAAAGGCTAGGCAAGGCTTCCCTAAAGAAAGGTCACAATGTAAGCTTATAATTGTTACCCTTTTATATAAATAAAGTATACATGTTGTATTTTCTTTCATTCTTATTTTTGCATGTTTAATGAAGTAATTCTATAAAGTTCTTATTTATTCTCTTTTCCAAACTTTATAAAAGCACACTTAAAACTTTTAGTAGAGTCTTTCCTTTTGTGAGAGGCGAACTCCTAAAGTTCCTACTTTTCGAATTCGTAGCATTACCCCCGAATCCACCCTTGGGTTTTGTAGACATAGTCTTTCTTTCTTTTCTCTTTGGTTTGTCTTGGCTTTTCCCTTAAAAAGTCAAGTGGCGACTCCCATTTCAAACTAAAAGCATATCGGGTTGCATAAACTATGGTAAAACATTGTTTTACAATGTACCGATGCAACTTTAAGGCTTTTCTTTATATATTTCTAAATAATGTTTGCATAAATTTCTTTCTTCTAAGCCTAACATTTAAATGAGCAAATTGGATTAAATTTGGAAGAGTTTGGAACAAGTGGATGTTCACTCTTAAAGGTTTAATTCTAATGACTTATAAAATGCACAAGTAAAGGGAAATTAATTTTACAAATATTATTCTTGAAATGTGTAATTAAAATTCCTTATAGGGTCTTTTTCAAAGGTTCAAATCATAGCACAAATCACCGAATCACACCCCAATCCAACGTGGACGTTCAGAAGCCCGAATGGCGAGGAAAAATGTCCACAGGTCGACAGTCTGCCATTGCCGATGTCGTATACTAACGAAAAGGAAAGAGTGAGGGAGATGAAAACAGGAGGGTAACAATAATTGGAGTTGTTAGAAATTGCTCTTTTCTTCATTTTATAGCAGATATCTTTGAAACCAAGAAGTGAATTTATGAAATTTTGACTAGACAAAATGTGGTTGTGCTCTCGATTTGTGTTTAGCCTCTGGGTTGTTGGATGGGAATGGAGATTGAAGAATAACAACTGAGGGATAGAGAGAGAAAAAGAGGAAGATGTCTATACTTACGAAGAGAAAGAGAGATTGGGAAGATAACCTGACTAATTAATAGGCCAGCTAAAACATAGCTCAAAGCCTACTTGGAAAATTGAGGGAGGTTACCTGCTGTGGCAGATTAAAGTAGAGGTAGAGGGGATTTTTGACTAATTTAGAACATTGGGTGTCAATTTTGACAATTCTTAAAGTATAGTTGCAATTTTGACTAAATTGAAAAGTTTCGTGGCATTTTTGTTCAAGCACTCCTAGTTATCACACATGAAGTTTTTTCGTCCTATGTCTGATTTGTCTAGGTTTAGAATGGTCCAAACCCATATGGTAATTGTATATGTAGTAGTTTGAAATGCATTTTTCTTCCACTGTATCTGTAGCCATTGGTGCACATATTGGTTGTTCCTTGTTTGTAAATGTAAACTGCAATAATATTCTCCTTGTGATAAAGTAGAAATGGAATCATTGTTGTGTTATCGGTATTATCTTTCATTGTCCTGTCTCCTATAGCGTAGTGACGCATTTGCTGCATATCTACTCTAGCACATTTATCTCATGTAACTTTTTTGATTCATCCTCTTCATGCATGTTCTTTGTGTAATTAGTACTGTGAGTCTGTGCCTACTTTCTGACATGGCTTGCAACGGCCCTAATGCAATTGGAAATGTACCCTTCGACAATGGGAAGGTAAATAAAGTACTACTATACCACTGCTTTGGTAGTTAATTGCATTTACGGCAATATATGGTTCCTAAATCATTATGCTATGGAAAAGAAGACAAAAGAGTGGGGAGGCATCGATCTCCTGTGGCTATACTCGTGAGCTGTGGCCTTGAGAAAGGTATATCTTTGATTTATGCCATTGTTTTCATCTTAGAGTTTATGTTTTCAGGTTGCATAATCTGTTATTGTCAAAAGATCATTTTATGCCATCTGAATGCTGGGGATCCCCATGGGTATTTGGCTTTCATTCTGCATTTTTAAGGTGAAGTAGTTTATCATAAGAATATGAGATTAATTTCTAATAAAATAACAAGGTCTTTTTGGAGGTGTATTGGTTTGGGTAGGTTAAGTTTAAGTCCTTGTGTGAATCTAGATTCTATCAAAGAATATGCCACCCTCCATGAAATTTTTCTAAGTTTAACTCCAAAAAATTACTCGGAGGTACCCTAACTTTTGGTGAAATGTTTTTCAGGTATTCCAACTTTTCAAAACTAATTTTGGGGTATCCTTACTTTTTGGGTTAGAAATTATTAGGTGTTCTTTCGGTGATCAATTTGGTTAAGTGACCGAAATACCCTTGTTCTTCCATTTTTTAAGAAATACCTTTAAATAAGAAGAATAAGGGTATTTCGATCACTTAATAAAATTGATGGCCGGAAAAAGCACCAAATAATTACTAACCCTAAAATAAGGGTACCTCAAAATGAGTTTTGAAAAGTTGGGGTACCGAAAAATAGTTTCTCCAAATATTGGGGTACCTCCGAGTAATTTTTTGGTTTAACTTAGTTGCCTGTATGGTTCTTTTTTCTTTCTTTTTTTTTTTAAAAGATCATTTTCTTTAAATATGTACTGCTAACGGCTAAGTATTTACTAGTTGTGTTCTTATAACAATTAAGAAGTATGCTTTCCTTCTTTTATTTTTCAGTTTATCAATGTGTGACAATTTGCAATCGCATACGTTCCTGCAGCACAGTGGTCTGGTCTAGTAGTCTAGTTTGCGGTTACTATGTAGTCAGAGTTCGCGTGCTCGAATCCTGCTAGCCCCTCAGAAGTTCTATTTCGTTTTCCTTTTCAATTTTTGAACTTAAAATTTGCAAATCCGTCTATTTTAGTTCTTTTCAGTTTTTTCTCTTCAATTTTTGTTTCTTTTCAATTTTTTTTGACCTCATCAAATTTTAGTTCCATTTTAGTGTAATTTATTGAATTTCCAATTTAGATTGGTTAAGTGTGATTATGTAGTATAATTCTAAAAAATATTACCCTATTTGCTACTCCCTCTGTCCCAAATTAATTGACACTTTGACAAAATTTTGATCGTAAATTACTCACAAATCATAATGAGTTACAATATGAAGTTACCATCATTAGAAAGATACTTTACTAAACATTATGATTGAGGTAATTTCATTTTGTAACTCGTTATAATTTGTGAATAATTAGCGGTCAAAATTTAGTCAAAATGTCAATTAATTTGGAGCGGAGGGAGTATTAGTTAGTTGATTTAGCGGAATTTGTCTATTAAACTTGAAAATTTAGCCTGATATTTTTTTTAAAAGTTTTATTTTGTTCTCAACTCTCTCATAATTTTCTTTTAATTTGTTCAATTTTTAATTTGGATTGGTTTAAATATAATTAGTTTGAATCAGATTTGCTTGAATAAGTGTTATTGTAATCCCTTTTTTCAGTTTAAATAGAAATATATTTCGAAAAACAACCTACTCAATCACAATTTTCTTCAAGTTCATTATGTAAATTTTCTTTTGAATGAAGAAAATAAGAAGCATAGTCTTTAACAACATTAACCAATCAATGCACGTAATCCTGGACCATAATAACCGGTCAATGCAAATAATATTATAAATTTTATAAATTATTATTTTAAAATTTTTATGTTTGACTTTGAACTCACTTGATTTCATTTTTAGATTCGCCACTGATAGAGTTGATCTATGGGTGAAATTCTGGAACAAAACTGTTTTACTACAGACTGACTTTGCCTAGTAGGTTTTGTCCTCTCTTTTTATGTTTCTGGCCCCAGATATTAATTAAGTTGCAAGAGATAGCAGTTTAGATTCAAATAAAAATGGCAGTGTATAATGGATTGTTACAACCGGAGTGTTTGGTTTCGATTTGCAGTTTATTTTGCACTTTTAGTGATAAGTTAATGTTAACAACCTACTTCAGGGGCCATGTCACTCCTATCTCATCAGTGAAGGATTTAACTCATTTAAGATAGGGTCATCAATAACTATGAAGCTACATATATTTAGTTCGGTAGCACCATTTCTTCGTTCCTGTAGGTTGTTCTAGTTAAAATATCTAGAGATTTTTTTTCTGCCGTTTGTTTTATATGTTTACATCATACTCTGCATAAGTTGTGGAGGTGGGGGAATAAACTGAAGTTACTCCGTCAGATGTAGACCAAAATAATAATTATAAACATATTGTTTGATCTGATCTCTTGGTGACTTTAGTTGATAACACTTAATGAAGCATTCCTTGTAAGATCTTTGAAAGAAATTCTGAAGTTCAGGTGATTCATTTATTCTCCTACCTATACCTTGCTGCAGATGCTGTCTGTGTGCCTCTGTATTCTCTTGTTTGCTTGTCCTTTTGGGTGCCCATGGTGTAGAGCTTGCTTAGTCTTTGCTGAAATTTCGACTGGACCTTAAAAGTAGAGAATCCATGTTACTTGCCTTGTGGTTTGTTTGATGATAGCTCCGTGAATATTACTTTAAGATTGGTATAATGAACCCTAATTTAATGTTTTCAGCATAACTCTGAATTCTGAACTTATTACTCCTGTCCTTTTGAACTCATAGAACAATTTCTTGTATGAGCTCCTAGCTTATATCTGTCGTGTTTACAGGTGCATAGACACACAGATACAGCAATGAGAAGTATCCTTGGGTTGTGAGTTAGGCTGCTGCCGAACTGAATCGCGGGATTTTATTTTAGGGTTTTTGGATGCTAATATACTAAATTTTCGGGGTGTTGGATAATGATACGCTGAACTTTAACCGTTGACAATAATACATTGTACTTTGGGAGGTGTTGAATAATAATAAACCCAGAACTAGGGGTGTTCATATTCCGGTCCGGACCGGTTAACCCAAAAAACCCGGACCAAAAACCCGGACCAAACCCGGACTGGATGGTAACCGGTCCGGTTTTCGGTCCAAGTATTTTTAGTTTTCGGGTTTCAGTCCGGGTCGGTCTAAACCCGGAAAAACCCAAACCCGGACCGAAAACCCAATTATGATAAAATTTAAATTTTTATACCATAAAATCATATTATTATAGCCTAGAAAGATTATTCTATTTCCTAAATTTAATGATCCTTTGAGTCCTAAATTGATATAATATTCACGTAAATGGAAAACAATGATTACATTTTGGTAAACTTTAATATAATGTATCTTTTTCAATTTATCATTGTCAACTTTTAGTATTATATATCATAAATTGGGTCTATTTACAATATCAAAAAACATGTTCTTCCTAACAATAGACATACATAATTATTTAATTTGTCTATTTACAAATTTTATCAGAAAAATTTCAATAAGATCTCAATCGGTCCAAACCGGTCTGGATTGGTCCGGACCAAATGCTCATCGGGTTGGTCTGGGTTGGGACCGGTTGTTTTCGGCCCGGTCTTTGGTCCAACTTTTTTGCTATTTCGGGTTTCGATCTGGTCCAGTTCGGTCCGGTCTGGTCCGGGTTTGACCCAATGAACACCCCTACCCAGAACGATTCCAGCAATGACTGACTCGATGACAATCTTACTTAGCTAGTGGAAGAGATGAATTGACCCAAAAATATTTAAATTTATGACATGTCAGCTAATCCACACCTAAGCAAAGAGAATCAACTTTGAAAAGAGTAAAAAAAAAACATAAAATCGCATTTGCATGCATAAACGTGTTTTTGCTGAGATATTGTTGTTATAGTTGCATAAAATCATCTTTGCTTAAGTAAATTAGCCGACATGTCAAAATTTAGATATTATTTAGCCAATTTATCTTCTCGGCGCGCCCCGTATGATCGCCACCAAGTCAACCACCATCGAAATCGTTTCGGTACATTATTGTCCAACACCCCTCAAAATTCAGTGCATTATTATTGTCCAAGGTCAAAATTTAGTGCATTATCGTCCAATACCTCAAAAATTTAACATATTATCATCCAAAAAAACCTTTATTTTAATGCATCAAACAGCAATGAGAATGACCACTTATCAATTATTTTAGGATGTATAATAATGGAAACATTCTTTAATTGTTATAATAGTCTTTCGATTTTGCTAAATGTCGCCCTACGGGCGATGGTTAAACAGTATCTAAATTTGTTTTATATCTTATTTTAGATGAGAATCTAAATTGATTTTATATCATAATATCTATTATATACTACTTTCCTATTAGAAAAATAAAATCATGTCTAATTAATTATTTTTAATTGTACTTCATGTTATTACTTAAATTTGATTGAGACAAGATTTTATTTTTCAAAGAATTTGATCCCTCATGAAAACTTTAATTCCCTAATATGAGTCGTTCCATTAATAATTAGCATATTGATTTTGTGCAAACTTCACGTCACACATTCTTATAATCTTATTTTCTATTAACTTGGCTTGTCAAAATATATTTATCGTCAATAATTATGCTCCATTTATCAAAAAGTATAAAAGCTCTTGTTCTCCATTACTTAGCTCATGGTTGAGCCTCAATGCTGAAGATTTTGCGCAAAATCTTCCTTAAGTAAATGAAAATTGGGGTCTGAATGACAAGTAGTCGATAATTCACAACCAATATTTGTACTTCCTCCGTTCCATATTAATTATCGTCTTTGGAAATTGTACAATCGAATTTCAAAAATTTTAACCATAAATCTCACAATATTTAAAATGAATTGTTACCTAAAATTACTACCATTAGATTCATAAAGAAATATACTATCATAAAATTTAATTTTGCAATTGTTAATAATATATCATGTGAGAAGTATCAACCAAAGAGTGATATTGAAACCGTAATAATAGATCTTATCATTGCTTAAATTAATTAGACATGATTTTATTTTTCTAATAGGAAAGTAGTATATAATAGATATTATGATATAAAATCAATTTAGATTCTCACCAAAAATAAGATATAAAACAAATTTAGATACTCTTTATCCATCACCCTTAGGCGATATTTAGCAAAACCGATAATCTTTTATTACTCAATCGTTCCTGAGTTTGAACTTCTGCTTACTCTTTGATGTTGTCTTTATTTATAAGATACATGTAATGCAAACATTGAAGCTTAAGAGAGGGAGTGCAGCTGGGTTGGCTTATTTTACAATGCATAAGTTGCTTAAAATTGATTGTAACTTCATTGCTGTCTATTAGCGGTATTAGGTGTCTACTTGTTAAACTTAGATGTTTACTGTTCTTATTGGTATTCTTATTATTCTTAGTAGTAATACTTTTTTTTTCAATTATTTAAAGGTTCAAATCAAATTAGTATTCCCAACGAAAGTTGCAGAAATCTCTATACTACTATTATTAAAAATTATTTAAAATTTTAATTATGAACTGCTCAACAACATATATAATTATGTATTTTACAAAAGTACTATTAAGAAACTTTGTTATAAAAATCACTGTCTTAAAAATTATAATGCACAAACTCTATAATCACAATAATATATTGGAGATGGTGAAAAAATCAAATTGACCGGCTACTTATCAAATGCATAATCAGGCGCACATGGGATGTGGCCTGTGAAGAAGAGACATGTAATGTACTCCCTCCGCTTTTTGTTTCTCAGTGGACTGTTATGGTCCCCAATCTTATGGTTTAATTGATGATTCTTTTACATTATTTTTATTAATAATAATAATATTATATTTTTTGGATAATATTTTTCATTAAAAATTCAATGATAATAATGTTATCTAACAAGTTATTATATATATATTAAAAAATTTAGAGTCAAATTTTTTAAAATTTAATTACACAATTTTGAAGAAGACAAATGATATATGAAACATAGAACAATGCTCGGGTGTCCTTTTCTTTCAGAAATTTTAATTTACGATTTACCCCTCGTGCTTAAATGCTACCTAATGACGCAGAGGGTAGCTCAGCCAAATCAATGTGAATGTGAATGTGGTTTCTCGGGACCACTTTGATATTATTGGTTTGGCGGTATATAGGCTTTCAAAATGATTTTAAATTTGCCCAACTTGCCACGTGTCAGTTAAGCCTTTCAAATTTGTCTTAGTATGGCTCACAATAAGCTTAGCTGAGTCCAAGTTGAGCAGGCTTGAGACTTGGCTCATGGCCTATATGGTAGTCTTGACTTGGCTGGCGAGCCTTTACGAGTTTTTGATGAGTCATTACTTATTCATTGTCATTCATCTTATTGACCTACAAGGTGATAAAGAGAATCTTTCTAAATAGAAAATAGTTTAAAAAAAAGTACTTGTAACAAAGTCAAACAATGGCGTAAGGTTTTATTTAATTCAAAATAGCAATTATAGGATGTAAAATAAAGTAATTTATAGCAACAATAAAAATAATTTATGATTGTGAATTTGGAACACATAATAAAAAAAGATCTACAAAAGCATAAGTTCCAATTTATGTGAATAAAATAAAGTAATTTTGTTTAGGGTTTTTGGATGCTAATATACTGAACTTTTGATGTATTGGACAATAATGCACTGAACTTTGACTTTGGACAATGATAGACTGAACTTTGGGGGGTGTTGAATAATAATGCACTCGTAACTATTTTGGCAGTGACTGACATGGTGACAATCCTACGTAGCTCGTGGAGGAGATGAATTGATCCAAAAATATGTAAATTTATGACATGTTAGCTAATCCACACATAAGAAAGATAATCAACTTTGAAAAGAGTAAAACAAAACATAAAATCACATTTGTTTAAGCGTGTTTAGCTGAGAGATTGTTGTTGTAATTGTATAAAAACACGTTTGCTTGTGTAAATTAGCTGACATGTCATTAATTTAGATATTATTTAGCCTATTCATCTTTGGTCTACAACGTAAGATCGCCACCAAATCAGCCACTATTTAAATTGTTTCGGGGGCATTATTGTCCAACACCCCTCAAAGTTCAATGCATTATTGTCCAAGGTCAAAGTTCAGTGCATTATTGTCCAATACCCCAAAAGTTCAGTATATTAGTGTCCAAAAATCCTTTTGTTTATGAAATTATCTTATGAAGCATAACATATGTCGTCCAATTTTCCATTCTTACGAGCCTTACGAGCTGAGCTTCCTTGGGCTTGATTTGAGTCGTTTATGTGACGAGCTCGAGTTTGAGCCGACTAGAGCTTACAGCAAATTGAGCTTTATCGAGTTTCCCGTCGAACTAGCTTGCCAGCTTGCCAGGGCTCACGAGCTGCTTGACTCATTACCAGTCCTACTTATTAGGTTAAATTTTCACGTCATCAATTACTTCATCCATTTCATATTAATTGATTCTTAAACTAACTTTTTTATTTCAAAATAATTGTCACTTCTTATTTCTCAATACTTAATTTAATTATTTTTGCTATAGTAATTACTCCCTCCTTCCCAATTTATGTGTCACTTTGGACACAATTTAGAAGACCAAGAAAACTTCCTATATGTATTAATTTAGCACATTGAAAATGTAGAAAAGTTGAATGAAATGGTGAATAAAAAAGGAAAAGGGGAATAAAAAAGAAAAGTTGAAGAAAAAGATGTAATTAATAATGTTAATTTGATAAATTAGTAATTAATGTGTTTTAGGAAATATAAAGTGACAGATATTATGGGAAATAAGAAAGTTAGTTAAAGTGACGGATAATATGGGAAGAGGGAGTATGTTAACTTTTTACTTTTTCATTCAATTAAAACTACTCCTACTTACATTCTTTCATTACTCACTCCTTGATTTGCGAAAAAATACTTTGGAAAATACTAAATAGTACTAGCTACTTAATTGCTTAGGTAATTTTTTTAGTTGAAAGCATAGTATGTGAAAATTGTGAAATATGTCAATTAATTGGGAACAGATGGAGTATTTCATCTGTTTCACAAATAGTTGTGACTTTAATTACAGTGTTTTTTGTGTTACAATATATGTCATTTTGTAATTTCAATACAATATTTTTCAATTAATTACTTTTTATATTAATTTTTGACATAAATATAGAAAAAGTAAGAAAGGAAAAGATATACTAATAATTTAATATTATTATTTCACAACTTTCTACACCACAATAATTAACTAATTCAATTTCTTGATTTTTGAAATTTTAACTAAATCGACAATTATTGTGAGACGAAGGGAGTACTTGTTATCTAGCTTGTCACGGGTTAAATTTCTATATTTTTTTATAATGATAAATGTTTATACAAAAAATGACTAAATTGGAAATTAAATTTTGAATTTAAATATTTAAAAGTATGTGATAATTTAAAATATTTTATTGACTACTAATAATTTAATTTAAGTCTTTATTAATAGAAAAAGATTTAAATAATGTATATAATATTAAAAATTTAATACAGTTAAAAATATATTTAATTTAAAATTTTCAATTAATCTCAAAATTGTAACTTTATATTTGTACTATTTTTTTCATGTAATATATATCAATGGACTCCAATAATTATTTATATATTACAATTACATCGACAACTAATAAATATGAAAATTTTACAAAAAAAGTACAACTTTATATAATTTATTAGTATTATATTCATTTGAAATACAATATGTAGTAAATTGGTTTTCTTATCAACATAAGATGCTGAAAAGAAATGTCTTATGCAAGGATGGCAGTGGGGCGGGTAATCCCCATATCCGCCAAAGGCCCCACTCTGCTTTGGGGAAAAATCCTAGCTTCCGGGATGAGGATGAGGATGGGGCAAAGAATTAAATCCGCACACAAGGACGGGGAAGGGATATTGGGGACAAAAATTTTCCCCATCCCCACCGCCATTTCCCCGCTCATTAATACTCTGCTTGGGCGGGGGAGTTAAAATGGAGAGTAGGGGTTCATAGGAGTAAAGCAGGGTGAGAGTATGTGAGGGTTCATAAGGGTAAATTAGTTACCCCTATTTGGGAGAACAATTTGGAGAGTTTATAAGAGTAAAATGTTAATTTACATATTTGCCCTCTTATATTATATGTAATTCAATATAATACCCATATATTTGCTCTAATACTCATTCTCTTTCTACTCTCTCCCCTCCCGCCCTCTCTCTCTCTCTCTCTCTGTCTCTCTCTCTCTCTCTCTCTCTCTCTCTCTACCCCTTCCCCATTCTCTCTCTCTCTCTTCTCTCTCCCTCTCTCTCTATCTCTTCCCCCCGGCCTCTCTCTCTCTCTCTTTCTTTCTATAATCTTTGAACAACACTTCTCTCTCTCTCTCTCTCTCTCTCTCTCTCTCTCTCTCTCTCCCTCCATCTCTCTTTCTCTCTCTAATGAGAGAGAGAGAAAGAGATATAGAGAGAGATAAAGAGAGAGAGAGAGAGAGATGCGAGTGAGGGAGGGGAGAGAGAGAGAGAGAGAGAGATGTGTGTGTGTGTGTGTAAGAGAGAAAGAGAGAGAGATGTGTGTGTGTAAGAGACAGAAAGAGAGATGAGAGAGAGAGAGAGAGAGAGAGTGATGTGTGTGTGTGTGTGTGTGTGTGCGAGAGAGAGACAGAAAGAGAGAGAGAGAGAGAGAGAGAGATGAATGTGTATGTCTTATGATTCAATTACAAAAAGTTACTCGGAGGTATTCTAACTTTAGGTGAAATGTTTTTTAGGTACCCCAACTTTTCAAAACTCATTTTGAGGTACCCTTAGTTTTTGTGTTAGTAATTATTAGGTGCTTTTCGGTCATCAATTTCGTTAAGTGACCGAAATACCCTTATTCTTCCATTTTTGAAGAAATACCCTTGAAGAAGAAAAATAAGGGTATTTTGGTCACTTAATAAAATTGATGCCCGGAAAAGCACCAGATAGTTACTAACCCAAAAAGTAAGGGTACCTCAAAGTGAGTTTCGAAAAGTTGGGGTACCGAAAAATAGTTTCCCCAAATATTGGAGTATCTCCGAGTAATTTTTTGATTCAATTAGGTTAAGGGTAATATGGTCATTTTTTATTGTATATATGTTATAAGTTAATTGTAACACCTCTTCACACCCAAATTGGGGTGTTAAAAAATAATGGTTAAGAGGGGTAAAGGGGGGTAAACCTCACTCCCTCTTACTCTCTCTTGCCATCTCTCACTCTCTTCCCAAGCAAGGGTAAGGAGGAGTAAGTATCCTCCCTAACTCCCCCTAACCCCCCCTACTCCCAAGCAAGCTATTAAAGTTACCCACCACATATTCCTCATCTTCATCCCCGTCATCGATTTCTATTAAAATACATAGATACCTTTCATTAAATTTATATGTTATAATTTGGGGTAGTTTTTAATTTTAGTTAATAAAAAAACTCTAAGCATATATAATAATCTCTCCAACTGTAATTCCTCACTCTCACTCCCTAATTGTCTTAGTCGTAATCTCACTCTCATCCTTGTTGGGTTAGGGTACCTGATGGGGATGGGAATGGGGGATGATTCTCCCCCTCCCCTCCCCCGGGCAACAGGTAATGAGGCGGGGATGGGGGTGGGGTGCCAGTGCGAGTATGGGGACGAGGATATACCCCCCGCACTCGTCCCGCCCCGTTATTGTCCCTAGTCGTATGTCAAAACTCTTAATTAGCATCTTCAATATACCAATATTATAATTGTGTCAAAAGATCTTTACGTAAAACTAATTTACCATAACCGTATTTAATTGATTCCGAATTGTAGTACAATCTACTTGTATCTTAAATCAGTCTGAATCCTAAATACACCAAAAATGTGTTTGGCCTAACTAGATATACATCCAACCTATATTTAATATGTCAGAGTTAATAGGTCTAGTAGCTTAAATTTCATTTGATGTTTGGATGCTTGGTTATTGCATTCGAGGGTAAAAGAGTACATCTGTATGTGAATACAAATTATAAGACAAGTTGCTCGTCATTACATTCAAGGGTAAAAAAGGAAATTCGTGTGTGAATACAAGTTATAAACCAAGCTATTAGCTAATATATTTGAAGCCAAACGAGTAAAAATGTGTAAACGCAAATTACAAAGTTGACTCAAACAGTACATAAACTCCCTTTTTTTTATATTAGAATATATGGCATGAAGTTTTAACAAGCATAGAATGAGATGATATGAATAAATTCCTATGCATATAATTTTAAATTTACCTCGTGGATACCTTATATCTAAAATAGGCCTAACTTGGCTACATCCATGGTTAGTTATTGGATTAGTTACTTGAACCTTTTTATTTGACACTTTCTGGAAATATTAGAGAGGAATGGAACAAAAAAATATATTAGAAACTTTTAGTATCAAATGAACAATGTTTTTGCTGCTTGCATGATATCAAGGAGTCATATGTGAGTTTAAACTGTCTATTATATACTTCTCTTTAAGATAATAGTCCTATACAAATAAATTTTGGAAAATGCGTCTCAAATTGTCTTAATTGCTTAGAACAAGTGAATGGATAAGTCTTAATTTGTTTTATTATTATTATTTTTTTACATTAGGTAATAGTTCAATATGTCGGGTCCCCTATCTCAGGAGTACACTTAATCCAACAACCTCAGAGCTGACAAGGTTGGGGGGGGGGGGACAAATGTGAATGCCCTAAATAGAGCCCATACCTTCCATTCAACACCGTCCCATCCTGGTAAACAGGATTGTTCCCCCCAAAATCGAACCATGTAGGAAGGGGATGAAAGGGTGGGAAGTTTGCCACTAAGGTAAACCCCAATTGACAATGGATAAATCTTAATAATAGAGATGGAGAGTGTCATTTTCTCCTTATTATTCAAAATTTAAAAGAGGCAGCGAGAATTATATAACCAATTGGAGTATGAATTAATTCCATCTATCTATGCAATTATTATATGTCACTGTTCTTTTTTGTTGTTTTAAGATGCGGAAATGATGTTGTACATATATATAGTGAAATTATGGAAAGTGCGGTAAGATGTAGAATGACATGGCAAAATTTGTGGAAAGTGTGGTTCATGTGGTAGCTAGGTGAGGAGAGATAAAGTCAAAAGTAGAGGAGAAAAGTAAGGAGATATATTGATAATAATTGTCGTAAAGTTGCAATATGGTATGTTAAAATGTAGAAGAAAATTGAGTGATATAGTGAATTGTGGTACCGCACCGCATGCTAAGAAAAATAGAGTCTAAGTTGTATTTGGGAATATTTATATAGCTATATATTAAAGTCTAGCGACTGTTTAGTCGGTTGTATTCTTTGTTTCCCAAACTCTTTATTTACTTGGCAATTGTAAGTTGGTTTAGTTGATTCGATTTGATTTGATACAGAGGCTAAGTGAATGGTCCACATAGACGACATTTGAAAAAGACCCGACCTATTGTTTCCATGTAAGCTGATGAGGGAGAAAGACGTACACACACCAAAATCAGTTTCCACATCGTGAAGGGCCCCAGTTAATAAAGCCAAGCAAATTAAGGGTGAATCACAAGGTGTGATGATTTTGAACAAGAGTATCCAAAGATGGGAACTAGGAAACACAAGTGGCGTTGGGGAAGCATTCAATTAGTCCAGAACTAGAATTACATCCAAATGAATTGGGGACCCAATTCTAAATAACTTCGCCAGAGAATCAATGTGACTTTGCACTCTTTGGCTGCCACCAGCCTTTCCTTAGTTTTGCACCTACACTATATCCTACATTCTTACCTAACACTCTTCATTTCCTAATTACTAGTATACGTATTACTCTATCATCTCCTGCTTTTTATTTCAACCTGTGGAGGTTTGTGTTTTGTAAAACCTTTACATTCTGAAATTCTTTTGCATGGTTTTGGCGAGGATGGATGTCTTTAATTGGTTTATGGACAGTACACGGCTAAAAATATGTGTATTATCAATCATTTTTTCCCAACCAATTTAAAGTGCTTGGAAAAACCAACCATTTTATCAATCATTTCATATTCCAATTATTTTTTAAAAATTTTAGTAGGAAAAAAAGGTTAATTTTAGTAGGAAAAACTCCTGCTTACACCACCCATCTACAACAATTCTCACTACAATTCACCACAATTCACCATATTTTTTCAAATTCCACATCACCATTATCACATCGCATCAACCGTATAAAAGAACAGAACCTAATATTGGTAGGGTTAATGCTACCTACATCTTGATCTTTCCAAACTACTCATATATGGGAGCGATCTGAGGAGTTATATTAATGTTATTTTGGGTTTTATTGAGCATGTGGCACGTGGTAGAAGTTTTGCTGCTTGATGGGAAGAACAATGGAAAAAAACAAGATTGCATGAGTTTAGTTTAGGATGTCTTTGATTGGTGAAAAACTTTGGTGAAATGATCAAGTTTTTCTAGGTTGATTACTTTTCCGTATTTAGATATAGTTGACCTTAAGAAAATTTTTATGGGAGATCTCAACGTTTCCGACATTTTTCTAGGGAAATTTTTTCCTTAGAGGATGTAAGAGAAAATTTTTCATAAGAAAATATTTTCGATGAAATCGTTTTTCCTAAAAGAATTTTTCTAGAGTTTCTACTTTCTACCAAACATTCCCTAAATAGAAACTCAAACGAAATAAAAATCATTGTAAATGATTTAAGTCTCTCTTACAAAGAAGGGGTGGGGCGCAATCAATTATTTATTCCTAAAATCCCTAGAAGTTACCACCAAAACATCTTGTTACCATATCCCATGTAGAAAATGTAATGGGGTTGTGATGTTTGGGGATGACTTTTTATGTGACTTTTGGAAAGTTAAGGTAATTTAACTGGTCAAAACATGTTTTAGAAGTTCAGTGGAATAACTTTTTGAATTAACTTTTTATCATTAAAAAGTCATTTTATAAAAAAAAAAAGCTATTTTAGAGTAGTTTTTTGAGGTTGACTATTTGAGTGTTTTGCTGTTGATGAGAATAAATCACAATATTGTCTTAAAGTTTTGATATAATTACTTTAAATGACATGCTTCTACCACACCCATTTTATAGGGTTAATTGCATTTACCTTTTATTTAGAATGTTGTAATTTTTACTAATAATTTATAAAATATCTAAATATATTGTAAAGGTAAAGTTTCCATATCATCAAAGAAAAAAGTAAAAGACTTTAATCTTTTACAAATACTTTATAAAATAATAGTTTACTATATTTGCCTTATTTTTCTTATTTCCAATAAAATATCTAGTTAAAGTATATATTTGTATCACTTGTCAATGTCTCCACTAGCTACCATTTTTTTAAATATTATCCCACGCCATAAAAATGATAATTATTTAGATCGAGAGTATTAACTTACTAATGCGAGCGTTAATGCGAGCGTTAATTTTCAGTGGTAATTTATTTATTAAATAAATATGGAGTGAAAAAATCTAACAATAAATAAGAAATAATAATGTTAAAATAAACACTAAAAATGAAAATTAAGGACATAATTGAAATTCAAGAAAAAATATCTATAAACTACTAACTTTATCAAACACTATTTATAAAAAGAACTAATACAAAAGAAAAAAAATTAACAAAACATTCAAAATTTAAAAAACTAACAACTAGAAATAACCAATAATTAATAGATGGTTGTCAAACAGTGTCAATGTCAATGGGGAATTTGATCCATTTGGAGATAGTCTATCAACCACTAGTCACCTTCTCCTTCAAAAAGAATAAAAATATTGAATTTCACTCAAAAAATATTATTAATCTATATATATTATAATAGAAATCATTGTAGGTCCCGCAAAATAGAGCCACGAGAGTGACTGTAAGGGAATTGGCCAATCATAACGTATAAAATTATATTTTTTTTACTATTTTCAATTTTTTTTAATTTCAATCCAGATTTTATTTCAAAATTAAAAAATCAGAAAGTATCATTAATCTTTGACTGCTTTGGATTTTGAATTAAATTATTTTGGTATTACCTATAACTAGTCTTTAACCCGTGCGATGCACGGGATATTTAAATAGTTTAATAAATAAAATATAGATATAAATATGTTAATACCCTCAATTCAAGTAAAAAAAGAAGTCATTTTGAATTGTATGAGTCTTGGGAAAGTGTCTTGCCCTGTCATTAAAATTATATTATATATATTAAGATGAAATTTGATGATATGATTGAATTCTATAACCATACTATTACATATAAATTGAATAAATTTATACTTTTATACATTATTTTTTATATTTCATAAAACGCTTAAAATAAGCTTAATGGAAGGAGTTGATTCGGTTAGAGTATGATTTGTGCTCATTGATACAACCTAAACTTCCCAAGTTTCTTATAATTAATAATTAATATTTACTGTTAAAAAATAGTTTCAAAAATTATAAGAAATACCAATTTGGTGAAAGGCACGATATATATAGATTTGGATGGAGGTAGCTTCCTAATTAGATAAGGTGTATTATTTTTTTAAATCGATTTTTTTATTATTATTTCATGGGCGGGAATTGTTTACTGTAATTTTAAATCGATTTTTTTCTTTAATATATTACAATTATTATTCCATGGAGCACCTTTTTATAGGATGCATGGGCTTATATTTCTAAGTGTAATTGTTGCCGTGTCATTAAAATCTTGTTGATGTTACATTACAATTATAGGACATTTAACACATACTATGAAGGGTTGCTCCACCATAAAAAATATGAATTAGGGATGGCAATAAAACCCGTACCCGCCCCGCAAAAAGCGGGTAAGGGTACAATTTTTTTTAAAAATACGGGTGCGGGTCGGGTATGGGTACGGGTCGGGTACGGGTACGGGTACAAGGTAGTACCCGGTGGGTACCCGCTCCAACCCGCTCCGCAAATAAGAAGCCCAAAATTTAGCCAAGGCTCACTCAGATTTAGGCCCAGAAAGATTGCCTCTCTGCCCTAGTGCCCTTTCTAATTTTTCTCCGTCACTCCTTCAGGGCTCTTTTCTTATACTCTCTGTGCTGCTAAAGGTTCTTTTCTTATGAAAATATCATATCATTCTGATTTATGAAAATGTTATATCATAGCCCCGAAAACAGTGGTTAAATTACCCGAATACAACCCGTTAATTTGTACATATGGGTATAAAATGGGTGGTAAAATTTGATCATTATCTATTCCCGCATAGTACCCGTTGTACCCGCATACCCGGTGGGTACGGGTAAGGGTACAAATATTTAGTACCCGCTAAATATGGGTAAGGGTAAGGGTAGTGATTTTGAAAACAGGTACGGGTAAGGGTACGACTCTACCCGCCCCATCGCCATCCCTAATATGAATAGACTGAGATTGAAAATGATGAAGAAAATATCAACAATCATCACATACCCATTTACAAAGTATGATTTCGGATTGGGATTTCATATATCATATATAGTCATGAGACCTAATTTCATTCTAACACTTCACAATTGAAAAGAAACATATATGCTTTCAAAATTTTAAAGTGCCTTTTGGGTTATACATGTATACTTCTGGCTATGTGGACTGATCTCAATCACTTTCACTGGCAGTGGGTTACTGGTGATCATTTTTTTCCTGAGCCCCTGTATACAGTTTTCGGACATGCATCACCTTCTTGACCACCATTTGAGTCCCACCCACCTTCTAAGTCACATAAAAAAAGGAGCAGCAAATAATTAGCAAAATCCAAATTCCAAAAAGAAACCATAGTGATGATACATGAATTATTAAGTGCCCGGTGCAAATACAATTGAGCAAGTTCAACCCTTACCAAAGTTGCATCGCTTACATTAAAAAAAGACAGGCCTGTGCAACAAAATTTAAACATATTACTTTAATATATTTATAGATTTCTCAAGCAATGAGGAATGAGGGGTAGCAGAACACATGCTAAAGCCAAAAAGGGAGGGGTTGAATATCTTCACAGATAGTGTGGAGATTATACACTTTCGATCTTTTTAAATTATAGAGAATGCTAAATTGTAATCTTCTGATATTTTTCCCCATGTAAATCCAATGTATCATGCAAAATTTGATGTAAAAATTGTAACATGCAAATACATATTAAAATATATTGATGTGGTATATATTGATAGTACTTTTCGAAAACTAACCTGTTTGTATTTGCATGTTTGCCGAGAATTCAATGGTTGCTTCAAATGTTAATAGTTGACATATTGGAAAAGAATGAAAGATGTTTCAATGTTTATATATTAGGTCGGGATGTAGAGTCTGGGTGAGAGGTAGAGTCCTAATTAGATTTGGGTGGAAGTTAGATTCCTAATTGGGTTGAGAAGTAGATTTCTAATTAGATAAGGTAGACTCTTAATCTGATTAGACTTCTTGTTTATAATTTTTTTAAATCAATTTTTTTTATTATTTCATGGGCGGGAATTTTTTATTGTATTTTTAAATCGATTTTTTTCTTTAATTTGATTGGCCGATAGCCCCTACAATCACTCTGGGTTGAGTATTTCAAATTTCAAATATATTACTTTTATATTATTATAGATAATAATAATAATAATAATAATAATAATAATAATAATAATCTATATATTATAATAGAAATCACTGTGGGTCCCACGAAATAGAGCCACGGGAGTGATTGTAGAGGAATTGGCCAACCACAACGTAGAAAATTATATTTTTTCTATTTTCATTTTTTTATTTTCAATCCAGATTTTATTTTAAAATTTAAAAAACCAGAAATTATCACTAATCCTTGACTGCTTTCGACTTTGAATTAAACTATTTTGGTGCAAATAACAATAATTATTTTGGTGTTTACTATAATAATAATAATTTATATATTATTATAGAAATCATTGTGGGTTCTACGAAATAGAGCCACGGGACTGATTATAGAGGAATTGGTCAATCACATCATAGAAATTTTTTTTTTCTATTTTCAATTTTTTTATTCAATCCAAATTTTATTTTAAAATTAACAAAACCAAAAAGTATCACTCATCCTTGATTGCTTTGGACTCTGAATTAAATTATTATGGTGCAAATAACTGTAATTATTTTGGCGTTGACTATAATAACAACAATAATAATAATAAAAATAATCTATATATTATAATAGAAATCATTGTGGGTCCTAAGAAATAGAGTCACGAGAGTGATTGTAGGAGAATTGGCCAATCACAACGTAGAAATTCTTTTTTTCTATTTTCAATTTTGTTTCATTTTCAATCAAGATTTTATTTTAAAATTAAAAAAACTAGAAATTATCACTAATTCTTGACTGTTTCGAACTCTGAATTAAATTATTTTGGTGCAAATAATAGTAATTATTTTGGTGTTGACTATAATAATAATAATAATAATAATAATAATAATAATAATAATAATAATAATAATAATAATAGAAATCATTATGGGTCCCACGAAATAAAGCCACGGGAGCGTTTATCGGAGTCTAGAACAATCACAGTGCAGTAAATTGTATTTTATTTTAAATTTTTTTCCTGATTTTATTTTCAATTAAAGAAATTAAAAAATATATTTTTAATCCATGTCTGTTTGACATCACTTAAATTCAAAACGAGTTATACTAAATCTCTAACAGTAGTGTTCAATTTTAAGTTAAATTGTATTTTATTTTCTTTTTCTTTCCAGATTTTATTTACAATTAAAGAAATTAAAAAAATATATGGTTAATCAATCTTATCGCAGTTCAGAATTATATAGACATAATCCTTTACTTTCGCCATCAATAAGTTTCACATTGATAAACGTTTTCCTCAATATTCATCAATATGTTTCACATCCATGACTTTTATAAAATTTCAAAAGGAACTAATTGAGTTTACTCCGTGCATCGCACGGGTTGAGGCCTAGTAAGACAACTAAAAGTCGAATAATTAACAAATTCTAATAACTAGAAATAATCAATAATCTACAACTTATTGTGAAATAAAGCCAATGTCATCCAGAGATTTGGAGATAGCCTATCGACCACTAGCCCCTTCCTCCCCTCTTCAGAAAATATTGGTTTCACTCAAGAAGCATTATTTTATTTGCAAACTGATAAATATCTTAATGTAAGATGATTAATAGCCATCTTATATTATACCTAAAGTACTCATAAAGTTAAATATAAATATATTAAATTATTATAAAGGTAAATTTCAATATATACTTTGAGAGTTATTACAATTTATAAACAATATAAATATAATTATTTATACATATTTTTCATAAATATAGAACTATGAATAAAATGTGTATTTTCTACTATAATTTGATGAAATTAGGCAATTATTTATATTTTTTGACCAAACTGATAAGTATTATATTTTTATAGTTGATAAATACATATAATTATTAAGAAAATATTATTAAAAATTATAAAAATATTAAAAAAAGGAATTTTTGGGATTCACCCATGAGTAAAAATGTCCTACATCGTAAAAGTAAGGAGAAATGACATGGTATATAAGTCAAGTGGGTTACTCCTCTTAACACCAATTATTTTTAAGATGAAACTTTCACTTAACTTGTGTACCATGGACCTTAGTTTAAGTGGGTTCCTACCTTGGATCTTCCCAACAAGTGGTATCATAGCCAATCGTTCGTTCGGTTGGGCGCAAGGTGTGGGAAGGTGATCCCGTAAAAATCACCATGGATAGAAGCAGGGACCATGCGCGTGCGTGGTTGGGTCTCCTGAATGCGCAGAGTGGTGACACGAGATTCAGGTGAAGTAAGGTGCGACTCTGTGGAGTAAGGTACGGCTAAGACTCATGTGTGAAGGGGGAGATTATTGGGATTGACCCATAAGTAAAATGTCCCACATTAAAAAAATAAAACCTTGGTTGAACTGAGCTCCCGCTTCAGATCTCTCCAATTGGTCAATTCAAGATGATTATCTTGAGTCAAGAGGTGTGTCGTCCATTTTATTTATTTGTTGTTATTTTTGTTTTTTGGAGGAGGGGGAAGATAACTTCACTAGTTTCCAAAATGTTGCTCTTATCTGTCAATCAACTAGTTTTTATTAGAATTGGTGTTCATCACGATCTTTCTTTTTCGAATTAATATGTGGTCCGTCGTATTGCTTTTTGTATGCAGTTACTTGTCTTTTTCTTGTTTTGGACCATTCTTTGTTCGCAAATTACATAAATAAATATCATCTCCTGTACGGTGCATAATATTGTAGTTGTTGACATTATTCTCGTACGTAACTATATGTCTACCTTTTGGGATGTCATATTGAGTGAATGGAAAGTTAGGAGAACTTTAATTAAATTGCATTATTTCGTTTTAGGTGTTATCAAAGTTGGATTAAATTTTGGATTGGTTATTAAATCATTGCCCATTACATCCCTAAAAAAGAGAATATCTCTCGTCTAAGTTGTGAGTAGAGTCTCTTGAATAGAGCTTCTGAAATTATTGCTGTGTTGAAAGAGTTTGAGGAGGTTCATGATGGATTGTTGACTCCCCTTCCCCTGTTCAAAATCATGTCCTTAGAGATGCTGGTGGTCGTGTCAACGACTTACCCCTAAATGTTGACTCAGTTGTATCTGATATACCTTCTAAAGATAAGCGTTTATACTCCCTTTTTATTGATAATCTGCCTATCAACATGAGGAGTGTGAGGCTGAAGAGTTTATTTAGCAAGTTTGAAGGTGTCGTTAATGCGTATATCCCCGCTAAAGTCGGAAAGAATGGTAGAAAGTTTGGTTTTGTGCGATATGCGAATTGGGATGATGGGTGTAAAGCCATTAATGAAATGAACTTTAGAACTGTCGATCGCAAGAAGCTTTTTGTCTCGTGGGCCAAATTCAATGAAAAACAAGCTGCTATACCTTTTGTTAATGTAAAATTTAGCCAGAGGTGGATCCCTAAGAAAAATATTGGTGGCGCTCTTACTTCAAATGGCGTACACATCTCATCCCTTGGTGTGGTTAACATTGGATTGAGAAATTTTGGGAATGAAGACACGGTTGTGCCTGACTCTATTGAGGCGCCAAATTGTGATGGGTCCGTGGATGCTTCTAGCAAAACCGTTACAGACCCTATTAATGTTGCATGGGGTTGTAAAAAGCATGCAAGAAGGTTGTCTTATAAAGATGCTCTCTTGAGTTATTCTAAAATCAATCGATCGCCTTTCAGGGATCCGGAGCTCGACTCTAACAGTGATCGCACGCATAGCAATCTGATTGAATCCTTTGATGGTGTGACTGAGCATGACATAATTGCAAATCTTGAAGACTCCATCCTTGAGGCTTCAAAGAGTAAAGGCAGGAGTAAGAGAAAATTGAACATGTTGATGAAATCTAAGTGGCAGCTTGTTAGAGATGCAACTTGTAGAGTTGCTCATGGACAAAAAGGTGGCCAGAAGGTTAGGATGAAGAGGCGTGCGAACTTGTCGAAAAATGACAGTCTTGATGACATTGAAGCTGAGATTGAACGAAGGAAGGTGATTATTGGCAATGATATTGGAGTGCGATTCCTTGATGACTGAAGCAGCTAAATTCATAAATCTAGCTTTTATTTGCAATGTAGTGGTTTGTCTGGTTGTGGTCCATGTTAAGTCCTTGCAATGTTTTTTCTTCTTTAGCAGTTTGGTCGTAACCTTTTTGATGGTAGATACTTGCTGTTGTGTATGTGGGTTGCTGTATGTTATGAACTTTTAGGCTTTTGGCTACTAATAATCGGAAAAAAAAGAAGAGAATATCTCTCTGATTTAGAGTCATTTCATGTTATGATATGTACATATTTAAATTTTAGTAAATTTTATGTGAAATCATTATATTATAGCATAAATTTATTGTAAGATTTACAACTTTATATTTATTTTTTAGTTTTTAATGAATATAAAGGCAATTAATAATTTATTTGGAAAAAAGTCATCTCTTGGTAGTTGGTACATTATTGTTCATATTTGTATTAAGATGTGATTCTAATATCACTTATTAGTTTTAGTAAAATATTGAAAAAGTTACTCTATAAAGAGTACATATCACAATAGATTTATATGAGACAATCTCATACAAGAATTCACATTTAAACTTTCCCTGATTTAAACTTGGAATGTTTTGGTCTAGCTGTTGCGACTCAAATATAATTATGAAGTTTGATGTTTTTGTTCTGGATAGTTATAGTATACTGTATTTTGAGAGTTATTGTATTATACTATACTATACAATTTGTGAAGAATTCCAGCGTTCTCTGAGGACCTCATCACATTCGGCAGCAAGACCTCCATGCCAGCACACAGATTTTGTTTGAAAGAATGGTCAAAATTAAATCGGGGAAGTATCTTTTAGATCCTAATCTTAATCTTTCCTACCTTTTCTAAGATGATATAATAACGTTTAATATTTCCTTTTTCAGATACTAAAGCAAAGGAAAGAAATCGTTGAGATTGCAAATTATATGGAAGATTGAAGATCAATCCAAGAAAGGAAACAATCCTCAATGAAGGAAAGAAGTCGTTGTTGATTGAAGTTCTCCAATATATATACATGATCAACCTCTTCCATAGTTTTGACTTATTTCCAAGGAAGCAAATCAGAGTAGGAACTTTGCTTAGAAAGTTCTGAGTTGTAGGAATATTGGAGTGATAATATTTTGAGTTGTAGCCACTATATTGAGTGGTGAGTTTTGTAGCCAGTGAGTGTTTTGGTGAGGACCTCTAAGGTCGTGTAATTAAAATGAGAAAGGGTTCTCGCTTTAAGGTTGTTCCCTCTTTGTAATCGTCTCTTCTGTGAGGCCTCAAGTGCCGAAGACTACTGTGAAGTCCTCTGCTTCGTAAGCCTATTGAGGACCTCACGATCCTTAATTGAGCAGAGTGGTAACCTCCCTCTGTTTTAAGCAACATTCAATCAATAAAGAAGAATTTTTCATTCTATAAAAGTGCTATTAACTAAGTTGTGTTGATTAAGTGCAGATTTCTTATACAACCCTATTCACCCCTCTTCTAGGGTTATTTCAATTGGTATCAGAGCAGGTCCACAGATCTAAAGAGTTTAACAACTCGTGGTAAAGATCATGGATGGCCTCAACACAACTGAAGCTCCTCAAGGACGCTTGAGGACAGGAGCTCCACTCCTTACTGGTGAAAATTACAGAATGTGGAAGAGGCGGGTGGAAATATTCCTCAGAGATCAGGATGGGGACCTCTGGGTCATAGTCACTGAAGCAAATTTCCTCATTCCCACAAAAAAGAACACTGCAAACCAGAATGTCCCAAAAGAAAGATCTGAGATGACAGCTGAAGAGCTCACAATTTTGGGAAAAAAATATTCGTGCTCTAAATTTGTTATATTGCAGTTTGAATTCAAATGACTTCGAACGTGTTTCTAAATGTGAAAATGCCAAACAGGTTTGGGACTATTTGGTCACCTCATACGAAGGCACAAGCCAAGTTAAGGACATCAAGTGAAACATTCTCGTCCAGAATTATGAGGCATTCAAAATGGAAGAAAATGAGACTATTGAAGAGATGTTCAAAAGATTCAACATCATCACCAACCACCTCATATCTGTGGGAAAAACCTACCTAAATGAGGAACAAGTTAGAAAAGTCCTCTGATGCCTACCTAGAAAAAAATGGGGTCCAAAAGTCACAGCCATTGAAGAAGCTCAAGATCTCAAGGTCCTCAAACTGGAGGAACTCATTGAAAAACTATTGGCCTATGAGATCCAATTGAATGACCTCTCAGAACCCAAGGGAATTGCCCTCAAGGTAGTACGTAAATCTGGCAGTGAGTCAGATGATGATGAGGAAGAAGATACAATGGTAATGATAGCTAGAGGGTTCAGAAGATTATATAAGAAAAATCCGACCTTTCGAGGATACATCAAGGATGGACAAAACAGAAAAACAACCTCAAAAGGCAAGTCCTCATTAAGAAAAGATGCTGACCCATTTATTTGTTTTGGATGTGGCAGCTTAAAACACCTTGTGAAGGACTGCCCTCATGCCAGAAGAAATAAAGACAAGAGAAACAGTCGGCCTCAACGGCAAAACCATAAGGCAATGATGGCAACATGGAGTGATAGTGATTCCAGTGAAGGCCACAGTGAGGTAGAAGAAATAACAAATGTATGTTTGATGGAAAACACAAGTGAGGATCAAGATCCAACCTCATCTCATAACGAGGTAAACATTGATGAGTTCCTCACTCTTCCCTCTTCGCACCTTGCTCACAAATTATTTCATCTCTTCAAATATTCTAGATCCTTAATAGAAAGAGTCAAGCATCACACGAAACATGTCAATCATCTGGACGAATCCATAGAGAGCTTGAACACCAGAAATGACCTCATAGCAACTGAAAATGTTAGACTAACCATAGAGGTCAAAGACTGCTATAGGGACATCACTCAATTATCAAATGAGGCAGCCACAAAATCTCATCCCTACCAGAAGGAACCCATCCTTCCCACACCTAATACACCACCTCTAAAAAATTATCAGTCCAAAATTCCTCCCATCCATACCAACAAAGGACATTTACTTCCTACCCCAAATATTCCACCTCTTAGAGAAAACTATCATAGAGGACCTCCAACAGCAAATAAAATAAGGACCTTACCAACTCCTCTGTCTAAAGGAACTAGACCTCCGTGCATTACTAAAATTTGGGTCCCAAAGACCTCACTACAACGATCTCATCCTTGGTTAGAGACCAAGAAAGGTATAGTGTCCTCTATTGCAGGTATGCCTCAGACACATTACTAGAGATCCAACCAAGTTCTACAAACTGAAAATCAACAAGAATGGAAGAGTAACCTTTGGAGACAAAATCCAAGACAAGATCCTAGACATTGGGAAGGTCGCGAAACAACGCCACCCGCACCATCCGAGGGGGAGACTTCTATTCTGAGGACCTCTTTCCTATGCACAAGCTGTCAAATTGAGGGGGAGTCCTATCATCCATCCTCCCTACATGTGGTCTCTCTCCTCCTCCCAGGTTCGTCAACTCACTGCATGCCTGGACCTCTGATATCCTCATCAGCATGTCCTCTCGGGTACCTCAAAATTTAATCAGGGACCGGTCAAAATGTCCTCATCATTTCTTCCTATCCCTCCTTCTCCCTCTCTCTTCCTCTCTTTATTTTGGCCACACAATTTAGTGCTTGTACTCTCCTGTCTCCTTTCTGTTCGAAAGACAAAAAGGGGGAGAATTGAGTTTGTTGCATTGCTCTGCTATATACTATGTATCTATGCAAAAGGACCACAAAGGAAATTTTGTCTTTCAAACAAAAAGGGGGAGATTGAAGAATTCCAGCCTTCTCTGAGGACCTCATCACATTCGGCAGCAAGGATCTCCAAGCCAGCACACAAATTTTGTTTGAAAGAATGGTCAAAATTAAATCAGGGAAGTATCTTTTAAATCCTAATCTTAATCTTTCCTACCTTTTCTAAGATGATATAATAACGTTTAATATCTCCTTTTTCAGATACTAAAGCCAAGGAAAGAAATCGTTGAGATTACAAATTATATGGAAGATTGAATATCAATCCAAGAAAGGAAACAATCCTCAATGAAGGAAAGAAGTCGTCGCTGATTGAAGTTCTCCAATATATATACATGATCAACCTCTTCGATAGTTTTCACTTATTTCCAAGGAAGCAAATTAGAGTAGGAACTTTGGTTAGAAAGTTCTGAGTTGTAGGAATATTGGAGTGATAATATTCTAAGTTGTAGCCACTATATTGAGTGGTGAGTTTTGTAGCCAGTGAGTGTTCTGGTGATGACCTCTAAGGTTGTGTAATTAAAGTGAGAAAGGGTTCTCGCTTTAAGGTTGTTCCCCTTTGTAATTGCCTCTTCTGTGAGCCCTCAAGTGTAGAAGACTACTGTGAAGTCCTCTGCTCCGTAAACCTATTGAGGACCTCACGATCCTCAATTGAGCTGAGTGGTAACCTCCCTCTATTTTAAGCAACATTCAATCAATAAAGAAGAATTTTTCATTCTATAAAAGTGCTATTAACCAAGTCGTGTTGATTAAGTGCAAATTTCTTATACAACCCTATTCACCCTCCTTCTAGGGTTATTTCAATTTACTTGTATACAACTATTCATGGATGGTTGTTATTTATAATCCATACGAGATTTTGGACAATTATGCACCAGATTTTGTCTAATATTGCACTAAAAATCCAACACCTTCTAAAATATATATATTGTCATGCAAAAAAAAGGAAAAAGGAAAAATTGTAGAGTATTATTGTCCAACAACTCCAAATTACGGGATATTAATATCCAAAAATACTTTTCTTGTAGAAGCAATATTGGATGCTTTGAATGTAGTTTTGGAGAGGCGAAACTATACTTATGTGAAAGACACTCAAGGCAACAAGAAGGAACGAGATTACATTAGCAACATAGACATAAATAACTCATATAGTTATATACTCATTATATTCATGTAGGAGAGGTATTTAGCTACATTTACTGGAGTACAATTGACATTGATGCCTCAAGACTTGTGATACACGAGGTGTGGGGTTAATTGTGACTTTATTTAAATGGTAGAATTTCAAACACAATAATTCCTTGTACCAGGATTTAAAATCACTCCTTGCTTATTACCCAACAAAATATATATTATTCAGCTCGAGAGACATTTAGTATCTTATAGTTTGAGTTACCAAAAAATAAGGAATAAAATTTAAGGATTTGTATACCCTAATATACTTATATACTTAATTTTGGGAACATTATACAGACTACATCGATCTTTACCATTAAATAATAGTATACATCTAATTCTAGTTTGATCCTATTTATTGTACGTATGTCAAGGGTTTGTCAAATCTTGGTCATTACATTGATCATATTTTTTGGAATGAATGAGCTGGTCCACGCCTTTTAATTACATCATCCATCCTTCCTACTTTTTACAAATTAATTCCACTTTTTCTACAATAATAGAAAATCATTCCTACTTTTTTACATTAAAATATTTATTTATTAAATACACTTTATCTTAATTATACATTCATTTATATTTATATTTTTTAGTGGAGTAGGTTTTCTTGCTGTTGCTTATGATAAATATTTAAAATTAAATAATCAATATTTTTAAAAAATATCAATTTTAAAAGTTAGTTTTATTCATACTTTTATATTTTAAAATTTATTTTAATTGTTTTTAAATAATATTTAAAAATAATTGGACATCTTAAGAAGATAAACATTTCAAATTAATATGATAAATAATATTCCATGTGGTATCTATATATTATAATAGAAATTATTGTGTGTCCCACGAAATAGAGTCATGGGAGTGACTGTAGGCGAATTGGTCAATCACAATAAAGAAAATTATTTTTTTTCTATTTTCAATCCGAATTTTAATTTAAAATTTAAAAACCAGAAAGTATCTCTAATCCTTGGCTTCTTTAGACTCTGAATTAAATTATTTTCGTGTAAATAACAATAATTTTTTGTGTTGCCTATAATAATAATAATAATCTATATATTATAATAGAAATCTATACATTATAATAGAAATCATTGTGGGTCCCATGAAATAGAGTCACGGGAGTGCCTGTAAGGGAATTGGCCAATCACAATGTAGAAAATTATATTTTATTTTCTGGTTTCAATTTTTTTATTTTCAATCTGGATTTTATTTTAAAATTCAAAAAAACCAGAAAGTATCACTAATTCTTGACTGCTTTGGACTCTTAATTAAATTATTTTGGTGTTGCATGCCTATAATAATAATAATAATAATAATAATAATAATAATAATAATAATAATAATAATAATAATAATAATAATAATAATAATAATAATAATCTATATATTATAATAGAAATCATTATGGGTGCCACGAAATAGAACTACGGGAATGACTGTAGGGGAATTGACAACAAAACGTGGAAAATTATATTTTTTCTATTTTAATTTTTTTTATTTTCAATTCGGATTTTATTTTAAAATTAAAAAACAAGAAAGTATCACTAATCCTTGATTGCTTTGGACACTGAATTAAATTGTTTTGGTGCAAATAACAGTAATTATTTTGGTGTTGCCTATAATAATAATAATAATAATAATAATAATAATAATAATAATAATAATAATAATCATAATCATCATAATAATCTATCTATTATAATAGAAATCATTGTACGTCCCACGAAATAGAGCTACGGGAGTGATTTGCAGGGAAATTGGTCAATCACAACGTAGAAAATTATATTTTTTTCTATTTTAATTTTTTTTTATTTTCAATCCAGATTTTATTTTAAAATTAAAAAAACCAGAAAGTATTACTAATCCTTGACTGCTGTGGACTCTGAATTAAATTATTTTGGTCCAAATAACAGTAATTATTTTGGTGTTGACTATAATAATAATAATAATATTAATAATAATAATAATAATATATAATATTAATAGTAGAATTTTTGGGTCCTGCTAAATGAAGAAAGGAGATTAACTGTAGAGATTTCGACCAATCAAAAAGTAGATAAATGTTGAATTAAATTATTTCGGTGCAACTATTAGTAATTATAGTTAGTTTGAAATAATAATAATGATAATAATAATAATAATAATAATAATAATGATAATAATAATCTATATATTATAATAGAAATCATTGTGGGTCTCACGAAATAGAGTCACGGGAGTAACTGTAGGGGAATTGGCCAATCACAACGTAGAAAATTAATTTTTTTTTTCTATTTTCTATTTTTTATTTTCAATCCGGTTTTTTTTTAAAAAAATTAAAAACTAGAAAGTATATATCACTAGTTATTGACTGCTTTGGACTTTGAATTAAATTTTTTTGGAGCAAATGACAGTAATTATTTTGGTGTTGCCTATAATAATAATAATAATAATAATAATAATAATCTATATAATAATAATAATAATTTATAATAATAATAATAATAATAATCTATACAATATTAATAGTAAAGTTTTTGGGTCTCGTTAAATGGAGATAGGAGATTCATTGTAGGAATTTGGAATAATCAGAATATAGATAAATACTGAATTAAATTATTTTGGTATAAATATCAGTAATTATTTTTGCAAAATAATAATTATGATAATAATAACAATAATAATAATAATAATAATAAACCAAAAAGTATGATTAATGTTTTGTTCTTTGTAATTTTTATCTGTATTTATCAATTTCTTAAAAATTAAAATATTTATTTCATTAGACTTCGTACATCGTACGGGTTTAGGACTAATAAAAATTAACAGCAATCCTAAAAAACGAATTCATTTCGAAAAAATGTTCCAAATTATCTAGCGTTCCCGTTTTTGAAGAAGTTGTGATTCGCGTCCAAGTTCCCCGTTCTAGGATGCGAGCGTTCCACGATCCAGATAAGTATGATTTGGTGATGCATTGCCATGTGGAAGATTAGAAGCAAATCCGATCCATCACCTGCATCTCTCGAAGTTCCCATCTAGGCACTGGGCCCACCACTTCTGGGCCATATATCGCTGTGGTCGCCGACTTTCTCTCTCCTCTGCCGCTCCGGCCAGAGAAACCCGCTTGCGCCACTGGTGCTCCGTTGGTGTTTGCCTTTCTTTTTCATCTTCTTTGTTAGTGTTTTCTTTGTTTTTGGATTTTGTTGTTTAGTTCTTAGCCTCACTTGATTAGTTACTTGATTATGAAGATGAGGATTCTAAGTGTAGGTTGGTCTCTTTCACCAATTTACCCTATAATTAGTGGACAAATCCTACACGAGGTTCAAAAAAAAAAAAAAAAAAAAAAGAACTTTCATTGATTTTTTGCAACTTGATCATATACTGAATTTCTACGTATTTCCTAACATTATCTTTGTCAGCTATCCTACAAAACCTATTCAGATTATTCCCTAGCTAGCTAACTGTTGGACTCTGCTCTAATTGAATGTGATGCTCAAGAGGTGCTAAACTCTCTCCTTATAAGGCCTCTACAGTTGTACAGTATCTTCACATTCAACTTAGTGATTGGAGCTAAGAATGTGGGGATTGACATAGGAGAGGACGAGAGGTAGACATCACCCAATGTGAGACACTAAACTTAAGAAAGTACTCACTTTTCCCCCTTTCTTTTGTACTTTTCATTTCACTAGGAAAAGTTGTAATGAACACTCTGTCCATCTCCTCTCCACTCATTTCTTCAGTGTTCTTTCTAGAAGAACCGTTTCACTAGCTTTGATTTTTCTACTTATTGCAAGGCTACAATCCTAAAAAGGAAGGATGACTCCCATTTTTATGTCATGTTCTACTGTACGTTCTACTCACTACTTGCCTACAAAGTAAGTCCTTAAAAGCACCCTTGATTCTTGCCTCCTCAGCATCAAGCATACATTTTCTCTCACTTGCAACTAGTTCTCATAATTCCCACGTTAAGAAATTGTAAGTCTCTTATTAGTTATTATTAGCTTTCTCCTGCTATAAGGAGGTTTGCTAGCACCCCTCCTCCCCCTGTCTCATCTGTCACATTATTGTTTCCTAATGGTGGAACTCTTGGCAGAGACTGAATGAATGAATGAATTAGTGTCCTCATTTTGCAACTCTTTTAATTAAAGTATGGGTAGTAGGTGTTGGTTTAACTTCCTACTTTTCTGGTAGTAGGTGTTACATATCCTCCTTCCCAAGAACTTCCCAGGTATATTGTCCATTTTGTATAGTTTTTGCAACTTTTCATGAATATCTTTGTCGCCTCCCTTCTCATTTTTGTCCTAGTTTAGTACGGCTGATAGTCTGGTACTTATTGTCCTTGTTTGTACTTAGTATTAAACCTGGAGACCATCAACTGTTCTTAATGAAAATGATCATTTTATTATCTTACTTTCTACTTGGTACTTCCCAAGTGGAACACTAGGCAACTAAATAATTTGTAAAGTCTTCAGTGTGGTTTGTTAAAACAGAAAGCTACTGAATAATTTGTAATTTGGAAGAATGGTTACTTTTTTTTAACTTGGTCCTAAATTTGAGTTGCAGGGGATGTACAAAAGAATCTGGGAAGATAGAAAAAGCTTCTATGGGCTATAATATAAAGACTGCACTGTGTGACTTGGTTGAGTTAGAGAAGAGAGGAGCAACCAACATTTCTGCCATTTTTGGGTCAGAAACATTGGAAGGCCAGTTTGGAGAGGGACAGAGCATTGTGGATTTGAAACTTAGTAGTTTGGGTGACTTTGGGAGAAGTTTGGGAAACAAGTCCAAGGTTGAGACAAGCTCTCATATGGAAAGGACATTATCAACTACTACTGGATCATCCTCAAAGAGGGGTCGGATGCCGAGTAATGGAGGGCAGGCTGTGTCATGCTAAGTTGATGGATGCAAGTCTGACCTTAGCAAGTTTCGGGACTACCACAGACGTCATAAAGTTTGTGAGATGCACTCTAAGGCCCCTAGAGTTACTATTGGAGGTAATGAACAACGTTTCTGTCAACAATGCAGCAGGTGATTACTCACTCCTTGCACACTTCTCCCATATACAATTATAACAATACTTCTTGCTCTATTGTAGATAGGAGAGTAGCCCAAATCCAAATCCAATATCCCAAAAAGGACCATTACAAAACATCTCTTATTTATTTATTTTTTCCTTTGGGGTGTGTATGGTTGTTTTTTCTTTTTTTTTTTTTTGGGGGGGGGGGGGGGTGAGATAAGGGGTGTGGAACCATATCAACTAAACATTTAAGCTGGGTTGTGGGCTGGGGGTTAGGGGGTGTGGAAGTGTGGAACCATTTCAACCATAAGCTTAAGATGATGGTTGATGGTCCAATGATGGTTTTCTACGGCTCCTTCACCTTGCGAAAATATAAATGGGGTTATTGAGATTCAATTTAGACATGAGACCTCTTATTTAATATGTCTTTGATACCATGCGGATCAATCTAAACTAAAAAATTAAGTTGATAGTTGAAGACTCAACGATGATTTTATAGGCTGTGATGGGGGTTTGTTCCTGATGTGGCAATCTTATACTTAATTTAATAAATTGGAAGAGACAAGTTGTGATTGACCCAAGATTTTAAAGTCATACACCAACTATTGCTATGTGGAAAAGGAGTAGTAGAAGAGGTTTAGGGAGATGTTTTGCTTTGATCCATTAGAATCTAACTTGGAAAAGTAAATCCTGTTTTTTAGCTACTGGGCAAGTAGTGTAGTTGACAATAGAATCTATAATCTCATACTTAAGCCTCAAGTATGTGTTATAAAGACTAGGGAGGTGGACCATTCATTTGAAAACATATCTCATAAAATTAGAGTATTTTGGGAGAGAAGTGGGCTAATTGATGAGGTCATAATTTTCTTGGGGTTGCTACAAATTCTAAACCCATCTTGATCTGCTGTGGGGCCTTGTGAACCTTAAGAGGCCAAAGTGTCATGCTTTTTGCTGGTGGAGGATTTCAAGTGTTTCCGTACTGCTTATGCATGGTTAGTTGAAGTAGTTTGCTGACAGTAATAATACTAATCTTGGCTTTGGAGACACTTCAACTTCTATCCAATTTAATGCTTTTCAACTTTTCAAAACTATATTTGATAATGACTTTGAAGGGATCCAAACGAAAGATATCCAAGTTTTTTTCCATTTTTTTAAAAAAAACTTTTATCGGTACTAATTCATGTTAGTATGCAAGCCATAGCCCGACAGATATCTAATGTCGGATGTAATTGAAAAATAAAACACGTGATGTTTTGTTTGGTATTTAATTTTGTTTGGGCGAAATTTCAATTTAGCATGCAAACCAGAGGCCAGAGCAAATGCCTGATAGTGGATGTAACTGAGAAATATTTGTAGGTTCCATTCAATAGTGGAGTTTGATGAGGTTAAGCGAAGTTGCAGAAAACGTCTGGAAGGACACAATCGGCGCAGAAGGAAGCCTCAGCCTGAAACCCTTCCAATGAATCATGGAAATTTCGTTTCCGCTAGTCCAGGTGGTAAATATACAACCACAACAATAACATTCTGTTTCACTCATTACTTGTATTGAACCATTGATCATGAATTGACATAATTAACTCAATTTACATAATATATAGGCGGTAAGTTGTTCTCGTTGAGCAACCAACCTATAATTCCGTCCAGCTCAGTGGTGAGTGGCATCTGGTCAAGTTCATCCAAAGCCGAAAACAACCTGGCAATATTCAGCAGTAGCCAGATCAGTGGTTCTTTCTGTCAGCCCTACAGAGGCAGCAGACGGTTCCCATTTTTACAAGGGTCGGATTCCCCCCTTACGGCCTCTTCAGCCAGCAGCCTGTTGCTCCATCACGATCCGAGCCCTTCATCAGGAAGTGTCAACAGCCAGAAAATGTTATGTAATGACCTAAACCAGCAGGCAATCAGTTCGGATCGTGCTCTCTCTCTTCTGTCATCATCTCCCGAGATGGGGTTGGGCCTGATGAACGGATACAACAGCGGCGTTTGGCATTTTCCAGGGCAGTCTGGGGGTTCCACATTAATGTCCGACATCAGGGGCAGTGACACACTCTTTCAGGATGTTTTCCAGGGTGGGACTAGTGCTGCCTCATCTGGAACTGGACCTCATCAAACACTTTCCTTCTCTTGGGAGTAGTTTTAGCTTCCTTATCGTTTTTCTTTTGGGTTTTTCCTGTCATAAATAATTGGGCACTGCTTGATGCATTTCTTGACTCTATGTTAGTTGCTCCTAATCATTTCGGCTACCTAACTGGAGCAAAATCTGAAATGCTTGTTCATCTGTCAGTCTAAGAATGCCCATTGGTTTTTACAGTCAAGTAAATGTCGCTTCGTGATTTAGATTGTTCGTCAATAATATTATTCTTCTAATGTTCGAAATTTTAGGTTCCTGAGCCTTGGAGGGTATATAAAATTTCTTTTCAGAAGCCAAAACACAAGAAATGATAACTCAAGATCTCAGATTGTTAGGTCTAAAAGGTGTAGACCTCCAAAATGCATGTTACAAGCTACAATCAACTTTTTAACTAAGAGCCATTTAGCAAGAATCTCAAAACAAAATTTTTCCTGGGAAACTATAGTTTACAGTATTTGATTTACATTCTAAAATCGTGGAAATTTTTTCATAGTGTTTAGTTTGTCCGACTTTAAAAGGTTGGGTTCAGTATTCAAACTTTGACTTTAAGTATTCAATTAAAAATTTATGACACTTTTTTTATGCTTCATATCCGACTTAAATATAAACTGTTCAACCGGGAAAAAAAAAACATTAAGTATCGAACATTAATTTTTCATGTAACCTTTAAATTGACTTGTTTGTCAGCCCAAACTTTTACCAAGCTTAAAGCTAGT
Organism: Portulaca oleracea; assembly: GCA_029582165.1. Lineage (NCBI taxonomy): Eukaryota > Viridiplantae > Streptophyta > Magnoliopsida > Caryophyllales > Portulacaceae > Portulaca > Portulaca oleracea. Next base: position 19,415,421 of record CM055870.1, read on the forward strand.
TATTTTCAAAAATTGTTTTGGTCTTTCTTTTGAAAAGAAAAATTGATAATACCGATCTTTTGACCATTCTTAATAAACAATGGATATGTAACAATATTTACCCAAACAAAATTAATTTTATTATGATTACTAGTGGACACAACTCGTGTAAGGTACAGGCAATGCTTTATATATGGTTGATTGTAAATGATAAATAAAAATGATTTCTTGAACGAAAATTATTGTGTAGTCCCCCGGGACCACAGATTGCTCCTGTACTCCCGCTACACGTCATCGATTGTCAATTTTTTTTTCTTTTTTTTTTCTAACCGGCTTTAGTTACTTATATTATCTGTAGCTATTAGGAGGTAAGATGAAATGTATAGCTTGTTGGTAACTCCATGCCATTATAATACAAAGGTTAAGGGTTTGAATCCTTTAGAGTTAGATGTTTGCTATTTGCATCATTAACTTTTTTACTGGTAATATTTTTTTTTATTTTTTCTCTTTGATTCGTTTTTTTTTCTTTTTTTACATTTATTTTTCTCCAGTTACTTAATTTTTTTCCCTCCACTTTTTACTTTTGCTTGTCTCACTTAATTATCTTTTTCCTTTTCTGCACGCTAGTGAGACCCCTTTGCACACTACACGTATCTCTTTACACACTAGTGCAGACTCCTTTATAGACTCATTTGCTCATATACAGACTCTTTTGCACACTAACACGTAGAAACTCTTTTGCACACTAACACATACATCTTTACACAATAGCACAGACACATTTATTTACTATCACAGACTCCTTTGCACACTAACACGTACAAACTCCTATGTATATTAGTATATATTCCTTTGTACACTAACACAAAGTCATTTGCATACTAGTACAAACCCTTTTGCACACTAGCATAGACACCATTGGACACTAGCATATGCACATCGAGCACACTAAATCGTAAACTTCAAGGTTATCAAGGCAAGCTTCCATCCACTTCAGTAGTAATGCCCACTTTTCTTAATTTGTTCTACAATTTACTTAAAATATGGCGTGGACTGAACTTCGCATCATTTTGGGCCGAACTTCTACACATGAATTGGACTAGATTGACGGGAGTAATAGTGAGATCGGTACTCCCGCGGGAGTACGGTATAAGGACTGTTTCTTGAATCATAGAGGCCTGTAAATGGTTGTGAGAATTAGAAATGGATATTTCTTTGCAAAATTATCCCCAAGCAATAGAACATCATCGGCAATGCTTTATGGTTAATGATCTTCCATCTAGAATAGTATATATGTATGCAACACCAAAGCACATTAAATAAAAACAAATGGTGTAACATATAGGAGCTAGCTTAATTTAAGATCATTCATCTAAAAACGATAAAACAAATGACTTAAGCAGAAATGAAAATGTAGTATGTTCAACGAATATCATCTGCCAGTTTGTTCTCTTTAAGATGAGAACTTGTATATCCAGTAATGTCTACTTGCCATACCAAGTCAATAGAATTCCAAATTCAAAAGTTAGTTTTATTATAATCATATGATAAATAAACTAATTCATGATAATATTTTAACAATAAAAGATGAAGTGATCACCCGAATAATATTAGTACTGCCTCTTTTCTCTTATAATTATATGATCAATTTGTTCATGACAAATATTTTAAAAATAAAACATGAGTTAATCATCAAATCTAATTTTCATTACCTCTATTTCTTAATATACGTCACTTTTAGTTTTTTTACAGTTTTCAATGTACGACTTTCTTTTTATGAGAAATTCAATGTAAGACTTTGATCAATATTTGTAACTATATATTTTCAAAATATATATTTTTATGAGAGTACTTTTCACTCTAAATCTAAAAATGATAGTTTCACATAATAAATCACTACATATCTTTATTGAGAAATTTATAATTAAAATTTTCAAGAATTGATCATAATTTCTCCATATTAGGATCGAAATTCGGATATGCATGAGATCTCTTGTTAGGGATTATATATATCCATACTGAACCAGATCTAATATTGCAGTAGAAGTAAACAAGATAATTAATTTCGAGATGTAGGTATTTGAGAAAATAAACGAGATCAATGTAGGGGTGATGAAGACATGATTTTTACTTGGTAATCCAAAGCGAGAAAAAACTACATGAGGTAAGATAAAATCCACTATAATGGAAAGATTACAAAGGGTATCCCAAACTACGTGAGGTAACACAATGAGATCAACAATGAAAGATCTCAAATGGTTATAGCACAATGGGAGTAGAGATATCTCAAAGTAAGGGTAACGAGATATAAGGGAGATTACAATTTCATAATAAAGACTCTCAAAGTGGAACAGAAAATGAGATCTCATAAGGATGTCATAAAAGCACATAATTTGGCCAGACCAAACTAGGTTGAATAACCTAGTATTTATAGCAAACCCAAGTAGACATAGAATAGTCTTCTAGTCGAACTCAACTGCTTGAAGCCCAAGTAGTATCAATAAGGAAAATAATTATTTATTTCCAAACTTGACTCTGAATGGAACTGGGACACACTGCCCAACACTCCATTAACAAATATTTACGAACTAAGGGAGTGTATAATTCATGTGAGAGATTGTTTAAAACACAAAAATTAGAGGTGTCTTAATACTTGTATCCCACCTTTCAAAATGTATTGTATTTTTTTTCTGAATGCCTCAAAATATATGTGTGTGTGTATGTGTGTGGTTTGTTAGAGAATTAGGATTGATCGAAACTTTGAGGCGTGAATAAAATTACTTTCTTTAAGGCAAAATTTACGCCTAATGCAAAATCGTGTCTCCAGGATACAACAAAGTTTCCTAGATCGATTTCTTATATAATAATCAATCCCTTGTTCTTCTGTTTGGAACTTTGGATACGATGGAGTTGTGGATAGATTCAGACTATTAAAAGAGTTGAATCTTATCCAAACTGCCCCAATTGTCCCAAACTGCTAAATGGATCGATAGAAAAAGAAAAAAATGTAACAGATCATTAAATAACCTGCTTCTGCTTCTGCTCCTGTGCCAAGTGCCAAGTAAGTGCCAAGTGTGCCTAATAAGCGCCTCTAGAGCACTACAGCCGACGCCGTGCGCGAGTGTGCGGTTTAATGCGAAGCATTGAATCTTAATGCAAGCACATGTGAGCCCACACCATGACTTATGTATTTATAATAAGTCCATGGCACTCTTTAATATATAAGAGATAGAGAATATGATATTCTCTCCAGGTGAGACAATAATAAGAAATAACATATTTATTTCCCTTAATAGTTAGAAACTCTAGTAATCTATCTATGTAGGACAAGCTAGAAGCACTAACTTTTACTAACTGCTAAAGTCTAAAAACTTGTTAGAAGGAAGGATAAAAATGCGATATTGCTAGTTGAATCTTCAAAGCTTCCTCAAGATCATTCAGAGCACTTGGCACGCAGAGTGGTTAAGTTTGGTTATGGTTCGGGTTTCATTCGTGGGGATCAGGAATTGTTGAGAAACGGCTTAAAGAGAAATGGCGAAGAAAAAAAAATTGTTCATTTTAGTGTTTTAATTGTGTTGTTTTTGTCTTGCTATTTTAGCTATGTTATTCATTGTTGGTTGTTGTCTTTCGCTGTTTTTTCCCAGCGATTTTCGCAGCATCGGTGATGTCTCTTTTATCTATTTTAGCTTTCAATAATTTTTTTAAAAAAAACATATTTTGAGTCAACAACAATATTCATCATTTATATTGTTTAGCAGTGGAGCTACCAAAATGAATAAAAGCATATGACAGTTTTAGAATGTTGACAACTCTTGATGATGTGAACATGTAAGGTGGCCACCACCAGAAGAAGTTGCTTTCAAGCCAGATCACTCCTCTTGCACATAGCACATGCATGAATGAATTTATATGGGTCACTAATTGACACCCCCCTTGTGATTCATCAACTATAATGCTAGTGTTGGTGACATCATATTTTCATCATCTATATACTATGCTTTGCAAATTTGTATGTTCAAACTTAAACAGCCCACTATATTTGTTCAATTATAGTTAAACTAACGTTCAACGAATATATACTCCAAGTTAAGCCACCAAAAGCCATTGAATCTGGATTATATTTGAATACATGATCATCTTGATACAAGGAGGATTCATTTTTATTCTCCTTTCGACTTTGATAACTAACAGCATTAAAAACATAATCTTTTATAGATTTATCCAAAATTTGTTTATGAACTGTACTCAAATGGCCAAATTTTAACATTGGGCAATTACTAAAATAATTAAAAACTAACCTCGCGTATTTCATAATATGACTCAATAGAAAATATATTTTGCGTCAAAAGCTGAGGGGATCGTGGCCCGGTAATGAAGCTTCGTCGTTATGCAAACATAGAACACTTTTGTCAACTTCAAAAACCAATCAAAGGTACCATTATTTGTATACACTCTCCTTCCTATAATATATGAGTATATGACACTTCGTTTTATATATGAGTGAAACTTTTACAAATTATGACAATCTATTTCTCAAAATTTATAATGATCTACTATCTAAAGGTGCTATAATTAAATACTCCCCTCCGTTTCATATTAGTTGTTATAATTTTGAATTTCACGATCTCTAATATCACTCTTTGATTGATAATTTCTTGCATAAAATGTTATTAACAATTGTAATATTATATTTGTATGATAGTATTTTTCGTTACAAATCTAATGGTGGTAAGTTTATATAGCAATTCATTATATATATTGAGAAATTCATGGTCAAAATTTTTGAAGTATGACTGCACAATTTCCAAAGACGACAATTAATATGGAACGGAGGGAGTATGTGTAAGTTTTTAATAAAGGGCGGTACTATATGTCATGGGAGAAGACACAACTTTTGTGTCTTGCGTTTCATAAAAGTAACATTATTATAATTTCTGACATTAAATTTTTAGATAGATAATATTAATTATCAATTATAAGAAGTTTAAAATACATTGGTTGTGTCAACAGTTACAAACATCACCCAATTTAAATTTATCTCATCTACTAAACATATTGTATTATAGCTATAAAAATTAATCATATCATCTTTTCCAATTTAATGTGTATCCATATGACTTTTATATTAAGATAAGATATTTAAGAAGTCTTTTGTGAGTTTTTCCCCCTACTCATATAATTTTTCTTTAGCAAATACTAGTCTTATGTGCCCGTGCGATGCACATGTTATTCTCTGTTATTTATTATTTTTCAAATTGTTTTATGTAAATATGTTTTCCCTTTCTTTGTTTAATGTTTAGTTTTAGAAATAAAAGAAATTTGCATGGGTTTTCATTAATTTATTTTGGCAAACAAAAAATATTGTAGAAAATGACATACACATATGTAATTTGTTTTTAACATTTCAATTGACACCATTAAACAATAATTAAAATTACTAAGAAAAAAAGATAATCTAGCACTTTTACATGATTGTTAATTTTTTGTTTGATTTTGCTTTTATATAAGAAAATTAAGTTTTATATGTTGGTTGATATATGATATATTTAGTTGGTGTTATGGTTATACAATATTCTATTTGATAATACTACTGTTATTAGATGTTAACTAAAAAGTACTTTCGTAGAGTTGTAATCTTCTATTTTTTTCAAATCTTATTAAATATATTTTTGAAAGGTTTGATATTATATTTTTTGATATTTAATATTGTCAATCACTGACACTACTACTATTCGATTTATAAAAAGTTTTGAACTTCAAATATTTATATTTTTTTTTATCATGCGCAAACTTTGAAAGTTGGATTTTGAATTATTAATTAATATCTATTGAGGTTTTGGCTTGGTAGTTAAGATTGAGGCCTTAGGCACATTAAGTCTTAGGTTCAAGTTTTTGTATGTACTCCCGCCAAAATTTAATTAGTTGTTTACATAAATTTATATAATTATGTACTTCTACCAACTCCTACATTAACTATCCATATTGTTCCAATTCTTTTAAATATTAGCAGACTTACTAAATTAGGACAATAAATAATTGGTCACTAAAAAAGAAAATGAAATTTGATAATGTGGCACATTAGGTCTTAGGTTCAAGTTTTTCTTTGAATTTGCATACTTTGAAGTCTGAGACAACTTGCGACTATCAAATTTTTGAACCTAAGACCTAATGTGCCTAAGGCCTAAAAGTCGCAAGTTACATTAATGATAATTTATATGTGACAAATTTTCCTTAAATTTGCATATTTTGGAGTCTGAGACAACTTGCGACTTTCAGTGGAATAATAAATAATAACTTACATTAATGGTTTATCATTTAGTGGTGGATATTACGTTAATAGTTTAGCATTTAGTGGAGTATCAGTTATGCTTCAACCTTTAGTTTTCGCTTTGTACTAATATTTATTAACTATTTCTTGTAACTGATGCCAATTATATATTTACACAATAATTAAATTGTTGCATTCTCTAAAAGAGCTAGACTATTGCTAAGGAAGGACACGTGGCATTAGCTCATTTAGATTGATTTTGTTTTAATATAATGAATAGATTATATAGTTTTTTCATCTATATATACATACAAAAAATTATCAGTTAAAAGCTAATATTAAAGGCCGTAAAATAATTAATGCACATATCCAACGGAATGGAGGGATTAACAATGTTGTTTGCTCCCTCGATTGGGTCTTCCCATTCTAAATTTCTACCCCTGATGTGTGGACATACTACCGCTAATTTCACTCTAATTTTACCATTTTTTTTATGCGGCTGGCTAACGTGGCTGGTTGTGGTGTCACACTGTATCACAATTTGTCACAACCCACCACAATCCACCAAATCTAACACAACTCACCACAATTTGCATTAATAATTATTAAAATCAAAATTCGTCACAACTTTCCACAATCTATTATAATTTTACCACACCCACCACAATTCACCATATTACATTATGCTATACTGGAGCCAACCGTATAAAAGAATAGGGCTTAGTGGTTGATCAACTTTAAAACCCTCAAAAACTTGCTATTGGACAACATATGTATAGTCCTGAATTCATGTGGCCAAGGGGCTCAAGAAACTTCCCTAAACAGAAAACAGTCCACGTGTTGTCACTCCTGTCGTTGATTTGCCTTACGCACATTTGTTGACCTTTGATTTGAACCCAGCAAATGTAATGTGGCCCACCTATGTTTCAAACAGTACCAAGCACAGCCCACAAAAGCCCGCTATACGGACCCCAACCCAACAGCAAAAGTGGGTACCTTCGTTACTCGACCAACCAATTAAAATGGACAATGAGGCACGTTCTTTTATACGGCTAGCTGCGGTGCCATGTGGTATGGAATGGAGGAAATGTGGTCGATTGTGGGGGGAAAAATTGTGGTGGATTGTGGTGGGTTGGGGAAAGTTGTGATGGGTTGTGGTAGATCGTGGTGGAATATGTAAAGCTGCGATGCGGTGTGACACCGCAGCCGGCCAGCCGCATGAAAGAACGTGGCCAAGTACTCATTATTTCTATCTTCATATGCGAATAGCATACTGTTCTAATTTTATTGTGGTGTTGGAGGTTTTTCATCTCCCCTGTTCCCGTACTTATAATTTTACTGTAGTTTATCCTCTTAAAATAGACTTAATAATGAAATGTTTACCTTTTTAAAATATTGTGTATGGCCGATTGATTTTTTGTAAGGGTTCAATATATATAGCGTTATTTATTTAACCTAAATTTCGCTATATAATCAGTTGATCACCAGTTGTTGCTATTGTTTTCTAGAGTGAAAGAAGAGAGAGTTTCTCCCTTGTAATCCTAAACTATTGGAGAGTGCGAGAGAGTTGTTAACATTAGATTGTAATTTATGCCTAACGATCGAATCACACATTGTGATAGTGATCGTATTGTACTTCTCCTGTCCCACAGTGGATTATTTCATGGATGTCGTGTCCATGGGTTTTTCTCCCAATTCTTGGATTTCCCACGTAATTCTTGATATCTATTTTATTGGTATTATTCTTCCCAAATATTGTCATAATTTCTCTCATCTCTATTTGCGCTTTATTCGCAACCTGCAAGTGGTACTCTGAATATCTTTTTATGTGGTATCATGAGCACGTATTTGAGATGGCTTCAATCATGGGGGTGTGAAATTGCAAAACTTCATGGGAAGAAAAGCTTCACATTGTGGAGGGTGTAGATACGAGCGGCACCCATCGCGCATGGTCTGTGGAAGGTGATTTAGTATCCTGATGCGAAGCTTGTAATGATGTCTGATGAAGAGTTTAAGGCGTCGAAGGATGAAATTGTAGGCAATTTGAAGCCAAGTGAGCGGGCTGAGTTAGAACTCAAGGTCCTGGGAGGGGATACAATTGTGCCTCGTAGAGCATGTTTAGAGATCCATTATAGAGAAGTAGCAACCGAGGAAGCTCTAGGCAAAGTTGGAGGAGTTGTACATGACGAAGAACATTGCCAATAAGTATCATCTGAAAGAGAAGCTCCACAGGTTACTAATGCGTAATGATACTCCATACAGTCTCATCTTAACGAGTTTGATTATGTTCTTATTGATTTAGAATCATTAGATGTCACCATTGACGATGAGGATAAGGTTGTTCACCTAATTTCGTCCCTACCATCATCATATGAAAAATTGAAGAAGATTGCTTTAAATCATCATAGCTAGGAGACTTGTCAAAAACTATTTCATAAGGTAATATTCAATTAAGATTCTATATAGGTAAAAGTTGATAACATGAGTGACTGCAAGAATGCATTCACCCCAAAAACATTTAGGTAAATCAGCTTGAAAACGGATAGCCTTAGCAGCCTCCAAAAGATGTCGGTGTTTTTCTTTCGGCGACACTATTTTGTTATGGAGTTCCAACTATAGACCGTTGATGTAAAATACCTTTGGAATGAAAGAAATCAAGGCAAGTTGAATTAACAAACTTAGTGCCATTGTGACTACGAATAAGCTGAATTTTAGTGTGAAATTGAGTCTCCACCATATTGTAAAATTGAATAATGGCATTTTAAACTTGAGTTTTGTTTTGTAAAAGTTGAGTCCAAGTATTACGAATGAAATCATCAACAATAGTTAGAAAGTAATGAGCTCTTGTAATATTTGCAGTTTTAGAAGGCCCCCACTAGTCCAAATGAATAAGTTGGTAAGCATGATCTGTGCGAATAACACTTTTATTGAAAGGTAATTTATACATTTTGGCTTGAATACAATTTTCACAAGGATTGTCAATAGATGTACGATTTTTGAACCAAGAAATGTGGTTCATAGTAGACAAAGATGTATGTCCTAACCGAGCATGTATAACATCACTGCTAGACTTATTACAAGCTAAAGAAACAAAAGTGGAATAATAACAAATGGAAGAAACAAAAGCTACTGCAGAACAAATGTTCACAACTTAGTCAGATTCTCCAACTGTAGATAAAGGTAAGTTGTGTTGGAAATATTTCAAGAGTATAAGACAATTATATAGCCTAAGGAATAAAGCATATCAAGTATGAGGATCATATATAAGTGAAACAATAAGAATATGATCAACGCGGGTGAAACAGGAAGCAACACGGGTCGTGTTGTCTTCCAGAGAGCAAGGAAATCATTCCTGGGCTCAACACGGACCGTGTTGCACCCAACACGGGTCATGTTGAAGGCCAGGATTGTTTTAAATGCTAACGGCTATATGATTTTGTGTAATTAGTGTTTGATATCGTTATTAAGCACAATTATTATAATATTGCAACAGCTATATGACTTGACTTGGTCAAGGTCATATTAAGGGCATAATCTCATCATTAAGACTCTTGATTATCCTTTAACTAGGGTATCCTAAGTGGGTGGTATTCTCCTATAAATAGGAGACATCCTAGGCTATTTGAGACACACCATTCTAAGCTAATCACGACCTCATTCTTGTCTAGACTGCAGCTATACTTGAGTGGTTCAAGTGAGAATCTATTTCTTGAGTGTTACAAGTGTTAAGTTTTATCCCTTTGAACATTTACGGTATAGTAAATAGTTCTTAAGGAAAGTGAGTTCTAGGCCACAACTCTTAGCGTTATCCAAGCGAGTTTCCATTGTTCTATATACCGTTTACTCCCTTTCCTCCAACAATCTTAAGAACTATTTAGTAATGGCCTCGCTACGTGATATGTCTAGCAATTTCCAAAAGCTAGAGCGCTTTGAAGGAGTGGATTTCTGACGTTGGCAAAGCAAGATGCATTTCTTGCTAATGACTCTCAATGTGGCATATGTGCTTAACATTGAGATCTCTCCCACGGTGAACCAAGAACCTTCGGCCGAGAAGGTGACAACCGAGGAGTCTCCAAAAGAGGATGCAACCGGGAAAGTTTCCACGAGTGATGGAGGCAAGGATCAAGTAAAAGACAAGGTGCCCGTGGAAGATGCGGAGGCAATTCGGCAAAAGCTCAAGATGGAGAATGATGACTACATTTGTAGAGGATGCATTCTCAACGGGATGAGCGATACCCTCTTCGATGTCTATCAACATGTGGAGACGGCAAAGAAGCTTTGGGAGATGCTTGAAGCTAAGTACATGTCGGAAGATGCGTCAAGTAAGAATTTTCTTGTTAGTCAATTCATGAAATTTAAGATGAATGATAATAGGAAAATTCTAGACCAATTCCATGCGATTTAACGTATTTTGAGTAACTTCAAGCAACACAATTTGAACATGGATGAAACCATAATCGTATCCTCTATTATTAACAAGCTACCTTCTTCTTGGAATGAAACTAAAAGGGCTCTCATGCACCGGAAAGAGGCTATGTCTCTTGAAGGTTTGGCTAACCATCTTCGGATTGAAGAGGAGTTACGCCTACAAGATGGTACCAGAGAGCAATCTAAGGTCCATATGATTCCAGAGAATAAGGGAAACAAGAATAAAAACAAGAGCCACAACAAAACTAGCAAGGGAATTCAAAAGCCTAAGCAAGTTTGTTGGGAATGTGGCAAACCGAGACACACAAAGAGAGAGTATTACCAATGGAAAAAGAAGCATGGTCTTTTGAACAAAGATACATCTAAAGGCAAGAATAAGGAGAAGGAGCCCAATTCCTTCGTGGCCATTATTAAGGATTATATTAACATGGTATCCATTGGTTGTAATGATTGGTACATAGACTCGGGTGCGCCAAGGCATGTTTGCGTTGACAAGATTTTATTCCAGACTCTCAAACCGGCGGATGAAAGTGTGAAACTCTACATGGGCAATAATCATCCGGTCAAAGTTGAAGGCATTGGGCAAGTGGAACTTGTTTTCACTTCCGATAAATCTTTGCTTTTAAATGATGTGTATTTAGCTCCGGAAGTATGTAAGAATCTTGTATCCGGTTATCTTCTTAGCAAGTTTGGTTTTATGCAAGTTTATGATGGAGATAATTATGTACTTTCCAAGGGTGGGACTTTTGTAGGGAAGGGATATGCTTATGGGGAGATGTTTAAATTGAATGCGAAAAGTAATAAAGATGGCATGATTTCCGCTTATATGCATGTGTCTACTTTGAATAAGTCTTTTCTATGGCATGCTAGATTAGGACATGTGAACTTTTCAAAGTTGAAAGAAATGTCTAATCTTGATTTGATTCCTAAGTTGAATGATGACATAGAAAAGTGTAAGACATGCATGCTTAATAAAATCACCAAAAACTCATTCTCAAGTGTAAAAAGAACTTCTAAATTGCTTGATTTAATTCATAGTGATTTAGGAGATTTTAATAGTACACCTTCAATAGGTGGTAAGAAGTATTATGTGACATTCATTGATGATTATTCTAGATATTGTCAAATTTATCTTTTGAGTTCTAAAGATGAAACACTTGAAAAGTTTAGAGTTTACAAAACTAGAAGTGAACTTCAATGTGAGACCTTGATTAAAACTTTAAGATCCGATAGGGGAGGGGAATATTATGATCCAAAGATTTTCCAAGAAACGTGCATTGTTCATGAGACAACCGCCCCGTATACACCACAACAAAATGGGGTTGTGGAAAGGAAAAATAGAACTTTAAAAGAAATGATGAATTCTATGTTGTCAAACTCCGGTTTAAGTAATGGATTTTGGGGTGAAGCCATGTTAACAGCGTGTTATATTTTGAATGGAGTTCCATTCAAAGGGAATTCTAGTACCCCATATGAGTTATGGAACAAAAGAAAGCCAAGTCTTAAATATTTTAAGATTTGGGGTTGTAGGGCTATTGTAAGAGTCCCGGAACCTAAGAAAAGAAAATTAGGTGAAAGAGGAATTGAGTGCATCTTTATAGGCTATGCTCAAGATAGCAAAGCTTATAGGTTTTTGGTGGTTGAGCCAAATTAGTACATTTCGGTGAATACCGTAATGGAATCAATAGATGCAATTTTTGATGAGACTAGGTTCTCTTCGATTCCTAGACCTAAAGAAATGACTAAAGATATTGTTCCTTTAATTGAGCCTCAAGATGAAAATCATGATGGTATATCCATACAAGATGATCTTTTAACTCATGAGGTTATTCATGATGAAGAAGATGAAAGTATTGAGTTAAGAAGGAGTAAAAGATCAAGGAAACCAAAAGACTTTGGTTCGGACTTCTATGTTTATTTAGTAGAAGGTTCAAGGGACTCAATTGAAAGTGAGACCCTATGTATGTACAACATAGATAAGGATCCTAAAACTTTTAAAGAAGCTACGCAATCTCATGATGCTTTTTTGTGGAAAGAAGCAGTACAAGATGAGATTGATTCAGTAATGGAAAACAATGTTTGGATATTGGTTGACCTTCCTCCGGGAAGTAAACCAATTACCTCTAAGTGGATCTTTAAAAGGAAAAGGAAAGTAGATGGTACCGTTGAGAGGTATAAAGCTCGTTTGGTTGTAAGGGGCTTTACTCAAAAGTATAATATTGACTACTTTGATACATATGCACCGGTGGCTAGGATAGCTTAAATACATGTATTGTTAGCTTTAGCTACTATCCATAAGCTAGTTATCCATCAAATGGATGTCAAAACGGGATTCTTAAATGGAGAACTAAAAGAGGAGGTATATATGGAACAACCCGAAGGGTTTGTTGTTGAAGGTCAAAAAAAGAAAGTTTGTAAACTTATAAGGTCCTTATATGGACTTAAGCAACCACCTAAGCAATGACATCAAAAATTTGATGAAGTAGTGCTTTCAAGTGGTTATAAGATCAATGAATCAGATAAGTGCATATACTCTAAGTTTGAGAATGGAAAAGGGGTGATTATGTGCCTATACGTTGATGACATGTTGATCTTTGGGACCGACATGAAACAAGTTAATAAGACCAAAGAATTTCTATCCTCAAAGTTCTCTATGAAGGACATGGGTGAAGCGGATGTAATTCTTGGTATTAAGATCATTAGAAATAATGATAAGATAAGTTTATCTCAAGAGCATTACATTGAGAAAATATTGAATAAGTTTGGAGGTGATAAGTTATATCCAGCAGTAACTCCATATGATTCAAGTAAGAAACTAGAGAAAAATTTGGGTTCTCCGGTTAATCAACTTGAGTATGCTAAGTTGATAGGAAGTCTCATGTATGCTATGACAAGTACAAGGCCAGACATTGCTTATGCAATTGGCATGTTAAGTAGGTTTACAAGTAATCCGAGTAATATGCATTGGTTTGCAATTCGGAGAGTATTAAGATATTTAGCTGGTACTAAAAGTTAGACGGGCGTCGCGCCAGCGACCCGCCTGCGACACGCGTGCTGTTTCATTATTTTTTTTTGCTTAGTTTTGGGTTTAGTTTTCTGTTTAGTATAAATACCCCTTTAGCTTGTTTTTCAAGTTAGTTTTTGATGATGAATGTTTAGGAGCTAGACTCAAGAAAAATTCTCTCAATTGGAGAGTGTTGTAATTGTGGGTTTTCAAACCCTAATCATTGCTCATCCTTTGGGTGGAAGTTGCTTTGTGATTTCTCTTCTTTGTGAGTGGGTGGTTATCCTACACTCTTTCTGAGATTTCTTGGATGATTCAAGACTCTATTGCTTGTGGGAGATCCTTGTGCAAGTGTTTTAACATCTAAGGTCAATTTGGTGAGATTTCTCTCTTTAGAATTGTCCATATCCTTTAATTTCATGTTTATCTCCATTAATCCGAAAACCCTAAAAAAAAATTGGTTCATCATCCACTTGTTTGTTTAGACCCTAGGCTTCCGCGCGTCCCTCTCCATTATGTATCAAAGCTAGGCATAGAACTCATAGTTTGTTGGATATTTATTGTTTGTGCCCGGAATTGTTCTTGTTGATATTTGGTGGTGATTTTTGGTGTTCTTGGTGTTGTTGATATTGTCGAGCAATTTGGGTACCCCCGTTCCCTGTGTTCATCCATTGTTGTTGGGTGTGATTGTTGTTCTTGATTGTTATTGAATGGTTGGAAGTATTATTAGAGCTTTGTGGTGAAACTTGAAAGTTGGAAATTGTCCACGGAAGGTGTTCGATGAAATGATTGTGAGGATTTGTTGTGTTGGTGGTTGTTTTGTTGGTGGATATTATTGGTGATGGATGTGTGGTCATCCAGGTTTGTCCTTCTTGGTGCATTCCCCTTGCCGGTTTCACCCTATTTTCGTCTAGAAAACTAGCCTCACAAAAACCTACTCAAAATTTCCTAGCTACAAAGAACCCAAGCCTCCATCCGCTCAAATTATACACCCCACAAGAAAACCAAGCTCCACAAATGGCCTCCATGTTCTATGCTTCAGGCAAATATGATTTCCCTTTTTCCCCTAAACCCAAACCCAAACCCAAACCAACCTTCGAGGAGACTCTTCAATGTATCGAAGAGAAGGTTCTAGAAGTGTAACGTCGAATGAGTGACATACTTCGCACTACGACCCCTACGTAAATAGAGTCATTGAAAAGGGATCGTGGTATTTCAACTCGGTCTCCTAAAACTCACCATAGTGACTATTCGAGGTATTTTAATGATTATCGACATGGTGGTTCTCGAGGAAGAAGAATGGAGGAGAAGGTTACTTCATGGCCTTCTAGGAAGAGAAGTCCTCACTCTTGGAGTAAGACTTCATCCAAGGGAAGTCGAACTTCCAAGCTACCCAAACCATCTTCCCAAGCTCCTAAGGAAAGTGCGGAATATCTCCGGAAGCTCAAGGGTAGAAAATGCTTCACATGTCGGGTTTATGGTCATTACCAAGCCCAATGCCCCAGGAAGATGGTTGAAAGTTCCAAAGCAAGTGAGGTAGCCACACCGGAGGCTCCAAAGACTAGTGTTGAGGTTCACGCGCAAGAAGGGGAGAGTTAGACTCCTAGGCGATCCTTTATCTTGACCAAGGATTCCCGGGATGACTCTCAACGAGAGAATATCTTCCATACTTGGTTCACCATCGGCGAGAAGGCAGCCAAGGTCATCATCAACAGTGGGAGTTGCACCAACTTGGCCTCTATATACATGGTTGAGAAACTCCAATTGTCGGTCTCGGCTCATCCTCAACCGTATAACTTGCAAGCGCTAAAAGATGGCGGCGACTTCGAGGTAACCTAACAAGTCTTGGTTTCTTTCTCCGCTTGGTCTTATGAGGATAGTGTTCTTTGTGATGTTGTCCCCATGGATGCTTACCATTTATTACTTGGTAGACCTTGGCAATTTGATCGGCATGCTATCCACGACGGACGGAAGAACACTTACACTATCCGTATGGGAGAAAAGAAACTCAAACTCACTCCTTTACCTCCTTTCGAAACTGATACACCAAAACCCGGGGTGGGAAGTGAGAAGAGAGACCTCCAAAAGAGTGAAACACAGGATGAGACTCCTTTGAGCAAAGGAAAGTCACATAGAGCTTTACTTTTGCGAAAAGGCAACCATAGTGAGAGTGTGAGTACCCAAGCACCACAAAATTTTCCTCTTCCATCCCTTGACCCTTACCTCCCCAAAACAAGCCGCCAACCTCTTTCTTTCATTTGAACGATGGGTATATTGTGGGGTTTGAAGCTAGTTGGGTGTCTAGTGTGATTGCTTATGGCATTCGGAATGTTCGTAGTTTCTCGGAGCCAATTGAAGGAGAGTGCCTTCATTTTGACTCCCAAGAGTTGAGGGCAACTCTTTTTCAAGAAGGGGAGTATGGAGCGTATCAGGTTGGGGCCCTAGTATCGATTCTCATGGTCACCAAGCTTTCCCGTAACCCCTCCATGACACACGAGGAAAACGACATCAGGTTCGGGTGTGGAGTACACTTTAAGGTGGACCCGGGACCTTGGAGTCATGAGCTGATCGGCATCGAGTGTGGAATCCGCTTCAAATGGGACCCCGGACCATAGGAGTGGAGCTACGGGTCCTCACGGGACCTACTTCGGGCCTTTAAAAGGGTTCGGAGTCATCTGGAAAGAATAAGCGGAAAAGGGTCAGCGTGGGTTGTCGGAATGGACACACTTTCACTCTTTGGGTCATAACTCCTTCAATATAACTTCGATGGGGTCTCAAATTTTGGGAGCTTAAAGTACACACCGAGAGCTTTCCATCGATATCTTACGGACCTAAAACGGAGTCCGGATGAAGAACTTATGCGCGTTCGAAGTCAGATAGGGAAAAGCTGCTCAGAACACCGTCGCGCCCGTGACAGGAGTCTTTTGCGCCTGCGACCCATCCCTTCGCACGCGCGATACGCCTCGGCAAGCGACATGTTGTGGCGGACAGACGGCTATCGCGCCCGCGACCCGCCTGCGATACGCGTGCTGTTTCGTTTTTTTTTTTTTGCTTAGTATTGGGTTTAATTTCTTGATTAGTATAAATACCCCTTTAGCTTGTTTTTTGAGTTAGTTTTTGATGATGAATGTTTAGGAGCTAGACTTAAGAAAATTCCTCTCAATTGGAGAGTGTTGTAATTGTGGGTGTATATTCCAAAAACTACCCCTCTCCCCAAATTTAAAAAAAAAAATTGTTTCATTTTCTGGGTGCAAATTGTTGTCTTTTGATTCCATGGCTTTATGCTAACAATTAATGATGGTGGGTTTGTTCATTCCATTGATTTTTTTTTTGCTTTTTACTGAAAATGTTGTCATATTAAATGTTGTTGGAAGACAACTAAGGAACGCCTTTAAAGATGAAATTTGTGTTCAGGTTAGAACTCATAGTCCTATATCATAGATCTGTTAATGTCAATGATACTTATGTTATGGTGGTTTGGATAGTCAAATTACAGAAAATGTTTGATGAGATGTTGCAATGTGTTTCTGACCCTTCTGTAAGGGATCACTTTTAGACAGAAAATGCAATTTTCAGATAAGAAAGTGAGCATTTTCGGGTCAGAAATTGTGGTTTTTCCATAACAGAATGCTTTTGAAGGCACAAAATGAAACTTCGTGTCTAAAAATTCATGTTCTCTCTTACCTTCGGAGCTGGGACCAGTGGGTTGGGTTGGGTCACTTTCGGTTTGGGGACGTTTCAGATCAATTAATTTCAATATTTTCGGGTCATTTGGGCCAGGTAAATTGCACTCGCTATCAACACCAGCTTGAAGATGACAATAATAAATTTATAACTTTGAGAGAAAAACAACAATTACATTTTTTACTCAAAAAAGAAAAATAATTGCATTTTGAGTGTGCGGCAAATTTGGATTTGCATGACATATATGTTGTGTTTTTTAAGGTGTAATGGTACTTGATAATGAAGAGTCCCTTGTCACCCTCCATACATTTGAATGAATGCAATACATACTAATGATGAGAGTTGGCAAGCAACATGCTTATATAAGCAATATCTGTTTAACAATCAAATATGGATAAGTTTAGTCTAATATTAACAATTAATAAATTCGAATTTTTGTGGGTAACTTGGAATATTTGTACCAGTAAGTAAATTTTGAAACATAGTAAAACTAAAAATATCAAAAATTAAAATATTAGAAAATATTATACTGATCGACATGTATGTTGCAAAAATATTAATAATAACAAAAATATTAGAAAACTATATATTATACTGAAATATGTATTATGTATATATGTCAAAAATTACGGTCATGTTCTTTTGTAACATAATTAAAATTTTACCTTACATTTTAATTTTTTTCAACTCATAGAATTTATTTAAAAATAAAAAAGAAATAGATAGGTAATGCGACATCTACCTATCTATTTCTTCCACTACTTTACTTACCTTTCCTTACATAATTTGACCTTATAGACATACAGTTAGTATTCTGCATGAAGAAAATCAAATTTTATTATTAGTTGTTGCTAAGTGAATGACTGTAACACCCCCAAGTTGTTAACCACTAGATTAAACTAATTATTTACTTAACCCAATGATTAGCGTAGCGAATTCTCACCCAAGGGCATTACCGTCGTCCACGGGAGTGGACAAGGCTAAACACTAACCCAAACCACATAAATCATAACATGAGCATAAACACAATACATATCACAAATCACCATTATACATAACTAAAACTTAAACAAACTCTTCAACATAATCAATAAACTCCAACATTATACACAATTCCACATAACGACTTCTTTGCTTAACGGTCAATCAAACTCTAATTTCACCTTTCCCTATACTCATCTAGGGGTTCGTCCTTCTGGTGCCTTTCCTTCTTCCCTTGCCGAATTCCCTAAAACGAAAATAAAAAACTTTGAAACATGAGATAAACTCAGTACGTATACCCTATAATGTAAGAATCATTTCGAAATTCGTTGTAGCTAATAGCGCGATTCCAAATTCATATAAAACAATGTAACAACAGTAATGACAACAATAATTGATAAACAAGAACCATAACTTGTCATAACTTAACTTATAACCATAAAATCATACATGAATCATCATAAGGGTGTAGCTTAGTTTATAACGTAAACCATAACTTAAACTGAACCTGATGTCTTAAAACATACCATATATAATAGCTTAAGGTATAACATAAACTATAACTTGTATAAAAATACCATGACTAATCTCATGTCTTAACCTATACTTGATTCTGTACACAACCATAACTTAAATAAAAACCATACTTGAGAGTTCTTTCCTTTGAGCATATCGTAAATATAGTTTAGGAGGCATGTAAATCATAGATAAACTTAACATAAACCGCACATTGACTTAAACATAAACTTGACCTTGAATATCATAAGTCATGACTTGTAATATTTAATATATAGTTCATAACTTGTACTTTGATCCGAGTAACTTGGATAACTTAGAATACTTAAAACTTGGTTACCGTATTACTATCTTGAAGGTCCCCTACTTGCGATCATCGGTTGAGCCTCCGTATGCGCATACCCGGACCGATCGGGAGATCCGGATGGTGGATATTATCCTGTAATGGGCAGATTTCCATGGGGTGCACTTAAGGCACGAAATTTTCCTGGTATGTACTAAGACACGGGTATCATGGGGTGCATTAAAGCACAGTTAATATGGTGTGCTCTTAGGCACTGTTTCCCTAGTGTGCACTAAGGCCCGATTAACATGGACGGGACCTTTATTTAATCTTTGAAAATTTGAAAAACCTTACTTTATCAAAACTTTTGACAACCTTGTACTCTTATGAATTATCCCATTTCTAACTTATACCTAACATACTTTTGAACAAAGCATGTACTTATAAAGGGGTGTACCCAGGAAAAACCCTTAACCTCACAAGTATTTAAAGAAAAACATAAGTTTTCGGTTATGAAGGATGTATAACATAAGAACTTACGATAACATGAATTATTTAATAAATTATTTTGGTACTTGAACTCAATGAAAACTTGCTTACACTTTTAAACCAAAAAATTACTCGGAGGTACCCCAATATTTGCGAAAACTATTTTTCGGTACCCCAACTTTTCAAAACTCATTTTGATGTACCCTTAATTTTTGGGTTAGTAATTATTTGGTGCTTTTCCGGCCATGAATTTTATTAAGTGATCGAAATACTCTTATTCTTCTTTTTCAAGGGTATTTCTTCAAAAATGGAAGAACATGGGTATTTCGGTCACTTAACCAAATTGATGACCGGAAAAATACCTAATAATTTCTAACTCAAAAATTAAGGGTACCTCAAAATGAGTTTTGAAATGTTGGAGTACCTGAAAAACGTTTCATCAAAAATTAGGGTACCTCCGAGTAATTTTTTGCTTTTAAACCTTAAAACGTAAAATTTGCATATCCACATGAATGATAAAGTAAGGATAAGGTACATAAAATAAATTAACTAAATCTTTAAAATATACTTAAAATGTACATGCAATATACGTACCTGAATAACCCCAAACTTAAACACATCTAAACTCGCAGGGACTTGAACAGCTGAGCGCAACAACCTCTTGGAAACGCTAACACAAGAATTAATTGAAGAATAGGAAGGGAAACTTGGGGGTGGGGATACAGCGTTGGCTACCGTATGGTTCGCAGGTGGTGTTGCCGTCGATGGTGGTGGCTGTGTGGGCGTCGGCCGGTGATGGAACAGAGAAACAGTGAGGGAGACCGAGAAGCAGAGAGGAAAGAGAGGGAGACTCGGGAGAGAGAATGAGTGAGAGCTTGAGAGTTTGAGGGAGTTAAGTGATAGGTGGGAGATGATATCAAATGATAAGTGAGTATGATGAAGGCCCATCTCCCCCTTTATAACCAAAGTGGCCGGTCCAAATTGTGGCCCAAAAAAAAAATCTTCCAATTTTAATTCTCTTCCTTTTACTTATGCCTTCCTAAGCCCCATTTACTTAAACTTGTTACACCGTAAGAAAATTATCGGAGAATCTATGGAAACCCAAGTAAATATACATATCTTGGTTACTCTCATAATTATTTTTACTTGACTTGGGTAAAAGAATAAAATAAAATATCGTGACCCGAAAGAGGATACTTGAACATTCATGATGACCAGAAATTATAACCGGGGAAAGGAACTTGACAAGAATTAAATTTTTAATATATGATCTTGACGGTCATTGCACTGTTCAAGTCCTGCAAAACATACACGTGTTAGATGAATTGGAACGCGCACTTTGATTATTACCTTCAATCTTATTTAATTAATACGTCTTATGGGATAGTTAGGCAGGGTTATTACAGTGACCATTGTTAGTACTCTCTCTACTTCATATTAATGACCGTCTTCATGAATTGTGAAGTCAAATAATAAAAATTTTGATTATAACACACACACACACACACACACACACACACACACACACATATAGGGAAATTGGATTCTAATAATCCCTACTTTTGCAAATTGGATGACAATAATCCCTACTTTCAATTTGTATTCTGGTGGTCCATAAAAAAATAAAATTGTATTGTAGTGGTACTAAATCCACCACGACATTCTATTTATTTTTTTCATGCCTACCCCATATTGTTTTTGTTTTTTCGTTCATGCCCCATATGGTTAATGGAGTGTAGTTGCTAAAACATTTTTAAAATTATTTTTTTGAGATTCCGAGCAATTATTATGATTTTTTTAAAGGAATAAAATTGAAAAAATCATAAAAAAATAGAAAACAAATTAGAAAAAATAGGGAGAAATGTTGTAAATTCATTAAAAATTGTGGTAAAGTGTTATACAAAGTTTTGAATCAAAACACAAAATCTATGATACTTAGGGTATACTCTCGATTATGTCCCACTACAATATAATATTATTTTATTTTATTTTTGGACCACCAAATTACAAATTGAAAGTAGGGATTATTGCCATCCAATTTCCTATATATATATATATATATATATATATATATATATATATATATATATATATATATATATATATATATATATATATATATATATATATATATATATATATATATATATATATATATATATATATATATATATATATATATATATATATATATATAATATTGCTACTATCATATTTATAATATAATATTATAAATGTTAATAAGATATTAGGAAAAAAATTATCAATCAAGTGGGAGTAATTAATTAGAATAATAGACTAATCTAAACAAAGTGACGATTGTTTACGAATCTCTTCCACGTGCCTTGTAGTTACTGTTTTGAGGCAAAAAAATTTTCAATTCTATTGGCATGAGCCTCAAACTATATCAAGATTAAGCATTCATCTCCAACACCAATATGTCTCCCTGATTATGGAGCGTACCGGGCTGGGGCCCGAGCCTCGGGATCCATGGTTTCCAAGTCTAACCACAACCCCACCAAAGAATACGAAGAAATCAACTCCAAGGTCTGGTGTGGAGTGCACCTCAAAGAGGAATCGGGACGCTGGAGTCATGAGTTGATCGGCATCGATTGTGGCATCCAGTTCAAATGGGACCTCGGACCATGGGAGTGGAGCTACGGGTCCTTATCGGGACCTACTTCAGGCCTTTAAAAGGGTTCGGAGTCATTCGGAAAGAATAAGCAGAAAAGGGTCAACGTGGGTTATCGAAATCGACGTGCCTTCACGCTTTGGGTCATAACTCCTTCAATATAACTCTAATTGGTCTCACATTTTGAGAGCTTAAAGTACACACCAAGAGCTTTCCATCGATATCTTACGGGCTTGAAACGGAGTCTGGATGAAGAAGTTATGGGCGTTTGAAGTCGGCAGGGAAAAGCTACCCAGAAGCAAGGCTCGCCCGAGCCAAGCAATGGTGGCGCCCGCGACGTTTTCCTCTGCACCAATTTCTGCTGTTGCCAGTGAGCAAGCTCGCCCGAGCCAGATGCCGGCTCGCCCGAGCCGATCTCCTTTTCTATCGTTTTTGTCTACCAAAACGACTGTGTTTTGGGCTTTAGTCATTTTTGTATAAATACTCGTGGTCTTCATTTTTTTGAGTAGATTTAAACCATATTGAATGCCATTTGTTTGAGTGTAACACCCCCAGGTCACTAACCACTAGATTAAGCTAATGATTCACCTAACCCAATGATTAGCAGCGGATAAACACCTGGGAGAATTACCGCCGTCCGCGGAGGTGGACAAGGCTAAGACTAAACCCAACAACAGCCATCAACCATAAACCAACTTCAAACATGCATCATCAGCATAATTTAAGCGAAACCACCTCAAAACAACATAAAACAGCCCAAAAGAAATTATACAAGCCATTAAATCACAAATTCTTTTAAATCCTTCATGGGGAGCCTCTAACCATCTTCAAATTTCTTTAAGGTGCTCTAGGGTTTCGTCTTCCTGGGGCTTTTCCACTCTCCTTTGCCGAGATCCCTAAAACGAAAACATAAAACTTCAAAAATTGAATTAAACTCAGTACGTATACCCCTAATAACGTAAGACTCTTTTCATAACTCGTTTTAGTAATTTAGCGCGGTTCCAAAACATTAAAAATAATATAGAAACAAACAAACAATAAAAGGTAGCAAAACTTACATAGCTTGACCTTACCTAACCTGTACATGGAAAGTATAACGTAACATGTACTTGCATCACAACTTAGATGAAAGTACTTTTGAGTTCTTCCTCATAAAAGTAACATACATAACCATAACTTTAGAAATAATATATCATTAAAAGTAATAGAACATAGTTTTCAAAGAACCTAAATCATACATGACTTAACATATAACACCCGTACATAGCCATAGTATAAACTTGACCTTAAACCCTTATAAACCAAGACTTATAAAGAGTTTGACATGTAAGTCATAAAGCTTTACTTTAGTTCACAAGACTTGAGTAACTTAAGAACTTTAAACTTGTTTATCGTGTTATTACCCTGAAGGTCCCTTACTTGCGATCATCGGCTAAGCCTTCGTATGCGCATACCCGGACCGATCGTGAGATCCGGATGGTGGACAACATCCTACACTGGCCAGATTTCCATGGGGTGCACTTTAGGCACTATCTTTGTATTTTTCCTTGGTGTGCACAAGGCACAATTATCCTGGCGTGCCCTACGGCACAATTAAGCATGGGGTGCTCTACAACACGATTATACGTGGTGTGCTCTAAAACACGATAAAACATGGGCGGGTCCTTTATAAAAAAATATTAGGAAACTTAGAACCTTGACTTCGGGTTCTTAATACAACGAGATCTTTAACCATCTTTGAAATCATAACTGAGACCCATTCATGAAATCTTCTTGAATAAGAATTGTACTTATAATAAATATAATAGCCCGATTCATGATAGCTTCAACCTTTTGAGGATCAACTTTGATCCCTCATTTGGTCACCATATGCCCTAAAGAGGCTACTTCGACCAGCCAAAATTCACACTCCCTTAACTTAGCATGTAACCGATGTTCTATTAGCGTTTGCAGCCCTATTCTCAAATGTTGTTCCTGTTCTTCTCAAGTCTTTGCGTAAATCAAAATATCATCAACAGAGACTACTACAACTTATCCAAAAATGGCCCAAAACTCGATTCATAAAAACCACAAACACTGTCGATACATTAGTAAGCCAAAAGACACTACTATAAACTTGTAGTGCCCATAACGGGTCCTAAAAACTATCTTAAGAATATATTCCGGCCATATCCTCAACTGGTGATATCCAGACCCTAGATCAATCTTGGAAAATACGCCTGCCCTTTGCAATTGGTCAAATAAATCATCAATGTGGGTCAACGGATATTTGTTCTTGACAGTAACCCTGTTTAGTTCCCGGTAATTGATACACAGCCTTGTGCGGCCATCCTTCTTCTTAACAACGAAAACTGGTGCTCCCCAAGGAGAAACATTTGGCCTTATAAACCCTAACTGAATCGACTTATCCAGATGGGTCTTGAGCACTTTCAACTCAACGGGTTTCATTCGATAAGGCGCCTTTGATATTGGTTGCGTACCTAGTACTAGCTCTATTTCAAAATCGATTTCCCTCCTCGGGGGTAGGCTAGTTAACTCTTCAGGAAAAACATCTGGAAAAATCCCTTACTACGGGAATATCTTCGACTTCCAGATCCTCTGGCTTACTTCCCATCACATAACATAAATATCCTTCAGCTCCTCGGCGTATGAGCCTTCTTGCCTTCGTCAAAGAGGAAATCTTACAATTGAGCATTCCTAATTCACCACTGGAAATGAACTTTACCTCCTAACTGACTTTTCAAAACAACAATCCCTTCATCGCATTTTATCTTGGCTCCATGCTTGGCTAACCAATCCATGCCTAAGATAACTTCAAATTCAACTATAACTATGCCAATAAGGTCAATTGGGAAGATTTCTTTAGATATTTTGGGTGGCACATTCAGGAGTGCCCTTTTACATGCTATAGCTTGGCCATTTGGTAGCCATATTTTATACGCTACTGCCTTTTCATGATTCTGTAAGCCTAGCTCAGAACTAACACGCGCAGAAATAAACGAATGTGATGCCCCAAAATCAAATAAAGCATAAACAAATCTTGCATTTATTAACAAAGTTCCAATGACCCCAATACCCAAAGTGGCTGCTTCCTTAACCAAATAGAAGGTCCCGATGGTTACCCATATCGCTTGCCTAAAACTCGGGATGGTAGGGGTTAGGTGGGAGCATCATGTTCGCTGAGGACCCTGACACAGGGTTGATTTGGGGAGTCCCTCGGGAATCGGCAGTTGCTTTCCCATGTTGGAAGGGTGGTCGTTGTTTGATACGTACGACATGCTACATCATAACCATAAAATATTAGTTTAAAACTCAATCATTCCACCTCCTTTACACTTTATGCATTAAAGAAAATAAAATTCAAGTAATCCTTACGTAACCATGCCCCTTGTCCATTGTTATCCTCGCATAATTTAATCACAGTGCACGTTCCCAAAACTTATTAATCCTCCTCTTGTATCCATTGGTCAACTTGAACATTTAGTGCATACATAATTTCCCCTCAAGTCGGTAAACTTAAACGTACTTCCTCTTCCTCACTTCTTAAAACATCAGGTTTTAAACACACGCAATCTTGAGACATTAAACGCTAACTCCCAACCATAATCTATGAAAGCCAAATTTATTATCAAAACATAAACCACAATACACATGGAAATCAAAAGATAATTGTTCCATGATTACCCCATTGTTATCAACATAATACGCAACAACATGCTACTTCTCATTCTTCCTCCCTTCTTCTTGCTCATACAGAACTTGAACTCCCTAAGAAAGGGTATGGTCGTCATCATCATCATCATCTTCCTTGTCCTTAGTACCGTCACTCTCCTTAACCTCAAACTGGACAGTAGGCTAGGGCCTAACAGATCTATGAAATAGTAGGGGATTTCATTTCCCATGGTTGCATCACTCAGCATTCGGCATATTCATAGACCTTCAACTCAAAGGTCACCCCGGACCATGTTCCTAAATTCTGAAATCGTTCTTTGTGGGCGCCCTACTTGAAAGTATAGATAAGATTGCGGTATTTGTGACTTTGTGTCGAAACTAAGCCCAGGGATGCGCGTGTGGTAGAAACGCTAACAGACGTCGAGTTCTCCTCACCGGATCGTGATATGGAGAGTTCGTGTTCTCACTCAGCAAGCGGAATACCTCCATGAACCTCATGACATGCGCGAAAACGCTATCTTTCGTCTTCATTAACATAGCATAGGGGTTCGGGGTCCGACCATCTATCATATCATATAGCATTTTAACAACTTAACAGAATAAAACAAACTTTCTACCGCCATAAACTTGGGTCCTAAACTTGCCCGGATGAAACCCGTAACTATATTAAGTCTTAAACAACTTCATGTGCCATACTTGACTCTAACTTTTATCATCACATCAATGTATATCTCAATACTTCTCATAAACATACATAACATCATTATTTACAAAACCTTGTTAAACTTGTAGACTTGTAACAAATCTTGAACTTAAAAAAAATTTCAACCTATACTAAACTTTCCTTATATTCATGCATACTTCTCTTTATTTCGTAGATCTTTTCGTACCACTAATCACATATTTAGACCTTTTTTATACCCCGAGATTCATTGTTCAACTTAGAACAAGGCTCACGCATTTCTGTAAATACCTTATGTACTTAAATTCTAAAGGACCCCCTGCATATAAACTCTTATCTTATCATTTATATTGTTTGATTACCTCTAGCTTTATCATATACTTTTTCCTCAACACCTAAGGATATCCTAAAGGTGGTTCTCCAAGTTTGTTTTGCTCTGATACCACAACTGTAACACCCCCAGGTTACTAACCACTAGATTAAGCTAATGATTCACCTAACCCAATGATTAGCAGCGGATAAACACCTGGGAGAATTACCGCCGTCCACGGAGGTGGACAAGGCTAAGACTAAACCCAACAACAGCCATCAACCATAAACCAACTTCAAACATGCATCGCCAGCATAATTTAAGCTAAACCACCTCAAAACAACATAAAACAACCCAAAAGAAATTATACAAGCCATTAAATCACAAATTCTTTTAAATCCTTCATGGGGAGCCTCTAACCATCTTCAAATTTCCTTAAGGTGCTCTAGGGTTCCGTCCTCCCGGGGCTTTTCTACTCTCCTTTGCCGAGATCCCTAAAACGAAAACATAAAACTTCGAAAAGTGAGTTAAACTCAGTACGTATACCCCTAATAACGTAAGACTCTTTTCATAACTCGTTTTAGTAATTTAGCTCGGTTCCAAAACATTAAAAACAATATAGAAACAAACAAAGAATAAAAGGTAGCAAAACTTACATAGCTTGACCTTACCTAACTTGTACATGGAAAGTATAACGTAACCTGTACTTGCATCACAACTTAGATGAAAATACTTTTGAGTTCTTCCTCGTAAAAGTAACATACATAACCATAACCTTAGAAATAATATATCATTAAAAGTAATACAACATAGTTTCCAAAGAACCTAAATTATACATGACTTAACATATAACACCCGTACATAGCCATAGTATAAACTTGACCTTAAACCCTTATAAACCAAGACTTATAAAGAGTTTGACATGTAAGTCATAAAGCTTTACTTTGGTTCACAAGACTTGAGTAACTTAAGAACTTTAAACTTGTTTATCGTGTTATTACCCTGAAGGTCCCCTACTTGCGATCATCGGCTAAGCCTCCGTATGCGCATACCCGGACCGATCGAGAGATCCGGATGGTGGACAACATCCTACACTGGACAGATTTCCATGGGGTGCACTTTAGGCACTATCTTTGTATTTTTCCTTGGTGTGCACAAGGCACAATTATCCTGGCGTGCCCTACGGCAATATTAAGCATGGGGTGCTCTACAGCACGATTATACATGGTGTGCTCTAAAGCACGATAAAACATGGGCGGGGCCTTTATAAAAAAAATATTAAGAAACTTAGAACCTTGACCTCGGGTTCTTAATACAACGAGATCTTTAACCATCTTTGAACTCATGACTGAAACCCATTCTTAAAATCTTCTTGAATAAGAATTGTACTTATAACAAAATTTACTCATGCACTACCTTTATTAACCAAAGAATGGAAATATTGTATAAGTCCCTAACATAAAAGATTACTAATATAAGCTCTTAAATTAGAATATAAGATAACTTGATAATTAAACCCTGGTAAATGAAATTCATAAGACTCGTATAATATCTTGAGCATAAAACATAAGGGTTTGCCTAAAAGCATGGATATTAGAGTATATATAATGAAATAGGCTTAAGAGGATAAATTACACGTGAGTACATAGAACCAAATAAGAATAACTTACACTTGAACATGATACATAAAGTAACATAAATATTTAAAATAAGATGAGTTACTTAGTAAATTAACTTTGGTACATAAACCCACTTAAAATTTACTTACTTTTGACAAAAACATGAAATTAGCATGGGTGATATAAATTATAAATAAAAGATGTGATATGCAGGACATAAATAATTCCTAAGTTTAACTTAAAAGTTACAGGCAATATACATACCTGAAGACTTAAGAACACGTACGGAACGAGCAGGGACTTGAACAATGGTGCAACGATCTCTTAGAGGGACTTTACAAGAAACGAACAACATAAATTAGGACTTAACTTAGGTGGTAGTATGGGAGAATAACTTAGTGAATTTTCTAAGAATAACATTAATGAACTCAAATTCTAAGGCATACTTATAAGATTATAACTTATTCCTCAAATATCGGATCATGTCATAAGAGGACTTTTTGGGAAGCTTAGAACATAGACTCCAACGTTGTAGTTGACCATGAAGGCTAGAAATGTGGCTAAGAAGGGTAAAAACTAACATCTTCACCAGCTGCTCGGAAATAATAACCATTTAAACCTCAATTATTCGAAAAATCATAACTCGACTTCTACTTACCGGTTCATGGTATGCAAGCTGTCTATGGAAAGCTCGTAATATATACTTCAACTTTTGTTGTAACGCCAAGTTGATTTGAGCATGGAAAAGGGTCCAATTTCAGCCTAGAATAGAAGCAGCCCCAAACATTTTCCGGAATACTCAGACTTTTTCCTCTCACATAAAAGCCCATAACTCTTTCTCCCATTATCCTATGAACTTATACTATATCTTTCTGGAAAGCTAAGAGTGTCCCCTACAACTTTCATTTAGACCACCAATTTATTTGAACATGGAAGAGGGTCGGAATTTAGCCATGAACATCATATCATGAAACTGATTTTCTGGGTAACTCAGATTATTGCCCCATATTCGAAGACTCATAACTTTTATTCCCGACATCCGATAGTTACAAACTTTACCATTCTGGAAAGCTCAAAGAATGGTCTAGAACTTTCATGATTGAACATTTGGATCAAAAGGGTCTCTAAACAGACGAAAAATATGCATTTAGGTACTGACCTCAGAACACGTATATAATTGCAACACTCTACGGGTTTGGCCATAACTCAAATTATACACATCGAAATCCCGAAATTCAAAAGTCGGGGGTTAGCTAACATCTTAGGCTACCATTTTATGTAAAACTCTGGGCTAAAATATCACTTTATACTTGCTTGAATTTCTATATTGCAACCAGATTCACACATGATTCTAATTTAGTCTTGCATGCAATTTATATAAAGTAATCTCACCCTAATTCCATCCCGAAAATACATCTTAAGCATAAGCCCTTATTTTCCAGAATTAAATACCCAGAATTTACTCATCTTTGTCCATAAAATTCACATGCATGGCCATTATTTGCAATGAATTCATTAGAAAAGCACTAAAACCACAAGAACTTGAACTTACTTACCCAATTCCTTCCTGTGGCATGGTGGCCGGAAAATGCTCCGGCGGTGGCTGGGGGGTGGCGGCAGCAGCTGGGCAGAGGTGGCTGTGGTCTGGCGTGGGAATGGTTGTGGAAGAGGAAGAGTTGAGGGAGTTTGAGTGGGTGTGATATGTGATTAAAATGAAAGCTACACCAAAAAACATGTATATATATAACTATTATAATACTTAAGGCCCAAAAGGAAAACCCTTCCTCCTCTCTTCTCTGTGACAACCGCGGCCCATATGACTTAAAGTGGGGAAGTTTTTATCAATTTTAATCTTTCCCTCTTATACTTAAATCTCCATAATTTCCCAAATTACCGAAATTTCTTAAACCGTAAAAATATTATCGAAAACCCCAAATAAATATATTCATATCCCTCCATAAAAATTCCTCATATTGATAACCTTAACTTAATTCGATAAAGAAGAACCCGGTACATCGGTCCCGGTAAAAGAATTCATGTACGGTTAGAATCACCGTAAAAATTATCGGTAGCGATTTCTCAAGAAAAGAAAATTAAACTAATTTGTTGACGATCGTTGCACTGTTCAAGTCCTGCAAAATACACACTTGGTTAGGAAAACAAAATTTTGGAACACGCGCTTCAATTAATCATGATTTATTACTAACCTTGATTGATTAAACTAATTTATATGTATTAAGGGAGGGATTTTCTTCGGGTTATTACATTGAGAGCTCTCTAAGTCTCTCCCCCAAAAATCTTGTTTACTCTATCGAATCTTTATTTAGTGGTGTTCAAGTCATTCCTTTAATGATTAATAGTGGTTTAGCCTAATTAATCATGGTGGAATGTTAGGCCAAGGTTGTGGACTCTCCTAGCCAAGGTCATATCCAACCTTTGGGTGTTCAAGGTCATTGTTCTTGGTGATTTTCAATCTCCATCATCCACTCAAGCTAATCTTCACCCTCCACGCGTACGGTAACGCTCCATTTGGTATCAGAGCTTTGTTTTTTCAATTGCTTGAGTTGTTCTTCATTGTTCTTGCTAGTGTTATTTCTAGTAGTGGGTTTTGTGAGTTGTATGCAAATATTGGTGTTCCCCAACCCCATTGCTACCCAATTGTGTTGGGAGTTATTGTATTGTAGTTGTATTTGTTGGATTTGTAGCTATTTGTTGCATTGAAACGAAGTTGGAAAATAGTGCACGTAAGGTGTTCGATGAAATGTCTGAGTGAAAAAAACACAAAGAACCCTTAGCCAAACACTTGCCAATTACAAAAGAACCTTCAAACTCCACACAATACCCCAAACACTAACCATCCCTCACCTCTTTTCCCGGTATGGCCGACGGAGCTCGCCACGAACGAGAGAAATGGAGCCACCGGGGTAACCCTCAAATTCAAGCTATCAAGAGCCGACTCGCCACCCATGACGAACGGTTCTCCACCATTGATCGCAACCTTAATGCCATTATGGCACGATTGGACAACCTCACCCAAGAGCGTCTAGGTTCACCCCGAGATGAACGTCGGAGGCGTGCACCAAGCCTTATCCGTCCTCCTCCCAACTTTGAGTCGAGTGACGATGCTAGAGGCTCGTTTCAACGTTATCGTCGAAGGGAAACGTTTGAGAAGCCCCCACGAGATGAATTTCTTGATATCGAGGCCAAACTCCAAGAATTCAATGGCTATACGGGCTCCGATGATTATCATGAATGGGTCCAAGCCTTGGAGAGAATCATTGCAACTAAGGAGTATAGTGACGAACAGGCCTTCAAAATTGCGAGATCGAAACTCACTAGTCCGCATCTCTTTGGTTTGCGACCGTCAGAATGCAAAGGACTATGGAGGGTCGATCGGAAATCGTTTCATGGACGAGGCTAAGGCGATTGATGGATCGGCAATTCTTGCCTAACACTTGCAAGCGTGAGGTTAACCATGAACCTATTTCATCACTTGATGGGCAAAGAAGAATTAAGCAAGCAAAGGTCGATCTTATGGCCAACGAGGAAGCTTCCATTTGAACCTTGTGCGGCTTCCGAAGTTATTGTTGAAACTCCATGCCACGAGGAGGTTGAAAACGTCGATCTTGCCCTTCCTCTCATCATTGTTGAAGAATTCCAACAAGAAGCTCCGATGAACATATCGACATCGCTTTTTGAGGAGTCAAGCAACGACGGAGTTGTCACCAACACCTATCACGGCCCAGTCATTTATGATCTCCCCTATGAGAAGAATGAGGTAACTTCAGACTCACCTATGAAGTTCATTAAGACTTGCTTGGATGTTGGATGTTGCGACATAAAGTCTTTGAGTGAGTCGTGCATGATCTTTGGGAGATATTGGTTGTTTGATGATGTTTGTTGGCGGGATAAATTGTATGATGATTATCTGGTGTCGAAGTTTGATGATTCTCTATGCTTGAAGTGGCATGCTAGAAATCTTTGTGTTTTCTTGGTTCTAGGAGAGAAGTATAAGCTTCACAAAACCTTGGTTCTAGCTCAATCCATGAGCTCACCGTTTGTGTCGTCCATCAATGAATATTGCTTGCATGTTGGTCGTTGTGATGTGAACTATTTGAATATGCCATACATGATATTTGGGTGACATTGGTTATTCAAGGATATGTTGTTGATTGGGAACAATGTGAAGTTCGAGATGCAATGTTTGTGGAAATGTGTGTTGAATGAAGATCATTTACTTGGCTTTGAGTGCTTGAGTCCCTTAACCCCACATCGAATCGAAACCTGGGTAGGAAGTGAGTTGAGGAACCTCCTTCTGAGCGAAACATGGGATGAGTGTGCTCTTGGTGAGGACGAGCAATCCATAGCTTTGTCTATACCGAGCGGCAAGCTTAGTGAGGTTGAGCGTTCCCTAACTCCTCAAAATTTTCTTTTTCCGTCCTTTGTCCTTCACCCCCAAGCCTCTTCAATAATTCCTATCTCTTCAAGCAGGGTGGAGTTTATAGTGTGATCATGATCAGTTTGGTGGAGGGTTCATGTAACGGGTGGCCGAGCCCCGGAGTGAGCCTTCATTTTAACTCCCAAGAGTTGAGGGTAACTCTTTTTCAAGAAGGGGAGTATGGAGCGTATCGGGCTGGGGCCCGAGCCTCGAAATCCATGGTTTCCAAGTCTAACCTCACCCCCACCAAAGAATATGAAGAAATCAACTCCAAGGTCGGGTGTGGAGTTGACCTCAAAGTGGAATCGGGACCCCGGAGTTATGAGTTGATCGGCATCGATTGTGGCATCCAGTTCAAATGGGACCCCGGACCATGAGAGTGGAGCTACGGGTCCTTATCGGGACCTAATTCAGGCCTTTAAAAGGGTTCGGAGTCATTCGGAAAGAATAAGCGGAAAAGGGTCAACGTGGGTTGTCGGAATCGACGCGCCTTCACGCTTTGGGTCATAACTCCTTCAATATAACTCCGATTGGTCTCAAATTTTGAGAGCTTAAAGTACACACCAAGAGCTTTCCATCGATATCTTACGGGCCTAAAACGGAGATTGGATGAAGAAGTTATGGGCATTTGAAGTTGGAAGGGAAAAGCTGCCCAGAAGCAAGGCTCGCCCGAGCCATCCGTCTGGTCAAGATGGTCGCGCCCGAGACCTACATGGTAGCGCCCGCGACGTTTTCCCCTGCACCAATTTCTGCTGTTGCCAGTGAGCAAGCTCGCCCGAGCCGATCTCCTTTTCTACCGATTTTGTCTGCCAAAACGACTGTGTTTTGGGCTTTAGTCATTTTTGTATAAAAACTCGTGGTCTTCATTTTTTTGAGCAGATTTGAACCATATTGAATGCCATTTGTTTGAGAGCTCTCTAAGTCTCTCCCCCAAAAATCTTGTTTACTTTATCCAATCTTTATTTGGTGGTGTTTAAGTCATTTATTTAGTGATTAATAGTGGTTTAGCCTAATTAATCATGGTGGAATGTTAGGCCAAAGTTGTGGACTCTCCTAGCCAAGGTCATATGCAAACCCTACGGTGACCAAGCTTCATTTTCTTTGATTTTCTCTCGAAAACTCAAGCATCTTTCTTCCCACCACGACGGTAACGCTCCATATTACCTCTTATGTGTTTTGAGGAAAAAGCCACCATTAATTTATTGTTTAATTGATTGTTTTGATTACCTCTTATATGTCTCCCTGATTTACCCCATGCTCTACCGGCCATGAGATGGTTGGGTTAATATGCACGATGTGGACTAATAAGTAGGTCCAGAGAGAAGATAAATGAGATGTGTAATTTGTACTATATATAAAACTGAATCTCAGTGGGTTAGTCGCGCTAGTTTCGGGGTAGTTCCGTGGATTATGGTCATAAAAAGCCGGCAGTTATTGATAATAAGATTAAGTTATGGAATTTTACTGGGCCTGGGAAACCTATGATTAACTGCATGCATAACATAACTGACCGAATTTGTGTTAAGTATATTTTTTATAAAAAATTTGGAGATTTGGGAAGCCACACAGCAGAAACAATGAGAATACAGAATTGAGGGAAGGAAGCAATTATATGCCTGGAACCACTACTTTTTTAATATAAAGATAGGTATATTAAATAAAATATTTTTTAGATTAATGGTTGAGATTTAAAATAAAAAATTCAATGGTTGATAATTTTTATTTCATAGGATTGAAGGATTGGGGGAGGGAAAGAAGGAGAGCGGGAGACCCATTGTTTCTAATTATATAGATATAGATTTCTAAATAGATAACTGATAGCTAGTTTTTTTTTTATAAAAAAAAATAAATACATTTATTGAATGAATGGTTGTGATTGAATCTAAACTATAGATCAATGGTGATTACTTCATATTGCATGAAAATCCAACAATGAAGGAGGGATGAAATTTTAGTATAACCCATGACCTTTTATAATATATATATATATATATATATATATATATATATATAGGGAACAGATCACATGAGCATGAGCCTTATATATATGAGCATGTGAGCATCAAAACATTTCAGGAGGACGTCAAGTATTATTTTCATGGACATCAAATATGAATGGTCGACATAAAGTTGGATATTTGATGTCCATGAAAATAATACTTGATGTCCACCAAAAATGTTTTGATACTCACATGCTCATATAAGGCCCATGCTCATGTACGTGATCTATTCCTATTTATATATATATATATATATATATATATATATATATATATATATATATATATATATAGCGATCGAGAGATATGGAAAGTTATTTCCATAAATTAGGGGGGCGGTTATCCATCTTTTTTATTAAAAAAATTAAGATTTTTTATAATTGGAATTGAACATTGGCTGCTAGATTTTAGGAAAGGTTGTTATATTGGTTGCTAGATTTTAGTTGTAAACTATAAATTTTATATTTTAAATAACTAATTTTCCGAATGAATGGTCGAGATTAAATCAATACAAAAGTTCGACGGTTATTATTGTCTAATACATGAGATTTTAGTAATTGGTGAGGGAAAATATTTGAGGCACCCCATTGCCATTTATATTTTCTTATATATATATTATTTACATTTTTATACTAAGACAACAATTTTAATTGAAATAGGAGTCTGCATAGAACAGACAATAATGTTAATGGAACTATGCTTAATTAAATAGTTTATCTGGAGATAAATTGGCATCAATTTTAATTGAAATAGGAGTCTGCATGGAAAATAAATTCTATTGTTCATTTATTTAATTATTTATTTTTTCGTTTTATTCTTTTTACTGTGTGCTTTTTATTTGGAGTATTAAAAAGATAAAAATAATAATAATTGGGTAGTTATATTTTTTTTGAACGAATGATGTAGATTTTATATTAGATAAAATCAATGGTCGATATTGTCTGATTAATGAGATTTAAGAGATGGGGGAGGGAAGAGATTTGAAGGGATCCCATTACAATTTATAATATATAAATTCATTATTCTTAATTGCTACTCACTCGATTGAAATAGGAATAAAACTGGTAGACCCAAGTGATTGACATTTGAGTTGAAACTCACTGAATGTCATTGTCAATGATATATGAAGACCAAATAGCTAGATAGTGTGTTAAGACGAAACAATTGAGGGGGGTGCATCAAATATCAACCAAAATTCATGCATGATACATCACTATAACATGGGCAACCTAACATATGTGTTCATGTATTTAAACCTACTTGTTATAATTAGGATATACATGTGTTTTCTTCTACCAATTAATCACCATACAAAACATCCTAACTCATCCTTTGTTTGAATTAGGGTTTTTAAAAATCAAGAACCATGAAACTAAACCATGAGCCAAGTTGAAAGTCCAGTGCACCAAACTAGACAA
Source organism: Portulaca oleracea (assembly GCA_029582165.1). NCBI lineage: Eukaryota > Viridiplantae > Streptophyta > Magnoliopsida > Caryophyllales > Portulacaceae > Portulaca > Portulaca oleracea. The sequence continues at coordinate 19,451,824 of CM055870.1, forward strand.
CTAGATACCAAACGGAGCAATTTTGGTTTTGGATATAGAAATTGTCGGGGAATTGGAGTACGTACAGTAGTGACATGGCTTGTGTCCATATAGTGACATGACCATTATCTGTACGACATAATTTGTGTCTGGGCTAGCTATGCTTCTGAACTTCAGGTTCCAAACTCCCTTAAGACCTATATGGCCTCTGGGACTGTTAGTGTTGCCTATTTCCCCCCTTGACTGATCCAATTAAGCTCCACATTCTATATTTAATAATAGGGTCTTTGGATGCTAATATACAGAAATTTTGGGTATTGGACAATAATGTATTGAACTTTGACATTTGCAATAATACCCTGTACTTTGGGAGGTGTTGAACAATAATGCACTCAGTACGATTTTGACAGTACCTGAGTTGATGGCAATCCTACATAGTAAGTGGAGAAGATGAATTGGTTCAAAAATATTTAATTTGAATTTATGATATGTCAGCTAATCTACACATAAGCAAAGAGAATTAACTTTGAATAGAGTAAAAAAAACATAAAATCACATTTGTTTAAACTTGTTTATGCTGGGAGATTGTTGCTGTAGTTGTATAAAATCACCTTTGCTTGTGTAGATTAGCTCACATATCATAAATTTAGATATTATTTAAGTTATTCATCTTCTCGGTCTTCCACGTAAGATCGTCACCAAATCTGACATTGTCGAAATTATTTCGGGCGCATTATTGTCGAACACACCTCAAAGTTTAGTGCATTATTGTCCAAGGTCAAAGTTTAATGCATTATTGTCCAATACCTAAAAAATTCAATATATTAGCGTCTAAAAACTAAATTTTATACATTTTAATCAATCAAAACCATTTTTGTGCTTATAATCTCATTTCTTTATGATTCTTCACGACAGTCAACAAACGTAAAACTCGGGTTTCAATTGTCCAATTGTTATTGCCATGGTTTTGTTGGAATTCACCCATGAGTAAATGTTCCACATCGAAAAAGTAAAGATAAAGCACATGGTATATAAGTCAAGTGGGCTACCCCTTTTAACACCAATTGGTTTTAAGATGGAACCTCACTTAACTTGTGTATTATGGGCCTTAGTTGAAGTGGACTCACCCCTTGGATCTCCCCAACAAGTGGTATCAGAGCCGATGGTTCGTTCGGTTGGATGCGTGCAAGGTGCGGGAAGATCACCGTGGACAGGAGCAAAGACCATAGCGCGTGCACGACTGGGTCTCCTGAATGCTCAGAGTGATGGCATGAGACTTAGGTGGAGTAGGGTGCGGCTCTGTGGAGTAAGGTGCGACTGAGACTCTTGAGGCAGAGTGGTGGCACGAGACTCAAGTGGAGTAGGGTGCGGCTCTGTAGAGTAAGGTGCGGCTATGATAAACCTGATGGTGACTTGAAACCTTGGTCAAAAGAGGCTTCCAATCAAGGGGGAGAGACTCATGTGTGAAGGGGGAGATTGTAGGGATTCACCCATGAGTAAATGTCTCACATTGAAAAAGTAAAGAGAAAGCACATGGTATATAAGTCAAGTGTGCTATTCCTCTTAACACCAATTGGTTTTAAGATGGAACCTCACTTAACTTGTGTATCATGGGCCTTAGTTGAAGTGGGCTCAACCCTTACATCTCCCCAACATGTTTATCTCTCTTAGAATTGGCTTCGTAAGGATGAGAAGAAGATGCCACATTTGGGTGGACTAGTTTTATATAGGGGTTGGAGATGCAATTGTCTTTATTTCTTATTTAGAATTATGATGGAGTGTTTTTTTTCTAAAATAGAAAAGCAAATACATAATATATGATAAATCTATATGATAACTAGTATATGCACTCAAATTGACCGAACAGAGTACTTTTGTATTATAACTACCCAAACATGTACCTTTAAAAGAATTCTTAATTATGGTGGTAATACAGCAATTTATCAGGTGCTCCCGGAGCCTTTGCTCCAGATATTACAATTGTTCACCCATATGTAATAAGTTGTTCACTTTGATTATTCATTGTATACTCTGGTTCATATGATTATTCACTCGCAAATATCTGCAGCACATGCTCCGGGTGCATACTAATATATATTGTGTTAATACATGCATATTACTACCTCCGTCCCATTATATTTGTCCATTTACCTAACTTGAAAAGACCAATGCATATTGGTAATTGAGGTAAAAAGTTTGTAATTTACCAAAACTACCCCTACTTTGATTGAAGATAATAGTTGTTGAAATTGTAAAAAGTGATAAATGAATTTTTAATTAGGGGTAGAAAAAGAATTACATTTGTTGGAATTGTAAATAGGACAAATATTTTGGGACAAACAAATAAGGTAAAATGACAAATAATTTGGGATAGAGGTAGTATTATATAATGTATTTCTTAATTTGTATTCAACAAAATTTAAAGGCCATTAATGACTATTAATTTGTTTGCAATCCCAATACATAAAGGACCAGTACACTCAATTACTCCACGCGTTTCATATTAATTATCGTCTTTGAAAATCATGCAGTCAAATTTTAAAATTTTGCCATAAATTTTCTCAACATATCCAATGAATTCCTCTATAAAATTACTATCAATAGATTTGTAACAAAAAATATTATCATAAAAAAATATAATATTGCAATTGTTAATAATATATTAGCTAAGAAATTATCAATCAAAGAGTGACATTACAGACCTTGGTCAAACGTACTTGATTGATGATAATACCTTATTGAAAGAAAAACACATCCATGATAAGTCCTTTTTTCGATAACACTGCAAAGTAATTTTTTTTAAATATCTGAAAGCCAAAAGAGGCTGAAGAGACAGCACCAGCGCTGCGAAAACCGTAGAAAAAGTACAACGAAATGACAGCAAACAACAAAGAAGCAACACTGGTAAACAGCAATACAAAAATTGCAAAATTAAAATACACTAAAATTAACAATTTCTTTCTCTTCGTCATTTCTCCTTAAAGCTGCATTTCAACAATTCCTGGATCCCAACAAATGAAGCTAGAACCACAACCAAACTTAGCTACTCTGCACGCCATGTCCTGCAGATGAACTTGAGGACGCTCTGAAAAATTCAACTAGCAAGCTTGCATTTTTGCCCTTCCTTCTAACATGTTCTTTAGATTTAATAGTCATGCATGCAGCTTGGCTGACTAAATGCCACTTGAACTTTGGAAAATATTTCTCCTTCTTCCTTTTTCTAGCAAAAGCTTTGGAACTCTCCAAAATTGACTCCTCAAAATCAATAGAGTTAAGAGATTCAGAGTGAACTGACTGAGAGCCAGTCTACTCACTATCGATCGGCTCACACTCAGGGACAACTGAAGCATTACTCAGGCGACTCAAAACAACACAAATTGGGTCGGAAAAGGTGCGCTCAGAATCCATAGAAACATCCCCAAGTGGAACCTCAGAGTGAACAATATCGGGATTAGTTTGAGAGTTTGCAAGGTTATTAGCACCAAATTCATTGGATACAACCGTCATATCATCTAGAGGCTCAATCCCCACATTCTGTACAACTTTTGGGATCCAAACACGCTTGCTAGACGCACTCCTCAAGGAGTGACATGCCCTCTATTTTTTACTATACTTAGCCCATGAAATAGAAACAACGGAACCGTTAAACAAACTACCATTAATGGCATGAATAGCAATTGCACCCTCCTTTGTTGCTCTGGAAAAGAACGAAACCAAACCTTCTTCCACTCCTACCTTTTTTCCCAAGAACGTAAACATCAACAACATTACCAAAATCCACAAAAAGATTTTTCAACACCAAAACATCAATTCCAAAGAGCAAATTCTCCACAAACACAGGAAAAAGCTGTCCAACCACACCAAGAGAGCCAATAAGGAAAGAATGATGAGAAGGTGAGTTTGTAGAAATTTCAGCAGGCACTAAAAAGGGAGCAGACACACCCACATCATCTAACCAGTAAAGGAACCAGGGTATTAGAGACCCTAATTAGCCCAAGAAACTCTTTAAGCATAGATAAATTTCACCGGCCCTTGCAAGGGCGGTAAAGGAAACCACATCCAGACAATCGATCACCATCAACAGAAATGGAGGAGATAACAGAAGATAACTCACATTTCAATTCAAAACACCTCACTTGGATTTGACTTTGGTTCACCATCAGACCCTTTAAACACACGAGAAGCACAGCTCAAAAAAAAAAAAAAATTAGCCACCATGTAAAAACACTGGATCCGGGATACCGTCGTAAAACTGAAGTCTCGACAACCCAGCAGAACCCATAACTAAGAACAAGTCCCGACCGAGCCACACAATAAACACCAAAACTGGGAGTCTCGACAACTGCAAACAACCGAAAACCCACAAGAACAGACAAACAACCATTCTTGAAGACCCCCAAAAACACAAGAGGGCCGACGGAACTCGACGGCCACCAGAACCGAAGATCAGGAGGGTAAACCAATCCCGATGACCACCGGGACCGTAGGGAAGAAAAAGGGTCAACTGAGAGAAGAAAACAAACAAGATATGACCGAGGGTGCCGCGACATCAACACTACAAAGTAATGTTACTACAAAAATCCTGAGTACCTCTTAAAACGCAAATACTGCCCTTTGTTGTAATGAACTAGTCTATGCTAACATTGTCATTATGGAATAAAGAATTACTGTTATCAAGGTATGAATCACTCTATTATCAAAGTAAAATACTAATCTTTGCGGTAATAATTAATGAATTACGTTAAGCTGATACTCTTATAAAGAAGGGTGATAATAGGAGTTTTGGACCAAGACACTTTTTAAATGTCTTATCTTTTCCACGTTAGTATTTGATTTTAGTGATTTTTTATACTAATTTTTTTATGATAAATATTAAATATTAACCAATTATAAGAAGTTTTGACCATGTTCGCTACGTTAATAAGTACATATTATACTTTAATTGAATCAACCCCATTCGTTGAAGTTATTTTAGGCGTTTTTTTCAAAATATAAAAAAATAATTGATAAAAGTATAAATTTACGCAATTTACATGTAATATTATAGTTATAGAATTAAATCATATTATTTTATTTACACTTAATACTTAATAATATCGTTTTAACGATAGCGTATAATATACTTAAAAAGACTATTTAAAACAAGTTTAGATAGTTTGGTAGTTGGGTTTGGGCAGAAGATGAGGATACCCTAGAGATTAATAGCAGTAGAGTGAGTAGTAGCAGTGAATATAGACAGATAGGGCAGCTGGGCATTGTTCATCTTCTTTAAGGTTAGGTCACATGATTGCCCGAACCAGGAAAAACTTTGGGGGTCCAGCTACGTCTTTCAGTCCTTCTCCCCTCTTATCTTCTCGACACGTGTCCTTATACCTCAGGTTTTTTAAGGTTTCCCTCCCTCCATCATCATTCATCACCTTTTCTCTCTTTCAACCCTCACCCTCATTTCAATCTCTGCCTTCCATCGATTTCCTTACAAGATCCAACGGCTCATATTCATCGTCCATTCATACTCTCCACATCCCATCACCCATCCATCCATACATTTATATTTTTCAAAAAATTTTATCCATTCAAATATCCCAATTAGTCTAACCAGACAAAATGAGGTTCCAATATAATTTTTTTGCCTGGATTTTATTATTGATAAGAAATCTATATGCAATATTTTTCATATTTCTTTGGTCTAAACTCAATTTTGACTGTAATTATGTTTATTCAAATTGTTCAATTTGTTCTGACTTTAAAAAAAAAAAGTGGACAATGATCATCACTTTTTCGTCTAGATTTGTGCATTAACAATTTTACCGACTCAAATATAAGCCAAAGCCAAATTTTTAACAGGGATCCATCTATTATTTTTTAGTTATGTGTTTTGTAATTCCCAAACATAAATCTAAAAACCCTATGCAATGCTCTTTTAAATTTATTTTGACTGAATTATTATGTTCCTAAAAGTTTCGACTAAACTATTATGTTTTCTTCACTTTTTTGTGGGAATAAGTTTAATTTATAATAAATTAAGAATAAGTTTAATTAACAAATTGGGAGTAAGTTCAAAATAAGTGATGCAAAAATAAGTTAGAAAAGGTTGTGAATAAATTTAGAAAATATTTTTAGAAAAATAAGTTCAATAAACAAAATTCACTTAGATAGGGTAAATTTTTCGAATTGGACCATAGTGCACCATGCTTCAGATATTGAGATTGTGGCAAACTGAACTTTAGAATTGTATCACAATAAACAAAATTGTGAAACTATTGGATTACAGTGCACCATCACTGATTTAGTTGAAACAAATTCGATGGATTCTCATTGGTTGGTGTACTACGAGATGATGGTTGAAATGTGTGGACTACTGCAATTAAATATGCCACACTATGCTCTACTAATTAAACTCCAAGTCATGATATATTAGGTTTATCAGAATCCAATTTGTCATACTTTAGTTTGACTTAATTCGGTGGCGGTGCATTGTAGTCCAATGGTTTTATAATTTGACTTATTATGATACAATTTGGTTTATTGTGATACAGTTTTAAAATTCGACTTACTACAAAACCTAGATCAAATACTATCCAACTTTCCTAGATTTATTAGAAACTTATGGACATAAGAAGACTTTTCACTAGTTTATTCTGAGCTTATTAAATCAACTAAATCTAAAAATCTAAATGAAACATACCCTTTTAGTATATTAAGGTGGAGGAGGAGTGGAAGGGGATCAGAAAGCAAAGAGAAAGAAAAGAGAGAGGGAATCAGAAAATGGGAAGAGGGAGAGTAGAATTGAAAATGATAGAGAACAAGATAAACAGGCAAGTGACATTTTCAAAGAGAAGAAATGGGCTTTTGAAGAAAGCATATGAGCTCTCAGTTCTTTGTGATGCTGAAGTTGCTCTCATCATCTTCTCCAATAGAGGAAAGTTGTACGAGTTCTGCAGTAGCTCTAGGTATATCACATTACATCTCTCTTTTCTTTCTTTCTTTCTTTCTATTTCTATTTCTATTCTCCTAAGTAAACCCCCACAAAAGGTTAACACTTTTTCCTTTAAATTTCCCTGCTATTACATTTACATTTATATATGTATGTTTGTGTTTGAATTCTGATAGGAAAGAAATAGGGTAAGAGTTTTCCGTTTTGGTGAATGTTTCAACGTTTATAGCAGGTTGTGTTTGTGGGTTTTTCCTCTTACTTGTTTAATTTATAGGGAGACTTCTCTTTTGTTTGTTTCACATACACATTAGATTAGATCTATCTTTCCTCTTAGTAAATGTACCCTGTTTGGTTTCACCAACAATACCCTCCTTCTCCTTCTTCCTTTTGCTTGTGTTTTTTTTTTTGCTTTATACCAAACTGGGCTTTAGCCTTTATAAGCTTCTCTCTTTCTTCACTTCTTCAACAACTTGTTCTTGTTCCTTTTCCCTCTTCCATTTCAAAAGCTTGGTTTATAAGTTCTGTGAGCTTATATTAGTTTGGATCTTCGAGTTTGGATGATATATTCTTTGAAGATGGTCACTGAAATTACTGGATCTGAACGGGTATGTTCCTTAACTTTCGTTAAAGCAAGCGAATCAGAATTTTAAGTTACTATATTTGTCCCTCTCGATTTTTAGGGTTTCTTCATGGATCATCGTAGCTAGTCTTGCTCACTAAATTAAGTGTAGAATTAGGGATCTGGGTCCTGTCAAAAAAGTAGGGATTGACAAGATATTTTTTATTATAAATTAATTAAATAAACAAGGAAACAGATTTGGGCGGTACTGTACTTTTATGGGCTAATGTATGTTTTTTCACAACAATCCTTCATATAGATGATCTTAATGCTAGGGTTTTCTTGTAGCTAGATTTGCAATTCTTCACACTACTCTCTCTCTCTCTCTCTCTCTTGTTTACCAATTTGGTCAATTATGTTCAAAGATTTACTATTAAAATTAATCGGTCATTGTTCCAATAACTAACCAGTGGATCTCTTACTGAACCCAAAAAATGTTTTCTTGATTATGTTGGTATGAAGATGTGAAGTAGTATAGTTGCAGTGGCCTCTTTTCCCGCATTTTTTGCGTGATTACGTGAATATGATTTCATGCCTGATCTAATCACCTGAGGTGACAAGGGGATAGATTGAAGTGAAGTGACTATCTTTTTGGTTTTAGGTTTTCTTTGGTTAGAAAGAAAATTATTGTGGAGGAAGAAGATGCCTTTTTAAGGGAAATAATTTTTATGTCAAAATTTCCCTTATTGGATAGAAAGTAAATCATTTTCAAGAAAATGATGAATATGTGTTGTACATGTTATTAATGAAATAAGTAGAGGTTTAATTTCATAGTATATTTTTTTTTAATCTATCCAACATACTATAAAGTTATGATTTAAACGTTGAAATTGAACTTTATTGCTAAGTTCAGATAATTTTAGCGCCTGAAAATTTCGACATAAAGTTATGATTTAAATGTTGAAATTGAACTTTATTGCTAAGTTCGGAAAATTTTAGCGCCTGAAAATCTCGACATAAGTGGCTATATATATTACAAATGAAAAATGTTTGGAACTCAATTAATTCATATTTGAGATTTTTAAACCATCATATCATTTTTATTCAAACTATTAAAATTGAATTTTGCTTTATAGTTTCAATTAGTTAACAACAAAAAATGTTGATATATGAAGCGATATGTTATCAGATAAAAATATTTTGAGCTTAAAATTTATATTTGGAATTGTTTTAATCAATTCTATCGTATTACAAAGTTTGAAACTAGACCGTTGAAAATTAAATTTTGCTCTTAAATTTCAGTTAGATTTAGCGAAAAAAATTCGCATAAGTGATTGTATGTGTTATAAATGAAAATATTTGTCGCTCAAAATTCGTATTTGAGTTTTTCTACTCAATCCTATCATATTATAAAGTTTTGATTATTGACTTTTGCTTCAAAGTTTCTATTAGTTTTAACGGTAAAAAATTGTCGCTGTATCAATATATATTACCACAAAAATATTTTGAGCTGAAAATTCATACTTGCCTTTATGAATCAATTCTATTTGTAGTAAAAAGTTTGGGGCCAAACTATTGAAATTGTGAGAGAGATGTGTGTGTGTGTGCGCGCGCGCAAAAGAGAGAGAGAGAGAGAAAGGGAGAGAGATAGAAGTGTGTGTGTGTGTGTGTGTGTGTGCAAAAGAGAGAGAGAGATAGGGAGAGAGATAGATCTTTGTGTTTGTGTGGGTGTGTGTGTGTATGCAAGAGAGAGAGAGAGAGAGAGAGAGAGATGGGGAGAGAGATAGATGTGTGTGTGTGTGTAAAAGAGAGAGAGATATAGTGAGAAAGATAGATGTGTGTGTGTGTGTGTGTGTGTGTGTGTGTGAGAGAGAGAGAGAGAGAGAGAGAGAGATGTGTGTGTGTGTGCGCGTGCGCGTGCGCGTGAGAGAGAAAGAGAGATATGTGTGTGTGTGAGAGAGAGAGAGATGTGTGCCTGTGTGTGTGTGAGAGAGAAAGATCTCGCAACATGATATGGAGAAATGGAGGGTAAAATTATGAATTGGTGTATTATGTATGTTACAATGTCATTAGAATTTTCCTTATAGCCCAAATTGGAGTGCAAGAAAATTAAGAATTAAAAGAAGTAAAGGAGATTAAATCTCACTCACTCTTACTCTCCGTTACCCCCTCTCACTCCATTCCCAAGCAAGGGTACAGAGGAGTAGGCACCCTCCTAACCCTCCCTAACCCTTCCCCAAACAGAGCATTAATGACGAATAAAATTTTGGTTAGAATTGTTCAAACATTAAAAAAAAGAGCTTGTTAAAGATAAAAAGCTAGTTTAGTCTTTTCCAGCCCCACATATTGTCATATGTGTGAGGCCCTCAGTGAGTCAATTTTGCTTAGTTTTCTTCAAACATTTCTCAATTTAGATGTGCTTTAGATTATATGCAATATATGGTACCTTGTTCATGGCTTTCTACGATTCAAGTTTCTCAAACGATTATTTTTCTTTTGTTTTTTTGTTACAGCATACTGAAAACTCTAGAGCGATATCAAAAGACCAACTTTGGAGCTCCAGACCCTACTGCCTCTGCTAGAGAAGCTTTGGTATGTACATATTTGCATGAATGTTGTATCTATGTATACTTCATCCGTCCTAAATTAATTGCCACTTTAACTAAATTTTGATCGTTAATAACTCACAAACTACAATGAGTTACAATATGAAGTTCATTTATTAGAAAGATACTTTACTGAAAATGACAATGTAGATAATTTCATATTGTAACTCATTATACTTTGTAAATAATTAACGGTCAAAATTTAGTCAAAGTGTCAATTAATTTGGAACGAAGGAGCAAATGCATTCTCCTGTGCTCTTAACTTAATAAATTCTTCTTGTGAAGAGCATAATGAAGCACGAAACCGTTAAATATGTTTAATCTTTCTCGTGTTTTTAACACCCCCGTCTCTCTCCCTCTCTAAAAAAAGAAGCAAATGAAAAGAAAGAGTTTATCATACATTAAGGAAGAAAGGTTATTGTAATGTAATGCTTATAAAACCTAACAGAATATATGACCGCATTACTAGTTCATCCTAATCTCTCACTCTAACATCACAAATCGGAACTTCATAAATGTATGGAGCAAAAGAATTTTCATGTCTTCGATTGTTATTCTCATTTTCTTTGAACTACTCTCTACGCTTGTAGGAGCATTTTGAGGAGGTACATCGCATATTGTTAGAGTATAAAACTATGATGGGGGTACAATTATCAATTTAAGTTTTTGGTTGAGATGGTTCCACATAGTATTAGAGCTAGATCTGAACAAGAGGTCTTAAGTTTGAATCTCAGCACCCCCATATTTTTTTGCGCAAGGTGAAGGGTGCCTTTGCATTATCCATGTTTCAAGTTCAAAGGGCATTCGCGTAAGAGGGTGTGTTAGAGAATAAAATTATGATTGGGCGTACAATTATCAGCTTAAGCTTTTGATTCAAATGGTTTCACACATACGAACGTCCTATATTGCATATGAACCTCCCTAATTAAATATCATGACAATGGGACTAGAGTTATTACGTATTAGCTAAGTAGCACAGACTTGTACATGACGAAATTTTTAAAGATAAGAACATCACATGTTGTCCAATACCTAAACTAGTTTTATAGAGTAATTTATGAAACATCGAATTTTATTTCTCTCATAACTTATAAATTTTGAAACTATATATAAAATGTAAATCTCATAAATTAATAGAAGAGGAACAAAGGTATTTGTGAGATTGGTAAACAACCCAACAAGAGCACTGATGTGTTGAAATAAAGGATATCATAGTTGAGGACATCATTGGAAATAAGCTAGCTTGAAATATGATGCATGCCCATCAATGATTTAGAGTACGTGTCCAAAGATTGGGACTCACATGTCCACCATGAGTACTTCCCGTTTTAAAATTCTTTTGGAGGACACATGTTCGAGGGGTGTCCAGGCCATCACAATCTGACACGTGTTTCAGGCGTGTCCGCCAGTGCCAGTGTTAAATGCTTGTCTGACATGGATAGACATGGCTGAAAGGAGTGTCTTTGCTTCCTAGTTATTTAGAGAGATATAGAGTAGAATGTTGTTTGCTTGATTTGGTCAAATCTAGCCTCATATTTCCTAAATTAGGGTTCATTTCATCCAACCCTATTCAAAATTAATCAAAGATATTTTAGTAAATATATACTTGTTTCGAATCTCACTTCCACCAATATAATTCAAATTTTAAATTACGGTTTAACAGAAGAAAATTGACAATTCCTAATTGTATCATACTCTCATTCCCAGTATAAATTATTCTTCTCATTCCCATTGCATATCGAAGGAGCCGTACAAGACTACAAGTAATGATAGTCAAATTGTGGTCTACAAGGTTGTAAAAAGTTAAAAGTGATTATTTGCAAAGGAAGGGTGATTCTTAACTTAGAGTGGTATATTGGATGCAGGAGCTGAGTAGTCAGCAAGAATATCTAAGGCTTAAAGCAAACTATGAAGCCCTACTACGGACTCAAAGGTTAGTCGATCAGTTGGTCTTTGTAGCTCCATCATTTGATCTTAATTTCTACAATTCTATGTACGTATAGCATGATTTAAATGATAAATCTGACTTTGTTGTTTGGATACACACATATATAGGAATCTATTAGGGGAGGATCTGGGACAACTAAGCAGCAAGGAACTTGAATCCCTGGAGATGCAACTTGATATGTCCCTGAAGCAAATAAGGGCAACCCGGGTATCAAATTAAACTACCTTCCTAATTACCTTCACTTCAATATTTACTGCTTAATTAACATATACTGACCAGTCAATGGTACACTACACACAAGTTACATTACAATTCAAGCTAAGTTATATATGAGAATTGATCCCTGTTAAGTGTTCTGGCCACCTTCACTTCCGTTGTGTTTTTGGCATAAATACTTCATCTATCAATGGATGCCATGCCATACACACTGTAGGCATCATTCATGGAAACACTTATGGTAGTGAGAAAAAACACACTCCACATGACACCAGAGACGAAGTATTGTATACAATGGGGGCCATGCATGAACTAACAAGACTAATTTGAAGAGGTAATGATATTTAAAAACCAGTAAACATTCCCAGCTTTACACCGTAGAATCAAAAGATAACTTATGTGTAAAAGGCCTAGGGAGCGGTAGCCACCTTCGATCCAGGTATAGCCCCGTCACTGCTCAACACATAAATCAAGAAGAAAATGAATGAGCTAGGGAATTAAAATAGTGAGTGGTGGTGTTGGGTATGTGAGTGAAGTGTTACTTGACCCAGAAACCAGTAAACATTCCCAGCTTTAAACCGTAGAATCAAAAGATAACTTATGCGTAAAAGGCCTAGGGAGCGGTAGCCACCTTCGATCCAGGTATAGCCCCGTCATTGCTCTACACATAAATCAAGAAGAAAATGAATGAGCTAGGGAATTAAAATAGTGAGTGGTGGTGTTGGGTATTTGAGTGAAGTGTTACTTGACCCAGAAATCAAGGAGAAAATATTAAATTGATGTGCTGGTGAATCATTTGCCATTCACCAGTCAGGTTGTAAAAATTACTCAATCAGTGAATCACATATACAACTATTTTAAAAACCGAGTCAGTTAATCTCTGGACTCATATATAATAATTTTAACAAGCGAGTCAATCAATCTCACTCACCTTGGTAATCTTCAGTATCATACTTAGGATTAAGGTGAGATAAAATGTATATATTATCTGTTTTTTTATAGGAAAAAGATATATATAATATTAATAATAGAGATAAAGAGTTGATAATCAACTAGCACCAAAAAAAGTTATGTACAACCATAAAATAAACTATCCACAAAATCTACCCTAGTATAGGAAGAGTTGAAATTCCCATTAACCCAATGAAGAAAGACGGGACAAAATTGGGGTTATTTGTATTTTGGGCCCCGAAGTATAGGGTCGGGGACTCGGGGTATTTATTTCTGGACCCTTGGTTTTCATTATTTATTTTTGGGACCCGGAAGAGTTCGTAGGTTGAAAAAAAGGTCCGTGTATTTTTTTCTTTTTATCACCAAACTTCAGGACTAAGGCTAAAACTAATATTAAAGTTGTAATACATCTCTTTTATTCATGCCGGAACTACTTAGACCCTGGGTACTTCAAGGTCTAATTAGTTCCGACATGAATAAGCTAGAGATGTGTATTATAGCTTCAATATTAGTTACGTTTTTACCTTACTCCTGAAGTTTGGTGGTAATCGGGAAGTAAATTTAAACATGGGAAGAAAAAGAAAACAGTACACAGACTTTTTTTTTCAACCTACAAACTTTAAGAATTTTTTTTATTCAACCCATAAACTTTAGGTTTCCTAAAATAAAAAATGAAAACCAAGGGTTCAGAAAATAAATACTACTATACTTCGGGGTCCAAAATGCAAATAACCCCACAAAATTGTCATTAATCTCTAAAGATGGATTTCAACTCCATCGAAATCCCTTTGACTTTTTTCCTTCCAAATAACTGAAAACATCACATGAGGAATAACCAAGGTCTTCTTCTTCTTGGGTTTCCTTCCAACAAACCCTCCCAAGATAGGAGAAGATTCCTAATAGAAACGGATACAACCCAAGGCACACCAAGACAACTCGGCGGTAAAGCCCAAAGAGAACTGACCAAGTCACAATGCAACAAAAGATGATTTGGATATTGAAGATCCCTCTTGCACATGCTACAACAAAAGATGCTCTCATGAGTCATGACTCATGAGTCGCTTCCCAAACAAAAAAACGCAGCCTTTAAAGGTGTAGAAGACTTCCGATCCATATACTGATAGATGGAAAAACTCACTACAACATAAATGGCCTATGCCAACAGTCGAAAACTGTTGCCTTAGGCCAAAGGCAACGGTATTTTGGCCTAATCCAACAGGCATGGGCCGTTGCAGATACTTCCGTTGCCTTTTCCAAAGGGCGGTATTTGGCAACCTAAGGCAACGGTTCCTCGCAAGAGGGCTCAATCAATGCCTAAGGCAACGGTCCATCTAAGGCAGATCCAATGTTGTTGCGTTAACAAAAAGGCACGATCTAGTCTCATGCAAGAATAGCAAAGGCAACAGGCCAGTGTTGTTGCATCATAGCAAAGGCAACAATCCAGTGTCATTGCATTTGTAGCAAAGGCAACAATCCAAGGCTGTTGTATTGAAGACAACAAAGGCAACGGTCCAATAGTGTTGTATATTAAAGCGACAAAGGCAACAGTGAAGTATCATTGCAATATAAACCAACATAGGCAACAGTATTAAAAGGCAATGGACTAATGCTTTATCCCACCAAAAGCAACGGTACATTAGATGTTGTATTTCATAACAACAATCTACTATTGTTGCATATGCTTATTTCCAGTACCTATTCAATATTTATAATTGATTACCTGTAATGATATGTAATACCAAATAATATACATATGACAACAAACGTCCAAATGCTATTAATATCATTGTTGGATCTCATTACAAGAGTCAAAATATGAAATAGGTCATCCATATAAGACACAAAAGATAGTAATAAGAAGTATCAAGTCCAAAATAGTATATCTAATAATAAATGTTTTCATCTTTGAAGATTATCCTAATATTATGACACGATCCAATATAGATAAATAACCACCTAGACAGTCCATCATATTAACTCTCCATCTTCATCTTCACCTTCATCTTCACCATCACCTTCATCTTCTTCCTGGGAAAAAGAAAACAAAATACTTAATATCAATTAGTTGCAAATTGTAGAAGAACACACTTAAAATTAATAACTAGTAGGAAGTATTAGAGGACTCATTAAGTGAACGAATGGTTTTGGAATCAACCATTTTGGACACCAAATGAGCATGTACGAAGCAAAACATTGAAGCATGTAAAACTGATTTTTCTGGGCAAAAACAGTCTGGAAAACGCTTTGCTTAGAGTGATCCACAAAAGCTTTAGTCCTCAAACTTGGCTGAAATTTATGATAAATTATGAGGATCATGACTGCAAAATTTCAAGCCAAACGGACTTGAAATGAGGTCTGTGAATTTTCTCCTAAAAATCAAACCAACACATGATGAATATACATCAACTATTAATGACCAAAAGATTTAATTACATTGACTAGAGATCTGAGTTTTACACATACTAAAAACCTTAATTGACTAAAGACTATATTTTTACACGACCTAATGATGATAAATAAAAGATTTGTCTTCCAAAAGACCAAGTACAACACATCCCACCACAATAAAAATCATGAAAATTTAAGCATTTAATCAAAAAGAACATATAAAACTAACTTACATCAATAGAGCCTTCTTAATGACAGTGCCCCAATATTTGCTAAGAACACCTATCTTCTAATCAAAACCGACAGTGACAGTAATGGCAAGGTTATTGGCTTTCCCCTCAAATCAATTATCCATAAATATTTTTTCTCATACTCAGAGTCTAATAATTAAATTTTGCTAAGAATATGACAGATTTCTGGTTAAGACACAAAGAAAACAATGGAAATACAATACAATTCATTTTTTTTAATTGTTTTATACTCTAAACAATACCATTCATTTAATTTTAGGCTTTTCAGGTGGGACAAAACAACTAATGTTTCAAGTTATTGGTATGATATTTGGGTTAAACCTAGCATAAGACTATATAAGTATATATGTGGACACTATTTAAGTAAATCTTGGCATAATTACAATCAATCTACACATCTTAGCCTCAATATAAACAAATCAATCTTAAAGAGGGATTGTAAACAGAACGAAAAGGGCAAGCCACTCACCATTATCCCAAGCACCCTAGCAGCAAAATGCAACAACACCCAATTCATACCAATTCATATATTTCATCCTTGGTAATTCCATGAACTTTAACAAATTGAAATAAGGTTGCAACTCCATTGAGGCATTCGAATTCATACCTGCTGACACTTGTGCCCAAATTGCTACTTGTGAATTCTTCATACCTTCAATTTCCTTCTAATCCTTCGCACCCCATTTTTGTCTTCAGAAAATGCTTCCATGTTGCCATTTGTTTCATCCTTAATCAAACCAAAGGGGCATCTCAATTCATACATAATTATATATATTGTCAATCCAATATATTAACAGTAAACGGGTCTCATACTGGAAAATCTCCTTTTTTTCATTCAAAAAAAAAATGGAAACAAGAACAAATAAAAGGGGCTCATACTAGAATTAATGGGTACTATGAATTAGAACTTACATAAAGGCTTAGGTGACCACCTTATGGCATGACTTTACTTAGTTTACTGACATAGAGAAGAAGGAATGTATGCAGGTCAAAAACCACTAGAACTACCGTAAAGTCAAAATTTTTTCACCGAAATTGCTAAATCATCAACCTGTACGTCCAAACAAACACCCCAAATTAAACAACTAATCCCCCAAAAATCGCAAATTAAGTTACCAAAATAATCAAAAATTTGCACATTTTCTCACCGGAATTGCTAAATCGGCGGAAAATTTGAGGGGGTTGTCGCCAATTGGGTCCTAAGAGGTTGGTGTGGAGGTCGAAATACTTGTCAACGGAGAAATCCTCGCTGGTGACGCCGTCGAGGCACCATAAGTCGTCGGAGAACGCGTGGGTGTTGCCGGATTTCATGGCGAACTCGGAGAAACCCTTGCATGTCCAACAATCATTCCCAGGCGAAGTTGGGAAGCATAGATCGAGAAAGAGTGGGCGAGGCAGAGGAAATCGCGAAGCACTGATTGAGAATGAGTGCCGGAGTTGGGATCCGGTGGGAGTACGAGGGTCTAGGGTTTGGTGTGGGCGTTTGATTGTTGAACTGTGAAAGCCAAAAGGAGATAGTATTTCTTTTCACCCTGCTAGTGGTTGAATGTGAATAATACAGTGGGTGGGAAAATTTTAGGCTTAGGCATATTTTTGGCTCTTAGATTAAAATTTGAAAGAGAGAATACTCCCTCCGTTTTTTTTTCAATTGTCGCCTTAGTAGATGTGTCAAAAACTTTGACTGTTAATATCTTAATTTGTATAATGATTCATCATACAAAATTGATATTGTTAGATTCATTATAAAAAATACTATTAGAAAAGTATAATATCATATATCTTTATAAAAGTATTATGTGTGAAATTGTTGATTAAAGACGGACCTCAAAACGCGTGAAAGACAAATAAAAAAACGGAGGGAGTAATTTGATTTTGGAAAATTCAATTGAAAACATGGTGGGGAGATCTTAAAATAATATTTTAAATCTTGAAATAATTATGTTGGTGGGAAAATGGTGGAAATTCAGTGGAAAATTTCCCACTGTTAATAAAGTAGTTGGAAAACAGTGGGAACATTTATGCAGTGGGAAAATGGTGGTAAATTTACAACTAATTTTATTCAGCGGGAAAATTCACTGGGTAATTCAATGATTTTTGGTAGTGGTGGCTCCAGCAACGGCAAACCGAGAAGAAGAAAAAGAGAGAACTTGAGGGTGAGAGAGGAAATGATATTCGACAGGGTAGAATAGAAGGCAATGAGGAAAAATTAGGGTTTTAGTCTGGGCGTTTTACATAGAAGGCGGGGAAAGGAGGGATTCAACTTTTCATATTGGCGCTGAGTTTTCATTTTTTGGCCCCTTCAAGCGGCTAGGATGTCAAAATAATAGACGGCTATAGTGGCATTTGTTATAAATGCCGCTAAATAAATGCCGCTAGATTCCAAAGTTGTTGTAGTGCTAGTGGTCATTCGAATTGGGTATGAGCCGGGTCTATGTTCGATTTGAGGTTATTCCCATTCAAATAAAGGTCGGACACTGACCTAGGTCATCTCCTTTATTTGGCGCGTTTATGTACGTGTAACTTAACATAGCTATTGAATGGATGTTCAATTCATGTCATGTCTGAAATTGGTATAGTTAGTGCCTAGCTAGCTACGAGTGGTCAGTTGAATAATTCGATAATCGCTACATATATGGTACGGTTGTCAACAAACCCTAGAAGGCCTTTTCCACTTTGTTGTCAGTAACTGCTGCTAACGAAAAATTATTTTTAGCCTAACCGAAAATTCGATAATTGCTACATATATGGTACGCCAAGGGAAGCTTTGTATTATTTTTTATGTTGGAGGAGAGGGTTGGCTGGTACTATATGTTGGATTGTGAGCACAGAATTTATTATATTGTTATGATACCAAAACAGTAAAATAAGCACAACTTAAAATATATCCAACATATGGATTTTTTCTATTTTCAATTATCCGGATATATTTAAAGCAACATTCTTATAACAATTGCCATAGCATTAAAAATAAGCAACCTCACTAGAAATGTTGCCTTTGTGATTTATGGCAACGATCTCATAACTGTTACTACGGAATCTTAGTCGCAACGCTGATGAATTCGTTACCTTTTCGTAAGCAACATTCCTATGGCTGTTGCCATAGCATTATAAAAAGCAACGCCTCTAGACATGTTGCCTATGTGAGTTAAGGCAACGGTCCCTTAACTGTTATTACGAAAACTATTCAACAAATAAAGCACTGTTGCCTTAGGGTATATAAGGCAACAATTCTTATACTGTTGTAATCCGAGGCGTTGCCTTAGGCCCTTTATGTTGTAGTGACTCTAGCCTCCAAAAGAAGCAAGTTCAAAGAATCCATACTACGAAGATATGAAAACAGGAGCTCACTGAAAAATCCCCATGCTTGCTCAATATCCATCTCACCCTGTATTTTGAAAAGAATCCCTAAATTTAGCATCATTAAGGGTGTTGAAGAGACTAATTATATCTAGGTGCATTTAATTTATGCTATCTTTGGAGGTAAGTTTTTGTGTGCAAGACAAGGTGTTGGACGATCTGATATCTAATATAGTAGTCTTATTATTGAATTAAAAAAATTAAAAGAGACCAAATCTGATATGGTTTTCCATATTAAGTTAGGATTGTTATTTGTGTTTTCAGTTAACTTGACATACGTTGTCTGAAAATTGTAATTGTGCTATTAGTTATGTTAACACATGTTTTATTACAATATTATGTGGACCTGAACTCCACCACTCAAAAAGAGGAGAGGGTAATTAACTACAAAGTTCTAGTCACCTTGTATTTTTATTCAAGATTGTCGATGTGTCTTATTACTGCAACAGAAGTTCGTGAGACCAAATGCTCTAGATTAACCAAATTGAATCTATTGCATCTTACTCAAAACATGCAAACCAAATTTTTCAAAAAATGATCTTCTAGGAGGGTTTTGAATGAGTTTTTCCATTATAATATGGTTCAAAGTTGAGTCAAAATTAGTGCTCCGGCCTAGACAATTGTGGAAGAGGAACAGTCGGGTGCGTAGTTTCATTTGTTCATGCTCTGACAAATGCTCTTCAGCTCTATGCCAAGAAAGTATTGTGAGAAGTACTGAAAATACATCAAAGACTAATTAGTGATGAACTAATGACTAATGAACAACGTCAAATTTGGGTTTTTTGCATTTTAGACCCTGTATTTTGAGGGTATTTACAATCTGGACCCCCATGTTTCAAAGTTTACAATTTGGGCCCTATACAATATGGACCCAAAAAATTTAGCCCAAAGTTAAGTTTGACTCCGGTGAAGACCAAAATCTTGCATAAACTGACCGATTTACCCTTATTTCATTTATTCATTTATTTTGAATTTCCTTTTGAAACTGACTAGACTGAAGACTTCAATTTCACAGCCCATACGCATATCCCACCCTTAGTGACTATTCAACTCAAAACTCCCAGAAAACCGAATAAATGAAGGGTAAATTTGGAAGTACAGAAATAATTAAGGGGCAACTTTGGAAGGAAAAATCAGTCAAACTAAAATAAGGGCCTCTTTTTGCCGGACCCCTCTAATTATGTCCAAATTGTTGCCGGAAACAAAGTATAGGGTCCAAATTGTAAACTTTGAAACATGCGGGTCCAGATTGTAAATACCCCAAAATACAGGGTTCAAAAAGCAAAAATTTAGCACAACTTATGTTAAGTTAGCAGTTGCGTTTTCATGACTTTCTCAATGTTGTTTTCGTACGATTTAAAATTTAGTGGTTGATTTTATACTATTCCTATTTGATATTTATCATCGGGTTTTTCTTCAATCTTGCTTGCAGACCCAATGCATGCTGGATCAACTAACTGATCTTCAGACGAATGTAAGTCGATCAGTAGATTGAGTATCATCCCTTTTCGTTAGTAACTAAACTCATTATCGACCGCTTATGCTTCATAAGTCAATGCAAATTCCCTGCAGGAGCATTTGCTCAACGAAGCAAACATGAGTCTTAAACACAAGGTAAGTTTCCATTGCCAATTAAGACAAGTAGAATATTGAACAAGAGATGTATAATTTTATTTAACGTATGTTTTTTTAGGGTTATTTGCATTTTGAACCCGAAGTATAAGGGTATTTATTTTCTGGATCTTTAGTTCTCATTGTTTATTTTTAGGACCCTAAAGTTTATAGGTTGAATAAAAAAAAAATCCTAAAGCTTGTAGGTTGAAAAAAAGGTTCGTATATTGTTTTTCTTTTTTTTTCCCATGTTTGAATTTATCTTCCGATTAGCGCCACACTTCAGAACTAAGGTTAAAACTAATATTAAAGTTGTAATACACCTCTCTTATTCATGCCAAAACTACTTAGACCATGTACTTCAGAGTCTAATTAGTTCCGACATGAATAAGAGAGGTATATTATAGCTTCAATATCAGTTTTAACTTTAGTCTTTAAGTTTGACACTAATCGGGGGATAAATTCAAACATGGAAAGAAAAAGAAAAACAATACACGAGCCTTTTTTCAACCTACAAACTTTAAGATCCTTTTTGTTCAACCCATAAATTTTAGGGTCCCAAAAATAAACAATGAAAACTAAGGGTCTAAAAAATAAATACCCCTATACTTCACCGTCCAAAATGCAAATAACCCATGTTTTTTTATGAAAAGTAATGAGGGAATAGAAATAGTTTATGAATTAAATTATGCATGATCAAAGGTGTGTGATTTCTTTTGCATACGTAGCTGATTGAAGCAAGTCAAATGACCTCTCTTCAATGGAATGGACATCAGGAAATGGCTTATGAAAGACAACCTTCTCAGCCTCAGCCCGATGGCTTCTTTCATCCTTTGGAATGTGAACCCACACTCCAAAATGGGTATGCAACTTACAACTAATCTACTGAAAAAAGTAGCAGAAGAAAAAAAAAAGTTTACAACTATTTCTTTTAAAGTCCATTACAATCTAAGCTAAAAAAAAATACATCATGTTTATAGCTATTAAGATTATGGAAAAGAATTCACCAACTTGATTATAACAACATTTGGTTTATATGTACGGAATTACATATATCATCAGTCTGATTCATTAAGCATTGCAGAAGCTGGACCAAGCTTGAATAATTTCGTGGCTGGTTGGCTACCGTGATAAAATAAGATGGTGCATTTTATGGGGGGCACATAAAACTATATAGATGGTTGTGAATCTGACTCTTAATAATTCACACCACTATATGTATCAATATTGTCACTGTGTAAGTCTCTGTGTTATGTATCTGTTTGTTAGTGTGTGACTGCGTGAGAACATTGGCTTTAGTGAGTTTATATTTGAAAGTTTTCTTTGTACATACTTGTATTAGTAAATATGGATGAAGTGTAAAAACTGGTTTACCCCCCATCAGTTGTTTCTAGCTTGAAATTAAAGTGGTCTTGTTAAGGTAACCTCTATCTATACTAATTTGTTGGTGTTCCATATTAATAGTGTATTTGGATTTAGTTTAGAGGGGAAATGGAAGGAAAGAGAGGGTAACATAATGGAGGGAACAGAATAGGAGGAAAATGATTAGGGTTGACCTTGTTTAGATATATTAATGAGGGAAAATTGGATTTTAATAATTGGATGACAATAATTTCTACTTTCAATTTGTATTCTGGTGATCCAAAAAAAATTGTATTGTAGTGGTACTAAATCCATCACCACATTGTTTTTATTTTTTTCATGCATACCTCATATTGTTTTTGTTTTTTCGTTCCTGCCCCCCAGATAGGTAATGGAGTGTAGTTACTAAAATATTTTTTAAATTATTATTTTTCGATTCCGAGCAATTATTATGATTTTTAAAAGGAATAAAATTGAAAAAACAAAAAAAAAATTGAAAGAAAAAAATTAAAAGAAATTGGGAGAAATGTCGTAAATTCATTAAAAATTGTGGTAAAGTAATATACAAAGTTTTGAATTAAATGCAACACAAAACCTATGATATTTAGGGTATACTTTCGATTATGTCCCACTACAATACAATTTATTTTTTTTTTGGACCACCAGAATATAAATTTAAAGTAGGGATTATTGTCATCCAATTTACAAAAGTAGGGATTATTAGAATCCAATTTTCCTATTAATGAGGGTTTTTTGTATTTTTGGACCTTCTATTTTAGGGTAATTAATTTTCTGGATCATTGGACCTTAAAGTTTATGTGCTGAATAAAAAATGACGTTAAAGTTTGTCGGCTGAAAAAAAGTACATGTCCAGTTCTTCTTTTTCTTCCCATGTGTGGATTTCTTTCCCAACTGGCAACAAACATCAATAATAAGGTTGACACTGATATTAGCTATAATACACCTCTTTTATTGATGTCGGAACTACTTTAGACCTAAGTACCCTTAGGAGTAGCCCAAACGTACTTTAGGTCCAAGCTATAATACAGATCAATTACAAAGGGATTAATGGGTAAGATGGTCATTACAAAGTGTATTATAACTTCAATATCAGTTTTAACCTTAGTCATAAAATTTGACATCAATCAGTATTTAATAAGTTTTAACAATTAGGCCATGTTTGGTAAAATTAGTTTGTTAGATACCGAAAAATATTTAATAAGTGACAGATAAAATGGAAAGAAGTGAGTAAGATTAAAACTGATATTAGAGTAATAATACACTTTACGATGGTCATCTTACCTATAATCTCATTGTAATTGATCCGTGTTTGACCCTTGGACCTAAAGTATGTTTTGGCTGCTCCCAAGGGTACTTAGATGTCTAAATAGCTCCAACATGAATAAGAGAGGTATCTTATAGTTTCAATATCAGTTTTTACCTTAATCCTAACATTTGACACTAATCGGGAAAGAAATTCAAACATGGAAAAAAAAGAGAAGAACGAGATACAACTTTTTCTTTCAGCTCACAAACTTTAAGGTCCTTTTTATTCAGCTCATAAACTGTAAGGTCCTAAAAATTAACATTGAAAACAAGGGTTCAGAAATTTAATTACCTTAAAATGAAAGGTCTAAAATGCAAAATACTCTTTTAATGAGGGGAAAGGAAGGGAAGTATTCAAATTCTTTCCTTCCTTCTCATTTTGACTGTTAAAAAAAGCAAGGTGAATGGAGGAGAACGGGGGTTAAGTAGTTCTATCTCTCTCTTGAAAAGATTTACTTGTACACCACGGCTTGAGTTTCGAGACCGCTCGCTCATCTTCTCTACCCATAAACCATAGTCGTTAGAGACCGTCGCACTGCCCTCCCACAAGGTCCTTCCTCTGATTGTCAAGTCGTGCGTGCCCCCTGTGGCTCGGTCTTCTCTATCTTTTCTGCTCCTGACGCCACTGGTGATTTTCTTGACCGCCACTTCTCTTCCTCTTCTATTGTGGTGGGTTCTTGGCTATCGTGGCCTTTATTTAATTAGTATGTGGTTGTTTTTGTATTTCCTGAATGCGTGGTGGTGGAGACTCTAGGCTATGGCAAATCTGCTTCCTGTCATTCAATCTAGGTGTGAAGAATTAAGTGGTGAGTTATCTTATATTAGTCCCATCCTTTTCTTTTGCTAGTTGCTCCCTTTTTTGTGAATGTGTTGCCCCTAAATCAGGCTAGTGAAATAATAAGACTAAGGATCATCCTAATTACTATCATTTTCTTCTGCCATGACCTTGTTACATGTTTTTGAGCTATTTAAAGGGATCATATTAAATTTCTATCATGCACTTGAGGGGTTAGCTCCACATTGACATAGACAAGTATAAGACCATCCGATTACAACCCTAAGCCCTAATCCCTAAACTTAAGCTAAGTTTAATTTTGATGCATAATAGACTTGGTCGTTAAATAATAGTCTAGTAAGTATGGGTACCAAAAAGAAAAGGTTTCGGATCCAGATGTTGGAATACTTACCAGTTATGTTAAGGCCATCATTAAGTACATATTGAGAGGTTGATTATTTAAAAATGTGAATTATTTTTTAGAAAATAATATTAATGTTAATCACACGGATCTGTCAAAAAATTATATATTGGATTTAATTATCGAATCCAAAATTCTATAGATGAAAAATTAGAACTCAAGGACACCCAATACATTTTGACAATTCATTTCCAATTTAATGTTTGAATTTAATATTTTATTTTTCTATATCGTAAACACAAATAAAATTCTATAGAAGTAGAGACCCTTCAAGGTTTAAACTCCTTCCCTTTCAATTTGCTCTAGTTAGGTGATTTTTTTTTTGCTCATTTGGTCAGCTCATCCAAAACATATTTGTTACTTATGGCATTTAAATTAAAATATAGCAAATGTATTTAATGGAGTATTTCAAGAATTAAAAGGCTAAGGAAATTCATTATATAAGTTAAGAGTTGACCAGGAAGGTCAAATATAAGCATATGAGTTGGAAGTGGTTCAACATGGACCGCGTTTGTTTGAACACGGGTTGTGTTGGCCAGTGGCGGATCCAGGATTCAAAGTCAGTGGTGTCAGATAATTTTTTTTTAAAAAATTGCACACAAATAAGCGCTAAAATAAATGTCAAAATATAACCAATTCATGATAACCTAATACATAAATGTCAAAGTGCTAAAAATGATATTAAATTCAATCAAGAGAAAGGAGTATAATTCGATTTATAAGTGTGTAAACAACAGTTTAACAAAATTTGCTTAAACTAGTACTCAGACCCGTGCGCTGCACGAGACGCAAGTAAAGCATACGTATTGTTGAAAACATTACCGAAGTTATATTTAAAATAATAAAAAAAATCAATAATGAAAAATAAAAAGAATAGTTTTCTTATTTAAAAGAATGAAAAAAAACAATAGTGCATATGAAAAAAAGTGAAAAGAAATCAAAAGAACTTATGAAGTGGCGGCACCTAGGATCGAACCTGCGACCTACTCATCCAGACACTTCCTACTGTTTGCACGCGCAAAAACCACCCTGCCACTCACTCTTTTATGATCATTTGTGGTGTCAGTTTGCATATAATCAAATCTTTTTCTTTTTCTTTTTTCTAAACAGATTTTTTTTTTCAAAATTTTAGTGGTGTCAATTGACACCACTACAACCGTCCAAGTAGCTCAAGTTAAATATGCACAAGATGATACGTTTTGTGGCAGTCTGGCGCGGGTCGTGTTTTAGTCAACACGACCCGTGTTGATGTTCAGCAGTGAGAGATTCAAATTTCCTTTATTTAACCTTGATTATTGATACACGGGGAATATTATTTGGATTATTCTTGATTGACCCACTTGGTCAATGATGATCCCTTGATCATGGTATCAATCCAGCTCCTAAGGTGTTGAACTATGATTGGCAAGAATTGGATACTCCTAAGCACTATAAATAGGGGATAAATTCCATTCATCCAATACACCACAATCACTCTTCTTTCTTCCCAGAGAGCTTCAGCAAAACTCCTAAGGTGTTGAACTACAACAATGATCTTCAAACTCCAATGAACTCTCAATCTTCAACTAAGGATGAACTTGGATGGAATTGTTGATGAAAGGGGAGATGAATATAGCTATGGATGAAGATGAATGCCGACTTGAATGATAGCAAAAATAGCTGGATACATCAATTATATAGCATTAAGAGCATACGAAACGCCATTTTTGCATTAAACAGGGCCAACACGGTCCGTGCCAGGCAAACACGGACCGTGTTGAACTATGGAGTCGTATTTTGAGCTTTCTGGACTGTGAAACGGATCATGCTGGGCAAGAATACACCCGTGTTCAATGATGTTTTGGGCCTGAGTTTGGGCCTTGAGGTAGATCTCTCTCATCTTTGATCTACTTGGACTTCTTTCAGTTGATTTTGAGCTTGATTTAATCCAAATTACTCCAAATTCCTACAAAACTGTACCAAACTCCAACCAAACATAATATAGAGAATTCGAGTATAAAAATAATACATTCACAACCAAAATCACCAAAATTACTTCTAAATAATCCAAGATCACATATATATAAACTACGCTTATAAAATCTATAAGAGAAACTAATAAAGGTTTACCCCCTAAACTTATGAAAACTACTAACTACTCATGTTCGAATCACAAAACATATGAAAATCTATACTAAAATGCTTGAAAACTATAAGAAAGAGAAGTAAACCGAGTGAGAATCAATCCTTGCTTGATTGATAATCAGTGGGGACTTGTACTCCTCCACTTCAATGAATTCTTGAAAGTTGATCTTCAAACTCCAATGAACTCTCAATCTTCAACTAAGGATGAACTTGGATGGAATTGTGGATGAAAGGGGAGATGAATATAGCTGTGGATGAAGATGAATGCCGACTTTAATGATAGCAAAAACAGCCTAATACATCAATTATATAGCATTAAGAGCATACGAAACGCCATTTTTGCATTAAACAGGGCCAACACGGTTCGTGCCAGGCCAACACGGACCGTGTTGACTCCAACACAGGTCGTGTTGAACGCTGGAGCCGAATTTTGAGCTTTCTAGGCTGTGAAACGGATTGTGCTGGGCAAGAATACACACGTGTTGGTGCCTGACGGTATCCAATGATGTTTTGGGCCTGCGTTTGGGCGTTGGGGTTGATCTCTCTCATCTTTTATGGTCTACTTGGACTTCTTTGAGTTGGTTTTGAGCTTGATGTGATCCAAATTACTCCAAATTCATACAAAACTATACCAAACTCCAACCAAACATAATATAGAGAATTCGAGTATAAAAATAATACATTCACAACTAAAATCACCCAAATGGACTCTAAATAATCCAAGATCACATATATATAAAATACGCTTATCAAACAACTTCTTGAGAGTTTCTTGAGAGATTTTGTAATTTGCTTAAAAGAGGTCAGGTTTTACCCTAAAGTCTATTCACAATCTTGTGAATAAGTTTTAAGGGGAGATGGATTTTAACCGTCAACCCTAGCTACCCAAGTGATCCCCCATCTTGTGAGTGACCGTAATACCCCATCTTTGTTTCCAACAATTTTGAGACCTAGCCACAATGTCTCACTCTTTAAAAGACATGACCAGCAACTTCGAAAAGTTGGACAAGTTCGAGGGGATTGATTTTTGGTTGGCAAAAACAGATGCATTTTGTGTTCACCGAATCACCGCTCTCAAAGTGGTGCACATGCTCACTCAAGATATTCTGGTGGAAGGCGACGACGAGACACCGGAACAAACAAGGCGTCGACTCTATATTTGTCATGGTCACATTCTCAACGAGATGACTGACTCTACCTCGACGTCTAACAAAATGTTGAATCCTCCAAGGAGCTTTGAGAGATGCTCGAAACTAAGTATACGTCAGAAGACGCCACATATAAGAACTTTCTTGTTAGCCAATTTAATAATTTTAAAATGGTTAAGGGTAGGAAAGTTCGTGACCAATTTCATGAGATTCAACAATTGCTAAGCTACTTTAAACAACACAAGATCTACATAGATGACGCCTATATTGTCTCTTCAATTATAAGCAAGCTCCCATCTTCATTGAAAGAAATCAAAAGGACTTTGATGCATTCTAAGGAATTTATTACTATTGAGAGTTTAGCTAACCATCTTCGAATTGATGATGAATCAAGAATACAAGATGAAACCAAGGATGATCCCTCCAAGGTTCATGTGGTTCAAGAGAACTCAAAGGGAACACAGAACAAGAACAAATATGAGAACAAAAGCGACCAGAAACCCCAAATGCTATATCGGGAATGTGGCAAGCCCGAACATCCCAAGAGGGAATACCCGATTTGGACGAAGAAGCACGGGCTCACGAATAACTCTAAGAATCATGGTGGAAGAAAGAATCAAATGGACCCTTCGTAGCCATGATAAAGGACCAAATCAATGCCATGGCAAGCAATGATGTTTAGTGGGTTAATTTGAGTGCATCAAGGCACGTGCACATCCAACCCTCTCTATTCAAGTCTAACCAACCCGGTGAAAAGGGGAAGAAGTTCTTCATGGGAAACAACTCCCTGGTCAAGTATGAAGAGATAGGACAAGTAGAACTTGTATTCTATTCCGCAAAGACACTTCTATCGAATGATGTGCACTTGGCTCCAGAAATTTGTAAGAGTCTTGTTTCGGGTTTCCTTTTTAGTAAGCATGGTTTCAAACAAGTGTATGACGGGGAAAACTATGTACTTTTCAAGGGAGGGACTTTTGTGGGAAAGGGCTATCTTTGTTAGGATATGTTTAAGTTGAATGCTTCAAGTGGCAATAAGATGAATGTTTCCATTTACGTGCTTCAATCTTATTTAAATTCTTCTCTATGGCATTTGAGACTTGGGCATGTTAAGTATAAGAAATTGAAGTACATTTCTAACTTGGACATAATTCCAACTTTGGATGATAAAGTAGAGAAGCGTAGAACTTGCATGTTAAGAAACATCACTAAAGTTCCTTTCCAAGTATTATGCAAAATTAGAAGTTTCTTCAATTAATTCATAGTGATTTAGAAGATTTCCATAGCACTCCTTCTATAGGAGGTAAAAGATACTATGTGACTTTCATTAATGATTTTTCTAAGTATTGTCAGATACTTCTTTTGCATTCAAAACATGTGACTTTAGACAAGTTTAAGGTGTATAAAGCTAAAAGTGAGTTACATTGTGAGACTCTAATTAAACGACTAAGATCGAGAGGTGAAGAATATTACAACCCTATTTATTTTCATGTATCTGGTGTGGTGCATGAAACCACAACACCATACAGACTACAACAAAATTGTGTGGCCGAAAGAAAGAATAGGACCTTAAAAAAAATTGTTAATGTCATGTTATCTACTCTGTTTTTAGTGAAGGGTTTTGGGGTGAAGCCTTATTAATGGCTTGTCATGTCCTGAATAGAGTTCCACCTAAGGGAAACTCTAAGACCCCATATGAACTTTAAAACAAACAAACAAAAAAAAAAAACTACTCTAAGTTATATTAGAGTTTAGGGGTGTAGGGTCCTGGAGCCTGAGAAAACAAAGTTGGGTGAAAAGGGATTGAGTGCATCTTTATAGGTTATACTTTTGAGAACAACAACCTATAGGTTTATGGTTATTGAACCAAATGACTACATAACGCGTAAATACCGTAATAGAGTCAATAGATGCAATCTTTGATGAGACTTAGCTCTCTTCAATTCCTATACCCAAGGATGTCATTAATGACATGGTTCCGAAGGATGTTATTCAAGATATTCAACATGATGTTGAGGAAATAAAGGGGAGTAAGAGGGTTGGGAAATCCAAGTCCTTTAGCTCGAATTTCTTTGTCTACTTAATAGGGGGAAATATGAACTCTACTGAGAATGAGATTCCCTATGTCTATAATATAGATGAGGATCCTACAACTTTTAAAGAGGTCATGGAGTCACAAGATGCTTCTTTTTAGAAGAAAGCAGTATAAGATGAGATAGACTCCATTAAAGAAAACCATGTTTAGGTTTTAATTGACTTACCATTGGGATGTAAATTGATTACATCAAAATGCATCTTTAAACATAAGAAGAAAGTACATGATACCATAGAAAAATTTAAGACCAGACTTGTTGTAAGGCTCTTTACACAGAAGTATGGTATTGACTACTTTGACACTTATGTACCCGTGGTTAGGATTGCAACTTTAAGAGTACTTATAGCTCTAGACTCTATCCATAAGCTAGTAATCCATCAAATGGATGTCAAGACGACATTCTATAATGAAGAACTAGAAGAGGGAGTGTATATGGAATAACCCAAGGGGTTTATTGAGAAAGGTCATGAGAACACGGTTTGTAAACTCATTAAGTCTTTATATGGCCTAAAGCAAGCACCAAAGCAATGACATCACAAGTTTAATGAAGTAGTGTTTGGTTTTGTCTTCAAGATCAATGTGTCGGATAAATGTGCCTATTTTAAGTTTGAGAATGGAAAGGGTGTGATCATATGCCTATATGTTGATGACATGTTGATCATTGGGAACGACATGGAACAAGCTGAGAAAACTAAGAGTTTTTTTATCCGCAAAGTTCTCTATAAAGGACTTTGGTGTGGCGGATGTGATACTTGGTATGAAGATCACTATAAATTATGATGGAATAAGTCTAACACAAACCCACTATGTGGAAAAGGTGCTAAGAAAGTTTTACAAAGACTCTTATGTAGAAATTTCTCCATTTGACTCAAGCCATAAGTTGAGTAAGAATGGTGGTAGGCCGACTGCCCAAATGTTGTATGCTAAAGTTATAGGTAGCTTAATGTATATTATGACTTGTACTAGGTCGGATATAGCCTTTGCGGTAGGACAACTTAGTAGGTATACTAGCAACCCAAGCAAAGAGCATTGGCGTGCCATCAAAAAGGTTTTGGGATACCTGAAAAGTACTGAAGACTATGCTTGCATTTCAAGGGAGAACCTTCAATCTTAGGAGGATACTCGGAAGCAAGCTAGATAAGTGATAAGGAGGACTATAACTCAACATCTGGTTGGGTATTCCTACTTGGTGGATGCGCTCTTTCATGGGGCTCTAAGAAACAAGCGTGTATTACAAATTCCACCATACCTTCCGAGTTTGTAGCATTGGTCTCCGCTTGTAAAGAGGCGGAATGCCTACGAGACTTGTTGTTGGAGATTCCTTTGTGGGGAATCTCATGCCTTCGATAGCATTATATTGTAACAATAATGCCACAATTGCAAGTATCTATAATCGTGTTTACAATGCAACTTAAGGCCGATTGAGTGACGACATGCTTATGTCCATCATCTAATCAAGGATGGAGTTAAGGCGGTGAACTATGTTAAGACAAGTGAGAATTTGGTTGATCCCTTGATGAAGGGGTTGACTAAGGACTTGGTCGTTAAAACATGAAGGGGATGGTAGTAAAGCTCACTCTTAAAATTGTCATCAATGAAACTTCAACTAACAATTGACATATATGTCAAGTCTTGAGTTTAATGGTTGACGATATTGTAGGACAATTGAAGCTTCAAATTCGAGTGATTCACCAAAGGACAAGTGATGCTCGAGGACCGTAATGATAAGGAGGTTTGGATATATGACTCATTAACAGACTTTGCAATCTTTGAGATGGGGAGCTCTATTATGGGAGCGTAAAAGTCTACCTATGCGAAGATATGAAGTGTGCCACTTCGGATAACCTAGGGCTGGGTTTGATTGTTTTTACAGAGGGTAATGGAGACATGGCCAGTTTTGTAATATTGTCAATTTTTAAGCAAGGTTTGAGTTGTGTGTGTGATATGTATCTAATTAGTCAAATAAGGATGAGAAGTTTAAAGTTTGCCTACTATTTCATTCAGACTAATTGAAATTATGTACACTAAGTGAAAGTTCAAGTCAAAAGACACTTTCATGATGCATACTAACTCCTTGATTTCTTGGGTTTTCAAGTTCTTTAGGTGGTGCCATAAATGGCGGGGGTAATCTTACCCAAATGATCCGGGGTTATTTCAAGTGTTTTCAAAACTCTTGAAATGACGATTGGAGGGTGGTTGTTGGAGTATTTCAAGAGTTAAAAGGTTACGGAAATTCATAATACAAGCTATGGATTGACCAGAAATGTCAAATATAAGCATATAATAGGAGCAGGAACTGGTCCAACACGAATCGTGTTTGGTTAGACACAGGTCGTGTTGGGGTTCAGCAGCTCAAGTTAAATCTGCACAAGCTGACACGGTCTGTGCCAATCTGGCACGGGTAGTGTTGTGGTCAACACAACCCGTGTTGATGTACAACAGTGAGAGATTCGAATTTCCTTAATTTTAACCTTGATTATTAACATATGGGAAATATTACTTGGATTATTCTTGACTGATACACTTGATCAATGATGATCTCTTGATTATGGTCTCAATCCCATGGATAATGCTCCTCAATCATGCTCTATGATTGGCAAGAATTGGATACTCCTAAGCTTTATAAATAGGGGATGAATTCCATTCATCCAATACACCACAACCATTCTTCCTTCTTCCTAGAGAGCTTCAACACAACTCTTAAGGTGTTGAACTGTAGCAACTTCTTTAGAGTTTCTGAAGAGATCTTATACTTTGCTTACAAAAGGTTAGGTTTTACCCTTGAGTAAATTCACGGTTTTGTGAATAAATCTTAAGGGGAGACGGGCTTTGACCGTCAACCCCGAGCTATCCAAGAGATCCTCCATTTTGTGTGTGATCATGTTACCCCATCTTTGTTTACAGCAGTATTTAAGTTTTAAATTATCTCAGCTCAATCATTATAAAAAAAGAAAAGATAATTTGACTTGTGTTTGGCCCAAAATTAAGTCATAATTTATATCATATTGGTATCATAAGTCTCTTATTGAAAGAAAATATGACTTGTCATTCCTAAAAATTCATCGAATCTTTTGACATGGTAAATAAACAATCGATAACAAAGGTTGATAATTTGCGAAGGACCATGTGAGCTGCCTGGTGCACAAAGCGTCCCCGCAAGCGGAGATCCGAGGAAGAGTCGCACCATATCATTTGAATTTATCATTTAAATGGAGATGTAAAGAACTAGCTAGCCACAAGTTAACCCCCATTTGATTGCGAGGTGTAGATCTCATGTGTGCTGAGAGGGGCTCGCAAGGTGTCGAAAGTGAGACTCGTATGTAGAGTCATTTTCATATACAATGTTGTATAACTTAACATGTCTATTCATTAATAGTAGTTCTTTTCCATATTCGAGATTAGACCTGTTCAACGGTTGGGCCAATCGAGTCGGAAGTTTCTAGCCCCTCGACCCGAGCCAACCCAGCCTGACCTTCAGGCCATGTTACCTTGACCCAAGCCTTGACCCTATGGACCACGGGCCGGGTCAACGGCCAAACAACTATATAAAATGGATATTTTCTATATAAAAAAGCAAAAAAATCCACGGATTTAATTAATGTATTTAGTCGGGTTGGATGAGGTCGCGTCACAAAAAAAAAAAATCTAATCAAGGATTTTTCTTTTTTTTAAAAAAAATGTATGTGTTTAGTCGGGTCGGATCGAGTCGGGTCGGCCGGTTCGGGTCACAAAACATAAAACCTAATCTAGGATTTTTTTTTTTTAAAAAAAGTTAATGTATTTAGCTGGGTCGGGTCACAGACCCTGGCACAACCATACTTCGGGGCCTCGACTTTTTCGAGTCAGGCTGGGTCACCATCTAAAATTGCGGCCTTAACCCACATTTTTTAGGTCGGCTTGGGCTAGGCAGATCCCTGGCCCATTGAATAGGTGTATTTGAGATATATTTGTGATGGTATGATGTACACTGGCTTATTTATGCTATGAATAGCTTCATGTGAAAATAGATTGGTCTTTTAACAACAATTATAATAATAATAATAATAATAATAATAATAATAATAATAATAAACAAAAAACTCATTAGGGTTGAAAATCTAGATAAAATGGTCATCAACAACAATAATAGTAATAATAAATGGAAGACTCATTTGGGTTGACAATATGCATAAAATGGTGATCAAATTGATTTCCTTTTTTTTTACATAGGTAAACATCCAACCCCTCAAGCCTCTATTTCGGGGGAATCAGCCAACAGGCCATTAGTGGACGAAGAACGGGGGTACCAATGGCCCAAAGTTGGGTCTCACTCCTACCCACAACATTCCCCAAAACGGTAAGAGAGAAATGTTCCCCCCAGGATTTGAAACCCTTGGAAGGTAGTGGTAGAAGGTGGACCTCTTGCCACTCAGGAAAGAGGTGATTGGCAATTGATTTCTTATGTTAAGAAATGCTGAGTGAAAATATTTGTGTTAAAAGTTATTAAATTTAAATTGTAACGCCCTGGAAATTCAATTATAAATTTAACGGTCAAAGTCTAACGTTGACTAACATTAACGGTGGAAGTCTCATTTTTTTCCCTTTGTACTTAGGCATTATTGTCGTATCCCCGACGGAATACAAGGCAATAAAGGAAAAACTAACAACTAAACTATTTACTTATCTTAACAAACGAAAGAAATTTCAAATTCTAGAAACAACATAAACTAACATTACTAACTCAAGTCTAAACATTAACTAAACTTTATTCTCAAACTTCTAACTCCAATGTCCTCACTTTTAATTCTCGTTCCCAGCATAGATATCTTCACCTGAAAACAAAACATTTACAAACATGAGGGAAAACTCAATAATGTCTAACCCTAACTGTCAAAACAAGTTCAAGTTCATTTTAATTCATTTAGGGGAAGAAGGGAACAAGTCAATCCATTTCATAACACTTTGACCCTTTTTAGAAGTATAAAGTTCTTTTCCCCAACCAAGACCAACTCATGTTTGATTATGCATGCGGGATACCACATCCCTTAAAGTAATAGAACAAAAGAATCACAAATCCTTCGCCTACCACAGACATTAATAAAAAAACATTCGAGATGCCACATCTCCTCCTACAGCAGGCATTAATCATTCGCCTACCACAAGCATTAATCATTTGAGATACCACGTCTCTGCCTACCATATGCATTAATCATTCGCCTACCACAAGCATTAATCATTCGAGATACCACATCTCCGCCTTCCATATATGTTCGGTTGTGGTAAATTTGGGGTAAAAAGTAAGGGTTGTCGAATCCACAGGGATGGTGTGTTAGGTTTTCAGGAAATTGGTTTGGTTTGGGTTTCAAATTGAAGAAAGCAGGAAATAATTTAAACTAAACTAATTATGAATTGAAAACAAGAACAAGAAATCAAAACTTAACTAGAGAAACTAAACTAGGAAACAAGAAAACAAGAAATTGAAAACAAAATCTAACTACTAGAACAAGAACAAGAAACTAAACAAGAAATCAAAAGCATAATCAAGAAAGGAATTAAAAATCATGGAAGTAAAAACTAAATTAATTACTGTATCTAAAGCAGAAAACATTAACCTGAAGGTTTGATCTTTACTCTAATCTTGAATCTTGAATCTTTGAATCACGAATCTTTCTCCCGAACAAACAAGAAAGGTGTGATTTGGATTACTAAGACTGCTCAATCCTCACCTGAAGGGAGAATTCGATGAACCTTAATCCTCCGCTTCACTAAAAAGTGGAATTTTTGTGGAACTAATACTAATGAAATTCTGAATTGCGAAACAGAAAGTAAAGAACAAGAAATAACAAGAACTTGAATTAATCTTGAAAGAGAATGTGCTTACAATCGAGGAATGAAAGAAAACTTAAAACTAAAACTAAAACCTAATCTAAAACTAACCTAAACTAAAGAAAAATTAAAAACTAACAACCTACTCTAATTGATGAAACTAAAGGCTAATGTATAAATTATATAGAAAAGTTTAGGAAGGAACAATAAAATAAATCTCTCCAAAACCCTAACGACCGCCACGGAAAAGAAAACACGGAAAGTCCAATCAACACAATCTGTGTTGGGCCTGTTTTTGTTGCCAACGTTGGATTTTTCAGCACTTTTGATTCCCTTTTTCGCTTTCCTTTTATTTAACCTACAAAACACAAAATCATCATAACTAATATATAATTAAGGGGCTAAAACAAGCAAAACACCTTATAAAATGATATTAATTCGGCTCAGAACGAGACCGAACAACACTCCCACATAAGGGTTTGCTCGCCCCGAGCAAACTAAAACAAAAATAAAAAGAAACTAACTATCCTAACTCACTTTCGTAGGAATCACGGTTGCATTTAGCGTATGCAAAAAGCCCATTATACCCCTTGGCATCCTAAGTGGACGAGGAAGGTCTCCTGAGGGTTTATAGCAACTATACCCACAAAAGCCAAAGAAAAAGAAAAGAAAAAGTGGACTTAGATTAAAAAGAAAAATACTCAAGAAAGGAAAAAGAAAAAGAAGAAAAGGGGTTACAAATACAACTGAACGCCCCCTCAGGCTAATCAATCAAACACATCAATCCATCAAGCAAATACCAAGATCAACCTGGAAGAGAATAAAATCAGTGTAAAATAGATAGAATGAAGTTTTCGAAACTAAGTAGAGAGAACAAGTACTTTAGATGTGAAAAACCGCCAACAGACTTAAGATGAATGCAAATATGCGCGGTGACGTAGGCCAGTCAAAAGAGCAAACCTCTCTTTAGGATAAAAATTGAACGTTCAAACACTCAAATTTGAATGTGTATGTGGGTTTTTCTCATACTCAGACCAAAAGAAACAACCTACCATAGGCTTAGTAAGAATCTCGCTCTCCACTACTAGTATGCAAATACACAAGTGACAATTAAGAGGACTTTTTAAGGTTGTAATGAGGCTTAGGTTAGAGGAAAAGAGTGGTAATATTTGGATATGAGGAGTTAAAGAGCCATGCTTGGATTGATTTTCAACAAATATATTACTCTCAACTCACCTTCTTGCTTCATTTAAGCAAGGAACTCAATTCTCCCTCATCAATATCGAACATCTCATCAAAAACCTCATGAAAAGCTTTCACAATCTTTACTTGAATCTCCCTAATCACCCTTTTCTTTTCGGAACTTTTTTTTTTACTTTTTTTCTGCTTCTATTTTTGGTGGGTGATCATGGGAGGAGAACATCATAACCAATTGGCTAACTCATAATAATTGGGATATTTAATGTGTCCCAATTCAATTAAATCAATACTACACCCCCAATATCTCAATTCCATTCACAGCAACAGCGAACCGATTTTCACTCCCGAAATAATGAATTTTCACACATCCAAGCAAGGCAAAGGGTAGGAATGAACAAAGGCCATGACTTGCATTGTCAGGGTTTCATCACAAAAAGAAAGGTAATCAAAGGCTAGGCGAGGCTAAAGAACGGTAATAATATTGTTAGGGAGGCTGTTTGGCTATGTAGTTTAATTAATAAAGAAAAGAATGCCTCAATCATATTGTCACAATATGTAATTTAAAGATGCAGTCTCAAGCAAGATGCAAAACAAGTTCTAGAGGTGCAACTAGTGGTTGAGTCACTCAGGAAATAAAAGAATTGATAAAAGTGATCAATTCATACATTTAGGCTATGTGGACTCACGGGATAGGGCTCATTGAACTAAACCTAGCCCAAAAGATTTGCGGCACGCATATTTACACTTACTAAGTTAGTCAAAGCAGTTAAATACACTATTCATTACATGACTCAAAATCAGAAGATTTGCAAATTCAATTTTAAAAACTTTTAAGTTCTCAACCAAACTTTTCAAGGTGAAGCAAGACAAACTGAAAGTCTAATCGGTTTACAAATCTTCACCGAAGGTGTTTCGGACAGGCTAATCCTAATTGATAAAAATTTTAAAAATTTCGCCTAATTTCAATGATAACTGAAGTTATTTCTCTCCAAAAACTAGTAAGGCACTTGTGCCACCCCCACTCCCACACAAAAACTCTACAATGTCATCATTGTGAATAAGGCGACACCACAGACGAAAGAAAAACTCACAAAGAAATAAAAACAAAAGCCAGCATGCATGTTACCCCTACTCCCACACAATAAGGCCAACAATGTCCTCATTGGAAACAGAAATAGAGATAAGCAAGCACGCAAAAGAAATCAAGAACACACCAAAAGGAAATAAAAGAAGAAAAGAAAAGAAAAGAAAACCAACTTACTAACTGTAATAAGAAGACAAGGAAAGATATTACCTGGTTCAGTACTGAATATACCCAAACAATGAAGTCTCGGAATAATAAAACCATCTATGGAGCATCAGCCACTCCATCTCACCTCAAGATATCGGGTACCATCTCAGAACCATTCAATGCCCGTAGTAACAAGTCATGCATTCTTGAATGCATCTCAGAGTGCTGATCATAAGAGCACAATCTCAAAATTCCATCAGCAAACGTTAGTGCTCTCAACAGTTTATCGAAGGTCTTAGAAAAGTCATATAATTGACGGACTACAGGAATGTACACAACTTTCCTAGGCACCTTAAAAGGAGACCTGACAAATGATTCCTCCCATTGATTTGTAAATGGAGATTGGGTATGCAAATCAACGGGAGGGGGTAATACAATACACTCCTTAACCTTCTCATGCACAGACTTGGATGCAAACAATGACTCATAAAGCATATCACCATCAAAAATATCATTGTCACAAACCAAGTTCAAACACTTAGGATCAATCCCCAAAGACTCAAGATCATCATCATAAGATTTCACATTATTTTCAATGGATTCACAGGAAAGGGTAGATAATGTCTGATTAATACAATGATCCTTAATGAAAGTGAATAATTAATTATCAAGCACAGATTCAATTACAAGGATTCGATTTCACTCTCAACAAGATCATGTTCAGTTGCATCACAAACATCATGGCATTCATTGGACTCAACCTTCTCTTTACATAAAAGCATGGATAACGGTGTGGATAATGGTTCATCATGTAACATGTTTTCATCAAGTTCTACATCATCACACACAATGTCATCATGTTTCTCATGCTCACTAGATGCAACTAGAGCTAAGGATTTCCTGAACTCGATGCATGCAAAACTAGGTATGCTATAGTAGTCATCATCCTCGTCATAATCATACAAAGAAGAATTATTATTCATTTCAGGACGTAAAGATGATGAATGATCTACTTCAACTATTGAATCAACCACTTGTGAAGAAGAAGCTTCTACCCTAGAACTAGTCTCATGTAAAAATGCACGCGTGTATTCAGTCATTTTCGCACACATATCATTCATCTTTGCACACATGTTAGCTCGAAAATCATCCATTTCAGCTTTCAAACAAGAATCAGAACTATGGCACGACGAATCACAATATAAGCACAAAGGATGAGACTCAACAACATCACATTGGGGAAGATCAAAAGATATTTCTACATAATCCCTACCATATGATTGATCATCAAAATACAAGGGATAATCACACGATTGTTCAGTTAAGGTCTCCAAAAAATACTCCCCACCACTAGATTGACCATTCAGATTTTGGGGGCATTCATGATATGGTATGACTAAAGTCTCAGAGGGTGGTGCAAAATTTGAAATATGGGAGTCGAAGGGATAATTTTGTTGTTCAGATTCATAAGTATCCCTAGATAACCATTCAAGAAGTTCCAATGCCTCATCTTCTCCTAAATTAGAAAACCCATAATATTCTAAGAGATTACGAGTTTCATAATTTATACCCTCATACACAATACCCAAGATATCTAGTGTATCATGTGAGATACCATATGATTCACATTGAGCAACATAATCCTGTAATCTAGCAAAATATCTCCAAGATATCTAGTCATAACTCTTTTTATTTATTTATTTTTTTTTGTTTTTCAATTTTTATGTTCACATTTTTTTTGAAAGAACCTAGAAAGCAATAAACTATTTACACACAAACCAATAGCCTAATCTACAAAATAATGTCATCCCCGGCAATGGCGCCATTGTTCGGTTGTGGTAATTTGGGGTAAAAAGTAAGGGTTGTCGAATCCACAGGGATGGTGTGTTAGGTTTTCAGGAAATTGGTTTGGTTTGGGTTTCAAATTGCAGAAAGCAGGAAATAATTTAAACTAAACTAATTATGAATTGAAAACAAGAACAAGAAATCAAAACTTAACTAGAGAAACTAAACTAGGAAACAAGAAAACAAGAAATTGAAAACAAAATCTAACTACTAGAACAAGAACAAGAAACTAAACAAGAAATCAAAAGCATAATCAAGAAAGGAATTAAAAATCATGGAAGTAAAAACTAAATTAATTACTGAATCTAAAGCAGAAAACATTAACCTGAAGGTTTGATCTTTACTCTAATCTTGAATCTTGAATCATTGAATCACGAATCTTTCTTCCGAACAAACAGGAAAGGTGTGATTTGGATTACTAAGACTGCTCGAATCCTCACCTGAAGGGTGAATTCGAGGAACCTTAATCCTCTGCTTCACTAAAAAGTGGAATTTTTGTGGAACTAATACTAATGAAATTCATAATAGCGAAAGAGAAAGTAAAGAACAAGAAAGAACAAGAACTTGAATTAATCTTGAAAGAGAATGTGCTTACAATCGAGGAATGAAAGAAAACTTGAAGAAAACTTAAAACTAAAACTAAAACCTAATCTAAAACTAACCTAAACTAAAGAAAAACTAAAAACTAACTACCTACTCTAATTGATGAAACTAAAGTCTAATGTATAAAGTATATATAGAAAAGTTTAGGAAGGGAAAATAAAATAAATCTGTTCAAAACCCTAAGGGCCGCCGCGGAAAAGAAAACACGGAAAGCCCAGCCAACACAATCCGTGTTGGGCCTGTTTTTGTTGCAAACGTTGGATTTTTCAGCACTTTTGATTCCCTTTTTCGCTTTCCTTTGATTTAACCTACAAAACACAAAATCATCATAACTAATATATAATTAAGGGGCTAAAACAAGAAAAACACCTTATAAAATGATATTAATTCGGCTCGGAACGAGACCGAACAATAGGCATTAAACAATATCTATCCTATACCACACCCTGGTCTCTGGGTTATCCCCCGAAACCCTCTCAATGTTCCACTTTGTTTTGTTAGTATCTTATAAATTTCAAGTTCACAGTTCTCAACACAATCCCAACCCAGGTTATCAAAACCAGTAACAAAACCATTTACAAAAGACCATCTCAATTTGCTCAACTCATAAATCAACAACCACATATAATAATCAAAATAGACATTTTCCATATATAGT
The DNA here is from genome assembly GCA_029582165.1 of Portulaca oleracea. NCBI lineage: Eukaryota > Viridiplantae > Streptophyta > Magnoliopsida > Caryophyllales > Portulacaceae > Portulaca > Portulaca oleracea. Next base: position 19,493,214 of record CM055870.1, read on the forward strand.
AACAAAACCATATAAATTTTCCACATAAAATCCCCTTCGAAATGCAAATTCCAAAACAGATTAGAAATCAACAAAAACTCTTAAACTGCATCCCAGTAGGGATTAAGGCATAGACATTATCTGAATATCTTCAGTTCAGTTCACTAAGTTTCACTTCACTTCAACGAACACTCTTGAGCTCACTAAAACGATGCGGTCTAGATCGTGCCTATAAATAGAATAATTTCTATAATTAATAATGACCCTCGAAGTTACTACAAACCACCTTCTACCTATACCTTCCCTAGTGTAACGACCCAATTTGTTTTTTCTTATATCATCTTAGAAATATTCTTAGTCTCATTTTCCAACTAATACTTGAGTTCTTAATGTCCATGTATATCCAGCATGTCATGATGTCCATCATAGTCCATGGACATTCATGTTATAGGAGTCCATGTTGTCTATAAAGGTCCATAGAGTGCATATGTCTGAAGTTCCTCATAAGATGACCTATTTCATGTTAAACTCATTCATTAAGGTCATATTATGGGTTATGTCAGGCCAAATGGGGCTTACCTTCTTAAGGAGTATGGTCGGTAATCCTCACTACAATACTCCTAACAAAGGGCTCCCATGACTCCAACAATCCCCTTAAGTTCATATTATTAAAGTCAATTTGAGGGTTGAGCTAGCCTAATGGGGCTTATCTTACCATAAGAGTAAGGTGGGTGGTCCTCACTAAATAACTCCAATGGAAGAACACCCATGGCTTAAGCTTTCTCCTTTAGATCCATATTAAGGTGATTCAGAGTAGGGAAGGGGGAGTACTTTCTTATTAATCCCTTGGTTCCCATTACAAGTACATTGAGTTCTTAATGATGGAAATAAAACTAGAGTTCAAATTATAAAGGATAGTGGAAATTGCATATACTTAGTTAAGTCTTTATTAGAGGCTTCTTGCAATAGGCCCTTGGTTCCCATATCATCATGCCCATGCCTCCCCATCCTTGAAGGTCACTTCACATCAAGTCTCCTTTGAAATACTAGTACCTAAGAGGGGGACATAAACAGGGATTAGCCAAAGCTAAGTATGGAGATGTAAAACATTCATAAACATATCCATAAAGAACATGACACATGCTTATGATTTCATGACCTATATGCCTAATGCTCATAAAATGGCTTGATCAAGCACTTGGATGTCCATGATGTCCCTATAGGATTTCTTTGTTGAGGATCCTCATACATAAACCATGATGCCTACTTAGTGGTACCACTTATCAAAAACTTGTCATATGCCTAAGGGACTTTGAGAACCATATAAAAATCATAAAAGAACCATAAATCCATAAAAATGAGTGTGCCCTAGAGACCATCACTCTTGTCATGTGTAGGGCTTTCAGAGAACCATTATACCTATGGGGACTTACTAAGGATGATTCAAGACTATCTACTAAATGCTATGAATGTATGAATATGATGATGATGATGATGATGATATGAACACATGAAGTTAGCATAACTTATAATTTTTCATATTATGAACTCAAGATCATGTTTCACTTTGTCATACAACTAATGGTAACAAGAATATCATCATGTGAAAGGAGAATCATTATCTACTTAATGTCTTTAGGACTTATTTTCATGTATTTTAGAATTAAAAGTTAGTATCATCAATATGTAATCATTCATCCACATATAGCATAATAAACATAAAACATGAGCCTTATTAAGTATAATTAATCAACAAAAATAAAAATTTGCATAACTAGAATGATTTTCAGCCCTTATGGCCCTCTTTTAGACACTCAACACATATTCCATTAGGGGCTAAAAAGCTTGATCTCCTTGGGGTTTTCGGTATCCTGAAAATGATATTAATTAACTAAAATTAGTACCACAATCCTACATGTAAAAGCCTTAATTAAAACTGATTTTTTTGTTGACATTTTAACTTGGTATGGCTGCTGGAATTTTAAAGAAATCAATCTAGCTCTTGCTTGGGTTCTAGCAAAAGTGTCATTTAAAAGAAAACAAACTCACTTTTAATTTCAAACAAAGTTACTTTTAACAAATAATTAACTCTTTGGTCTTATAACTCTTTTACTAGTGATTTTCTAGCTAAAACATGAAGAACTCAGCTCTAAACTTTCCATTTTCAGATTTGTGGCAAAAATCATTTTGGGGGTAGAAAAATCAGTTTTTTTACCCGATTTTGTTTATTTTCGTTCTCCCTCTATACAAAAGTTTTGAAGTTCATTCCACTTGGAAAAGTTCCATTTATGAGTCTAGTTTAACTTCATATTTTTATTTTAGTTGTAAGAATTACCGATTAATATATTTTTTACGAAATCCGAACCTATGTTAGAATAGACACGAATCTGAAAAGGGTCTGGTTTTTGCTTTATAACTCAATGCACTTATATTTTTTTGCAAAATAAAATTTTCAGTGGGTTTCTAGACATCTAATCCTACAACTTTCATGTTGAAAGGTTTTCCAAAATATGGTTTTATCACAAGGATATCTAGGGTACGAAAAACTAAAAAACTCGATTGTGTAAAGCAAGTAAAACTTCTTCTTGAATCCACATGGTAGCCGATTGTTATGAGGTTTATAAGGGAAATTTTTCTTACATTTTTAACATTAATATTACACCTAGATTAAGTGTGAAGAAGTAAAAAATCAAATTAGAGAAGAAAATGTCATTTTAAGGAGATTTTAACCCCTTTCTCCGATTCTTAGAAGAACTCATACTTTTTTATAAATTGAAACCAATATAAGAGCTGAAACTTTAAGTAGTATAATACCTTGAAAACAACTAGAGAAGTGTGGAAAATATTTCATGGAAGCAAAAGTTTTCTTTTTACTTCTATTCTTCTATTCTTTAATGGGGTTCTTTAGGTGTTTGAGAGGAATGTTGGGATATGGATGTTTTTGGACTGATTTGGAGTGTATGTGGATTATATAATGATAAGAAGAAGAGGTTCAGCGGATGAAGAGAGAAGGGTGGATTTTGCTTGATTTAGTGTGTGATATTAGGCAAAATATTTTGAGAATTTAGTAGGGCTAGTAGAGGCTATGTAGGAGTAATCATTAGGCACTTTGTAACTTGTATTTGTATAAAAAGAAAAAAAAACAACTAGATTGAACTGCATTTTTCTTCTTTTCGGGAAGGTGGGAAGTGTTCAATGTTCCCCTTTTTTTTGTTTTATTTTTATAAATTAAATCCTCTGCATAGCTCCTACATATTCATATATACTATTAAAACTAATTTCCTTTTTTAATCTTTGAATGAGTATAAGCTGAATTTTGTTTGCTTTTGGGCTTCATACTCTTATTTTTGTGTCGATTATTTTTATACTAATGTCCGAAATCGGGTTTCTCTGTAGTACATAAAATTATAATAGATCACATATAAATTAGTTCATGATTCGTAAATATTAATAAGGGAAATTAGATTCTAATAATACGAACTTTTGGCCATATAAGACTTAATAATATGAACTTTCAATTTGGTTCTTAATAATACGAACTTTGACACCCTGTTGCCCCCAGTAACACGCCACCGAGTTAAGTTGAACTTAACTCGGTGGCAGGATGACGTGGCGGACGGAGTAATATATTTTGACTTTATTATGTACACAGTCAGCATTTGACTTGTCCACATCACCTCTCTTCCTTCCCCTTTCTCTCTCCTCCCCTCCTCTTCTTCGATCCAGAGAAGACATGGCCATGGCAATGGCTTGTCCTCCTCTTCTCTCCATTTTCTCTCTCTACAACATCCTGCCCCCCTCTTTGTGCAAAATTGAAGACAAAAATTGGAGAGAATATTATCAATTCTTGCTAATATTCTGGTTATGAATTCACCTAGAAAACAATTACAACTTGATTGAAGCACAACCCAGATATGTCTTCCTCATCGCTAAATCCTTCTTCATCAGGTACTTATCTTCCCTATCTCAGTAAATCAAGTTTAATTGTAAAAGTATCGATTCTTGCTGAAAATCTTGAGAATTTTCGTCTAAATTGGTACATCAAATTATAAGAACAAACCCCATCCATATTGACGAAAAGTTACTCGCCTCCACTATCCCTAAATCTCATCTTGATTCATAATTTCAGATTTTTTTCTTGAAATTCTAAGGGTTACTTTAAACAAATTCAGGAAACGATGAGCGTAAGAATCAAAACCCTCGAAATTGGCTGCAATTGGGTGCAAATTGTGAGCATCAAACCAAGGAATCATCACCCAAGAACACCATGTCGACCGACATTTCAACAAGTTCAGCTTCTCTGCCATTTAAAAGGAGGATCTTGAGTGAATGGACTGATACTTCCACACATACCCATCTCCAGAAACCTTCAAATCTTGGTCCGAAATCAGGTTCATCGCAAGCAGATACCTCTAATTCAAGCCCCACAAAGTCGGATCCTCTGGATGAAGCCCCACAAAGTCTGATTGCCTCGAGTGGTTCTCGAAGTTCTCGAGATAACTTTGTGTATTCAACAGCAGAAAGTTCTATGGTGGCTGAGATAAGTGGAAATAAGCATAGTGAAAGACATCATGTACAAGAACAAGTTGAGGATGAAGATGAAGAGGATGAGATGATGCGGATTGGTGCAAGAAAATGGAGAGAAGAGGAGGACAAGCCATGGCCATGGCCATGTCTTCTTTGGATCGAAGAAGAGGAGGGGAGGAGAGAGAAAGGGGAAGGAGGAGAGAGAAAGAGGAAGGAAGAGAAGTGATGTGGACAAGTCAAATGCTGACTGTGTACATTATAAAGTCAAAATATATTACTCCGGCCGCCACGTCATCCTGCCACCGAGTTAAGTTCAACTTAACTCGCTGGCGTGTTACCGGGGGCAACAGGGGGTCAAAGTTCGTATTATTAAGAACCAAATCGAAAGTTCGTATTATTAAGTCTTATATATGGCCCAAAGTTTGTATTATTAGAATCCAATTTCCCTATTAATAATTATACTTGAAATAATACAATTATTAAGAGGGTTTTACACCTAGAAATATTATAAGGTTCCCATAATTCAGAAATTAACACATTGAAACAACTAAGCTCTTTCAAATTGTCAGCAACGGTGCAATGAGATGTTTGAGATCAAATGGAAGAAGGCTGAGTGCGAGAAATGGATGCAGCTTTGGAAATCCTGGATCAATAGGATTTTGCACAAGGGCGTGGGGAGTGTGTTTACATCTGAAAAGTTACAATATGTTCACTATCCGTATTAGATGCATCAAAAGAAAAGAAACTGGAAGATCAAGCTCCTCTCACTAATCTGAATTCTAGCCTGTCTCATTAGGTATGTTGGTGTGATGCTAAAGCTGGTAATGGGATTTTCCTTGTTCAAATTAAATGAGAGTGTGGTGCTACTGTGTGCTTTGATAAGATAAGTACAAACAGATGTGGTCAAGGAAATACAAATAATGGGAGTGGTGTGTGAAAGTCATATACTCAACTCATGCACATATCTGGTTGCTGAATGGGTATTTTTCTAAGCTTGAAATATTAGTGTTGCACTAGTATTCACCTTCAGTGCATTAGTATGGCTCCTCTTTGCATCATGGAAACGCAATTCTAGTTGATTATCATGGGAAGAATCTTTTTTGGTTGAGCACTTTCACATGAGTTTTATTTATTTCACCCTTCAATAGGTCTCAATTTAGTTATCTGTGGGGATTCTGGTGTTGTAATTTTCTTTGCTATGCTGACTGTCAAGCTTTTAGGTAGAATCTTCATTGCAATGTTTGTATTTGCTTTGTACTGACTGGCTGTATCCATTGGATCAGTATGTCTTTTTAATATAAAGGGTCTATTGACCGCTAATTATCCAAAAAAAAAAAACAACTCAACACATTTCACATAAACACACATTAAGAATTAAACAACATATTTCATACAACACTTTTAGCATAAAGAAAAACAGGACATATTACATCACTTACATTGCGGAGGCCATAACTTGACTTCTCGACACCCTACGATCCTAATTTTAAACTTTCTGAAAACCACAGGATGTATACTAAATTTTCTATGCTGACCCTGATACCTTAAACATACTCTAAAGTCCCCAAATACAGCTCACACTCAAACTGATCCAGTTCTGACCTTGGTCTTGTAATTGGGTTATAACTCGACTTATACACTTCAAAAGCTTGATCCGCAAAATTTCTATGAAAGCTAACCTCTTAGGGGACTTTTAAACCGAACGACTCGGTCAAAGCACGACTACATAATTTATGGTGACCTCTTTATTACAACCTAAACAAATTTGTCTCGTTCCCGGTTCACTTTTAATTGGATTTTTCGATCCTAATTATAACCAACCGTTCCCGAGATTCTAACTTGGGCTCCAAAACAGTGGGCTAAGGTCAAGAACTTCTCCTAACCCACCTAACGCAACCAAAGCCCAATCTTATGGCAAAATAAATCTAGAACTCAAATTAAAAAAAATTTAACTCTTTAATTAATTAAAAATTTTCTTAACTTCTAAACTAATATCCAAGGTATCCCTAAACTATGGGCATCCCAAACTCTACAAACATCGTGCCATGGCAAGGAATTCAAAATCACTAACCATAAACAAATTCAATTAAGCAAAGAAGATGATAAAAAATTCACAATAAGGTCATAGCACACATAATAATATATAGTAACATTATTCACATATAAAGTTCAATTCTTTACTAAAATAACACAATTTAAACTTGTAAAATCATAAGGAAAAGTTATAAGCATGCTTTCAACATTAACATAACATGAATTACTAATTAATGCTTTAACAATCAAGAATCACAAACTATACTCCCCAAAGTTTATTTGAGAAAATGAAAATTAATGACCAAACTCAATTACTAATTAAACAATATGCATCCCAACTTAATTGAATCATATGAAATCGAACTCAATACTTTACCCTGCCCTCCCCCTAAAACATGCATAACTATAATATATACTAACATGAACACCAACCCTATATTATTCATAGCAACCACACCTTATTTTAGTCACATGAGAGAAACTTAATAATTAACTAGAATAATACTATAAAATAAGAACTTTAAACTCATCCTATTAGCACTCAACTCTATTAAATTTCATCAAACCAACCCTAATCAATAACCTAGCTTGCTTGCACCTAGTACACAATATAAAACCTATTTAGCAACATGAATACCAATAACAAGAAACATGTAAATACTTAAACTAACCTAACCAGAATTAATTTTGGTAATTAAACACACTAAATTTGTTTAAAGCATCTAATCATATATAATAATAAAAGTCACAAAACAAAGTAGAACCTAAACTAAACAAGAACCAATAACTTGATCTTGATCTAACTGGGAACAAGAAGGGTTCACACTAGGTTTGCGGCGATCGTCGGCCGGCAGTTACAACATTATGGAGGAGGAGGGAGAGAGAGGGGTAAATTAGGGTTAGGGTTTAATTTACTTTTTTTTTCGAAAAGTTAATGGGCATTAGCCCAATTTTATTAATCACCAAGGTGATACAAAGGATAAAGCCATTCAAGTGGCAAGTCAAACAACCCTCGAAAGCACCAGGTAACCAAAATCTAAGAGTTTACACCACTTTTCCTTTTGCTTTGCTCCAACTGCTATTCAAGATTGATCATGTAGAGAATAATAAAATAAAAAAATGCAGTGAATTTGATTGGAATTTTCCAGTTGCTCAGCCAAATATGTCATCTTACCCTCCAAGCTACTGTCTGCTTTGATGCTCTCCAAATCAAGTCAGCTTGAATGCAATGTCCTCTGATGACATTTCCAATCTAGTACCCATAGATTTAAATGCACCTCGACCACGGTAATATGCTCTCGGATCATAAACCAACAAAGAAAGATGGGTAGTGTCACTTCCTCAATCCAGGCAAGCCAACTTCAACAGGGTCCATAAGCCCATTCACCCCAGCAGAAGCAATAGTATCCAAATTCAGCACCTTAGCTACTTGCAGAGGTGTCTTGATCCTCAGTGAATGGTTGAATGCTCCTCTTTTTCACAATGCTATCTGGAGTTAATTTTGACCCCCACTATCATACAGACCATAAATTCCACTCTTGGAATAGTTAGCTTCGACATTGTCATGATATCAATAGAGTCTGCCAACCTCCCCAAGCAATTTTCTCAGCCCTCCTTATCACAACTTTGACTGCGTGTTGATTGACAACAGTCTGTTTCACTAATCCGCCACCTCCATGACTGGATGGTTTTTATACACCCTTGACATCATATCCTTCCCTTTTTCTTTTCATTTTCATGATTGTAGAGTTCTCTAGACCCACTCCCAACAGAGACAGCAGCTCCTATGTAATGCTCCTGAGCTGTCTGAGCTTATTCCAAAGCTCGACCTGTCATGGACTTGTCATTTGGTGCGTAAACTAAGCATATGACACATTCGAGCTCCTCCTTGATCGTCTTGCCATCAATGCTTGACTCCCCAAAACCTATAATGATATGTTGTTCTTTCCTTACAAGGTCTTGACATGCTTCTTCGTCTGCTACAATGCCACGTACATTCCAAGCCCCGTTCTTCATTTTAGTCCTTGCTTCTTCTATTTTTGTTCTTGCCTTTCTTTTCTCTTTTTGCTCTCTTTTTGCCCGAACCTCTGCCTCCCCTACTTCTGCTCCTTGTTAGCATAAAATCATCCTCAACCTCATCTATCTCATCCAAAATTTTAAAACAAATGTCGTCACGGCGTCACCCACTATGTTAGCTCGAGCCTCAACTTTCCTATTGATTTCTTCAGAGTTAAATTCCTCAATTGGTTGAGGCGTTAATTTAAAATCTCCATGTTGTTTTGCATTGGCCAAGTTGTCACTTTCTTCAATGTTTATTGAGTGTAGCTAATACTACATTAATACTAATACTACATTAATATCTAATAAAACCAAATAGAACTAATACTACATTAATACTAATACTTCATGTAATCTAACTCTACTTCTAACCTGAATAAAATTCTGATTTCCTAACTATAATAATAATAATAATAATAATAATAATAATAATAATAATAATAATAATAATGAAACACTGATAATAATAATAACTTTATTCATCCAATAACACATGAAATTGCCAATATACCCTTACTTTTATGCATGTATAAAATTACTAAAACACCCTTGTTACTCTCTCAATGGTCCTACGAGCTCAAGTGTTAGCAGAATTAATCGCCAATAAATTCCCAAAAATTAATGGAGTCAACCTAAATTATTAACGACGTCACGGTCAATGACATTGAATTTTTAGGGGTTTTACATAAATGATCGATGAAAATGCTTTTGGAAATAAAATTGATGTATAATCAAATATACTTTAACCTTTTATTTTAGGGTTTTTGGAGGTTAATATACTGAACTTTTGGGGTATTGGACAATAATGCAGTGAACTTTGACCTTGGACAATAATACACTGTACTTTGGGGGTGTTGAACAATAATGCACTCAGTATGATTTTGGCAATGGCTAACTTGGTGGCAATCCTACGTAGCGGGTGGAAGAGATGAATTGGTCCAAAAACATTTGTCTTCTTGGTCTGTCACGTAAAATTGTCACCAAGTTCGACACCCTCGAAATTGTCTCGAGTGCATTATTGTCCAACACCCCCCAAAGTTCAGTGCATTATTGTCCAATACCCCAAACGTTCAGTATATTAGCGTCCAAAATTCCTTTATTTTAAGGGTTTTTGGCTCAAAATAATTCGAAGTCGGAGGTCATTGGCTGAAAATAATCCAAACTTTTAACCTATTTACTCAGACTAAACCGAAATCGATTTCCGGCTTCGGAATGCTGACTGGAGTCTACAGAAGATAACAAAGAAGGAGAGAGAAGACTGAGAGGAATTAGAAAAAAGGCAAACAGTAAGAGTTGGGTCAAATTTTAAATTTTTGGGGTTGGAAGACTAAATTTATATGTTAAAGTGTTTTTATTTTTAATCCATTGCCATGTCAATTAAAGAAAAATTCAAAACCAAAATCAAAACCATAATTTCGGTTTATTATGTTAAAGTTGGGGTCTACATAAGTTTAAAAAAAAATTAAAATTAAAGAAAAGTTAAAGAATCATTTCATATATTATTTTAAATTTTTAGGGTTGGAAGACTAAATTTATTATGTTAAAATTGGGGTCTACATAAGCTTAAAAAAAATTCAAAACCAAAATCAATTAAAGAAACATGTGCTCAGGCTCCCCAGTCAGCATTCCAAAGCCGGAAATCAATTTCGGTTTAGTATGAGTAAATAGGTTAAAATTTTGGATTATTGTCAGCCAAAAAGTGAGTTTGGATTATTTTCAGCGAATGACCTCCGACTTCGGATTATTTTGAGCCAAAAATCCTTGTTTTAAATTGTCTATCACTCATTTTAATAAACAACAAATTTAAGACATGACATAAAAACTTTGTGTCAGGTAAAAGTTCATTACACATAGACAATTGCACAAAACTATTTATAATATTAGACTTGTTACCCTTTTTAAATTAGATTTAAGAGTTGAAAAATAATATATGATATGATTAATTTAAAAAAAAGTTTCAAAAAAAAATTATAATTATAAAATCAAGGGAATAAATTTTAAAATAAAATCAGTGAAGAATTAGTGAAAAAAGAAACTTATCATACAAAACAAATATAAATTCTTTTTTTGTTTCATTTTCTAGAAATAAATAAAGCCTAAACATTGCTCTAAACCACAATTTAAATGAAAAAAAATATTAATATGCTAAAACAAAAGATCAAGAAGGACGCACAATAATCAATGGGCGGATAAATTATATAATGAATACCTTAATGATGCGGGCCCTTCTTGAGTGATAATTTTAACGCTTGTATTATGCCCCCTACCATACATTTGATGTCTATGATAGCATAAAGACCGTCCCAACAACTATTTTTTTATCCTTCCATGACCATGCCATATGTTTGATGTACTAGCTTAAGGAATCATATCAAAGTTTCATTCATGCAACTTGACGAAATATGACGAGTTAGCTCGATATTGTTTGTTTCATTTTCGATTTTCGAATAACAAATAAAGCCTAAACATTGTTCTGAACAACAATTTAAATGAAAAAAATATCAATATGCTAAAACAAAAGAGCGAGGAGGAAGGGCGTGATGCGTGCAATATTCAATGAGTGGACCAATTATATAATGAATACCTTAATGATGTGGACTCATCTTGAGTGACAATTTTAACGTTGTATATATCTCCTACCATACATTTGATATATATGATAGCATAATCCTCCCAATTTATTGTTTTGTCCTTCCATGACCATACCATATGTTTCATGTGCTAATTAAAGGAATGAGTGGACCAATTTATTGTTTTGTCCTTCCATGACCATACAATTTTAACGTTGTATATATCAAAGTTTCATTCATGCAACTTGACAAGTTAGCTCGACATTGTTTGGTTCATTTTCGAATAACAAATAAAACCTAAACCTTGTTATGAACCACAATTTAATGAAAAAATATCAATATGCTAAAATGAAAGAGCGAGAAGGAAGCACGCACAATATTCAATGAGTGATCAAATTATATGATGAATGCCTTAATGATGTGGGTCCATCTTGAGTGTCAATTTTAACATTGTATTATATCTCCTACCATACATTTGATTTATATGATAGCATGAGGATCCTCCAATTTATTGTTTTGTCCTTCCATGACCATGTCATGCGTTTGATGTGCTAACTTAACGAACCATATCAAAGTTTCATTCATGCAACTTGACGAGTTAGCTCGACGTTGTTTGTTTCATTTTCTAATAACAAAATAAAACCTAAACATTGTTCTAAACCACAATTTAAATGAAAAAAATATCAATCTGCTAAAACATAAGAGTGACAAGGAAGAACACACAATATTCAATGAGCGGACAAATTATATAATGAATACCTTAATGATGTGGGCCCTTCTTCAATAACAATTTTGACACTTTTATTATGTCCCTATCATACATTTGATGTATATGATAACATAAAGACCATCCCAATTGCTAATGTTTTGTCCTTCCATAACTATGTCATATTGTTCGGCCTCGTTTCGAGCCGAATTTCTTCTCTTTTATAGGGTATATTTGCTTGTTTTAACCCCTATTTATATATTAGATATAATGATTTGGTGTTTTGTAGGAAAATAAGGAGTTAGAAGAAGTTTGGGCTTAATTGAAGGTTTTTAGGGAATCCCGAGCTATTTCCCGAGTCAAACCAAGTCAACCCGAGCCGAGACCCGAGTCAAACCAAGTCAACCCAAGCCGAGAGCCGAGGCGAAACCGAAGTCGGAAATTCCATATCAAGATTGGCGCAAACAGGGGAACGGTACAAACTTAAAGGTTTGAAATACGTGTGCCTTCACCCTTTGGGTCATAACTCCTTTGTTACAACTCCGATGGCTCTGAAATTTTGGGAGCTTAAAGTACACACCGAGAGCTTTCCATCGATATCTTACGGGCCTAAAACGGAGTTCGGATGAAGAAGTTATGCGTGTTTGAAGTCGGCAGGGAAATCGCGTAACGCTTGCTCGCGAGCCAAATTTACGCTCGCCGAGCAAGGGTTACGAGCAACAAAAACACCAGCCAGAACGCTTGCTCGCCCGAGCCAAATTTCTGCTCGCCCGATCCACACTGTCTGCAGACGCGCGTGCTGCGATTGTTCTAGGGTTTTGGGGTTGTATTTTTCCTTCTTCTATAAATACCCACTTGTATTAATCTAAATAATAAATTAGCCTAGGTAGTTTAGGAGTAAAATTAGATTTAATTGCTTTCCTTTATTTGCTTTAATCTCTCTTAATTGTTCTTCAAGTTTTCAATTGTTCTTCATTGTTCTTTAAGCTTTCTTTGATTTCTAGCATTTGTATTCAACTTTCTCAAGCTTTCTCAATTCAAGCAAGTTTCCATTGAAGTTTTACAAGCTCTCTCTCTCTCTCTCTCTCTCTCTCTCCTCTCTAATCTCCATTGTTGACTTGTTTTCCAAGCTTTATAGTGTTAGCCACAATCAACTCCATTTTTAGTGGGGAGGAGGGTCAAGGAACTCCAATTCTACTTACTAGTGAGAATTTGGGGGATTCTTGGTAATCCAAACCACAATTTCTTGTTTGTTCGGGGGAAATTCAAGTGTAGATTGAAGGTTTATTGAAGATTAGTCATCAAAGGTATAATTTCTCATTCCCAATTTCATTGTTCATTCATTGTCTTCATTCATGCCTTTTAATTGCTTTCATCTTTAAGTGCTTTCTTTATTGCTTTCTTTTAATTGCTTTCTTTATTATTATCATGTCTAGGTTAGATTTAAATGCTTCCTTTACATTATTTATTGCTTTTCGCCTTGAGAAAAACTCATTTACACGAACCGATTACCCTTAATTAAGCCTAAACACCCATCCCTGTGGACCGACAACCTTAACTCATAAAACCACAAAAATTACAACCGAACACATATATTTCATGTGCTAACTTAAGGAACCAAATCAAAATTCCATTCATGCAACTTGACGAGTTAGTTCCACATTAACATAGCCATGTACTAACCATTTCTAACTCCAACCCAAGTATAACAAAATCACTCTTATCATCTTGCCCCGATTTACTGATAATAACAATTCTAAAATTATAATATATAATAATTGAATAATCATACAATAGTGCAACAATATTTTTAGGGTCGGTCTTCAGACCATTTTACAACCTGCACCTATATTTACTTGCTCATATCTACATCAACATGTACAAACCTGCACTTACATGCAATTACATGTACCCACCTACGCTTACCTTCACTTTCAACGTAAAAATTAGTTATGTTAATCAATATTAATATTTATATATACTAAAATTTTACCAATATTTATGATTTTAATTACACTCTTTAAAAATCTAGTTGATCTTTTTTAATTTTTAAATTAAGAGTAAACTATCATATTAATAAAAATTAAATAAGATATTATTCACCAACCTTAAAGCCATGTTGACAATTCAGTTTCATTTATAAAATTATGTTTCATAAATGATTAGGAAAGTTATTTGGTAGATTCGGTAAATCCAAATCCAAACACTCTTGTATATTTAGTTTCATACAGGGAGAATGTTGGAAATATTTCAAGAGTATAAGACAATTTTATAGCCTAAACAATAAAGTATATCAAGTATAAGGATCATATATAAGTCAAACAATAAGAATATGATCAACACGGGTGAAACAGGAAGCAACACGGGTCGTGTTGTCTTCCAGAGAGCAAGGAAATCATTCCTGGGCTCAACACGGGTCGTGTTGGAACAACACGCGTCGTGTTGAACCCAACACGGACCGTGTTGATCCAACACGGGTCGTGTTGAATGCCAAGATTGTTTTAAATGCTAACGGCTATATGATTTTGTGTAATTAGTGTTTGCTATCGCTATTAAGCACGATTATTATGATATTGCAACAGCTATATGACTTGACTTGGTCAAGGTCATATTAAGGGCATAATTTCATCATTAAGACTCTTGATTATCCTTTGACTAGGGTATCCTAAGTGGGTGGTATTCTCCTATAAATAGGAGACATCCTAGGCTATTTGAGACACACCATTCTAAGCTAATCACAACCTCATTCTTGTCTAGACTGCAGCTATACTTGAGTGATTCAAGTGAGAATCAATTTCTTGAGTGTTACAAGTGCTAAGTTTTATCCCTTTGAACATTTATGGTATAGTAAATAGTTCTTAAGGAAAGTGAGTACTAGGCCACGACTTTTAGCATTATCCAAGCGAGTTTCCATGGTTCTATATACCGTTTACTCCCTTTCCTCCAACATTCTTAAGAACTATTTAGTAATGGCCTCGCTACGTGATATGTCTAGCAATTTCCAAAAGCTAGAGCGCTTTGAAGGAGTGGATTTCCGACGTTGGCAAAGCAAGATGCATTTCTTGCTAACGACTCTCAATGTGGCATATGTGCTTAACATTGAGATCTTTCCCAAGGTGAACCAAGAACCTTCGGCTGAGAAGGTGACAACCGAGGAGTCTCCAAAAGAGGATGCAACCGGCAAGATTTCCACGGGAGATGGAAGCAACGATCAAGTAAAGGACAAGGTGTCCGTGGAAGATGTGGAGGCTACTCGGCAAAGGCTCAAGATGGAGAATGACGACTACATTTGTAGAGGATGCATTCTCAACGGGATGAGCGACACCCTCTTCGATGTATATCAACATGTGGAGACGGCAAAGAAGCTTTGGGAGAAGATTGAAGCTAAGTACATGTCGGAAGATGCGTCAAGTAAGAATTTTCTTGTTAGTCAATTCATGAAATTTAAGATGGATGATAATAGGAAAATTCTAGACCAATTCCATGAGATTCAACGTATTTTAAGTAACTTCAAGCAACACAATTTGAACATGGATGAAACCATAATCGTATCCTCTATTATTGACAAGCTACCTTCTTCTTGGAATGAAACTAAAAGGGCTCTCATGCACCAGAAAGAGGCTATGTCTCTTGAAGGTTTGGCTAACCATCTTCTGATTGAAGAGGAGTTACGCCTACAAGATGATACCAAAGAGCAATCTAAGGTCCATATGGTGAAAGAGAATAAGGGAAACAAGAATAAGAGCCACAACAAAACTAGCAAGCGAATTTAAAAGCCTAAGCAAGTTTGTTGGGAATGTGGCAAACCGGGACACACAAAGAGAGAGTGTTACCAATGGAAAAAGAAGCATGGTCTTTTGAACAAAGATACATCTAAGGGCAAGAGTAAGGAGAAGGAACCCAATTCCTTCGTGGCCATGATTAAGGATCATATTAACATGGTATCCATTGGTTGTTATGATTGGTACATAGACTCGGGTGCGTGAAGGCATGTTTGCATTGACAAGAGTTTATTCAAGACTCTCAAACCGACGGATGATGGTGTGAAACTCTACATGGGCAATAACCATCCGGTCAAAGTTGAAGGCATTGAGCAAGTGGAACCTGTTTTTACTTCCAGTAAATCTTTTCTTTTAAATGATGTGTATTTAGCTCCGGAAGTATGTAAGAAACTTGTATCCGGTTATCTCCTTAGCAAGTTTGGTTTTATGCAAGTTTATAATGGAGATAATTATGTACTTTCCAAGGGTGGGACTTTTGTAGGGAAGGGATATGCTTGTGGGGAGATGTTTAAATTGAATGCGAAAAGTAATAAAGATGGCATGATTTCCGCTTATATGCATGTGTCTACTTTGAATAAGTCCTTTCTATGGCATGCTAGATTAGGACATGTGAACTTTTCAAAGTTGAAATAAATGTTTAATCTTGATTTGATTCCTAAGTTGAATGATGACATAGAAAAGTGTAAAACATGCATGCTTAATAAAATCACCAATAGCTCATTCTCAAGTGTAAAAAGAACTTCTAAATTGCGTGATTTAATTCTTAGTGATTTAGGAGATTTTCATAGTACACCTTCAGTAGGTGGTAAGAAGTATTATGTGACATTCATTGATGATTATTCTAGATATTGTCAAGTTTATCTTTTGAATTCTAAAGATGAAACACTTGAAAAGTTTAGAGTTTACAAAACTAGAAGTGAACTTCAATGTGAGACCTTGATTAAAACTTTAAAATCCGATAGGGGAGGGGAATATTATGATCCAAAGTTTTTCCAAGAAACGGGCATTGTTCATGAGACAACCGCTCCGTATGCACCACAACAAAATGAGGTTGCGGAAAGGAAAAATAGAACTTTAAAAGAAATGGTGAATTCTATGTTGTCAAACTCCGGTTTAAGTAATGGATTTTGGGGTGAAGCCATGTTAACGGCTTGTTATATTTTGAATAGAGTTCCATTCAAAGGGAATTCTAGTACCCTATATGAGTTATGGAACAAAAGAAAGCCAAGTCTTAAGTATTTTAAGATTTGGGGTTGTAGGGCTATTGTAAGAGTCCCGGAACCTAAGAAAAGAAAATTAGGTGAAAGAGGAATTAAGTGCATCTTTATAGGCTATGCTCAAGATAGCAAAGCTTATAGGTTTTTGGTAGTTGAGCCAAATGAGTACATTTCGGTGAATACCGTAATGGAATCAATAGATGCAATTTTTTATGAGACTAGGTTCTCTTCAATTCCTAGACCTAAAGAAATAATTCAAGATATTGTTCCTCTAATTGAGCCTCAAGATGAAAATCATGAGGGTATATCCATATAAGATGATCTTCCAACTCATGAGGTTATTCATGATGAATAAGATGAAAGTATTGAGTTAAGAAGGAGTAAAAGATCGTGGAAACCAAAAGACTTTGGTTCGGACTTCTATGTTTATTTAGTAAAAGGTTCAAGGGACTCAGTTGAAAGTGAGACCCTATGTATGTACAACATAGATAAGGATCCTAAAACTTTTAAAGAAGCTATGCAATCTCATGATGCTTCTTTATGGAAAGAAGCGGTACAAGATGAGATTGATTCAATAATGGAAAACAATGTTCGGATATTGGTTGACCTTCCTCCGGAAAGTAAACCAATTACCTCTAAGTGGATCTTTAAAAGGAAAAGGAAAGTAGATGGTACCGTTGAGAGGTATAAAGCTCGATTGGTTGTAAGGGGCTTTACTCAAAAGTATGGTATTGACTACTTTGATACATATGCACCGGTGGCTAGGATAGCTTCAATACGTGTATTGTTAGCTTTAGCTACCATCCGTAAGCTAGTTATCCATCAAATGGATGTCAAAACGGCATTCTTAAATGGAGAACTAGAAGAGGAGGTGTATATGGAACAACCCGAAGGGTTTGTTGTTGAAGGTCAAGAAAAGAAAGTTTGTAAACTTATAAGGTTCTTATATGGACTTAAGCAAGCACCTAAGCAATGGCATCAAAAATTCTATGAAGTAGTGCTTTCAAGTGGTTATAAGATCAATGAATCAGATAAGTGCATATACTCTAAGTTTAAGAATGGAAAAGGGGTGATTATATGCCTATACGTTGATGACATGTTGATCTTCGGGACCGACATGGAACAAGTTAATAAGACCAAAGAATTTCTATCCTCAAAGTTCTCTATGAAGGACATGGGTGAAGCGGATGTAATTCTTGGTATTAAGATCATTAGAAATAATGATAAGATAAGTTTATCTCAAGAGCATTACATTGAGAAAATATTGAATAAGTTTGGAGGTGATAAGTTATATCCAGCAGTAACTCCATATGATTCAAATAAGAAACTAGAGAAAAATTTGGGTTCTCCGATTAATCAACTTGAGTATGCTAAGTTGATTGGAAGTCTCATGTATGCTATGACAAGTACAAGGCCAGACATTGCTTATGCAATTGGCATGTTAAGTAGGTTTACAAGTAATCCGAGTAATATGCATTGGTTTGCAATTCGGAGAGTATTAAGATATTTAGCTGGTACTAAAAGTTATCAACTTACATATAAAGGAGAACCTTCGGTATTAGAAGGATACTCGGACGCGAATTGGATTAATAAAGGAGATTTCTACTCTACCATAGCGAACTCCACTATGTCTTCAGAATTAGTGTCATTATATGCTGCTCGTAAGGAAGCGGAATGGTTAAGGAACTTATTATTGGAAATACCGGTTTGGTATAAGCCAATGGATCCTATCTCAATTCATTGTGATAGCAAGTCTACTCTTGATGTAGTATATAGTCATGTTTACAATGGAAAGTCAAGGCATATTGGTTTAAGACATGCGTATGTACATCAACTTATAAGAGATGGTGTGGTGACTCTAAGTTATGTGAAATCAAAAGAAAATATAGTCGATTCTTTAACTAAAGGATTGACTAAAGATTTTATAATAAGTACTTCAAAGAGGATGGGTTGTAGCTCAATGAACTACTAATCACAACAAAGACTCAACTTTACGAATTGGAATACCACCAATTTCTAAAGTTCAAATGAATACGGAGTTGTTTAAGTTAGTAGGAAGTATCGTTTTTTCCCAAGGTCAAGTGATGCTTAGAAATCGGTAATGGTAAGAGGTTGAGTATTAGTACTCTTAATGGACTTTGTGAAAAGCCTAATTACAGGGGTGGTATAATTACAAAGTCTACCTATGTAAGTGTAATGTGTGGGCGCACAAAGGAACTATGAGCTGAAGTTCCGAAACACTTATGAAGGATAAGGACACAAGTCCGGATAATAGCGTCAAGGTATTTACACTCAAGATTTAAAATATATGTGTGTTATGAGTATAGTTGATCAATATAAATCCAAAGTTCAAAGCTATGTCTACTTTGTGATTTGGATTCAATTTTGGCTCATATACACTAATTGAAAAGTTCAAAGAGTAATCTACTTTTCATTAGGCATATGTTTTATGGATCCTCTGGTGATTATAAGTTAAGATTTATCTCAAATAGCGGGGGTATAAGCTCCTTAAGAAAAGTTATTTCAAGGGTTTTTACATACTCTTGAAATAGCGGGAGATTGTTGGAAATATTTCAAGAGTATAAGACAATTATATAGCCTAAAGAATAAAGTATATCAAGTATAAGGATCATATATAAGTGAAACAATAAGAATATGATCAACACGGGTGAAACAGGAAGCAACACGGGTCGTGTTGTCTTCCAGAGAGCAAGGAAATCATTCATGGGCTCAACACGGGTCGTGTTGAACCCAACACGGACCGTGTTGATCCAACACGGGTTGTGTTGAATGCCAATATTGTTTTAAATGCTAACGGCTATATGATTTTATGTAATTTGTGTTTGATATCATTATTAAGCACGATTATTATGGGATTGCAACAGCTATATGACTTGACTTGGTCAACATCATATTAAGGGCATAATCTCATCATTAAGACTCTTGATTATCCTTTGACTAGGGTATCCTAAGTGGGTGGTATTCTCCTATAAATAGGAGACATTCTAGGCTATTTGAGACAGACCATTCTAAGCTAATCACAACCTCATTCTTGTCTAGACTGCAGCTATGTTTGAGTGATTCAAGTGAGAATCTCTTTCTTGAGTGTTACAGCTGCTAAGTTTTATACCTTTGAACATTTACGGTATAGTAAATAGTTCTTAAGGAAAGTTAATACTAGGTCACGACTCTTAGCGTTATCCAAGCGAATTTCCATTGTTCTATATACCGTTTACTCCCTTTCCTCCAACATTCTTAAGAACTATTTAGTAATGGCCTCGCTACGTGATATGTCTAGCAATTTCCAAAAGCTAGAGCGCTTTGAAGGAGTGGATTTCCGACGTTGGCAAAGCAAGATACATTTCTTGCTAACGACTCTCAATGTGGCATATGTGCTTAACATTGAGATCTTTCCCAAGGTGAACCAAGAACCTTCGGCCGAGAAGGTGACAACCGAGGAGTCTCCAAAAGAGGATGCAACCGGCAAGATTTCCACAGGAGATGGAAGCAACGATCAAGTAAAGGACAAGGTGTCCGTGGAAGATGTGGAGGCTACTCGGCAAAGGCTCAAGATGGAGAATGACGACTACATTTGTAGAGGATGCATTCTCAACGGGATGAGCGACACCCTCTTCGATGTATATCAACATGTGGAGACGGCAAAGAAGCTTTGGGAGAAGATTGAAGCTAAGTACATGTCGGAAGATGCGTCAAGTAAGAATTTTAAATTGAATGCGAAAAGTAATAAAGATGGCATGATTTCCGCTTATATGCATGTGTCTACTTTGAATAAGTCCTTTCTATGGCATGCTAGATTAGGACATGTGAACTTTTCAAAGTTGAAATAAATGTTTAATCTTGATTTGATTCCTAAGTTGAATGATGACATAGAAAAGTGTAAAACATGCATGCTTAATAAAATCACCAATAGCTCATTCTCAAGTGTAAAAAGAACTTCTAAATTGCGTGATTTAATTCTTAGTGATTTAGGAGATTTTCATAGTGCACCTTCAGTAGGTGGTAAGAAGTATTATGTGACATTCATTGATGATTATTCTAGATATTGTCAAGTTTATCTTTTGAATTCTAAAGATGAAACACTTGAAAAGTTTAGAGTTTACAAAACTAGAAGTGAACTTCAATGTGAGACCTTGATTAAAACTTTAAAATCCGATAGGGGAGGGGAATATTATGATCCAAAGTTTTTCCAAGAAACGGGCATTGTTCATGAGACAACCGCTCCGTATACACCACAAAAAAATGAGGTTGCGGAAAGGAAAAATAGAACTTTAAAAGAAATGGTGAATTCTATGTTGTCAAACTCCGGTTTAAGTAATGGATTTTGGGGTGAAGCCATGTTAACGGCTTGTTATATTGAATAGAGTTCCATTCAAAGGGAATTCTAGTACCCTATATGAGTTATGGAACAAAAGAAAGCCAAGTCTTATGTATTTTAAGATTTGGGGTTGTAGGGCTATTGTAAGAGTCCCGGAACCTAAGAAAAGAAAATTAGGTGAAAGAGGAATTGAGTGCATCTTTATAGGCTATGCTCAAGATAGCAAAGCTTATAGGTTTTTGGTAGTTGAGCCAAATGAGTACATTTCGGTGAATACCGTAATGGAATCAATAGATGCAATTTTTTATGAGACTAGGTTCTCTTCAATTCCTAGACCTAAAGAAATAACTCAAGATATTGTTCCTCTAATTGAGCCTCAAGATGAAAATCATGAGGGTATATCCATACAAGATGATCTTCCAACTCATGAGGTTATTCATGATGAATAAGATGAAAGTATTGAGTTAAGAAGGAGTAAAAGATCGAGGAAACCAAAAGACTTTGGTTCGGACTTCTATGTTTATTTAGTTGAAGGTTCAAGGGACTCAGTTGAAAGTGAGACCCTATGTATGTACAACATAGATAAGGATCCTAAAACTTTTAAAGAAGCTATGCAATCTCATGATGCTTCTTTATGGAAAGAAGCGGTACAAGATGAGATTGATTCAATAATGGAAAACAATGTTCGGATATTGGTTGACCTTCCTCCGGAAAGTAAACCAATTACCTCTAAGTGGATCTTTAAAAGGAAAAGGAAAGTAGATGGTACCGTTGAGAGGTATAAAGCTCGATTGGTTGTAAGGGGCTTTACTCAAAAGTATGGTATTGACTACTTTGATACATATGCACCGGTGGCTAGGATAGCTTCAATACGTGTATTGTTAGCTTTAGCTACCATCCGTAAGCTAGTTATCCATCAAATGGATGTCAAAACGGCATTCTTAAATGGAGAACTAGAAGAGGAGGTGTATATGGAACAACCCGAAGGGTTTGTTGTTGAAGGTCAAGAAAAGAAAGTTTGTAAACTTATAAGGTTCTTATATGGACTTAAGCAAGCACCTAAGCAATGGCATCAAAAATTCTATGAAGTAGTGCTTTCAAGTGGTTATAAGATCAATGAATCAGATAAGTGCATATACTCTAAGTTTAAGAATGGAAAAGGGGTGATTATATGCCTATACGTTGATGACATGTTGATCTTCGGGACCGACATGGAACAAGTTAATAAGACCAAAGAATTTCTATCCTCAAAGTTCTCTATGAAGGACATGGGTGAAGCGGATGTAATTCTTGGTATTAAGATCATTAGAAATAATGATAAGATAAGTTTATCTCAAGAGCATTACATTGAGAAAATATTGAATAAGTTTGGAGGTGATAAGTTATATCCAGCAGTAACTCCATATGATTCAAATAAGAAACTAGAGAAAAATTTGGGTTCTCCGGTTAATCAACTTGAGTATGCTAAGTTGATTGGAAGTCTCATGTATGCTATGACAAGTACAAGGCCAGACATTGCTTATGCAATTGGCATGTTAAGTAGGTTTACAAGTAATCCGAGTAATATGCATTGGTTTGCAATTCGGAGAGTATTAAGATATTTAGCTGGTACTAAAAGTTATCAACTTACATATAAAGGAGAACCTTGGTATTAGAAGGATACTTTGACGAATTGGATTAATAAAGGAGATTTCTACTCTACCATAGCGAACTCCACTATGTCTTCAGAATTAGTGTCATTATATGCTGCTCGTAAGGAAGCGGAATGGTTAAGGAACTTATTATTGGAAATACCGGTTTGGTATAAGCCAATGGATCCTATCTCAATTCATTGTGATAGCAAGTCTACTCTTGATGTAGTATATAGTCATGTTTACAATGGAAAGTCAAGGCATATTGGTTTAAGACATGCGTATGTACATCAACTTATAAGAGATGGTGTGGTGACTCTAAGTTATGTGAAATCAAAAGAAAATATAGTCGATTCTTTAACTAAAGGATTGACTAAAGATTTTATAATAAGTACTTCAAAGAGGATGGGTTGTAGCTCAATGAACTACTAATCACAACAAAGACTCAACTTTACGAATTGGAATACCACCAATTTCTAAAGTTCAAATGAATACGGAGTTGTTTAAGTTAGTAGGAAGTATCGTTTTTTCCCAAGGTCAAGTGATGCTTAGAAATCGGTAATGGTAAGAGGTTGAGTATTAGTACTCTTAATGGACTTTGTGAAAAGCCTAATTACAGGGGTGGTATAATTACAAAGTCTACCTATGTAAGTGTAATGTGTGGGCGCACAAAGGAACTATGAGCTGAAGTTCCGAAACACTTATGAAGGATAAGGACACAAGGCCGGATAATAGCGTCAAGGTATTTACACTCAAGATTTAAAATATATGTGTGTTATGAGTATAGTTGATCAATATAAATCCAAAGTTCAAAGCTATGTCTACTTTGTGATTTGGATTCAATTTTGGCTCATATACACTAATTGAAAAGTTCAAAGAGTAATCTACTTTTCATTAGGCATATGTTTTATGGATCCTCTGGTGATTATAAGTTAAGATTTATCTCAAATAGCGGGGGTATAAGCTCCTTAAGAAAAGTTATTTCAAGGGTTTTTACATACTCTTGAAATAGCGGGAGATTGTTGGAAATATTTCAAGAGTATAAGACAATTATATAGCCTAAAGAATAAAGTATATCAAGTATAAGGATCATATATAAGTGAAACAATAAGAATATGATCAACACGGGTGAAACAGGAAGCAACACGGGTCGTGTTGTCTTCCAGAGAGCAAGGAAATCATTCATGGGCTCAACACGGGTCGTGTTGAACCCAACACGGACCGTGTTGATCCAACACGGGTTGTGTTGAATGCCAATATTGTTTTAAATGCTAACGGCTATATGATTTTATGTAATTAGTGTTTGATATCATTATTAAGCACGATTATTATGGGATTGCAACAGCTATATGACTTGACTTGGTCAACATCATATAAAGGGCATAATCTCATCATTAAGACTCTTGATTATCCTTTGACTAGGGTATCCTAAGTGGGTGGTATTCTCCTATAAATAGGAGACATCCTAGGCTATTTGAGACAGACCATTCTAAGCTAATCACAACCTCATTCTTGTCTAGACTGCAGCTATACTTGAGTGATTCAAGTGAGAATCAATTTCTTGAGTGTTACAAGTGCTAAGTTTTATCCCTTTGAACATTTATGGTATAGTAAATAGTTCTTAAGGAAAGTTAATACTAGGCCACGACTCTTAGCGTTATCCAAGCGAGTTTCCATTGTTCTATATACCGTTTACTCCCTTTCCTCCAACATTCTTAAGAACTATTTAGTAATGGCCTCGCTACGTGATATGTCTAGCAATTTCCAAAAGCTAGAGCGCTTTGAAGGAGTGGATTTCCGACGTTGGCAAAGCAAGATACATTTCTTGCTAACGACTCTCAATGTGGCATATGTGCTTAACATTGAGATCTTTCCCAAGGTGAACCAAGAACCTTCGGCCGAGAAGGTGACAACCGAGGAGTCTCCAAAAGAGGATGCAACCGGCAAGATTTCCACAGGAGATGGAAGCAACGATCAAGTAAAGGACAAGGTGTCCGTGGAAGATGTGGAGGCTACTCGGCAAAGGCTCAAGATGGAGAATGACGACTACATTTGTAGAGGATGCATTCTCAACGGGATGAGCGACACCCTCTTCGATGTATATCAACATGTGGAGACGGCAAAGAAGCTTTGGGAGAAGATTGAAGCTAAGTACATGTCGGAAGATGCGTCAAGTAAGAATTTTCTTGTTAGTCAATTCATGAAATTTAAGATGGATGATAATAGGAAAATTCTAGACCAATTCCATGAGATTCAACGTATTTTAAGTAACTTCAAGCAACACAATTTGAACATGGATGAAACCATAATCGTATCCTCTATTATTGACAAGCTACCTTCTTCTTGGAATGAAACTAAAAGGGCTCTCATGCACCAGAAAGAGGCTATGTCTCTTGAAGGTTTGGCTAACCATCTTCTGATTGAAGAGGAGTTACGCCTACAAGATGATACCAAAGAGCAATCTATGGTCCATATGGTGCAAGAGAATAAGGGAAACAAGAATAAGAGCCACGACAAAACTAGCAAGCGAATTCAAAAGCCTAAGCAAGTTTGTTGGGAATGTGGCAAACCGGGACACACAAAGAGAGAGTGTTACCAATGGAAAAAGAAGCATCGTCTTTTGAACAAAGATACATCTAAGGGCAAGAGTAAGGAGAAGGAACCCAATTCCTTCGTGGCCATGATTAAGGATCATATTAACATGGTATCCATTGGTTGTTATGATTGGTACATAGACTCGAGTGCGTGAAGGCATGTTTGCATTGACAAGAGTTTATTCAAGACTCTCAAACCGACGGATGATGGTGTAAAACTCTAGATGGGAAATAACCATCCGGTCAAAGTTGAAGGCATTGGGCAAGTGGAACCTGTTTTCGCTTTCGGTAAATCTTTGCTTTTAAATGATGTGTATTTAGCTCCGGAAGTATGTAAGAATCTTGTATCCGGTTATCTCCTTAGCAAGTTTGGTTTTATGCAAGTTTATAATGGAGATAGTTATGTACTTTCCAAGGGTGGGACTTTTGTAGGGAAGGGATATGCTTATGGGGAGATGTTTAAATTGAATGCGAAAAGTAATAAAGATGGCATGATTTCCGCTTATATGCATGTGTCTACTTTGAATAAGTCTTTTCTATGGCATGCTAGATTAGGACATGTGAACTTTTCAAAGTTGAAATAAATGTCTAATCTTGATTTGATTCCTAAGTTGAATGATGACAAAGAAAAGTGTAAAACATGCATGCTTAATAAAATCACCAAAAGCTCATTCTCAAGTGTAAAAAGAACTTATAAATTGCTTGATTTAATTCATTGTCATTTGGAGATTTTCGTAGTACACCTTCAGTAGGTGGTAAGAAGTATTAAGAGACATTCATTGATGATTATTCTAGATATTGTCAAGTTTATCTTTTGAATTCTAAAGATGAAACACTTGAAAAGTTTAGAGTTTACAAAACTAGAAGTGAACTTTAATGTGAGACCTTGATTAAAACTTTAAAATCCGATAGGGGAGGGGAATATTATGATCCAAAGTTTTTCCAAGAAACGGGCATTGTTCATGAGACAACCGCTCCGTATACACCACAAAAAAATGAGGTTGCGGAAAGGAAAAATAGAACTTTAAAAGAAATGGTGAATTCTATGTTGTCAAACTCCGGTTTAAGTAATGGATTTTAGGGTGAAGCCATGTTAACGACTTGTTATATTTTGAATAGAGTCCATTCAAAGGGAATTCTAGTACCCCGTATGAGTTATGGAACAAAAGAAAGCCAAGTCTTATGTATTTTAAGATTTGGGGTTGTAGGGCTATTGTAAGAGTCCCGGAACCTAAGAAAAGAAAATTAGGTGAAAGAGGAATTGAGTGCATCTTTATAGGCTATGCTCAAGATAGCAAAGCTTATAGGTTTTTGGTAGTTGAGCCAAATGAGTACGGTGAATACCGTAATGGAATCAATAGATGCAATTTTTTATGAGACTAGGTTCTCTTCAATTCCTACACCTAAAGAAATAACTCAAGATATTGTTCCTCTAATTGAGCCTCAAGATGAAAATCATGAGGGTATATCCATACAAGATGATCTTCCAACTCATGAGGTTATTCATGATGAAGAAGATGAAAGTATTGAGTTAAGAAGGAGTAAAAGATCGAGGAAACCAAAAGACTTTGGTTCGGACTTCTATGTTTATTTAGTAGAAGGTTCAAGGGACTTAGTTGAAAGTGAGACTCTATGTATGTACAACATAGATAGGGATCCTAAAACTTTTAAAGAAGCTATGCAATCTCATGATGCTTCTTTATGGAAAGAAGCGGTACAAGATGAGATTGATTCAATAATGGAAAACAATGTTCGGATATTGGTTGACCTTCCTCCGGAAACTTGGTCAAGGTCATATTAAGGGCATAATCTCATCATTAAGACTCTTGATTATCCTTTGACTAGGGTATCCTAAGTGGGTGGTATTCTCCTATAAATAGGAGACATCCTAGGCTATTTGAGACACACCATTCTAAGTTAATCGCAACCTCATTCTTGTCTAGATTGCAGCTATGCTTGAGTGATTTAAGTGAGAATCTATTTCTTGATTGTTACAAGTGCTAAGTTTTATTCTTTTGAACATTTACGGTATAGTAAATAGTTCTTAAGGAAAGTGAATATTAGGCCACGACTTTTAGCATTATCCAAGCGAGTTTCCATTGTTCTATATTTCGTTTACTCCCTTTCCTCCAACAGAGAATATGTTACCACGTTTAAGATTTCTAAAAACACACGTCAACTCGCAATAAAATTAAGTCTTCGAATTTAATCATTCCTCACTTAGAATGATGACTGAAAGAACATTTTGACAGTTTAAAAACACTTGAAAGATATTGAAATACATAATGTCTCAATTCTCAAGTACCTAAACTACGATAATTCCATGTAATTATAGTGAGTCTCATATTACATCATCGAAATGCATCACCAACAAATATTGTATGTAACTATTTACTACATTACAATCTATAATACCGGTAGGAGAAAAGCAATGAATGGATTTGGGAAGATTGTTTGAAAACAATAAGTCAAGAATGCAACTAAAATACTAATTAAATGAATTTATCTAGAATAATGTGGTTTAACATGATTGTCATGGCGTGGCAACCATCGCCCTAAAACTGACTTTGTGCCCCTATTTGTACACCAAAGACACCTGAGCAATCGCTCTCCAAGGTCATATAACATGTTAATGCAATCCACGTAGTCCAAATACTAGTCAATTTAAAATGAAAAGGTGTTTGCATGTCCAATAATATAGAGAGAATCTAGAGAGAGAGAGAGAGGGGAGTTGTGGTCCATTGCCATGACAAACAAAAGCAATACAAGTACCATGGATTGAGTCACTGAGCGTGTTCCACCTCCTTCGTCACAAGTGCAGCAAATCTGCAATTGAAAGCTAAAAAACTCCTTCATGAGATGGAAAGAACTCAGGGAAAATGGGGTGGAGGTTCGGTTTTCATTGGTAACCTGCCAGAGAAGATTGACAAGTATGGACTTACTGGGGTGTTTAGGAGATTTGGGAGGATAAGAGATGTCTACATCCCACGGAGGAGAGGAGTATGGGGGAGGTTTGGATTCATTCACTTCTGGAACAAGGAGGATGCGGAAAGGAGTATCCAACTGATGGGAGGCAGGATGATAAGAGGAATGAAGGTGCGTGTAAAATGGGCCAGAGAAAGAGTTGTTAGAAAAACCGGCACGAGGAGATTGAAGCAGATATGGGTTCCGAAGAAAGCTGTGCGGAATGAGGGTGAAATGATTGGGAAGTTAACGTCAATTGAGGGAAGCAGAAATGAAGAGTTTGAGGAGTGGCTAAGCAGAAGCATCGTGTGCACAAGTCCAGAACCAAGGAATTTGGAGACTTTGGCGTCGAGCATTACATACAACTTTGGTCCTGTGTCTAAAATTACTGCTTTAAGTGCAGTTAAGTTTATTATTACGCTGCCATCTGAAGAAGAAAGGGAGGAAGTCTTAAGGAACACTACGGAGTTGGAACAATGGTTCACTGATGTTAGAAAATGGACGAGGTATGAAACAAGTGAAACCAGAAGGGTATGGATTGAAGTCCATGGAGTTCCTCCCCATGGATAGAGCTTAGAAAATTTTGAGAGATGTCTTCAACCTTGGGGAAAGGTGGTGTCCTTGGGAGAATCCATTATCAACACTGAGCAATTTGAAACAATGAGGGTAATGATCGTCACGGATACATTCAAAAGAATCGAGTGAGAACTATGCCTAAACATTGACAATTGCTCGTATCGGATCTTCGTCAAGGAAATTTTCTCAGTGTTCCAACCATCATACAAATCGATGCACCAGAATGGCATGGCTACAACACCATCGACAATCCAACTTTCCAAATCTTGAATCAGGAAGAAAATGAAGTTGAAGTCGTACAGGAAACGGATGCAAAAACCCAGGAACCTGAAAAGTCACTGTGCAGGGAGGTTGAAGATGAACAGTCTGTGGAGGTTTGTTGGCCAGGTAAAAATGCTGAACCAAAACAAGCATGCGTCTTGGGAAGGCAAGATATAATAATTGACATAGTAAACCAAGACTTGGTTTGGAGAGAGTAAATGATCAAGTTCAAGCATTGAGGAAAGAGGTATCTTGGAGACTGGTTTCACAGACTGAGGAGTTTGAAAACCAGAATATAGAAGAATCATTGAATACAACAAGAGATCATGAGTCCCTCCATTTGGAAGGCGTGGGTTCGTTAAAATTGATTGATGTTCCGGTGAACAAGAACCGAGAAGAGATACCTTCCCAATACAATGAAGTGCAAGTAGATGTAGTAAATGAAGGAAATGAAGGAGACCTGAGCATCCAAGATACGACACTATTGAGTAAAGCAAATAAAATACTGGCAAAGAAACAAGTGGTCCTTGGAGGTGATGTAGGATTGAAGATTAAAGGGAACCAAAAAAAGGCAGTCAAATATTTGTTAAATAAGTCAAAGAGGGAAGAGCAAGAAGCAAAGAAGAAAGCAAGGGTGACAAAGAAGGCAATTTGTGAAGAAATACATACGGAGAGTGTAAGCATCTCTTTCTAAATGTGAATTGGGGCAGGAACGTAAGGGGTCGTTGAACAGCAGAGAAGAGGAGACATATAAAGGACCTCGTCAGATAGGGGAGATTAAGTATTATGGGCTTGGTGGAAGCATAGTATGATCAGTTTCATCAGGGAAGCATAAGGCAAGTGTGCGGTAATCAGAAGGTAAATTATGCTGATGTTAAGGCACAGGGGTGGTATGGAGGATTGATAATGGTGTGGGATGAGGACAATTTTGAGTGCTCTGACTTAAAAATTAAAAAAGGGTCAACGATGGATGTGCATTCAAGGGACTTTTATAGAAGACAAGTTGGAGTGTGAAACGATTCGGGCAGTCAGATGGTGAGTTGTAAAATGGACGATCCTGTGGAAAGAGAAGGTGGAGTATAGCCCAAAATCCATTGCCCTGCATTTCAGTGTTGTTCACCAAATTTTTCAGCAAGGGGGCCATCGTTTGGGGGTTGAGTATAGATGCGAGTTTTTCAGAAAAATCAACAACAGGAGGTTTATTGTGTTTTGTGCTGTATTTTGTTATGCTCAAATTCGGTTTCACAGTGTAATAGTGGAGGTTGTAAGCTGTGGTTTTTATTTTGCTCATGTGCTTTTGTGGCCTGCAGCCTGGTCCATGGAAGTGGGCTTTGTTTTGGGCTGGGGCTGTTGGAACTTTGCCCTGTTTTCTGGGTTTTTAATAATCAAAAAAAAAAAAAAGGTCATATAACATGTTGTCCGAATGACATGCTAGAGCGAACAATTGTGAGAGTGGTGGATCTAAGATTCAATGTCAATTCTGTAAGATAATTTCCATAAAAAAATTGAACACAAATAAACGCTAAATAAACGTCAAAATTAATATAACTCGAGAAAATTTGATCATATTGATTTAATCACAAAAATCTAATTTATAAATTTCAACTAAATATGATAATAATTTCAATTAAGATGAAAGAGTATAATTCGATTTATAAGTGTACAAACAATAGTTTAACAAAATTTGACACATACAAGTGATACAACAAGCAATTAAGTGAATTAACAAACCCTAATTTGATCATATTCACTTAATCACATAAATCTAATTCATAAATTGCAACCAAGTATGAGAATAAACTCAATAAAGAGGAAATAGTAACTTGAGAAAATAATAATAGAGTGACTTAAATTGCAATTCAATAACGGAGTTAGGGTTAGAGAGATTGAAAGGAATGCTTTGTAGGTGTGAGTGAAAAAAAGGGTTTAAATTGTCAAAAGTCGTGTTTGGCACTGGCGCAATGCTAAGTATTTATATGTATCTACCGCAGTGTCGCTTATGTAAATTAAAAAAACCCAAACAGCTACAATAAAAGGGGTATTGAGAATAAACTCAATAAAGAGGAAAATAGTAACTTGAGAAAAGAATAATAGAGTGACTTAAATTGCAATTCAATAACGGAGTTAAGGTTAGAGAGATTGAAGGGATTGCTTTGTAGGTGTGAGTGAAAAAAAGGGTTTAAACTGTCAAAAGTCGGGTTTGGCACTGGCGCAATGCTAAGTATTTATATGTATCTACAGCAGTGCCACTTATGTAAATTAAAAAAACCCAAACAGCTATAATAAAAGGGATAGAGTGCCAAGGATTGAACCCGTGACCAACATGATAAATGTGCTCATATTCTTTACACATGCAGGTACCAACAATCTAAACAACCTTTCTAATTCTATTTGGTGTCAAACAGTATATAATCTAAACATTTTTTTCTTTTTTTCTGAACTGAATTTTTTTAAAAAAATTTGGTGGTGTCAATTGACACCACTCCTTCCTATGTGGATCCGCCCCTAACTGTGAGGAACTTCCAAAAATACCCTGAAAATGATGGGTTTGAGGGCATAACGATAGATGAGTATTAGTATTGTTGTGTGTAAAAATGAAAGTATAATGCTCGATTTATATATGAGCAAAAAGTGACAAAGGTAATAATCTTATCAAATGATATAGCCAGTGGATTGGAGATATTTACGCAATCCGTTATTTATGATACAATTAAGGTAGTAATACTTTTTCTTGACAATTATTTAAGGGAGTAATAGTCTTCAAGCGTGATTAACACCATTTACCTTTGAAGAATTTAAAAATGAAATATGTAAAAGCTTGACAAATTATATATGGCATAAAAAAAATCTAGTTTGGATCAAGTGTGTACTATGAATATGATTTCTTAAAGCATCTACAATGGTGAGTTTTAATTCGGCTCACTACTGACGTGACATGAAACGAGAACGGAATGAGGTCGTATAGGTCATTTCAGTGGTGAGAATGAGACTCGTCTCGCGAGAATCTCGCTTTCAAACTCGCGAGATGAGTTTGAAAGCGAGTTTAAAATATTAATATTTTAATCATATTTTTTCTCTTTCCTCCTCCACCTCAATTTTTTATCAATATAACCAAATTAATTATATTCTTATGTGGGACCGATTTACTTTTTTTAATTAATATGAGTCAAACTCATTCTCACCATTGGAAAGCTATCTAAATAAAAGGTTAAATTTTGACTCTTCCACAAATTTCACGTCATACAATTAGTCAAACTCAAACTTACCATTGCGGGTGTTCTAAGGTTCATAAAAATTGTAAACCATATCCGACCAAGATTTTTGGCTAACCAACACTTGAATGTATAAATTATAACAACCAATTAACTGTATTTTCGGTTCAGTTAACTTCTTATTAGGTTCAGTTTACGACTAACAACGGTTAGTAACACGATTCTTTTTATTTGAACGGGAGCCAAAAAATCAAAAACAAAAATATAAAATAGGAATTGGTTAACCATGGATAACTACATCTCAAAGATCGTTAATTGTAATTGAACAATTTCGCTAACCTTACCGCTAAAATGTTTTTAAAAAAATACAATTAACCGACTATTCCGGTGCAATTTCCGAGTTCAATTTTTCTTAGACAACCCCAATTTTTATATAATCGTATACAAGATTTAAACGGTAAGTAAAAACATCATCGAAATGTTTGTAAATTGTACTAATTTATACTTGCATTATCTCACCTTCATCAAGCTGCATAAACTTGTACTTACCTGCACCAACTTGTATCTACTTACTTGAATATGCACTTTTCTAAATGGCTTAAAGAATACGCCCAAGGGTGAGTCTGGTTTGTTACGACTAAATTTTTGACAGTTTTAAATCGGTTGACCGATTTTAACATTAATTGAGCGATTTATACAGTTTAGTTCATCAATTAACCATAACCGTTTATTAAATTTTGCATTATTACATATCTACTCTTTTTTCATAAACAATGAAACATTACCTAGAAAGGAACCCTCCTATTATCCAACACAAACACCCCTGGCAATAGTGGTATGTTCAAATCCATCATAATTCTAACCCTCGGCTTCTCACTAATCCAATCCCTTTCCCAGCAAACCCAACACTACAAAAAAAAGGCTTTTGCTAATGGCTTATCTGTTGGCAAAAGTACAATATCTGTTGGTAAAAGGTTTTACCAACATATAATTATCGAACAAATTAGGATTTTACCCATTGAGGTTTAATGAAAGTGGAATTTTACCCCTAAGGTTTGGGGAATTAGGTTTATCCTACTTGAAGTTTGCACCTTTTATTATTTTACTCCTTTTTCGGTGAATGACAATTTTACCCCTGTAGGATAATATGAAAAGTCTAAAATAACCCTTATTAAAAATATGAAAAGACAACTTTACCTCTCCAAAAAATTAATCAGTTAGTTTCAAAAAGAAATGAAAGGGGAATTGAACGAAAATAACCCTAACTTAAACCCTAATTTGAACAAAATTTGACTGGCTATAAAAATCTTAAATCAAGTAAGAGTGACAGAACAATTGATCGAAAAAAGGGATACCTTCATATGAATATGCAACAGACATTGAGAATTAATGAAAGAGGAATTCACAATTGCAATATTCTGGAAAATTAGAGAGGAAATACGAAAAAAAAAGGATGAAGGACAATCGTGTTATGGAGAATAAGAGGAAGAAGGCAGAGTGAAGGGACCAAGGACACAAGGGTGAGGTCATAAATTTATGTTAAGGGCAATTTTGTCAATTAACATTAATTTTATCAATAATTTAATCTTTAATACAAAGGTTAGGTGGGTTAATTATTAGTTGATTCAAACTTAAGATAGGATAAAACTAATTCTCAAAACCTTGGGGCTAAAATCCTACTTTCATAAAGCTTCAATGGATAAAAACCTAATTAGTTCTATAATTATCTATCACTAGCTTGTTGAAAATAAACCTGATTGTAAAAGTATTACTAACACATATTGCGTTCTGTTGGTATTGTTGAATAATGCCAACAGTTTTGTTCTGTTGTTGTTGGGAAGTTTATACCAACAGTTAATGTTTGTCGTAGATAAGTCACATATACCAACAAATGTAAATGTCGGGAAATGTATTTCTAGATAGTAAAAATATTACCTACACACTTTATCTGTTGTAGTACATTTTTCGTCAAATTTCATAGACATTGTCCAACTAATACATTTGTTGGTAATACAATTGGTGCAATTTTAAAACAAAAATATCTATTGAAAATAGTAAAGATAGTCGTATGTAATATATAAATATGTCATTACAACATGTTGTACCTGTTGTACACAAATAATTATTTTAGTTAAAATATAAAAAAAAACCTTAATTTTATTCATTGAATGTTCTAAATTGTAAAATAATACATAATGTCTAAGTTGAAATTTCACTTAATGAACTGCAAACCACCAAATCGAATTTGCTAATATTCAAGAGTAATATGGTAAACCTGAATCTCATATTCCTCATTTACATTTTCTTCAACAATGTTTTCGTATATTCATCGACATCATTTTCAAATAAATTGCGAAGACCTTCCAGTGTCTCCTGCGAATTTGCAAGAAGTCAAATTCATAATTATAATAAATATAGACATTAAGCAAACAATGGTACAAAAGACATATTTATACAAAGCTTACAAGAACACAAACAGAACTTTTACAAGCAAAGATATTCATGCTAAAATTCATGTTATATGGGACCCGAAATGAATAATTATTTAGCACCAAAACCCTATTGCCCCACAGAAAAAGAAGTAAACATGCAAAAGCTTAAGGAGTTCTTTGTTTTTATAAGTGATCGACCAATAATCGAGTTGTTGAATTTGTTTAAAAGACCTAATTTTCAGTATCTTCCAAACTCTTGGCATCACACCTGTCATTGAACGTTATTAACTGTATCAGTAATAGGAGGCTTACATCCTAGCAAGAATGCATACTGTTTGGTGAGCCTTACCTAAGAAGCTCAGCAGTCTTACCATCAGAAAAGGACAGTTTAACCATCAGAAAAAATATATGTTACTAGCAATTTGTTAGCAAAAGCCTCTTTTTTAACAAACTCCAAAATCTCCCCCACAACTTCGATAATTTTAAATATGGCAATTCGAATTCTATGCCTAAACGGTAAGCACTCTAATTGTATCAACACGACATGTTATGAAAGTCCATTTGGTCTGGATTACCATTCGCACCACATAATTTTAACACCAACAAAGACCCCCTCACAGAAATGCCGTGAGCCTTTAACACCACATACACATCTTCCATTATAGCACACTAAAAAGAAAACATCGAACCATCCCTTCCAAAGGGCCTAACAATAACATCATCCTGAAGACCCCAAGCATTATTAATCTTTCATTAGGAGACCAAAGCTTTGGGTCAAAAAACTTACCCAAAAAAGTTTGGTTCCATTATGCCATAACCTCAGATGAGTTGCTTGAGTTTTTGCATTAGGCCTTGGCAGACACAGGACAGCTAAGACCCTCCGTAGGGTTTGAATTTTGAGACGAAGAGAAAAAAAGTCTCCATCATCCTTATGTTTTTCTTGCGCTTTCTGTGTGGGGAATATATTTTTGTCTTGAACACATAGTTCAATCCTACAACACATTAAATAAAAAAATAAAATAAAATAAATCAAGGTCGAAAAGCTACTTCCAAACCCTAACATGCCAGAGCATTAACTCTGCAATAACTCCCTTTTCTAGATCGCCAAAACTGGATTGTAGGAACAAAAGCTTAAATCTCGTGCAGCCCCTATACATAGAAGTACTACCTCCGTCCCAGAATGTTTGTCCGTTGACTAAATTTTGGCTGTTAATTATTCACAAATTATAATGAATTAAAATATGAAATCACTACCATTAGAAAGATAATTTGCTAAAGATTACAATGAGGGTAATTTTATATTGTAACTCATTATAATTTTTGAGTAATCAACGGTCAAAATTTAGTCAACGGACAAATATTTTGGGACGGAGGTAATAATCTGTAAAACCCCGAAAAAATTCAAAGATGTTGACCGTGACGTCGTTAGTAAATTAGGTTTGACTTCGTTATTTATTATTATTCGTTTGTGTTTATTTTTGCTAACACTTGAGCTCGTAGGATCGTGAGAGACTAAGAAGGGTATATCGGTAGTTTCATGGGTTTAGTATTATTAGTTTTACTCTTTTTTATTATTATTATTATTACTATTAATATTATTGAGTTATGTGATTAATTTTGTGAATATTATTTGCTATGTGATTACTATTAATATTATTATTATTATTATTATTATTATTATTATTGCTATTATTATTATTATTATTAGTTGTCTTTAGAAAATCAGATTTTAATTGTTTTAGTGTTGGGTTGGGCTAAGATTAGGATTAGACTAATTGGGCCCTAATTAAGTGGGTAGTATAAAAACATTTTTCCCTCCCTCAAACCCTAATCTCTTCAAACCCTAACCCTAGCCTCCCTGTCCTCTCTCTCTCTTTCCCCCTCTCTCCCTCGTAGCCTCTTCCCACCGGCGTCGCGTCACTGCACGCCGCCATGCCGCAACCACCACCATCCTCCCTCCCTCTTTCGCTCTCTCTCTCTCTCTCTCTCTCTCTCTGACCGTGCTGCTCCGCCCAACGAGCCACCGCGTACCACCACCACCACTGCCAGTCACTCCCGCCGTCGCCTGAACCACAGGCGCCACCCCTCGCCGCCGGAGCCATCGCACGCCACCGGAACGCGCAAAGGGTCGCATTTGTTCTTATTCTTCTTTGTTGTGCATTCGACCGCCTGACACCGACCACCACCGGTGACTCATTGTTCGAACTGCCGCCGCTGCTCCCATTGTCGAACTGCGCCGAAAAAAAACCGTGCCCTAACCCTAAACGTAAACCCTAATTCTTTTTTTTGAAATATTTCTTTTCTCTTTTATTTTTTTTGTTTTCTGTTTTATTATTATTATTATTATTATTATTATTAGTATTATTGTTATTCTTGATTTAAATCTTGTAATTTGGGTAATTAGGGTGTAAATTTTACTAAGTTGTTATTTGTAATTAATTGTTCCTTTATTGTATTTTTACTTGTAATTTTCGTATAAATTATTACGTGTAATTTTATGTTCTAATTGGGTGTAGTAGGGCTTGTAATAGTTGTAGTAAAATTATTATTGTTCAATTGTTTGTTCTACTTTGTTTTCTTGTGAATCATGTTAAGCTTTTAGATAACATTATTATTGTATGCATGAATTCTTAAAGTTTAATTACTTGGATTAATTCTTGAATTATTAGTTAAGTTTTCACATATTCTTTAATTCAATCATGTTTAAATCTTGTTAAATAAGTTAGGTTGTTTGAATTACTAAAGTTCGATTCTTGTTTACTAATTTATATTCTTGATTGAATCTTGTAAAAAAAGAAGTTAGTTGTTAAGATTCTTGATTGGTAGTTTAAATATTTATATGTTCTTTAATTTTATTCACATGTTCTTTAAGACCTTTCTTGATTCTTGATTAAGAAATTCGTAGTTACTTTTATCTTTTATAATTCATATAGGTCAAGCACGTTTAGGATTATTAAAGTTATGTTTTTATGCATGATTAGGTTGTTGGTTATCAAAGTTCTATTCTTGTTTTATTAAGCAAGTAATTACATGTTTCTTTGGGTTGTGATATGTTATATCATGGTTAATGTTGTGTATAATTAAGTTAAATTGATTAAAGTTGGTTCTAGTGAGTTTTAATTTTAGAATTATGAAGTTGGACCATGGGTTGAGTTAGGTTAAAGACTTTTAACCTTAGTCACTGTTTTAGGCCCAAATTAGAACCCCGGGACCAAATGGTGAAGGTTAGAATCGAATTTATAAATTGAATAAGAACCGGGATCGGGACAGTTTCGTTAGTGTCTAAAGATCGGGCCACCACGGTTAGTGTAGTTGTCTTTTGATCGAACCCTTTGGACAGGAGCTTCCCTTAGATGTTAGCTTTAATAGGAACTTTGCGGAATGGACTTTGGAGTTGTATAGGTCGACTTTTACCCCGATTACTAGACCTAGGTCAGATCTGAACAGTTCGGGAAGATGACGGTTTTTGAGGACCTGAAAGCGTGTTTTGGGTCTTGAGTTCAACATAAACGTTTTAGTAGACATCCCAAGGTTTCCGAAAAGTCCAAAATCAGACCCATAGGATGTCGGGAAGTCAAGTTACGACCCTTTTTATGTGGATGCTGTAATCTGTTTTTGTTAATGTTTGTTATTAATAAAAGTGTTGTGGTGTGAAGTGATGTATTGAGCTGGTTATATGATTATTTGGAATGTATTAAATGTTTTAAAGTGTAAATTCATGATTGGTAGGAACCTATAGGGTTCCTAGGGGAGGGTTAGTTAGAAGGTAGTTAATACTAACTTCAAAGGGCGCGTTTTGATTAGAATAATTATTCTATTTTAGGCCCGAGCTAATTCGCGTCTTTAGTGAGCTCAAGTGTGTTCGTTTTTGCTGTGAAGTGAAGCTAACCAGGTAATGTCTATGCTCTAATCCCCACTGGGATGCTCTTTAGATGTGTTTTAATGTATTCTAATCTGTTTTGAGAATTGCATCCCGAAAGGGGACTTTTGTGGAAATGTGACCATCTGTTTTAGATAACTGTTTGTATTTGTGATTCTTTGATTTATTGAGTTGAGAAATCGTGATGGTATTTTATTAGTGGTTTTATTATTGGTTTTGATAACTTGGATTGGGTTTGACTTGAGAGTTGTGAGCTGAGTTTGAATAAGATACTAATAACTCAAGTGAAACATTAAGCGGGTTTGTTCTATTGATGCCTTTGGTAGGCGGTTACTTTTATGCCTTTGGTAGGCGGTTACTTTTATGCCTTTGGTAGGCGGTTACTTTGATGCCTTTGGTAGGCGATTACTTTGATGCCTTTGATAGACGATTTTTGATGCCTTTGGTAGGCGATTATTATATTTATGTCTTTGGTAGGCGGTTACCTTGATGCCTTTGGTAGGCGAT
Organism: Portulaca oleracea; assembly: GCA_029582165.1. Lineage (NCBI taxonomy): Eukaryota > Viridiplantae > Streptophyta > Magnoliopsida > Caryophyllales > Portulacaceae > Portulaca > Portulaca oleracea. Next base: position 19,532,480 of record CM055870.1, read on the forward strand.
TATTTTGATGCCTTTGGTAGGCGATGTTACTATATGGGATTTGATATCCCGCCCGCATAATAAAATGAATGGGTTGGGTTGAGGAAAACAGTTGTATGGGTTAAACGGTTTATTAAAAGGTTTGACTTGTTTCCCCTTCCTCAAATGAATTGAAATGAACTTAACTTGTTTTTAACGTTAGGGGTAGACATTATTGAGATTTCCCCCTCATTTTTGAACTGTTTTATTTTCAGGTGATGATCAATATGCTGGGGACGGGAATTAGAAGTGAGGACGACATGTCTAGGAGTCGTTAATTTTTGTTATGCTTCTTTTTGAAAGACTTGAAGTTAGTTGAGGTTTATATTCTAAGTATGAGTTTGTTAGTTGGTTTCCGTTGACAGACAGTCGTTGTTTTTCCTCCTTGCCTTGTATTCCTTCGGGGATACGGCAGTGACGCCCAATAAGAGTTTAAATCTTCCGCTAAATTTTGTCTGTTAACGTTAGTTTGACTTTGACTTTTTGATAATTGAATTTCCGGGGCGTTACAGAATGGTATCAGAGCTCTGGGTTGCGACCTAGTAGCTCCTCAGAGTCCTTTAGCTTTAGTTGGACCCTAGGAAGCTAAGTCGGAGTGATGAGCGTAGGATGGGAAAAGGGTTTATGCTTTCCTATTACTACATGATTATGTCTTTAATTTCCTATGTTGCTAATATGTTCTAACCCTGTAGGATGGCACAACGCACACACTGTTATCGTCATCCCACCCCGTGTTTTCATCGTTACACTCCCATTCTCCCCAAGGAGAAATTGGGAACTCATATGATAAACTTCTACGACGAGATTGACAAGTACACCAACGACGTTCCGAACTCATGCCTTCGTGGTAACGATGAGAGTCAGGCGAACGCATTTTTGCTCACGCTTCGGGATGACCCTCGGTGGGGCCATACTCTACCATTATTGCTACCACCCCCTCTCCCGGTCGAGGAGTATCCCTACCCGTGCTGTTGGTGTAAGAGGTACCGAATGGGGCCGGAGCACCAAATTCCGGAAGTTTTCGATGAGATTGTCAAGATTTGGAAGCGTGATGTGGAAGAAGAAGTTCAAGTGAACCCAGCCCCAGCACCTATCATGGACATGGATCCCGAGAGTGACCCAGAGGAAGATCCTGAGGAGGATTCTGTGGAGGATTCCGTGGAGGATTCTGAGCCCGAGGTGACCTCACAGTTCTGGTTGCACCTGCAGATGAGCCTGAACAGGAGACCGAACCCGAGGATGAGGTTATGGTGGACTGGTAGACAGGAGAAGACCCCGAAGAGAACTCAGGGGATGAGTCTGATTATCCATATTGGACTCCGATCGCAGCTAGGAAGAACCCTCTGTGTAGGAGAATCATATGAGTGGGACAGTAATATTAGTATTAGGATTTGTTGCTGTAACTTAATTATGCATGGTTAGCTTGATTGTGATATATCTCTAAGTGTAGTGTGTTGATTCTTTGCGTGATAACCCTAATATAGGGGATAGATTTACATACTACGACGCTGGTATGCAAGTATTATAAATAATAGTCTTGATTTTAGAGGTGATAGTATATATCTTCTTCTTCCCTTTTTAATTGATACGCGATGAAAGAGTTTGTGGAATATGATGCTATTATCTGGGCCTATCTGTTGAAATATGTTGCAGATTTGTATCTGCTTAGAAATTTTATGAGATAGTTTGATTGGATAGTCCCTCCTTAGAATTGGTGATTTACGCTGTGAGATTAAACCCTAAGTAGTCTAAATCGACCCTTTGAACCAGGATGTCGGACGTGAACGGTTCTCAACCCACGCGTGTCGGGGCGCCCAAGTCGTGAACAGCGCCCTCAAACCGCGACTGAACTGCGTCAGCGTCTTCCTCACTTGATATCCGGGCCGAGTACAACAACACCAGGGAATGACCTTGCTAGCCTGCTGATGATTGAGATGCTTAACAAGCACGAGGATCTACTGAAGAGAGTGGTGGATCCACAAGGAGGATAAAGGGAAAATGATCCCTCTGCTCTTCTCCAAAGGTTTAATAGCTTTAACCCGCCCGCTTATACAGGAGTAGCTGGCCCCAAAGTCTTTGAAGATTGGGTTACGGAGATTGAAAAGATCTTCGACACAACCCGCTGTCCTGAGGAGTTGAGGGTGGATTTTGCTGCATACCACCTGAAGGAGGAGGCCGACCTATGGTGGGCAAGTGTGAAGGAGATACGAACCGAACTGGGTTTTGACTGGAACCATTTTAAGGTTGTGCTGAAGGATCGGTTCTATCCTATGTCCCTTCAAAAGACGAAGGAAAAGGAATTCATGGAATTACGCCAAGGAGAGCAAAGCGTACTCGCTTACTCTACTAAGTTCACCGAATTATCTCGGTTTGCACCTGCCCTTGTGTCTAGTGAGCAATTGAGGATGGATCGTTTCTGGGATGGATTGAACTGCAAGATTCAGGATCGTATGTCATCACGAGACTTCACTTCCTACCAGAACATGCTTAATGTTGCTCTCACTGTGGAGAGAGTAATGCACGATATGGAACGACAACTTGGCATACAGGGGCATAAGAGGAAGGAGCAACCCCGATTCAACCCACCTCAACCCTACCAAGAGAAGAGATTCCGCCCTAATAATTGGCAGGGAAATCAGTCTTCGGGGCGTAGGCCACCGTATGTCCCGATATGCAAAGTCTGTGGACGGCCGGGCCATTACCCTCGGGATTGTAAAGCAAGAAATGTGCGAGGAGGATGCTTTAATTGTGGAAGCCTCTAACATCATGTATGACATTGCCCTCAACAGCCTTCGGGGGGCCACAATGGTGGAAACAATAGAAATGGCGGGAACAATGGAAACAATGGGAACTGGAGAGCCCCGCAATCAACATATCAAAATCGGGGAGGCTATAATGGAATCCAAAGGCCGCAACAACAAAACCGGGGTGGTCCCGGTGGGAATCAGAACAACCAAGGAGGCGGCAAACCCGCGTCAAGAAGAACAACCACCGTAGCGGGAGGACGAGTGTATGTGATGAGGAAGGATGAGGTGAGAATGAAGCGAGCGTCGTGTGGTACCTTCTCTCTCCACCTCTACAATGTCTCTGTTTTATTTGATTACGGTGCTAGTCATTCTTTTGTTGGACGAGCTATAGTAGAAGGCTAAGATGAAACCCTGGAGAATAGTAAGCCTATGTGGTAGCCCTACCACCGGGGATACCATTAGTTGTGGAGAGTTATATGGTGGATGTCCTATAGTGATAGCAGGTCAGGAATTTGAGGCAGACCTCTATATGTTTGACCTAATGGAGTTTGACGTTATTTTGGGGATGGACTGGTTAGCAAAATATAGAGCTCAGATAGATTGCTACAAGCAAAAGGTGACCTTAGTAGGACCGAACGGGAAGAAGGTAGTGCATTGGAGCGATAGACATCTTGAGTGTGAGGATTATCTACGCCTCAAGGCTCAGAAGTTGTTGGGCCAAGGTTGTGAAGGGTTTTTGTGTAATGTAATCGACACCAAGGCGGAGGAGCCTACGATTGAGAGTATTCCGATAGTTCAGGAATTTCCTGATGTCTTCCCGGAGGAGATTCCGGGAATGCCCCCACTCAGGGAGGTGGATTTCTGCATCGATTTGGAGCCCGGGGCAGCACCTGTTTCAAAAGCCCCATATCGAATGGCGCCCGCAGAGCTAAAGGAATTGAAGACCCAGCTGGATGAGCTACTAGAAAAGGGATACATACGACCAAGCACGTCACCATGGGGAGCACCTGTACTGTTCGTGAAGAAGAAGGATGGTAGCATGAGGTTATGCATCGATTACCGGGAGTTGAACAAGAATACCATCAAAAATCGGTACCCTCTGCCTCGCATTGATGATCTCTTTGACCAGTTGCGGGGTGCAACAATGTTTTCGAAGATAGACCTGAGATCAGGACATCACCAGCTAAGAATTCGAGAGGAGGACATCTCTAAAACCGCCTTCCGAACTCGATATGGTCATTATGAGTTCGTAGTAATGCCGTTTGGGCTCACAAATGCCCCAGCTGCTTTCATGGACTTAATGAACCGAGTGTTCAAGCCGTTTCTGGACAAGTTTGTGGTGGTGTTCATCGATGATATATTGGTGTACTCAGGAACACGGGAGGAGCATGCAAACCACCCGAAAGAAGTGCTGACGACTTTGCGTAGTAACGAACTTTATGCGAAGTTTAAGAAATGTGAATTTTGGTTGGAGCGAGTAGCGTTCTTAGGACACGTGGTGTCTAAGGAAGGAGTAGCATTGGACCCTCAAAAGGTGGAGGCTATCACCAAGTGGCCGACGCCGAAGAATGCCACTGAGGTTAGGAGTTTTCTGGGTTTGGCAGTCTACTATAGAAAATTTGTTCAAGATTTCTCGAAAATCGCCACCCCTTTGACCAATTTGACTCGGAAGTCGATCAAGTTCGCGTGGTCGGAAAAATGTGAGCAAGCATTTCAGGGGCTGAAGAAGAGACTTACCTCAGCCCCTATTCTCGCTCTACCTCAAGGAAACGAAGGTTTCATTATCTACAGTGACGCATCACATGGTGGATTGGGTTGTGTACTCATGCAGAATGGGAAAGTGATTGCGTATGCATCCAGACAACTGAAGACACATGAGAAGAACTACCCCACTCATGACCTGGAGTTGGCAGCAGTGGTTTTTGCACTTAAGATTTGGAGACACTACCTTTATGGAGTACACTGTGAGGTATTCACCGACCATCAAAGTTTGAAATACCTTTTCACACAGAAGGAGCTAAACCTTAGGCAGACTCGATGGTTAGAATTTCTGAAGGACTATGATGTGAACTTCTAATATCATCCCGGAAAAGCAAATGTAGTGGCTGATGCCCTGAGTAGGAGACCATATCCTACTGTAAATCACTTGATGATGATGTCGCACGAGTTGTGCGAGGAGTTTAGGAGGCTGGAAATTAACGTGGTGACACCTGGAAGGAAAGCTGTATTGAATGCCATGGAGTTGCAACCTACTCTCATGGAAGAAATCAAGAGGACTCAAGAGCTGGATTTGCAGCTTGTCAAGATACGGGAGGAGGCTTTGCAAGGGAAGGCCCCTGGTTTTGTGATTCACGAGGATGGTACATTACGGTTCCATAACCGCGTCTGTATACCTAACATGGAGGAGTTAAAGAGGAAGATTTTAGAAGAAGGGCACAATGCACCATATTGCGTGCCAGGGGAAATAAGCTTCTGAAGATGCGAAGCAGATGTTACGGGGAGTAATATGAAACAAGAAGTGGCGGACTTTGTGGCGAAATGCCTCACTTGCCAATGGGTCAAGGCAGAACATCAACGACCTGCTGGACTTCTGCAGCCACTAGACGTTCCCGAATGGAAGTGGGACTCGATATCTACGGACTTCGTAGTGGGTCTGCCAAGGACCAGGAGGAAACACAATACAATATGGGTAATTGTGGATCGATTAACCAAGTCGGCTCATTTTCTAGCCATCGCCAACAACTGGTCCCTGGACCAGCTAGCTCAAGCCTATGTAAGAGAGATAGTAAGACTACATGGAGTCCCCAGTTCTATAGTCTCGGACGGAGATGCGATTCGATCTGGATTTTGGAAGAAGTTGCAAGAGGCGTTTGGTACCAAACTCAAATTTAGCAGCTTTTCACCCACTTGATGCGGTGAGAGGACTATCCAAACCCTTGAAGATATCTTTGCGAGCATGCGCATTAGATTTCAAAGACTCGTGGGATGACGAGTTGACTCTCATTGAGTTCTCCTACAACATGTTATCATGCTAGTATTGGGATGTCACCATTGAAGCTTTATATGGGAGGAGATGTAGGACTCCCTGTGTTAGCGGACATCGATGAAGCTCTAACGATAGGCCGGACCTATCTGAGCCACTACTCAGAAGGTTCGAACCATTCAAAATAAATGAAGGCGGCACAAAGTCGACAAAAGAGCTATCTTGTGAGGAGGAGAGACCTTTGGAGTTCAAGTAGGAGAATATGTGTTTCACGGGTTTCACCCACGAAAGGAGTTATGAGATTCGATCGATCGGGAAGTTGACACCAAGGTTTATCGGGCCATATCCAATCTTAGAACGCATCGGAGAAGTTGCCTCTGATTGTTGCCGGAGAACTTCCAAGAGTGCACAATGTCTTCCATGTATTACAACTCAGGAAATATGTTCCGGACCCAACTCATGTGATTGATCCTGAGCCGCTTCAGCTACAAGAAGATCTGAGCTATGAAGAGCAGCCGCTGGAAATTTTGGATCGTAGGGAAAAACAACTTCGAAGGAAAATGGTTCCCTTGGTGAAAGTGCGATGAGCAAATCATGCCACAACAGAAGCAACCTGGGAAACGGAAGAAGAGATGAGAACGAAATACCCTCATCTGTTTCACTCTTAAAGGTACGTCAAGTTTCGAGGACGAAACTTCTTTTAAGGAGGTAATGATGTAAAACCTCGAGTTTTAGGGAGAACGGAACCGTTAGGTTTGTTACCGAATCGTTAGGCTTAAGTTTAAGTTTTGAGGACGAAACTTCTTTTAAGGAAGTAATGATGTAAAGCCCCAAAAAAATTCAAAGATGTTGACTGTAACGTCGTTAGTAAATTAGTTTTGACTTCGTTATTTATTATTATTCGTTTGTGTTTATTTTTGCTAACACTTGAGCTCGTAGGATCGTGAGAGACTAACAAGGGTATATCGGTAATTTCATGGGTTTAGTATTATTAGTTTTACTCTTTTTTATTATTATTACTATTAATATTATTGAGTTATGTGATTAATTTTGTGAATATTATTTGCTATGTGATTACTATTAATATTATTATTAGTATTATTATTATTATTGCTATTATTATTATTATTAGTTGTCTTTAGAAAATCAGATTTTAATTGTTTTAGTGTTGGGTTGGGCTAGGATTAGGATTAGACTAATTGGGCCCTAATTAAGTGGGTAGTATAAAAACCTTTTTCCTCCTCAAACCCTAATCTCTTCAAACCCTAACCCTAGCCTCCCTCTCCTCTCTCTCTCTTTCCCCTCTCTCCCTCATTTGCCTCTTCCCAGTGCCGCTCGCCACGGAACCACCACCATCCTCCCTCCCTCTTTCGCTCTCTCTCTCTCTCTCTTTCTCTCTCTCTGCCGTCTTTGCCCCAACGAGCCACCATGAACCACCACCACCACTGCAGTCCTCCGTCGTTGCTGAACCACAGGCGCCACCTCACCGCCGGAGCATCGCGACGCCACCGAACGCGCAGGGTCGAGGATTGTTCTTATTCTTCTTTGTTGTGCATTCGACCGCCTGACACCGACCACCACCGGTGACCGCCCGTTCGAACACATCATTGCTCCACCAACGCCATGACCACTTTGCCGCTGTCGCCGTCGAACTCGCCGGAAAAAAAAATCGTGCCCTAACCCTAAACGTAAACCCTAATTCTTTTTTTTGAAATCTTTCTTTTCTCTTTTATTATTTTTGTTTTCTGTTTTATTATTATTATTATTATTATTATTATTATTATTATTATTATTATTAGTATTATTTTTATTCTTGATTTAAATCTTGTAATTTGGGTAATTAGGGTGTAAATTTTACTAAGTTGTTATTTGTAATTAATTGTTCTTTTATTGTATTTTTACTTGTAATTTTCGTATAAATTATTACGTGTAATTTTATGTTCTAATTGGGTGTAGTAGGGCTTGTAATAGTTGTAGTAAAATTATTATTGTTCAATTGTTTGTTCTACTTTGTTTTCTTGTGAATCATGTTAGGGTTTTAGATAACATTATTATTGTATGCATGAATTCTTAAAGTTTAATTACTTGGATTAATTCTTGAATTATTAGTTAAGTTTTCACATATTCTTTAATTCAATCATGTTTAAATCTTGTTAAATAAGTTAGGTTGTTTAAATTACTAAAGTTCGATTCTTGTTTACTAATTTATATTCTTGATTGAATCTTGTAAAAAAAGAAGTTAGTTGTTAAGATTCTTGATTGGTAGTTTAAATATTTATATGTTCTTTAAATTTTATTCACATGTTCTTTAAGACCTTTCTTGATTCTTGATTAAGAAATTCGTAGTTACTTTTATCTTTTATAATTCATATAGGTCAAGCATGTTTAGGATTATTAAAGTTATGTTTTTATGCATGATTAGGTTGTTGGTTATCAAAGTTCTATTCTTGTTTTATTAAGCAAGTAATTACATGTTTCTTTGGGTTGTGATATGTTATATCATGGTTAATGTTGTGTGTAATTAAGTTAGATTGATTAAAGTTGGTTCTAGTGAGTTTTAATTTTAGAATTATGAACTTGGACCATGGGTTGAGTTAAGTTAAATACTTTTAACCTTAGTCACTGTTTTAGGCCCAAATTAGAACCCCGGGACCAAATGGTGAAGGTTAGAACCGAATTTATAAATTGAATAAGAACCGGGATCGGGACTGTTTCGTTAGTGTCTAAAGATCAGGTCACCACGGTTAGTGTAGTTGTCTTTTGATCGAACCCTTTGGACTGGAGCTTCCCTTAGATGTTAGCTTTAATAGGAACTTTGCGGAACGGACTTTGGAGTTGTATAGGTCGAGTTTTACCCCGATTACCAGACCTAGGTCAGATCTGGACAGTTCGGGAAGATGACGGTTTTTGAGGACATTAAAGCGTGTTTTGGGTCTTGAGTTCAACATAAACGTTTTAGTAGACATCCCAAGGTTTCCGAAAAGTCCAAAACCAGACCCATAGGATGTCAGGAAGTCAAGTTACGACCCTTTTTATGTGGATGCTGTAATCTGTTTTTGTTAATGTTTGTTATTGATAAAAGTGTTGTGGTGTGAAGTGATGTATTGAGCTAGTAATGTGATTATTTGGAATGTATTAAATATTTTAAAGTGTAAATTCATGATTGGTAGGAACCTATAGGGTTCCTAGGGGAGGGTTAGTTAGAAGGTAGTTAATACTAACTTCTAAGGGCGCGTTTTGATTAGAATAATTATTCTATTTTAGGCCCGAGCTAATTCGCGTCGTTAGTGAGCTCAAGTGTGTTCGTTTTTGCTGTGAAGTGAAGCTAACCAGGTAATGTCTATGCTCTAATCCCACTGGGATGCTCTTTAGATGTGTTTTAATGTATTCTAATCTGTTTTGAGAATTGCATCCCGAAAGGGGACTTTTGTGGAAATGTGACCATCTGTTTTGGATAACTGTTTGTATTTGTGATTCTTTGATTTATTGAGTTGAGAAATCGTGATGGTCTTTTATTAGTGGTTTTATTATTGGTTTTGATAACTTGGGTTGGGTTTGACTTGAGAGTTGTGAGCTGAGTTTGAATAAGATACTAATAACTCAAGTGAAACATTAAGCGGGTTTGTTCTATTGATGCCTTTGGTAGGCGGTTACTTTTATGCCTTTGGTAGGCGGTTACTTTGATGCCTTTGGTAGGCGATTACTTTGATGCCTTTGGTAGGCGATTTTTGATGCCTTTGGTAGGCGATTATTATATTTATGCCTTTGGTAGGCGGTTACCTTGATGCCTTTGGTAGGCGATTGTTTTGATGCCTTTGGTAGGCGATGTTACTATATGGGATTTGATATCCCACCCGCATAATAAAATGAATGGGTTGGGTTGAGGAAAACAGTTGTATGGGTTAAACGGTTTTTTAAAAGGTTTGACTTGTTTCCCCTTCCCAAATGAATTAAAATGAACTTAACTTGTTTTTAACGTTAGGGGTAGACATTATTGAGATTTCCCCCTCATTTTTGAACTGTTTTGTTTTCAGGTGATGATCAATATGCTGGGGACGGGAATTAGAAGTGAGGACGACATGTCTAGGAGTCGTTAATTTTTGTTATGCTTCTTTTTGAAAGACTTTAAGTTAGTTGAGGTTTATATTCTAAGTATGAGTTTGTTAGTTGGTTGCCGTTGACAGACAGTCGTTGTTTTTCCTCCTTGCCTTGTATTCCTTCGGGGATACGGCAGTGACGCCCAATAAGAGTTTAAGTCTTCCGCTAAATTTTGTCTATTAACGTTAGTTTGACTTTGACTTTTTGATAATTGAATTTCCGGGGCGTTACATAATCAATAGTCACGAACTCTGTGCAATCCCATTTCCAAATATCCCTAACAAGATACCAATTTTCATCCCTCAGTCATCAACTTGAAAGTTAAAAGCCAATTCGATAAAACCCCTACTCTCTCTTGCCCAACTACCCCCACTAATTGCAAATCTCTACCTAATTACTCATCTGTAATCTAGGCTCCATCACATCAGTTTAATGCTAAATCAATACTCATCACAAAATCTTGCACAATCTTCCCCTTGCTCTTTACGTTTGAACCCCTTGAACAGTCGACAAAGACTTCTTACAAACAAAAGACTGAATAACTCAATTGAATGCCCCTGTGAAAATTGAATGAATGGAACCTAATGTAGACATGCAAGGGAAGATGGAAAGACTTGGTAAAAAGGCGAACGAGAGTTCCTCTCTATAGAATTTTCTCTCATTAAACGTGAGTGTTGACCATTTTGTTGAAGGATTAGTAATTTATGGATGAGAACATTAAAGAATTGAGAATTGGGTAACTCTATCTTTAATTGCTAGATTTTGGCCATGTTTGTCAACCAGGTGTTAGCTGTTAGCTGCTAGCTTGTACCTGTTAGCTGATAACAGTTTGGATTAGTTGTTTGGGTTAGCTGAATATTAAACCATATCTTGTTATGGTTAGGATTGAGGTCTTAGTATTTTAGTAAGTTTTGGATTCTCTACCTTGTTATGGTTAGGATTGAGGTCTTAGTATTTTAGTAAGTTTTGGATTCTGTTACTATAGTTTGGGTAGGATGCAAATTCCTCCTTGTATTTATAGACGGCTTTTGTTGTTGATAGTGATATACAAAAACAATAAACACAAAAATCTTGCTTTTCTCTGTGTTGTTTATCATAGTATCAGAGCCAGACCAATAAACAAGAGGTCTTAGGTTCAAATCTCAGCACCCCCATATTCAAATGCGCAAGGTTAGGGGGCCTTTGCAGCATCCACGCTTCAAGCCCAATGGGCATTCGCGTGAGGGGGCGTGTTAGAGTATAAAACCATTCTTGGGAGCTTCAACTATCAGCTTAAGCTTTTGGTTGAGATGGTTCATCATGGTATCAGAGCCTTGATTGAGAGACTAATATCTTAAACATGGGGAAGGAAGATCAAGATGATAAAACTCCACCCCCACCTCCACCAAAATTCATCATTGATCGCACTTCTCCATACTATCTACGTCCTTCCGATGGATCGGGAGCTACCATCACGGTCGTCATCTTTGACGGAACAAACTACGATCTATGGGAAAAGGCTGTCACAACAGCCTTACGATCGAAAAATAAGTTGCAATTCATCAATGGAGAGATTACCGAACCCAGCAAAGGAGCGGATCCTTTCGAACTACAAGCATGGATTATGGTGAATTCAACCATATGTTTGTGGTTCTTAAATGTCATCACCGAGAAGCTTCGTCCGACCGTGGCACACTCCTATGTTGCCAAGACAATGTGGGAAGACATCAAGAAAAGGTACACGGTCACTAATATACCCAAGAAACATGATTTGAAGGCTAAAATAGCAAATTGCAAACAGGAGAGAATGGTTACCATAGTTGAATACTATTCGACTCTTGTCGGATTATGGAACGAATTGGAGGCCGTCTCCACACACCATCGTTGTACCTGCGGACATTGCAAGTGCAAAATAGAGGAGAAACTACTGCTCGAGGCAGAAGAAGAAAAAACCCATCAATTCTTAATGGGGTTGGACGACAGTCGATTCGGTTCCATTCGGGGATACATCCTCGCTATGAAGCCCCTGCCTAATCTAGATCATGTGTTCAATCTGGTTCGACAGGAAGAGAATCACCAACAATTGGTGAGGAGCAGAGAAGAAAAGCCACAAGCGGTGGCCTTTGCTGTTCAATCTCGGTCGGAAAGGTCAATTGGCGGCGGAAAACTACACTGCACTCACTGCGGACGGACTAACCACGACATCTCAAACTGTTTTGAGATCGTGGGATACCCTCCAAGCGGGGGACGCGAGGCCGAGGACGCGTGTGAACCGCGTGGAAACAGAGGAGGTAGAAGCAACAGCGGAAGAGGCCGTGGAGGCCGAGAGGGGGCATATGCGGCCCAGATCGCCAATTTCACGCAAGAGTTAGGGTATTCGAATGGACCTATGACACCTGAACAAGCCCAGCACCTCGTTAATGAAATTGGGTCTTCATATATTGCTAAGGAACAAGTCCAAAAAATACTAAGCCTTCTTGAGGTAGCAAAGACCAATGAGAGTCTCACATGTGAGTCACCCTGGCTAATTGATAGCGGAGCATCTACTCATATGACAGGGATCTCGGGATTATTGACTAATATAACAACAATTCCACCTGTCAAAATTGATCTTCCTGATGGAGGTGAAACGGTGGCCCGAAAGCAAGGACAAGTCAACTTGGAGAACCTGAGTCTACAAAATACTTTATTTGTTCCAAATTTGAACTGCAATCTTTTGTCCGTTTTTCGGCTATGTCGAGACCTAAAGTGCCAAGTAACATTTGATGAGTTCTCTTGTGTTTTGCAGGACCTCACCTCGAAGACTCTGATTGGTAAGGGTGTGCAAAAGAACGGGGTCTATTACTTGAGTGAACGACCAGAAGAGAGAAGTCAAATCAATGCAGTCAGAAGCCGTAGTCAACTGTGGCAATCAACATATGGGTCATCCTTCTCAAGAGGTTATGTCAGTCTTTCTTAAGGAGATGAATTCTTATTGCAGTCAAAGCGATAGTGTGTGTGAAGTGTGTTTACGTGCCAAACAAACTAGATGTCCTTTCTCTTTTAGCATCAATAAAGCAAACTCTCTATTTGAAATTATTCACTGTGATATATGGGGTCCTTACAATACTCCTACTTTATGTGGTGCTCGTTATTTCCTTACCATCGTTGATGATTTTAGTAGGGGAGGTATGGATATATTTGCTGGCTGATAAAGGAAAAACTGAACAATACCTTAAAAATTTTGTTGTGATGGCACAAACACAATTTAATGCTACGGTAAAGACCATTAGGAGTGATAATGGGACCGAGTTCAGATCCAAGACCATGAGGGAGTTTTACAACACTAATGGGATTATACACCAAACTAGCTGTGTAGATACCCCTCAACAAAATGGTCGGGTAGAACGAAAACATAGGCATTTTCTGAATGTAGCCCGAGCCTTGCGTTTTCAAGCCAATCTACCTTTAAATCTTTGGTTGAATGTGTGCTAACGGCTGCACACTTAATCAATAGAACACCAAGCAAGGTTTTGGGAGGGAAAACTCCGTATGAGCTTATCTACAAGAAGAAACCTAACTATGAACACTTGCGTGTTTTCGGATGCTTATGTTTTGCAAAAGTCAATTCCAAAAATCAGGATAAATTTTCTTCCCGAAGCCGAAAATGCATTTTTATTGGCTATCCTGTTGGGAAGAAAGCATGGAAACTCTATGACTTGGATAATCACGAAGTGTTTGATAGTCGAGATGTTGTGTTCTATGAAGAAAATTTTCCCTCGCTTGAGCTAACCCCTGATGAGCAACCAAGCCACTTGCACCAACCTAACACAATCTTCTACGACGACTCTGACTTTGGGCCTGTAAGAGGCCACCTGCAGAACCTCCCGGTACAGTTGGTGTTGACTTGGATCAATCTATCTTGGATGGATCAGGCCAAACTTCTTCAGAAGAACATCAGGCCGACTCCTCGGCATCAGTTGCACCACCTGCCGCTCAGCCAACTACCGGATCACAATTTGGTCGTGGGCATCGAATGAAAAAGAACCCGGCTCGGTTGAATGATTATGTTTGTTATAATACTCAAGTAATTGACCCCACAACTCCTACATGCCCTTATCAAGAAGAGCTTTCAGGTACAAGGTATCCGCTACACAATTATGTTACTTGTACTAATTTTTCTCAGTCACATAAAGTTTTCTTGGCTGCTGTCATGAAAGTGCAGGAGCCTAAATTTTATCATGAGGCCGTGAGACATAGTGAATGGCGTAATGCAATGCAAAAAGAAATTCTTGCTCTAGAAAACACGGGTACTTGGAAGATTGTTGATCTTCCCCCAGGGAATAAACCTATCAGCTGCAAGTGGGTGTACAAGGTTAAGTATAATGCTGACGGGTCCATCGAGCGTTATATGGTGCGTTTGGTTATACGAGGGGATCATCAAGTTGAAGGTATCGATTATAACGAAACTTTTGCTCCAGTTGCTAATTTGACTAGTGTGCAATGTTTTTTATCTGTTGCTATCATTAAGGGATGGGAGTTGCACCAGTTGGACGTCAATAATGCCTTCCTTCATGGAGATCTCCACGAAGAAGTTTATATGAAGTTGCCGCCTGGATATGCTGCTTCTAAGCCAGGCAAAGTTTGTAAGTTAAACAAATCCCTGTATGGCTTAAAACAAGCTCCTCGCCAATGGTTCGCTAAGCTCTCCTCTAAACTTCGCGCATATGGTTTTGTCAAATCCTATGCCGATTATTCTCTATTTACTTACAAGAGAGGTGATGTGTTTATGGCACTCTTGGTTTATGTGGATGACATTATTCTTGCCTCTAATAACTCTCAGGCCTGTCAAGCGTTTAAGGACTATCTTCATCGATGCTTTAGCATAAAAGACCTTGGCCCATTAAACTACTTCTTGGGGATAGAGGTAGCTCGAGGCTCGAAAGGTCTTTTCCTGAGTCAACGGAAATATGCTTTGGAAATTGTTGATGAATGTGGGTTATTAGGTGCCAAACCAATTGATTTTCCCCATGGAACAAAATCATAGGTTGGCCCTTGCTCAAGGCAAGCCCCTAGAGGACCCCACGATATATCGTCGTCTTGTGGGCAGACTTATTTATCTAACGATCACTCGACCTAATCTCACATATGTTGTCCATATCTTATCTCAATTCATGCAGGATCCTAGAGTTGAACATATGGATGCTGCAAGGCGTGTGGTGCGTTATATCAAGGGCTCTGCAGGACAAGGGCTCTTATTGTCCAAACAATCCGACATGCAGTTAGTAGGGTACTGTGACTCAGACTGGGGAGCTTGCCCTCTCACCAGATGCTCTCTTACCGGGTATTTCGTCACCCTCGGACGGTCGCCTATCTCTTGGAAAACCAAGAAACAACCTACAGTTTCCCGCTCATCTGCAGAGGCAGAATACAGGTCCATGGCAGCCGCTACTAGTGAACTCATGTGGCTACGCACTCTTCTTGCTGATCTTGGTGTGGTCCTCCATAAGCCTGTGCGGTTGTACTGTGACAATCAATCGGCTCTCCACATTGCGAATAATCCAGTCTTCCATGAACACACTAAACATATTGAGATTGATTGTCATTTTGTTCGAGAAAAGGTTGAAGCAAGATTGTTGAGTCTGGACAAAATTCACACCTCGGAACAACCCAGTGACATTTTCACCAAAGCTCTTGGTCGAGATAGATTCCAGTATCTACGGTACAAGTTGGGCATTTTGAATCTCCATGCTCCAACTTGAGGGGGAGTATTAAACCATATCTTGTTATGGTTAGGATTGAGGTCTTAGTATTTTAGTAAGTTTTGGATTCTCTACCTTGTTATGGTTAGGATTGAGGTCTTAGTATTTTAGTAAGTTTTGGATTCTGTTACTATAGTTTAGGTAGGATGCAAATTCCTCCTTGTATTTATAGACGGCTTTTGTTGTTGATAGTGATATACAAAAACAATAAATACAAAAATCTTGCTTTTCTTTGTGTTGTTTATCACTGATTCAGGAAAGGTTTTTGGCAAACTAGCTTTTTATGAAAAATTACCTCAAAGAGCTTCCTCAAGTAACTTTTTGAAAACTAGCTTATTGGGTCTAAAAAGCTAATATGAAAAGATTGTTACCAAACACCTCAAGTAGCTTTTTCACCTTGATAAGAAAGCTAACAGTGTCCAAAAAGCTAACAGTGTCCAAAAAGCAAAAACTACCCCAAATAACTGGCAGCCAAACACCCCTATATAACTACATAAGGAACCAACTAGCGAGCTGCAAGTATACACTCATTTTAGCATAAGAAAGCTCCTATGGGTACAATTGAGAGGCTTATGAGGTGTTGAAAATGGTTCTTTTCATTTATATAGAGCCATTTTGATATTTCCTTCTTTAAAATTGATATTGTAAAGTGGATTAAAATAATGTTGAATATGCTAGGGTTAAAAGAGATAAGTTTTGAAAAACTTTGAACAAAAAACAAGAGAAAAAGCTAAACATACTCAAAATCTTACAACACCAACATTTTCTAACTTTTCGGGAATTTATTGCCTTTTGCTCTAGTTTATTCAACCTCATTTTACCTAATTTCACCCTACCCACATAAAGAACCTTGTCACCTTACTAAAAGTTAATGTGTTTATGCATCAAGAATGTTTCTTTTCAATATTTGAGGCTTAACGGGCAGTAGTTGATTTTGATGCACGGTAGCTTATTTAGGCTAGCGGACACCTTCATGCCAAATTGATTTGCCTTTCAGCTACTATAATAAGAAATAAATAAATAACTCATTTCAGTTCATAAAATGGTGACCATGTTGATTTTTTATGTTAAACTACCTTGAGTGATGATAAATCATGCTAAAAGTTTGTTAAATATTCATGATAAATGTAAAAATGTTTTTGGAAAAAGGATTGCTGTATAACCAAAAATGCTTTAATTGTTTTTTTATTCTTAAATTGTTTATGACCCATTTTAATAATCAACAAACTTAGGATGTGATATAAGAACGCCATGCTCACAAGTAAAAGTTCATTTCAATCAACAATTTGCACAAAACTATTTATGACATTAAAATATCCTTTAAAACAATAAAAACAACAATCTTTCCAAGTGTGGTCCCACCAACGCGAGATTTTAGGATATTCAAATGTGAGCAAGCTTTCTCACATGCATGGTTGACTACCATGCAGAAACTGATTCGGTAACCAAAGAAAATTTTGAAAATAAAATCATTTTGAAATCAACTAGAAAATTATTTAGGAAACCAAGAGATCGAGAGAATCAAATATAAGGATAACTTCATACTTGTGTGGTCCAAGAAATAAATAGTCAAGTAAGTGAACTAGACGCACATGAAAAATGCAACTATAAAGAGAGCACAAGAAAATACACGAAAAGGCAAACAAAACGTCTTATCGACAACCTCTCACCCTCTCATCTGACTACCATGCCAAATACCCCTCATGAAGTATATTGTCCTCCACTAAGCATGTGTGCTCTGAATAGTCTATAATCACCTCCCTCATAGACTTCCTAGCAGATTTCCACGCCTACGGTAAAATGGTAGAAGTATAATATTATCACAAATCCGATTGAGAGCCTCCACACTCTTCTTGCATACATGACCAAATTATCCTAGTCTACTAATTATCCTAGTCTACTAGCACTTAGACCCGTGCGTTGCACGGGACGCAAGAAAATCATACATATTGTTGAAAATATTATCGAAGCTATATTTAAAATAATAAAGAAAAAAACAATAATGAAAAATAAAAAGAATAGTTTTATTAATTAAAAGAATAAAGAAAATAGAATTGTGCATAAGGAAAAAAGGAAAAGGAAGAAGAGTCATCAATACAAGCATACACATATTAATGCACACATTAATATTACATGATATTTTTTAAAATAAATAGAATCAATTAGAGGTTTCCCAAAATGGCCTAATTAGAATCTACATATTTCGATACTTACCATTTGTACTCGAAAGTATATATATATATATATATATATATATATATATATATATATATATATATATATATATATATATATATATATTGGATTCTAATAATCCCGACCTTTACGAATCGGACAACAATAATACCTACTGTCAATTTGGATTCTGGTGGTCCAAAAAAAAAATTGGATTGTAGTGGTACCAAATCCACCCCCACATTCTTTTTATTTTTTTTCGTTCCCACCCCATATTATTTTTATTTTATTTCATTCCTGGCGCCAGAAGGGTAATGAATTGTAGTTACTAAAACAATTTTTAAATTATTTTTTTGAGACTCCGAGCAATTATTATGATTTTTTAAAAGAAATAAAAGTGAAAAAAATCGTAAAAAAGTTGAAAAATTTGAGAGAAACGCTGTAAATTTATTAAAAATCATGGTAAAGTGTTATACAAAGTTTTGAATCAAATGCAACACAAAATCTATGATATTTATGGTATATTCTCGATAATGTCTCACTACAATCCAATTTTAGTTTTTCGGACCACCAGAATCCAAATTAATAGTAGAGATTATTATTGTCCAATTTGTAAAAGTTGGGATTATTAAAATCATATTTTCCTATATATGTATATTTTTTTTTTTGAAATAATGTGAGCTATATATTACAGAAGAAACACGGCAAAGCCCAAAATTTACAACCCTAAGCACATAGCATGTCTATACAAGTATTTTGAAACTTTGTATTCCTAACAAGAAAGAGTGTTCTATTCTAAGATGATATTTGATGGTGCAAAAAACTTGTGATGGGTCTCTCCTGGCCTCTTTGAATGTGTGACTGTTGCGTGCTTGGCTGCCTGCCAAATATTGTAAACGTAGGAAGCAAAAATGGTGTAGACAATCTGCTTTTGAGCCTTGTTGGTTTTCAAGTTCAGAAACTTCCTGGACCAATCACCCTAGTTTGTAGTTGTAGGCAAAACAATCCATGTGGAAAGATGTTCCCTAACATTTTTTGCAAAATCACAACTATATAGCAAATGCTCAATAGTTTCATCATGTTGCTAGCACATTGGACATGAGAGATTGATATCATGTATATGTAGCCTTGTTTTGACCTAAAGTCTCTCGTGAAGAGCCATCCAAGCGCAGAAAGAGTGCCCATGCCATCTAATGTTTCCTCTTGTTAACCAAGCAATGCCGTCCTTAGGGGAGTAGTGAGTTTGCGGAGCATTGTACTGCTTAATCTTTTCCTTGACAGCACAGAGCTTCTTGAAGTACCAACAAGTGTCCCCCTTTGGTTGGTACTCCCACCAATCTTTCCCTTTGAGGTACCTCTCGTGAATCCATTTAACCCAAAGGCTCTCCTTATTATTTGCAAACTTCAAAACCTGTTTAGCAATGAGGGCTGTATTCCAGTGTTTGAGATGCTTGGTCCCCAGACCTCCACAAGTTTTGGAATGGCAGACCGTGTCCCATCTGACTGGGGAGGGGGGGACTTAGCGTAATCAACATTAGCACCCCCAAAGAAAATTACGACAGATGTTGTGTAATGTGATCAATTACCTGCTGAGGGATGATAATGATTGTGGCCTAGTAGGTGAAAGCACCCATTATGACAGAGTTGATGAGAACGACTCTTCCAGCATATGATATATTGTTCGATCTCCAACTTTTGATCCTCATTGTAATTTTATCAATCAACTTCTGGCAGTCGTTCTTGTTGAGCCGCCCATCAGTGATTGGCATGCCCAAGTAGTAGAAAGGCAGATCACTATCCTCAAAGCCGGTTATTTGCAAAATCCTTTGCTTCGTATCTCGTGGAACACCATTGATTAGGACCTTCGATTTGTTTGCATTAGAACTAAGTCCTGAAGTTTTTTGAAAGTGTTCCAGTGTACTCATTATTTTCTGGACAGTGTAGGGATCTGTAGCACTGAAGAGCATAAGATCATCTGTAACTATTAGGTGGGTAAGCTTGAAAGCTTTGCAGCGAGGGTAAAATTTGAATTTTTCATCCTGAGTTGCAACGGACAGGCTCCTGGAAAGATATTCCATAGAGAGGACAAAAAGTAGGGGGGAAATTGGGTCTCCTTGACGCAGTCCTCTTGCTCCTTTGAAGTATCCATGCATGCCACCGTTGATCTTAATGGTGTGTGATGGCGTGATGATACAACTCATCATCCAATCTATAAATTGTAGTGGGAATTTATAGCCTTGGAGGATTTCTTTGACAAACTCCCATCTAACGCTATCAAACGCCTTCCTCAAATCTATTTTGAAAATGCATCTTGACTGAGTGGCTTTCCTTCGGAATCCTCGGGATAACTCATGACACATAAGGACATTATGGAGCAATTCTCTTCCGGGAATGAAAGCAGTCTGGCTTGCATTAATTAAATAATCAAGCAACGACCGAAGTCTTGAAGCAATCAGCTTAGAGACGGTCTTGTAGATGGTATTGCAGCAGGCAATAGGTCTAAACTCAGCTGCTGTTGCTGGGTTGTCTGTCTTAGGAATGAGCGTTAGAATCGTGGAGTTTAAGGCCGGGAGCATTTTCCCAGTTGCAAAAAATTCTCGGACTGCTGCACAAAACAACTCTTCTATTTGTGGGCAGGCGTGCTTGAAGAAACCACTTGAGTAGTCATCGGGGCCTGGAGATTTGTTATCAGGAATAGAGAAGAGAGCACTTTTAATTTCCTGATTACTGAAGGGAGTGCAGAGCTTTAGCTGCTGATGAACTGTCAATAAAGACCCTTGCTGAATAAATGTTTGATCAATGGGCATTCTCTGATCAGTATCTTCCCCAAGGAGCTTGTGAAAATATTCTGCAAGATGCTGACCCACATTCTGAAAACCCGTAATATTACTTCCAGTGGAATCAATAAGAGTATGTACTGTTGCATTGTTCTTCCTTTTCTTCATTTTACTGAAGAAATATTTGGAACAGGTATCACCAAGGACACTGGCATCTAACTTAGTTTGTTGTGAGATAAGTTGTTGGGCTGATTTTAAGATCTCTGTATAATATTGTTTTGCAGCAGCTTCCTGCGCAATCACCTGGTGATTATTTGGGTTTCTGTCAGCTGAATTTGGATGTTCTGCAGCTTGTCGCGCATAATCTCACACTGCCGATGTATGTCTGCAAATTTCCTGCGATTTAAGGGTCTAAAATATGGCTTTAGACCCTTGAGGATATGATAAATGGCGTGCATTTCAGATCCCGTTCTCCTTAGCCTCAGTGCATCTGCAACTAACTGGTCAAAACTGGGATCGTTGGTCCACATATCGCAAAACCGGAGGCATGGTTGCTGTGGAGGACCCTCAATCTATATATATATATTCCCTATATATATATATATATATATATATATATATATATATATATATATATATATATATATATATATATATATATATATATGGGAATGGATCACATGAGCATGAACCTTATATGAGCATGTGAGCATCAAAGCATTTTTGGTGGACATCAAGTATTATTTTCATGGACATCCAATATGAATGGTGGACATCAAGTTGGATATTTTATGTCCATGTAAACAACACTTGATGTCCGCTTGAAATGCTTTGATGCTTACATGCTCATATAAGGCGCATGCTCATTTGATCTATTCCCATATATATATATATATATATATATATATATATATATATATATATAAATGATTCTCTTACAGCTTATCCACAATAAAGGTCACCTCTAACTTATTGAGATACACATCATTTCTAATTCTATCAGACTTAGTCAACCAACAAATCTATTGCCTCATCCTCACTTGTGCCACATTCAACATTTGACATTGTGACCTCTTTGTAGTCCAACATTTCAAACCATATAACATTAGTAATGTGATTACCACACGATACACCTTGCAATTAAGCTTAAATGATATCTTCTTATCAAAGCATGAAGTTTTCCGATTTTGCTAACCAACCTTAATTTAATGTGTTACAACGTCATCACTATCTCATCACTCCACAAAATAGATCCCGCATGATAAAACTTCTCCACCCTATATGTAACCACTCCTCCTCCTATGATAATATTAAAAGAATATTTTGTAACTCCTCTTATGACTATTTCCAAAAAAAATATTTTCTAAAACAAAATTATACATAATAAAATCAGGGAAGCTTTGCCTCTTAAATTCAAATCATACATATTTTTTTTTCTTTGGAGATTGAAGGGGTACAGCACACATAAAATGATAAAATATTTTAGCACCTACGAAGCTTATAATAAAATAGGGTGGTAAACTGGTAATATATGTCTTATCCTGAGTTTTTTTAAAAATATCTTACCCTTCATCAAATTAATATTTTTTAAAATTTTTAGCACTAAGTTTTTCTAATAAGAAATATTAATTATCAATTTTAAGAAGTTTTGGATGTATTGGCTTTGCCAATGAGCATATATAGTATCCTAATTTATTCAACCCTTTCTATTGGACAGATTTTAGGCATTCTTTTTGAAATATTAAAACTAGTGTTTTTACCCATGCGATGTATGGGTTAATTTTGTCTAATTGGTCGGTTTTTTATTTTTTTTAAAAAAATTATTTCCTTTTTGTATTTGTTGTTCGGTTGAAGGGCGACACGAAATTTACAAAAAGGTTTTCATTTTTTATTTTGTCAAACACATCTTAGATATGTTCAGTAAATAAAAAGTTTGTTGTACTAAACATCTTTTAATATCCATGATCTAAAATAGAAAATCATATGTAATTGAGTTTCTTTCATGGAATTGTTGTTTTCATTTTATTGTATTGTGCTTTATATTCGTCGTTGTAGTTGTCCTCCTAAGTATTGTTGTTTATTTTTTTGATATTGTATCAAATATTACCATTTTGATGATTGTACGTTTGTACTGTAATAAAGTGATTATTATATCATAAACCTTCTCATCATATTATTATAGATGGTTTTTTTAGATAATACAAATGGATATATATACTAATCTACATACATCATGATATTAAGCCACAAATAGTAATGTAAGATAATTGTCATCAATTCTCAAAATAAGCGTTAAATTAGTATAATTGATAAATGTAAACATGAGTTTTGATAAACATAAATTTGATACTTTTGAGTAGTATATTTCATTAAAGTTAATACATAGGTAACCTAGTGGATGGACATAATATGTTTATAACTTTGACAATAGAACGATTGGCTTTTGAAATAGTTTCTTTTGTTGTATGTTGATTGTGGGCTTGAAAATGAAGATTATAAGATATAAAATTATCTATATTTTCCTATGCAATATTAAAATTTAATCGTAATGTTTCATAGTGATACATGAAAATATACTGTTAATATTAAAATAAATTACGAATGAGGTAGAAGATGAAACTTAAATTGAATGCAAAATATAGGTGGGTTTTTTGGGATTTTGGTAACTAATGCATTACAACTTACATAAAACAAAAATTTATGCATGGAATTTGTGTGTATTTTCGAACGTTGGAGTTATTTATTTTATTATTTATTATTTGTTATTTATTATTTATTATGATAATAAAAAACATCCTTGATGTTTGAGTTTTAACTGTTGCTTTCTCTTATTATTTGCAGTTAGTGGGTAGTTGCAGTCCATAGACCACCACCTGCTATAATTTTAATGTAAGTTTGGACTATTGTCTGTATTAGTATTATGTAGGGCAAATTATGAATTTTAGGCGTTCTTTTTGAAATATAAAAATAATGGACATAAATATAACTTTATGTAACATATATCTGATATAACAGTTATAAAATTCAATCATATTATTATTCTATTTTAATTTAGCATATAATAACTTGATTTTAATGATAAGATAACACTAATAAAATAACTTAACCTAAGACTATGATCATTTTCAATAAATACTCCTTATTTATAGTTTGAGAAATATTCTATTACATTTATTAAAACAAAATCTTCTAATAGGAGCTTTTGTCATGTGTCATCATAGAAATTTTTAAAATAAAAGGAAAAATAAAAATCATAATTAATAGCTTATTTTAATAAATTAATTAAGAACCTTATTAGTTATTACACGTATGAGTACAAATATTCATTACATAATTAAAACAATATCCATTAATTTTTACACATATAGATTTTATAAAAGGAGCCAATATGTAAAAGTGTTTTTTTTTTTCAAAATTATTACTCCCTACGTCCCAAAATATTTGTCATCTTTGATTTTGCAGGCATTTTAAGGAAAATCAATAAATTAATCTCAATTAGTAATAAAATACTAATAATACCCTTAGTTTTAAATTCAAAACTACCATTTATAATTTTCCCTCCCATATTTAAATACTTTCAAAATTCAAAGTGAGGGTATTTTAGTAATTTCATTAAAATAAAAATTTCCACTTTAGAAAAGTGGACGCAATTTTGGGACATCCAAAAATGAAATAGTGGACAAAATAATTTGGGACGGGGGAGTATTTAGGCTATATTCCGCAACAACGTTTAGGTTAGTGTTTAGCGTTTTGACTGGGTCAAAAAGTTATTTCATCAAATATTAAGTATTCGGTAACACAGCGTTTTATACTAACAAATGACTTTTGATGCTAAATCCATTTGACGTTGGTACTGGTAACGTCAAAGAACCCCAATAGCGTTTAGTAGCATGTGTTCCACAAATGCCTTTATTGGTCATGCCCTTGCTTATTGCCAATTGATTGAAACGATCTAAACCAGCAGAAATATAGTATAAGCAATTCAAACCAAGGTCATATCTCTAATCCAAGTCTTTACTTGTACCCCTCCACTAATATTTTTTTCATGAAATACTCCACTACTACTAATAATAATAATAATAAAAAATTATGGTTACAATAATAATAATAATGTCAATAATACTTATAATTATAATTATAATTATAATAATGATAGATAACAATAACAATAATAGTCATGTCTTTTTTGGTCATTTTACACTCATAAGTTATTCAAACCTCTAATTTGACTGAACACTTTCCTTAGAAACAACTATTTTGACAGTTATGAGCTATCAGCTAACATACAACAGCTATCCGTTACACTAGCAACTATCTGCTACCTAAACAGCTATCCGTTACCTAATTCACTAAATTTGCCGAACATGACCTTAATCAAGAACTTAGATTATTTAATTTTAATAAGTTTCACATGTATAATTTTTAATAATTTGCTAACTAATATTTTCGTGGATTTGAATCTATAGCGCTAGTTAAAGTATTACTAGTAAAAAACAACACCCTTTCTGACGATATAATTATGCCACGTATTCTCCTCTGTAATTAGATAAGGTCTTCGTCAAGCGGGCCCTACCGCCTCTTAAGTCTTTGACTAATCGACCACGCAAATAAAATAAAACAAAAAATAAAATAACCGATCCCACGCAAATCATGAAACGGTGCGCATCACGGGCGAAATCCCCGCGTATTCCTTCTCTTCCTTCCACGTCAGTTTACGTACGTGTTTAGATAAATTTGAAAAAAAAAAAAACAATCGATAATAAGAATCAATCCACTCGCTTTTTGCCCTTTTGGCCCTCTCCCCAATAAAAGTCGTAGCTCTGAAGCTCCTTCGTCCCCTGCCTTCTTTCAACAGATAAGCCACCTCTTTCTCTCTCTCTCTCTCTCT
The DNA here is from genome assembly GCA_029582165.1 of Portulaca oleracea. Taxonomy (NCBI): domain Eukaryota; kingdom Viridiplantae; phylum Streptophyta; class Magnoliopsida; order Caryophyllales; family Portulacaceae; genus Portulaca; species Portulaca oleracea. The sequence goes on from CM055870.1 coordinate 19,557,886, forward strand.
CTCTCTCTCTCTCTATCTTCCTCTTCCATCTGTTTCAATTCTCTCACATAATTCGCCATATCCTGATTATCCACCTGCCCCCAATTTACCAGCACGCTCAAATTTCTAGGGTTTTTCGATAATTCTTCTTCGTTGAAGATGATGCGAACGCAAGATCATAATCTCAATCATAATCAGCACCATCACCACCATCAGCAGCAATCTAGGGTTTTGCAGGAGTTATCGTCTCTTATACTCAATATTCTCCGGTGCCCTCCTTCGCCGGCGATCCGGTTTTCCGATTATATCCAGTCGCCGTCTCCGTCCTCATCAGAAGCTCCAGCAAGACGGAGAGGGGCGTCGCTGCCGCCGATGACGCCGGGGGGGTTTGCCGCGCTGTTGCTGGGGATTTCGCTTGCTTTGATGTTGTGTGGGTCGGTGACTTTCTTCATTGGCTTCTTGTTGTTGCCCTGGGTTGTAGGGTTGGTTATGGTGTTTTACTTTGTAGGTTTGGTTACTAGTATTTCTGTTCTTGGTCGTGCCTTCATTTGTTACGCTACTTCGCCTTCTTCTCCGCCGTCACCTAGGAAGGATATTCCAGGTATAGTCCTACTGCTGTATTAATTGCTGTTTTCTAAGTAATCTTCATTGTTATTGATGATGCAATGTTTAGATTTTGTTTCCTTCGATTGATTGTTTTTGCTTTCTATGTTCATTGATAGTCGTTGATTCTGATTTGATTGCTTTTGCTTACGATTTGTGATGTTTGTGCATGGTAGTAGTTGCTTGTACTGGTGAAAGATGACAATTCCATCAAATTCTGGTTCAATATGTCAAAAAACTGTGAATATTTCTGAACCAGTTTCAGAAATTTTGGTAGTGTGGTATTAAACGTGGCTCCTTATAGAGGGCTTGGCAAGGCGGCAAGCTCAAGGCTTCTTATGTAGTTGTCAATTGATAGTTAGTATATGATACGGTGTAAGATCGTCTGCAAAACAGAGAATAGTATTTCCTTATATGGCCTTGCGGCTACTATACCGTTTATTGGGGGTAATCAGAATTCGAAGCTGGAGAAATAAGTCCTGTACAATGCATTTGATTTGGGTGCTCTTGGATTGGTACTGTCTCGCTTTCCATCCTCCGAGATGTCATTCAGACAAAATAGACTAAAGAAAAAAAACGAACGGTGATAAAATCTTCTACTTTTTTTTTCAAACAAAAAAGTACCATTTTATAGTCTACATAATAGTTCTCATGGGAAAAGTTGGGAATTGCTCCTGTTCTTTTGTATATAGTCATAGGGCAATTTGCATCGTTTCGGAAACAGATACTGCCCTGACTGCTGAAGTTAATTGAATGGATTGCTGTTGTCTGTAATTTTCGTTCCTTATTGTGCTTTGACTTTCCGAGATGGCTGCAGTAGTTAATGAATGCCATTTTATAACCTTAAAGTTTGAACTTTGAATTGACTATGCTGATTGTTTTCTTCTTCATCTGATCATCTCCCCTATCTTCCTGAAAACTTTGTTGATTTCTGATGTGCACTTATCGCTAAAATGCCCCTATCATTTGTGTTTCTTTGTTTCTTTAGATTACAAAATGACGGATTGCAGGTCGATTACTACTGAAGTTGGAGTATGTTTGGAAATTTGTTTTGAGAAATATATGTTATTAATGTCCTCTTGTTACCTGTATGCAGCATGGAAGCTTTTGTAAAGATGGAAGAATATTGAGAAAAATATTGCCACAGCAGGGAAAATGGGCACGGTAGTCCTTAGCTGCTGACCTCTTGATTTCAAGGGAATTGTTAATTGAAATGCACCAAAAGGCTATTGGAGTGGCAGGGTAATTTTCTTTTTTTCTTTTTTTTTTTTTTTAAAAAAAACTTATGTTGCTAGATCTTGTGAATATGGCTTCTTCATTCAGTAGGACAATTGATTTCTTTAAGCTTTTGAGGGTTCTTACACTGGATATTATACCTATGTCAAGGGATTTGAAATTCGCTTTTGTGATCTACTGTTATCTTTGTATGGCAAACGTGCATTTCCGGTGATGTGATCCCAATTGTGTATATGTGAAGTGACAACCTTGCGAATTATAGTCTGTCTTTCGGACTCGATGTTGTTTTCTTAGAGTCTGTCTTTCGGACTCCATGTTGTTTTCTTAGATGTGGAAGAAAATTAAATCAAAGTCTCTTGTTCCTTTTTTGTTTGCCCCATTTTCGTTTATGGAGGCTAGGATATCAATTATGCCTGCATTATGATATGCTTGAAAAAGTAACGAGGATCCTTGAAACATTCAAGTTTGCATAAAAGTTTTAATACCCTTTAAATTGTCCGTACGGACATTTAGGCCTTGTTCTTTTATACGGCTGGCTGCAGTATGACGCGGTGTGGTGTGGTGTGGTGAAATTGTGGTGGGTGTGGCGAAATTGTGGTGGGTGTGGCGAAATCGTGGTGGGTTATTGGTAAGATGAGTTTTTTTTATAAATTTAAAAATTGTATTGGTAATTGTGAAAAAGTAATTGGAAAAAGTGATTTGAAATATTGTATTGTTTTTGGTGGATGTGATAAATTGTGGTGGGTTTTGGAAAAGTGCGGTGTGCTGTGGCACTGTAGATAGCTAATCATATAAAAGAACAGGGCCTAATACAACGACTTAAATCTGTCATGTAAGATGAATATTTAGTTGTGCCAAAACCAATGGTCGGTCACTGTTTCTGCTTCATTGAAGAAAAAAGAACCAAAGAATATCAAAACCCAGGAACCAGAAAATTCAAATGCACACTGCTTAATGCTTATGTTTAGTCATTAGTGAGCTACAAAAGACAGTTCAAATAATAATTAAAAATACAAATGAGGGTACAAAAATTATAGCATGAATTGGGAAAGCTTAAGCTTAGATGTGAGATTAACCAGTGTAGATGTGGACACCTATGGCGATGAGAAAGATGGTGATGAGGCCGAAGAAGATGATGGTGTGAACAAGGATAGCAACGCCGCTAGTCTGCATGGTGGCAAACTCAATGACCCTCCCCCTCCCGGGAATCTGACACAGCAGCCCCGGTGTCAGGAGCACAAACAGCACCACCGCCATCAGAACCGGCCCCCAGTCTGCCATTTTCTCTCGTCTCTGCTCTCCTCTCTACCTTTCTATCAGAGCTGGTGCAGGGGAAACTGTACATTTCTCAGCACCAAACTCTGTGATTTATATCTTGTTTATCTGTGTTTGGCATTTGTGAATTGTGATGGGTGAAGAAAAGAATATGCCCATTTGCGGCAGGGAGAGAGAGAGATAGACTGTTTTAAAAGCATGACTTGATCTTCAAGTATTTAGGGATGCTACTGTATTGTATTGTTGGAATGTGGCCCTTACTTTTTATGGGAGAAAACTTCTTGTCTGGTACTTCTGTACATGCGTTTTCTGGATTTAAAGTATCCAGATACATTAATTAATTTTGATCGATAAAGTCAATAATTTGTGTGATTTAGGTAATTATGGGCGCCGATTAGGCTAAACAGTAACATTTCTTGAGCGAGGATGGTGAATTTGCTGAATCTTTACTGAATTGCATTTGGTCGCAAGATGGATGGATGTAACCAGTGGCGGCGCTAAGGGGGGTTTGTGGGAGCCTTGGCACCCCCCATGCCCAAAAAAAATTAATATATGTAATTGGAGAAGGCATGCTGCATGGTTTATTTGGTGGTGCAATTGGTAAATGTCCACAATTAGATAGCTTAGGTCAAGGGTTTGAAGCAGTGCAACAACCTACAATAGCATATATTTATGCATTGATTTCCTTTTTAACATTTGTTTTATAACAATATTAAAATTTGGCACCCCCAATGAAAATTTTGTAGCTCCGCCCCTGGATGTAAGGTTAATGACATAGAAACTTGATGAGTTTTGAGTGGTAAATTGGTAATCTGACCAAGCCCAAACATCATTGAACATATTGTTAGATAATTGAGATCATTGAAAGCACCTTTAGTTTTAGTGCCCTATGGCCAATGACGCTCCAAAAGAATTTTAATGCAAGTACATGTTAGCGCACTCCATGGTTATGTATTTATAAGCTCTGCTCATGACACTCATTAATATATAAAGAGATAGAGAATATGATATTCTCTCTGTGTGGGACAATGATTAGAAATAACATATTTATTTCCATAAAGAGTTAGAAACTTTAATAATCCATCCATATGGGACACTAGCTAGGAGCACTAACTTTGACTAACTATTCAACGCATACTAGATCAACAATTATACTCGTTAGTTTAGTTTTTTGCTTATTACTTATCAAAATGATAGGGTTATTGACCATGAAGGATGATCTAAAATGCAAATTGACCATGGAAGACATCATGACAATGAAGTTCTAATTTATAGGAGAGGAGGAAACCCAACATTGATGACGTGGCATGTCGAGTGGACAATCATTTTTTTTTGTTTCAATTGCTTTACCCCTCTCTCTTTGATTCACGTATATGATATTTACAAAGCGATCCATGATTTATCTTTTGAAAATATCCATGGATATCTACAAAGATAAACCATGATTCGCCTTATAAAATAACCTTTGCTCACACACTCTCTTTCAAGCCCCCAACTCCCACTCTCATACTCCCTCCCTCTCATTTCCCAAACCACCACCGTCATATTCCAACACAATAAACTTATATAATGAAATAATTAATGACTTGATGTTTATTCATATTCAAGGTATTATGTTTTGGCCATTACAATTAGGATTTTTGGCCACAAATAATACGTCTTGAGAACATGTAGAGATAATCAAAGTGACTTTGTATTGTGATCTGTACTTTTCACTATTTTCCATGTGATGATCAGGAAGCGATTTCCGTGACGAAAGGTAGCGTGGCGACGAAAGTATGTTTTTCACACTCAAAGGAGATTTACGTGTGCGCATCGAACTTTAACACAAGTCCTAGATTATTTGATTTTGACTGCTAAAATAGTGAAAATAAAATCAATTTAGTGGCCAAAAAGTCACTTTAGATTATTCCCAGTCACTTTAGATTATTCCCAATCACAAGTCCCTAGATTATTTGTAGCCAAAACCATTACAATTAAATGTGCATTATTAATATGCATAAATGAATGAAGATTTTCTTTTTGTAACTCAAAAGGTTTTACATTAATTAGAATGTTCACCAACATCTTTATGTTTATGTTTATGGTAGTCGCTGCCATAATAAATCAATATCACGTTCATGTTTATATTAACTTATTACTAATTGATTTATTAATTAATTTAAACAAATTTTATATTTATATATTTTAGTTAATGTGTGATTTTACGTATACGTAAACAAAATGTTCAACAAAAGAACTATTATCAAATATAATAAATGGTTTTTTCTATAATAAGTATACTAAGTATATTTTTATAAAATATGTAATTTGATTGTGTCACGTGCAAAATGTGGATGGATCAAAAAATTTTGGCGATATTAACTATAGATGAACATACGGTATAGTTTGATTTCCCCTTTATGGGCAAAACTACTTTGAACGCTAGCACTAATATTAAAGATAATTCATTTTCAATTTCTGATTTTCAGTTCATGGACAATAACAGAACTGTGGATATAAATTTAACACTTGTACCAACTAAACCATTTAGGCGTTATTGACCATAGAAAGAAGCAAACCAACTAACAAAGAAACAAACAACCAAGCTTGAATAATGGGGCAATGCGAAAATGTTGCACATGGAAAAGGAGTAGAACCCATGTACATGTGGATTCCAAGGGCAATCAAGAATGCAAATAAGGCCAAAATACAAGAGGGCATGGACCATAATTTAAGGCCTACTCGTACGGAAGCCCCCAAATTCAATGCACCTTTGGCTACCCGACACTTGGAATAGCAATCCAAGTGACAAGTGACAACACAAGGATGTTTGATCCTAAAGGATGGTCCATTAAGATTATGTTCTTTTATATGGTTGGTGTAGTATGATAATGGTGCGGTGCAGTGGAATTTGAAAAGGTATTGTGAGTTATGGTAAATGAGGTAGATGAGGAAAGAAAATGTGAAAAGTAGAGGAGAAAAGTGAGGGGAAAAAAAATGAAGAGATATATTAGTAATGACTGTGGTGTGGTGTTGTGAGGTGTGGTAGAAATTAAGGAGTGTGTTGCGTTGTGGTACCGCAACGCAACTTACCACATAAAATAACGGAGCCTGTGCAAATGGGCCATAAAATATCTAGCAAGACTTTGAGGTTTCAATTTGTAAAAGGTAAGTTTAAGTGACAACTAAATATATATTTAATTTTTTTATTTTATTAATTGAAGTGTCTGTCCATTAAGTTGGTTGCCTGAAATTCGCATTGTCACATCAACATAATGGATCCTCACTCCATCCTACAAATTGGAACGTTAAAGTTTGACATTATGTCTCATGGTTATTGACCCTAAAGGATGGCCCAAGAAGCAAATTGACCATGAAGGAATAGGAAGACAACGAGGTCTCAAATTGTAAATTATGTAGGGACCATTAAGGCTAATGTGACATGATTTTTTTAAAATTTAAGTTTTTTTATATTTTATTTTTTTGAGTTGTCCTAAGAATTTTACGCCAAAAGATTGTCATGGATTATTGAAGTTGTAATCATAGTTTGCTACTGAGTAAAACCATGGATTATTAAAGTTGTAACTGTGGTTTAACATTGAGTGTACTTATTAATTATTCAACCATGATATAATTTCAACAAGGGTGGTCCTCCCCTCCATATCCATTTTCAGTTATTGTTCTCCCATCAATTCATCATCATCAATAAATCAAACAAAAAAAAAGCTCCTTTATTATTTTCAACCAAAGAAGGAGAAAAATTATACAAGGAGTTTGTTTTGTAATTTCAAGCATATGTACATAGAAAGCAAGAGCTTGGTACTCCAATTCTTCCAGTTACCTCGTTGTGAATGGAAATATACTACCACCGCCAGCTGCAGCACGAGCCCTTATTCCATCTATCATATTGTTAGATTTAGATGTACACAATCAGTTAACTACGCACATTCGTCAAACTCAATCAAACATTCCTCCGACACAGATGGATCATATGTCGAAAAATCAACACTGTGCTTCTGTTTTGGAGTTTGAGAGAGAGAGAGAGATAGTGTGTGTGTGTGTTTATAAAAGAAGGTGGAATATAATCAGCGAATTGGGTGATACGAGATGATAATACCATGTACTGAAATTAAAGGTGCTCGAAATTACAAAACAAACTCCATATGCAACTTTTCTCTTTCTATGGTTAAAATAGTAATGAAGCTTGTTTTTTCTTTTTTGTTTGATTTATTGATGAGAATGGTTGATGGAAGAGCAATGACTTAAAATGGATATGGAGGGAAGTATCACCATTGTTGAAATTCTGTCGTGGTCGAATAATTAATGAGTGCACTCAGTGTCAAACCATGGTTACAACTTTAATAACCTATGGTTTTACTCAATGGCAAACCACGATTACAACTTGAATAATCCATGACAATTTTTTAGCGTAAAATTTCCAGTATAGCTTAGAAAAAAATAAAGTTTTTTTAATAAAGTCATGCCACGTCAGCCTTGATGGTCCACACATATTTTACAATTTATGACTTCATTGTCTTCCTAATCCTTCATGGTCAATTTACTTCTTGGGTCATCCTTTAGGGTTAATAACCCTTATGTCTTATGGTCCATTTCTTTAATGGGCCAATAGATAAAAACCCACAACACAAATAGGATCGTGGCCACAAACACTGGACCCCAATCGTTCACATGGCTATGACCCATAATTGCCTCTCTTTAGCCCTCTTCTTCTACTGTAAGCCAACCATTGGTGGAGAATGGAGATGGTCTAACGCTAGGGGTGGCCAATGGGTCGGGCCGGGCTGGGCCGGATTCGGGCCAACCATAAAACGGGTTGGGCCAGACCGAGCCAAGGGATTTTTTTATTGGGCTCAAATGGACTGGATTCAAGTGGGCCTTAAACGGACTAGGTCGGGTTTGGGCAAAGTAGAGGTTTTTTCTAATAAAATTTCCTTTTAGGGTGAGAAGTGCAGCCTGATTGAGTTGGAAAATTTTTAACGAATACCAATTGGGCCTTAAACGACATCTGAACATTGGGGGGCTGATTGAGTTGCAGCTTGATTCTTTGACTTTCCCGGCTTGCACATGGGTACATGAATCAAATGAATGTAGAAATACACAATTTAACAAAAGATCAAATCGTTGTCAGCACAAATATATAAAATACAATGAAACCGGTACAAATAAATCCGAGAAGCATAAAGTGAAAAATTAAGATATCTCAGCAACTAACCAACTCGTGAGCACAATAAAATTTTGCACAAGCAACTAACCAAAAAGATTAAGGGAGATTCTAATCGAGTATTCATAATTTCTTAGGTTGAAAAGAATGATCAGAAAGGAGCAATTGTTGATATTTTACGATGGAAGTGGCTGGAAAAGCAGAGCGCCATTGAAATGCTTCAACAAAGCCCTAGAAATCTAGCTAAATCTTCTTGAAAACAGACAGTGAAGAGTAGTGGTTTGCTTGATACAACTCTGGTCGATCGTCTTGGCCAACAAATCAGACGGTGAAGTTGAGGGACCGAGGGAGGGGAGAGGACAGAGTTGGAGAATGGAAGAACCCTAACTAGTGACAGTAGCGACTAGCAATTTCCCAATCGACCAATATGACCCATGATCCAATTCTCTACAACCCGTTAACAGCCCGTGGGGCCCATGAAATCTTTTAAATGACAGGCCTGATGTATGCTAACTCACTAAGATCAGAGTGTTGAGCTAGAACACACCATACAGTCACACATACACACAGCTGGATGCTTGAACTTACAACAACTGATAGAAACCAACAAGCTGGAATAGAAGACAACCCAATAACAGAATAAAAAGGGATAGGCTTGCTTACAGTTGATACAAATACACCACAACTGCAATCAAGGGCAAGAGACTCTCATATACATGCCTCTACAGATACACCAAAGCATGGATGATCAAGCTCAGTTTACACTTGCTGGATTTTGCCAATTTCTAGTGACAGGAACTGATTGAACCAAGATTGAGAGTTATAGGACACTCACAAACTTTTAGAGGTACTAAGACACTCGAGAATACTATTGAATGAACACTGAGATATCCTTCATTGATAGAAAACTTCAGAATATAAAGAGAGCTAATCAGTTTGATTAGCAGCTGCTTAAGCATAAGCATTCTGCCTAATCTCCCTGGACTATCCTAAGCTACAAAGCTTACAACAAATACAGCTAATTATATCCTAATGACCTCGAGTACAAACTGTAAGAAAACAAAAGGAAAATACTGAGCTGAACTCTGATTGGACTAAATGCCAAAAGGGTGGCAAAATGAACCAATGAGAGGCTTTCCTCTTCTAAGGGGTAAAACTAAACTTACTGAGGTAATTCTCGCGCTAACATGAACCTGGAAATAATCTCAATAGGTTAATATCATGCTAGAAAGACCAAAATAACCCCTGTAGACAGAAAACAAAACACATAGCCCCAGAATTGGGATTCTGGAAAAACTGATAAAACAACCCCTGTAGACAGAAAACAAAACACATAGCCCCAGAATTGGGATTGGTTGTTATGCCTTCTGAATCTTACTCGTGCCATGCTTGATCATGCTGGTACTTGGCTTGGACTTGAAAAGGGCATGGCAAGGAACAAAAAATTCCTAGGAAACATTAGCTGGTTCTTCCCCAATCAATAGATACAACATTGAGAAAGTCAGCTGTTTGGACTGTTGTTGCTGGGAACTGGAATTGGTTTGGATGACCAATGCTGATGGGCTGAATGGCTGTGAATGCCAGGGCTTGTTTTACAATGGTGTAACAAGCCTGGATGCATACTGTTGGTGGTGTGGTGGCTGCTGGTGATGCTAAAAACCTCCTGCTGGAACTTTGGACTGCTGAGAAGTCTGCTGAGTGACTGCTGGTGATGCTTTGAAAGCCTGCTATTTCTGCTAAAAGGGCTAGTCTAGTTGCTGAGTTGTGTGAAACAACAAGTTCCCTTCCTTGTGCTGCTGTAATTGCTGGTGAAGATCCCTGGGAAGCCTCCTTTGTTGATGAAGCTGCTGCTGCTGATTGTTCTCCTTGATGGTCTCCATCATCCTCCCCAGGTTGAGGAAAGTTTGTCCTCAAACTTGGAAGGTCTTCATCTGTTGGATAGCATGGTCGAAGATCTGTTACATTGAATGTTGTTGAGCCTCCATACCCTTCAGATAGATCCAATCTGTAGGCATTATCTCCAATACTTTCAAGCACTTCAAAGGGGCCATCTGCTCTTGGCAACAGCTTGTCTTTTCTTTTGCTGGGCAACCTGTCCTTCCTGAAGTGGATCCAAACTAGAACTCCTGGCTGGAAGGTCACCTTCTTCCTGTGCTTGTTTGCTGAAGTAGACACCTGTTCAGTATACTTGGCAATTCTCTCCTTCACTTGCTGATGAAGCTCCTTGATTTGATCTGCTCTTTTATCTGCTTCAAAACTAAATTTGACAGAAGTAGTTAGTGGAACTAAATCCAAAGGGGAAATTGGATTTTTACCATAGACTACTTGGAATGGAGAGTAGCTTGTGGCCTTGGATGGTGCTTTGTTGTAAGCAAACTCAGCATGGTGTAATAGGGTATCCCATCCTGCTTTATTTTTGTGGATCAGTGCTCTCAATAGGACCCCAAGTGTTCTGTTAGTAACCTCTGTCTGGCCATCAGTTTGTGGGTGACAAGTGGTGTTGTACTTGAGCTGGGTGCCCAATTTCTTCCATAAAGTGACCCAAAAATGGCTCAAAAACTTGGTATCCCTGTCAGATACCATTGTTCTTGGCACTCCATGTAATCTAACAATTTCTTGGAAGAATAATTCAGCAACTTTGGTGGCATCAAAGGTGGTGTGGCATGGGATGAAATGTGCCATCTTTGATAATCTATCAACCACCACCATGATTGAATCCTTCCCTCTCCGAGTTCTTGGCAAACCCACAATGAAATCAAGGCTTACATCTTCCCAAGGGCTGCTGGGAACTGGCAATGGTGTGTACAAGCCTTGGGGTAGGCTGTGGGATTTTGCCAACTGACAGACATTGCACCTCTTCAATAGATGCTCCACATCCTTCCTCATCTTTGGCCAACTATAATACTCTCTCAACATTATCAATGTTTTCTCAACTTCAAAATGTCCTGCTAAACTTCCTCCATGGACTTCTGTGATTAACAACTCCTTGAAACTGCTCTTAGGGACACACAATCTACTTCCTTTGAACAAATACCCCTGGTCTATATGGTACAGACCCTGGGATTGCTGCTGGCACTTCTGGTACACCTGCTTAAAATCTCCATCCTCATGAGAAAAAGCTTTCAAATGCTCAAAACCAATAATTCTAGAATCAAGCATATGAAGCAACATGTACCCTCTACTCAATGCATCTGCTCCTTTGTTTAGCACTCCTGATTTGTGGTGGATCATGAAGTGAAATTGCTGCATATACTCGACCCAAGCAGCATGCCTGGTGTTGAGCTTGTGCTGCCCTTGAATGAACTTCAAGGCCTCATGATCACTGTGAAGTATGAACTCTCCTCCAATAAGGTAGTGCCTCCAGTGCTGAAGAGCTTTGACGATGGCATAGAACTCTTTGTCATAGGTGCTGTATTTCTTCTTGGCATCATTTAGCTTTTCACTGAAATAGGCAAGCACGCCCTCCTGGTCAATATCGCTCCAATGCCAACTCCCAAGCATCACATTCTACTTCAAAAACTTTCTTTGAGCCGGGTAGTGCTAGGAGTCTTTGAAGTGAGCCTTTCTTTAACTTCTTCAAAGGTCTTCTGGGCAGCTGTTGTCCAAATAAAGGACTTCCCTTTCACCACTTCAGTCATTGGTGCCAAAATGGTGCTGAAATTCTTGACAAATCTCCTGTAAAATGAAGCCAGGCCATGGAAGCTCCTGACTTGATGAATAGAAGTGGGCACAGGCCACTCCCTGATTGCTTGAATCTTCTCATTATCAACCTGAATTCCTGCGGCTGTAACAATGTACCCCAAGAAGATCACTTGGGATGTATAGAAGTGACACTTCTTGAGATTCCTAAATAACTCCTCCCTGCTTAAAATGGTTAAAACCTCCTGTAAATGCTTGACATGCTCTTGCTCAGACCTGTTATAGACAAGAATATCATCAAAGTATTCTACAACACTCTTGCCTACGAGTGGCTTAAGGACCTGATTCATGAGTCTCATGAATGTAGATGGGGCATTAGTCAGACCAAAAGGCATGACCAACCATTCAAACAAACCTCCCTTGGTCTTAAATGCTGTTTTCCACTCATCTCCCTCATAGATCCTTATCTGGTAGTATCCACTCCTCAAATCAATCTTAGAAAAGACTGCTGACCCATGTAACTCATCCAACATGTCTTCAAGTCTAGGTATAGGGTACCTGTACTTGATTGTAATCTTGTTAATAGCCCTACAATCAATACACATTCTTTGGCTTCCATCTTTCTTAGGCACTAACAAGGCTGGGACTGCACATGGACTTAAACTCTCCCTAATCATTCCCCTTTCCAACAACTCATCCACCTGCCTCTGTATCTCATTCGTATCTGCTGGTGTCATCCTATAAGCTAGCTTATTAGGTAACACTGATCCAGGTACTAAATCAATTTTGTGCTGGATATCCCTTTTAGGTGGCAAACCAGGTGGCATTTCATCAGCAAATACATGATGATACTGCTGAAGTAAAGGTAGGAATAAAGGGTGGTCATTTTGTGGTGCTGAGGGTTCTTCAAGGTCTAAAATGATCAAGTCCTTCTGTGTGCTAAACTCATGATGATCAGATAAAAGCAACACATCAAGACTAGGTTCAAGACACAGGGTTTTGGCCTTTTTGGTTAACTGTGAGGGTTTCATGGGGGTTAGGACAATCTTGCTGTGGTTTAGGGTCAAGGTATATGTATTAGCTCTTCCACAGTGGTTCACTGATCTATCATACAACCAAGGTCGACCCAAAAGCAAATGACATGCATCCATAGGTAAGACATCACACCAGACCTCATCTTTGTATGATTGACCAATTGAAAAAGCAACAAGGCATCTAGCAGAAACTTTGATACCTTTGCCTAAACTGAGCCACTGGATGGTATATGGAGCTGGGTGGGGTTTGGTTGCCAGGCTTAACTTCTTCACCATGGTGTTGGATGCTGCATTGGTACAACTTCCACTGTCCACAATCACTGAGCATACCTTCCCTCCAATAGTGCATCTTGTATGAAAGATATTCTCCCTCTGCTCTTCTGCTTCCTCTACTGCTGAGCTGCTTAGAACTCTTCTAATCACAAGCATTTCTCCCTCATCTGGACCTTCTTCTATAACCTCATCATCATAGATAGGATCTTGTTCATGCTCTTCATACTCCTGTTCTTCTCCCTGCACATTTTCAGGATCAACAAATAAAGCTGCCTGGTACTCAGCAAGAGTAACCATTCTCTTGTTTGGACATTCTGAGGCAATGTGCCCTAGTCCTTGACACCTGAAACATCTTCTCTCTGTATAGGACCTGCTGGTAGGGGCTGGGGTTCTTTGTGGGGGATTTTGTGGCTGATTTTGTTGGGGTCTTGGGGCTGGATTTCTGGTTTGAGGTGGAAGTGGGGGTAGATAGGTCTTTTGTGGGGCATTATAAGGTTTGTAAGGGTTTGGCTGGATATTTGCTGCTGCTGTAGTCCTTTGCTCTAGACTTCTTCTGTTGTTCCACTTTGTGAGCTAGAGAACTTAGCTCATCAAGGGAATCATAGACCTGCAGCTCTACAATGTTCTTGATGCCTTCATTCAAGCCTGCAAGGTACCTGATATAGGTTTGCACCTCATTCTCTTGCATATTACACTTCCAAAGCAAGTGCTCAAACTCCTTTGTGTACTCTTCTACTGACTTATTCCCCTGCACAAAATGCTGTAACATGTTGTAGTTCTCCTTCATATAGTTATCTGGAAGGAACTTCTCCTTCAACTTCTGCCTCATCTCAATCCAGGTACTCACTCTAGCTTCCCCAATGTCCATTCTCCTTCTTTGCAGATTAGTCCACCAAGTAGAAGCATATTTTTTCAATTTTAAGGCTACTAACTTCACCTTGTTTTCTTCTGAGACCTCCTTTAAATCAAAGACTCTTTCTACTGTCTGTAACCAATCTAGGAAAACATCAGGGTCTAGTTCTCCTGCATACTCAGGTATATCAATCTTGAAATCAAGTTTCTCAACCCTCCTATCTTCCCTCCTTATTTCTCTTTCACTTTCACTATTCTCCTCAGGTTCACTGATCCTAGGTGACCTCCCAACTCTCCTCTTCTTCTGGGTGTAGGCCTAGGACCTCGACCTCCTCTCCCTGTCCTACTAAAAGGATTCTCACCTTCTCCTTCCTCCATCTCATCATCAATCTCCTTATTTAACTGATGTCTACGCAATCTCAAATAATAATTCAACTGCTCACTCAAAAACTTCATTTTCTGTTCTACTTCTTCTTTCTCTTTTAGAGTTTGTTCTAAGACTTCCTGTGGTGTTTTACTAATTCCGGCCATTTTACTAAAACAAGCAAACACACTCCAAGATAGAACACAATGCTCTAATACCAAGATAATGTATGCTAACTCACTAAGATCAGAGTGTTGAGCTAGAACACACCATACAGTCACACATACACATCGCTGGATGCTTGAACTTACAACAACTGATAGAAAACAACAAGCTGGAATAGAAGACAACCCAATAACAGAATAAAAAGGGATAGGCTTGCTTACAGTTGATCTGAGATACACCACAATCGTCGAGGCAAGGGACTCTCACATACATGCCTCAACAGATACACCAAAGCATGGATGATCAAGCTCAGTTTACACTTGCTGGATTTTGCCAATTTCCAGTGACAGGAACTGATTGAACCAAGATTGAGAGTTATAGGACACTCACAAACTTTCAGAGGTACTAAGACACTCGAGAATAATATTGAATGAACACTGAGATATCCTTCATTGATAGAAAACTTCAGAATATAGAGAGAGCTAATAAGTTTGATTAGCAGCTGCTTAAGCATAAGCATTCTGCCTAATCTCCCTGGACTATTCTAAGCTACAAAGCTTTAAACAAATACAGCTAATTATATCCTAATGACCTCGAGTACAAACTGTAAGAAAACAAAAGGAAAATACTGAGCCGAACTCTGATTGGACCAAATGCCAAAAGGGTGGAAAAATGAACCAATGAGAGGCTTCCCTCTTCTAAGGGGTAAAACTAAACTTACTGAGGTAATTCTCGCGCCAACAATAACTTGGAAATAATCTCAATAGGTTAATATCATGCTGGAAAGACCAAAATAACCCCTGTAGACAGAAAACAAAACACATAGCCCCAGAACTGGGATTCTGGAAAAACTGATAAAACAACCCTGTTGGGATTGGTTGTTCTGCCTTCTGAATCTTACTCGTGTCATGCTTGATCATGCTGGTACTTGGCTTGGACTTGAAAAGGGCATGGCAAGGAACAAAAAATTCCTAGGAAACATTAGCTGGTTCTTCCCCAATCAATAGATACAACATTGAGAAAGTCAGCTGTTTGGACTGTTGTTGCTGGGAACTGGAATTGGTCTGGATGACCAATGCTGATGGGCTGAATGGCTGTGAATGTCAGGGCTTGTTTTACAATGGTATAACAAGCCTGGATGGATGCTGTTGGTGGTGTGGTGGCTGCTGGTGATTCTAAAAACCTCCTGCTGGAACTTTCGACTGCTGAGAAGTCTGCTGAGTGGCTGCTGGTGATGCTTTGAAAGCCTGCTGTTTTTGCTAGAAGGGCTGGTCTAGCTGCTGAGTTGTGTGAAACAACAAGTTCCCTTCCTCCTTGTGTTGCTGTAATTGCTGGTGAAGATCCCTTGGAAGCCTCCTTTGTTGATGAAGCTGCTGCTGCTGATTGTTCTCATTGATGGTCTCCATCAAGGCCCATAAGCTACCCAAACTAGTTAACTATTTAAACAGGCTGAGCTCGTTTTTCCTGACCACTCATTTGGGCCCAATGGATACCCGGCTACCCGCCTATTTGCCCAACCCTATCTAATGCTAATCAATTTGCTTGATTTCGAATTGCATGGCTTTTATTATTAAGAGTTTTGGGGGCTTTTAAGTATTGAAACAAGCTTTGATGGAAAGAAAAGAAGGCGTACAAATTAGAAGATTTTCTTCAGCATGTTATCTTGTATTCACTTTGGTATGGTGACGCGTGGTGTACTGTTGTGTCCATTGCAACAGAAAAACCTCATTGTGAACCAATGTTATTGGTTGCAAAGAAGATTTGTCGGTCGATTTTAAAAATGTCAGAAGTTGACCGACACGATTACCAACTCGAGTATAACTTGAGATTAGCTGGGTTGAGTTCTTAATTTTTAACTCGTTTAATTAAATTGACCAACATGATTAACTCGTTTAATTAAACAGGTTATGTTAAAGTTGAGATATATAATCTGAAATTATGTAGAATGGTACCTTTACTACTGGTTTAATTTAATAAATTAACTGGTCAACCTAACAATTCATTTTTTGTTTAATACATTTGACCTATTCATAACTTTTTTTTTAAAAAAAAATAGGAATTTTGGACGCTAATATACTGAACTCTTGGGGTATTGGACAATAATGCACTGAACTTTGGGGGGGTGTTGGATAATAATGCACTCGAGACAATTTCGACGGTGGCGAACTTGGTGGCAATCTTACGTGACAGACTGAGAAGACAAATATTTTTGAACCAATTCATCTCCTCCACCCGCTACATAGGATTGCCACCAAGTTAGCCATTGTCAAAATCATACTAAGTGCATTATTGTTCAACACCCCCCAAAATACATTGTATTATTGTCCAAGGTCAAAGTTCAGTGCATTATTGTCCAATACCCTAAAAGTTCAGTATATTAGCATCCAAAAACCCAAAAAAAAGAACTATGCTTAAAATTTAAAATTTCAAACTTTTAGTGAGAATAGGTAAACTTAAAATGTTGGCATTCTGGGTTGGAAAAAGATTTTGCTCTCAATTTTATGAAGGCCTCAAGGCCTTTAATCATTCATTGCCAAAATCAAAAGAATGTGTAACTCACTGCATTATAATGAGTCCCTAGTAAGCCGCTTAGTACCTAGTTTGAAATAGAAATAAACGGTAATTTCATTTACCAAATTTTTGTTATCTTGTTATAGCTAATATTTTTTTGGATTAAACTTAAATAGGTTAGATAGACTATTTAATTCATGAATACCCAATTTTGATCCACTTCTGAATTGGGTAAGTAAGCTAGAATTAGGTTAGCCCATTTAATTAACATATAGGTTCATGTTAGGAAAGTTGGTGTGGTCTGTGTAGAGACAGGGAAACTGATAAGTGTGACGGACAACTTCAGACATTATGGTCTGGTTGCAAAGTAACACTAGTGATCGATAAATGTTAGTTGTAAACGAGCGTATAGTTGCGACTTAGTAGGTACCAAACATTATGTTATTGGCCACAAATATCACTCATTGTTTGCATCTTATTAATAGCGTCCGATAGTGGTTGGTTGCCCATTCTTGTTGAATTCATTTGACCAAATACTAACCCTTAATAAGCGATCGATAACCTATCATTCGATTTCTACATAACCTTTTTTGAAAGATTGGTTGGCTTACATAACATATCAAATATAAATATATACACTCAAAATTTGCGGCTGATAAATATCAGTAACTATATCATATATATCAAACCCTCATTCACACTTTTTGGTATGGTATCGAAATGGTTAGTTGAACATCCACAACTAAATGAAAAAAAGAAGAAACTTTCTGGAGATCCTCACTACTTATCATGCTAGGGAAGAGTGGAAGGGTTTATGAGGGGATTGCAAAGCAAATTAGGAGGCCCGATACCACTGAAGATCCTCACAATCTCCTCCGCCTATGTTGTAGTCTCGCGCTACAAGAAAGCCAATGGGTGAGGAAGCAGTTATGATTAGAAGATGATGAACACACGTCCTTGCGTGGCTAAGGGGGAGGGCTCGTAGATTATCGTGGAAGCATTGCCCTACCCAAATACTACCTCATTCTTCACGTCAAACCCTCCCTTATGCTCATAATAAAGCGTCAAACTAAAACCAAATTATAAGTATACTCGAAAAAATTCAAAAAGTGAAAAAAATTGCAAAGTTTCCTTTAAATATTGGACAGTTTCTAGGCTTGATGCCTTGCAAAAAAATACCAATACGAACTAATCAAACACACATCAACCGAAATTCAAAGAGCACACTCTGGAGAACAACACAAACTACATGTTCGGAATCAGTTAATTGAGGAAAAAAAAAAGAATAAGGCATCCAAACTCATTCCTAGTATCGATCTAACTCTAGCATAGATTATTTTCATGGCAAGCTCATGCAAATTGTGAAAACATTGAACATTTTAATTTCTCTTTATCTAAATGCCCTCGCCCTTATGATCCGGCCAATACTTGATCCCCTTAGCATCTGTGTTGGTGAAGATATGTTTCACCACATTAGAATGGGTAAAACAACCCCCTTCTCCTACATATAAAACTAAGAAGTTAATTAAACCATATCAATTATGCATAGATGTTTACATATTAAGCAAATTATTATTAATTCAATACTTAATATCTTGTGGGCGTATGTGGCTATAAAGATGGACCACTAGTGATGCTTGTAGTTTTCCTTGTTGGGCATCTCCATGAGGCTTTTGTACCCAACAGTGGGGTGTGCCCTGAACTGTAGGGATCATATATAAGCCATCATCTGCTCATGCATGTCAACAACCATATAATGACCCTTCTCCCATCTCCTTCTTTGAGCTCCTCTATACCATATCCCGCATATGGTGATTGACATTCCTATGAAACTCCTTAAGCACATGTTCCTTGAGGAACGGTGATGGAAATCTAACCAGTCTTCCATCATTTTGCATTCCTAATGATAGAAACCAAGATACATAGGTGCAATCATGTTATTTGGCAGCCCAAGAAGTCAAGCAAATTACAAACAGTTTGGAGTATCATTCATCCAATTTGGTACCTAATCTATTTACGTGTATATCTCTTAATTGAGAAACCTCTTTGGGTAGAGCCCTATGGAGATTTGAAGGGCATTGTTTAAGCTTTCCAAAAAGCTCTTAAACCACCAATTTGGAGTTCACTGGCACCCTCAGTATAGCTTAAGCTGACCCGGCTGGATTATTTTGTGAAGAACAAGGGAAATTTGGTCTTTTCACCCAAGAATTTGAATTCCCCTCTTCAAATTTGATTCAAGAGGAAACCTAGCAGCAAGGGAAAGCCAAGGAAGCAAGCAAGGAGGAGGTGGCATCATTGGAATGGGCTAAGTGGACTAGGTTGGTCCAATGACAAGCAACCATGTGTCTTAATGTAAGAGGGCCATCTATTGGTTATTTTCGGGCGTAAGCCCTAAAGAGAAGGAAAGTAAGTTGCTGATTTCGTTCATAATTAATTTAACTAAGCTTGTTTAGATGTTTCCTCATACGTAGGAAACCTCAAGTGCTTAATTGAGCTAGTTGCTTGCTTGCTTGCTAGCTTTGTTATATAAATACTTACATCTTGTATCATTTTCATCACCATGTGAGTTTATGAAAGTGAGCCTTTGTGCTTGTGTTTGTGACGATCTAAAACTCTCAATCCTTTCTAGCTTTTGTATCTTGGCTAGCAACCAAGTGGTGTTGGGCTAGACTCTCCAAATTCATTCTAAATGATGTTTCTGTATCTTAGAGTGAGGAGGGAGTTGCTCTTGGGTTATTTTGATTGTGGTAATATCTATATCAATCAAAGTACTCAAGCCAATCTACTAATCAGGTTGTGGTGATTCTGTATCAATCTTGATTGTTAGATATATCCTTTATGTTAGGTATCTTTAGTAAGAAAGCTTGAGATAGCCCTTGTGAAACAGCTTGTGGTGTATATGTATTGAGCTTGATTCTCTTATTCTATCCCTTGTTTTCCTTCTGCTCGGTTGAGCTACATGGTGTATCTTTGGCTAAGTTGCACTATGATATTTATCCTTAGCCAAAAATGCATCAGATGGGTCCCTCTTGAATCTTCCTTGTTTAAGATATAAGTTTAGTAAATGATTTTTAAAGGTAACAATAACGCATGAAGTACTGGGTAACTGTCTTATACATGCAACAAAATACTTACCTGGAATTCGTAGCCAGCTCTCCTCAAGGGAGATGTACAAGATAGACGTCCCACTCCCCTCATAGTCCGTACAAACCTCCTAAGCACTCGAAGTGGAGATCTTCACCAAGTGAAACATGCACATTATGAAGAATACCCAGCTAATCGTATATATTAAAAACATCTAAGTCTAGAATATTAAATAGAACTAAAAAAAACCTTATGAATAATAACATGAGTACCACGTCTCTTCAGGATGCAAAACCATTTGTTTATCATTAGACAGATCAACCTTCAGCTCACGTGTGTTAATCAACAATGGGCCATGGGGTTTGGTCATCCTGCATGGAAAACCACACTCAAGAAAAGGCAAAAGTATGAATAACCTTACACAATCAATGTTTGATTTAGTGCTTATAGTAGGTGAGCAGAACCGAACCAGTTTTTGTTTGGTTTTCGATTCACTTTTTTTGTATTATTTGATTTTCGGTTTAACATGTAACCAAAAAGTCGGTTCACTGTTTTGGCCCATACACCCAACGCTTCTTACTCGGTTTCTTAGGGGGTTTTTTTTTCAACTCCACAAACCCTCAGACCACCCAAACATCCAAATCCCTCTAGAGCCTAGACCCTTTCATCTCTCTCATTCTCGTCTGCCTCTTTCTTGTCTCAAGCAACCACCGTAGTAGGCGACACCGCAAACAACCTCCAGAACCTCCCTCTTGTAACTTTTGTCCTCAACAAGAACTCATGGGACTCTCTTCTGTAGTAGTTGCCTCGCCCTCGCTCATCTGCCTCTTGACTGTCGGTTGTCGTCTCTCTCTCTAGTCAACAACAACCATAGTAGGCGGCCCTCAAGCGAGTCTTCTTCTTCTAATAAGACCAGTTGACTATGTTTATTAAGATCTTTTGTTCAGATATTTCATATCTTCCTCTTCTTCTACTCATCAATGTATATTTAATGTTTATTCCGATCTACTCTATCGACCACCACTGCCTAGAACCCCGAACGTCCTCGCATCCTCAAAAGTCGACTTATTCAAATTTTTTCAGTTTGGTTTACCTATTTTTATTTGGTGTTGGGTTCAGTTTCAGTTTTAACCAAATTGGTTCTCATTTTTTTCCCCCTGAAGCAGTTTTGGTTCAATTGTTTCGATTTTGAACTGGTGAACAACCCTATTCATTATGGCTAGGAGAATGTTATAAACCATTACAAGCCATAACCATTACTAACCTTGCTTATGTGATTGATGCTTTATCGAAAAGACAAATAAATCACAAACATAATACACAAGAGATTTACAATTTTTACCATACATTCAATTCATCACCAACTTAGCTAACTGCAAACAAAATAAGCACAATAATTAACTATTTCATTGCTACTCCTAGAGATGGTTTGTTCTAACTTAAGAAATGGGAAATCGGAGACGTTGAATTTTGTACAGTCAAATTGTAATTAACTAGCATTTATACAATCAGACTCTAGCTAAACGATATATTGAAAGCCAGTAGAATTGGTCTACTTAAATTTCTGGAATCAAATGAAATCTGAATCAAAATCAAATACATGATAAAATACAATGCAATCTAGCAGTCTAGCCTAAGTCACCATTGACCTGTCAAAACTGATTTGAAACCCAATATCCGAACCGAATCACACGGGCCCATACCCGAACAGACATCCCGAAGTGAGATGAATCGATTATGATCGGAACATCTGAAATGATCCGACCCAAAACTGAATCGAATACGAGGTCTATTATGAACCAAAAAGACCCACACCAGAAATGACCCGCATTAAAACTGAACTGAACACGAAACTTCCCACGAACTTAATAAACTGACACTTGAATGACCTGAATCATAACTAACTGAACCAAATCCTTGCCATCAATTGTAAAGACTCGACCCGATTCAAACCTGATCCATATTGACGCAACCCGAAGGTATTTGAATTGGAATAACCCAAATCCGAACCGACCATACACGATTTCAAACTAATCCAATTCATACCTGGATCAACCCTTAACCAAAATGACCCAACCTCAACTTCAACGAACTAAACTTTACTTTAAATCAATTTAAAGTTATTCTCAATGTGAATTGATATGATAATAATAATGAAATATGCCTAAAGTGATACAAGCTAGCCATGACAACTACCAAACAGGCCAAACATAATCCATGCAATCACAAATAAAATGCTACAATTTCTTGTTAGTGTATTTTGCATTATAGTCTATAGATAGATAAATACGCAAATGATAATCACATCTTAATTCAATGTGATAACTGTAAAACTATCCGTATATGGTTGACATTGGAATTTTACGTTTTCACCTAAACAATAATAAGCGATAAACACAAAATAATTACTCTAGAAAAAAAAAAAAACAATGTCAACTTCAAATTCATTCTCTTCCTATGTTTACCCTTAGTTTGCATATCATATTCCTGAATGTTTTGCTCCAGGGCTATTCATATGTTTCATAGGTTCTTAATATATATATTTCTTGATATATAAAATATTTCTCGACAAAAATATGAGTGTTTTCAAAGTGTTCAGGATCGGCAAAATTTTGGTTTGTTAAGAGACTCATAAATCATGGGTCAAATTTCTCTCACCCTTGTATAACCATTGAAATCAATTAATTAGGTGATTAATAAATCAAGGGTCAAATTTTTTGCCAGTTTAGACATGAGTTGGATATTCAATTTTTTCATTATCATTTGGTTTAAATCTAAGATCTTGACTCAAGATTTTTGAGTAGTTTAGACCCAAATACCCAATCTTACCCTACTCGAATGCAATTTGATTCAAACACTACCCGACCTGAATGAAACCCAACACAATGTACACCTAACCGAAATAGACTCGAAACTATTATCCAAACTAAAACTGACTCGAACTGAATTGGTCGCACCCGAAAGATCCCCATCCGAAATCAAGCCGAATAAGTCAACCTGAACCCGAGGTCAACCCAACCCGAACTGGTACCTGAAGACGTCTCATCCATAGATTACTCTAACCGAAGTATGTCTGACCCAAACCCAAACCGAACGACCCATTTGATAGGTCTAGTCACCAACCCACTAGGAAGCAAAGCACTACGCAGTGTTTTGACCAAGCGTGATTGGTATTGAAATGTAACACCCCCAGGTCATAATCACTAGATTAAGACTGAGACATACTTAACCCAATGATTAGCGCAGTAGATTAATCAACCTAAGAGTATTACCGCCGTTCATTACTGTGAACTAGACTAAACAATACAACACCCAACGAATAAACAAGAACTTCTTTTCACTCACAACTTGAAAATAGATTTCTTCCATAAGCAACATACATGAAAAATACATATGGTTCAACAAAAGACCCCATACAACCATCAATACTACAACCCCCAAAAGAGTTTCAAAACATAATACACCATAAAACCATGAACTCAGACTCCAAAAGTACCATTCACGACAGCTTTGTTTATATACAACTCCAAATTCGTTTTGTTCTCCATTAATAAAACACAAGGGAGCTACTACCTCTAAGATTATCACCTTTTATGCTTCAGGTGGCTTAGCAGACTTTTCCTTGGAAGACTTTCTTTGCGAAGGACCACCTAAAAACAAAACATAAAAAAAATTTTTGCAAATGAGATAAACTCAATCCGCATACCCCTATACAGACAAACAGTTAGTAATTCATTTTAGTTCGTGCATATCAATTCATTATGCAAACAATAAAACAATAAACAACAATGAACAACAATAAACGTGCTTGCCGAATTCTTATCTTTAATGGTCCCCTGCTTTACGATCATCGGTCTAAGCCTCTGTATGCGCTTACCCAGACCGATTGGGAGATCCGGATGGGTTGACTCTAGGTCAAGTATTACTGTGGGAGTGCTCATTGGCACAAATAACAATGGGTCGGGCCATAATAAGTGCTAAAACAAGTAAACTTTAATCACTTTCAATAACATTACACATGGTCACTACACTCAAATAAAAGAATTTATGAAGGGTACAGGAAATATGCGTACCTTGAACTTGACTGAGACACGACCCACTTGTACAGGTAGCGGTAACGATCCCTTGGAGTTTACTTGAAATAAGAATAAATAAACGATTTAGGAAGGGTTCTTAGAAGGGAAGATTTCCTTAAATAAAACAATAAAGCAAGCACTCAATAACTTGGAATAATTCAGAAATTTTCGTGACACTTGGAAGGCATAACTTTTTCCTATAGGACTTGAAAACCTTGCAAGAGGATTCTTTGGATAGCTTGAATTAAGTCCTATAACTTCTAATTTAGAGTTCAATCCAAAAACATTTGTTAGAAGAAGAAATTCATTAACAAAGCAAAGCGGGTTTGCTAAGAATTAATTGGAAATGACACTTCGGGAAGCTATAACTCAATCTCTAGATATCGGTTGGATGCAAATAAGTAGTCTATGGAAAGCTTGAATTACATACTACAACTTTTATGTTGACAAAAACCTCATATAAGTCCTAGAAGAGGTCCTAAAAGTGTCAAGAACCAGCCATGGACATTACCAGTCGTTGGACATAATAGATTTACATAACCGTACAAAATGGACCATAACTTCCTTTCCCGATGTCTAATGAAGGCATAAAACCCCATTTCGGAAAGATCATAGAATATACTACAACTTTTATTATAATCACAAATTCATTTGAACATGTAAAATGGTTGGATTTTCACCAAGAATACAGAGCATTCAAAATAAGTTTCTGGGTAATCTC
This sequence comes from Portulaca oleracea, assembly GCA_029582165.1. NCBI lineage: Eukaryota > Viridiplantae > Streptophyta > Magnoliopsida > Caryophyllales > Portulacaceae > Portulaca > Portulaca oleracea. Next base: position 19,582,862 of record CM055870.1, read on the forward strand.
AGATTTCCACCTCATAATCGGGAACTCATAACTCTCACTTCCGACATCGTATGACTACGAAATTTACCTTTCCGGAAAGATTAAGGAATTCTCTAAATCTTTCATATTGAACACTTAACCCAAAACGTCTCTAAATAGATTAAAAACATGAATTTCCATACTACCTCCAGAATTCGTATTAAGATGCGACGCCTCACGGTTTCGGGCATAACTTTTGATATACTCAACGAAATTCTACGATTCAAAAACCGGGGTTTAGCTAACATCTTAGGATACCCATTCAAGTGATAAATTAGGCTAAATTAATATCCTAAATTCTTTGGAATTTTCAGATTCCAACCAGATTCAAAGAAACCATCCACAAACTTGTTTGCATGTATGATAACTTAATAATCCACACTAATCTCTTTTCAAAACATACTTCTCTTGCATAAATATAAATTTCCAGAATTTAACCCATTTAAAAATCCTAATTCAAGACCTTATTTTATACATGCAAGGCAAAATCTTATTATTTCTCAAGCTCCTAAAGAAACCCTTCACAAATTCAACATCAACATCCATAAAATTCATTTCCTTGCTAACCAAATCCCATTCTAAGTACATGCATTCACCAATTTGCACAAATTAGCACAATCCTAACTAACCTCCTGGAGAGAATCGCGGAAGCCTAGGGTCTAAACAAACATGTGGATGATGGAAATCCACCCATAGAACTCATAAGAACACCAAACTAACTAACCTCCTAACATTTCTCCACTCAAGAGTTCACTTAAACTCTCTTTACTTCTACCTAATTAACATGCAAGCATCCTTGAATCTTAGAATATTATTGAAATTAACATGCATCAACCAAATCCATCAATTAAACCTACTTCCATAGTTTCTTACTTGATTCACATCAATCCCAACCATTTTTACTCATCAATCATCAATAAAAACCTAAAACATCATATTCCTACTCGATAATATCTCTAGACAACTAATTAGAACAATGAAATTTATACCCAAATAGTAATTACTCACTGGAACTTGATTTGAGAGAAGAGGTTTAAGAGATTACCTTCAATTGGGGAAGAAAGAGAACAACAGAGAGGAAGAGAGAGGGGCGGCCGACTGCTGTTGACCACCGCCCGCGACGGTCGCCGGTGACTGGCGCCGGTGGTCGGCTCCAGCAGGGAGGAAGAGGCGGCAAGGCAGACCAGAGAGAGAAACAACAAGCAGAACATGAATGAGGGAAGAGAGAGGCTTGAGAATTGGAGAGAATTAATTTGAGTCAGGTATTTGAAAATAAAATGGAGTAATATTATTAACTTATAAGGTTGGCCCAACTATTTAACTTATTGTGCTGATTTGGAAGAAAGGAAAATAAACTGACTCAAATACTTACTGATCCCTTTTTTTTAACCCAATACCAAAAATTTGGGTTCCCGAATAAAATTCTATAAGATTAAACTACGAGAAAATTTACTAATAGAAATTCTATGGGTACTTAATTCTCTGCTAGTAATAAATTCCGAAGGATAGATTATCAGATAAAATATCTTAATACTATGGTTTACTAGGAAGGGTCGGTAATACTATTTGAGAGTTCACTACTACAAATTACGATGATGGAAAGTCGATGGTCGTTACCCTGTTCAAGCCCTGCAAAACACACAGTTAGGTGAATTGAAATGCGCGACTTTGGTTAATTACTTAATTACTTAACTTAGTTAAACAATATTAGGGTCTAATTAACACTGGGTTATTACAGTCTACCCCCTTTAAAAGAAGTTTCGTCCCAAAACTTTGAAAACATTATCTTTGCACATTAGAAAATTACCGGCCTCCAAATAAATGAGGGTACTTGCTTTTCATATCCCCTTCAGTTTCCCAAGTGGCTTCAGAAGGGGAGTGATTTTCCCAGAGTACTTTTACCAAAGGTATGTCCTTGGTACGCAGATGTTTGATGCGCCGATCCAAAATTTGAATGGGTATTTCTTCATAAGTTAAGTTTTGCTCCACTGTCACTGGTTCGACCTCTATCACATGATTTTGATCGGGGACATACTTTCGAAGCTGTGAAATATGAAATACATCGTGAACGTGCTCTAACTCAGAAGGCAATGCGAGCCTATAAGCTACCGGGTTGATCTTCTCAATTATCTCATAAGGCCCGATATATTAAGGACTTAATTTTCATTTGACGTTGAATCTTCGTATGCTCTTTGTCGGTGAGACTTTAAGAAATACTTTGTCACCTACTTGAAACTTTAACAGTTTCCTTCTTTTATCAGCATAACTCTTCTATCTGCTTTGCGCGGTTTTGATATGATGTTGGATGACTCGGATTTTCTCTACTGTATCTTGAATTAGATCATGACCTACCATTAAGGTTTCATCTAGCTCGCTCCAACACAATGGGGTTCTACATTTTCTACCATATAGAGCTTCAAAAGGCGCCATTCGGATGGTAGCATGGTAACTGCTGTTATATGAGAACTCTACTAAGGGTAACATTTCCTCCCAACTACTCGGGAAATCTAAGACGCATGCTCTTAGCATATCTTCCACGATTTGATTTACCCTTTCTGTTTGACCATCAGTCTCGGGATGATAAGAGCTACTAAAATTAAGTTTAGCGCCAAAAGCTTTTCGTAGAGCCGCCCAAAATCGAGACTGAAACCTCGAATCCCGGTCAGAGACTATATCCTTTGGAATACCATGTAGTTTCACGACTTCCTTGACATAGATGTTGGCTAACTTATCCACCTTCCAACCCTCATGTATAGGAATAAAATGAGCAGATTTGGACAAACGATCTACAATTACCCAAATCGCGTTTTTCTTAGTATTAGTCGTTGGTAAACCCATGATGAAATCCTTAGATATTGAATCCCTTTTCCAAGTGGGTATTTCTAAGGGTCTCAATTCACCTGTTGGCCGTTGGTGTCCAATTTTCAGTTTCTTGCAAGTAAGACACATATCTACAAAAGTGGCTATGTCCTTTTTCATGTTAGGCCACCAAAATTTCTCTCGCAGGTCCCGATACATTTTGGTACCTCCTGGATGTACAGAGTATGGGGTATTGTGACCTTCATTCATAATTTTTTCTCTCAAGCCCCCACTTTCAGGCACACACAATCGGTTTTGAAACCTAAGGGTCCCATCATCATGAATCAAGAAGTCAGACATCTTTCCTTTCTCTACCCCAGAACGAATGTACAACAAGCCCTGATCCACCAACAGTTCCGCCTTGATTTCCTCCAAGATAGATGGCTGCAACTGTAGACTAGCTAACTTTGATACCACATCTCCTTGACGTATTATCTCTATGTCCGCCTTCTGCATTTCTCGAGCCAATTGAAGCTGAGATATCATAGGCGCGCTTAGGCTATGTTGTATCTTTCTGCTCATATGCATCTACCACTGAGTTTGCCTTTCTTGGGTAGTACTGAATGGTTAAATCATAATCCTTCAAAATCTCTAACCACCTACGTTGTCTCAAATTTAACTCTTTTTGTGTAAAAATGCACTTGAGACTTTGGTGGTCTGAAAAGACTTTAGTTGGTACACCATATAAATAATGTCTCCAAATCTTTAAGGCAAACACAACTGCGGCTAACTCCAAATCATGGGTGGGATAATTCCTTTCATAGGGTTTCAACTGCCTTGACGCGTACGCGATGACCTTATCATCTTGCATTAGCACACATCCCAACCCACGCTTGGATGCATCGCTATAAATCACATACTCTTTTCCTTCAACAGGTAGGGTTAGCACCGGGGCTGAAGTTAGTCTTCTCTTAAGCTCTTGAAAGGCTTCTTCACACTTTGCTGTCCACTCAAACTTTGTGGTCTTTTTGAGTAAATTGGTTAATGGAAGATCGATTTTCGAAAAATTCTGTATGAATCTCCGATAATATCCTGTCATACCTAAGAAACTCCTTGCCTCTGTAATGGTCGTTGGCCTAGCACAATTCATGACTGCAGCGACCGTCTGCTGATCAACTTTGATTCCTTCCTTACTTACGATATGCCCCAAAAATGCCACTTCTTCTAACCAAAAGTCACACTTCTGCAATTTTGTAAATAATTGATGTTCTCTCAAGGTCTGTAGCACCATCCTTAGGTGTTGCTCATGTTCTTCTCGGTTTTTCGAATAATCCAAAATATCATCAATGAACACAACCAAAAATTTGTCAAGATATACTTTAAAGACTCGATTCATCAGATCCATGAATATTGTCGGTGCATTGGTAAGCCCAAATGGCATAACTATAAACTCATAGTGTCCATACCGGGCTCTAAAGGCAGTCTTAGGTATATTCTCAGGCTTGATCCTCAACTGATGATATCCTGACCTCAAATCAATTTTTGAAAACACCTCGGCTCCTTGTAACTGATCAAATAAGTCATCAATTTGGGGGAGAGGATATTTATTTTTGATGGTAACTTTATTCAGCTCCCTATAATCTATGCATAACCTAAGACTCCCATCTTTCTTCTTTACAAAAGGTACAGGTGCCCCCCAAGGTGACACGCTGGGCCTTATAAACCCTTTTTGAAGTAGATTATTTAATTGTACTTTAAGTTCCTTTAATTCGGCGGGCGCCATCCGGTATGGTGCCTTGGAGATGGGTTGCATCCTTGGCACCAATTCTTTCTCAAAATCTACTTCCCTCCTTGGGGGTAACTTAGTAAATTCCTCAGGAAAAACATCCAAGAACTCTTTCACTACTGGGATATCCTCTAGACTCAACTCTTGGTGTCTATCCTCAGATATGTGACAGAAATACCCTATACCCCCATGCTGTAAAAGCTTCTTAGCTTTCATAAGAGATATTATTGAACAGTTTGCTTTCTCCGCTTCACCCTTGAAATAGATTTTTCCTCCTAGTCTACTCTTCAAGACTGCTATTCTTTCATGGCACTTTATCTTTGCTCCATACTTTGTCAACCAATCCATACCCAACATGATATCAAACTCAGCTAGGTCAATCTGAATAAGATTTACAGGAAAGATCTCTTCAGCTATGCTAAGCGGAATGTCCACAAAGGTCTTATCACATTCTAGGAATTGACCATTGGGCAAGCTAATTTGATACTTAACAAAAGTCCTAAGGTTATCTATTTACAATTTAGTAACAATACGAGCAGAAATAGAGGAATGTGAAGCACTAGAATCAAATAAAATAAACACAGGTTTAGAGTTCACTAATAAAGTTCCAGTGACCACTGTACCAGAGGTTGCGGCTTCTTTCTTCCCCATGGTATAAGCTTTACCCACACTAGCTTGATTCGGTGGAGGAGGTGCTGGACGAGGGACTTGTGCTAGTTTTGTCATCCCTTGCTCCACAGTCCGTAATCTTTTGGGCAAGTAGCCGCCCAATGCTCACTACTACCACACCAGAAACATTTGTCGGTCCCTATCCTGTACTAATTGGTCGTATGATTGGTCCTACCGCACTTCTTGCACGACTCTGGCATCGGTGCAGGTCGGTTTCTAGTCGGGTTGGGGGTTGGCTTTTTCGATGGTGCCTCGTCACGGTTACTTGCACTGCCTCGGTCATTCCATTTCCTCTTTGAACTTCCTTGATTTCCCTGATGTAAAGCTTTCAACTCTTTCCTTACTCGTTCTACCTCTGCCCGCTCATATAGTTCTTGCATGTTTTTGAACGAGTATCCTGCTAATTGACTTCTGATATACGGAGCTAATCCATTCTCAAACTTTTTCATTTTCATTCGCTTCGTGGCCACATAGTCGGGTGCAAAATGAGCCAACTCATTAAATTTAGTCGTGTATTGCATTACCGACATGTCATGGTTAAACATATTTAGCTCCACAAACTCCTTTTCCTTCTGGAGTTGTAAAGAAGCAGGATAGAATTGAGCCCTGAGGTCTTCCATAAATTATTCCAAGTTAATCCAGCATTCTTGTATTTATCTTTCATGGTACTCCACCAAATATCAGCCTCCCCAGTCAAGTAAAAAAACCCAATAGAAATTTTTCTTCCTTCGGGTGTTCCAACTACCTCAAAGATTTTCTCTAAATTTCGAATCCATTCTTCAAGTTCTATTGGATTATAACCTCCCACATAACTCCTTGGGTTCCTTTTTGCTACCTTATCAACATACTTATCCTCTCTTGATGAGTCTCCTACGGGGTTATGGGGATTTGGAATACGCCGCAGGAGTTCCTGGATAAAATTTCCCAAATACTCCGGGTAAGGGGAATTAGAAGGGGGCATCATATTAGCGGAAGAACCTGGGTTTGAGGCAATCTGTGGGGAAACTTGGGGTCCTTGAATTTGCAAGTTATTCTCTTGGCTATATGCTATTTCTTCCCTAGTATTTTCATGTGGATGATCACTTCCTGATGTGTGCGACATACTACAATGTAAACATAAGATACCCTCTTTAGCAATACAATAAATTCTCCCACATATCATAATTTGTAATTCACAACAATATAGAACACTTAATCATTTCCTGCATTCCACAATTTCATATTGGCCCTTCATTACATTATAATAACACTTTACAATGATTCCCTAAAAAAAATTGGGATTACAGACATCATCTTCCTTGTTGATGCTCCAAAATACTTGAGCCACCTGTTTAACAGATATATAAACATTTGCTTACCACCATTACTTACACTACTACTGAAATTAACCTAACCATCTACCTTGCCCTCATCCAAAATTCACACGGGCGGCAATTAGTTATAGTTTGGTTGACCACTACAGTTCTTTCTTACAAGCACCATAAATACCAAAATACAAGCACCATGACTACAAAATAAAGGCCAACCAACTATAAATCAAGCAAAATAAGTTAGCCCTAACTACTTCATCACCCAAGAAGGTTCTTTGGTTCATTCTTAACGATATTTAGTGGGATCGTAGTCTTCATCATCTGAATCATTGTTTTCTTCAGATTTTGGAACTACCCTCGACCCATGGTCTTCCTCACTTTCTTCTTCATTGGAACTGATCTCGATGACTACGGGATCCGTAACGTCGTGCACTATCTCCACTCCGTCAGACTCGTGAGACTGAGTGGGAGTAGGATGCGGGTTTACTTCCTCCTCCTCTTCCATATGTTCCTCTTCTTCCTCACTTTCCTCTGGGTTTGGTTGAGGGGGAGGGTTTCCTCCTACTGCCTGCGGAGGTTGCGGTCCTAAAAGGTCTATGAAATAGTATGGTATCTCCCAGGTGGCAATACCCATGTAGTCAGCGTTCTCTTGGAGGGTTAACTTCAATGTAACAACCGTCCATGCTCCTAGAGTTTGGAACCTCTCCTCATGCACACCCGGGTTACCCGTGTAAATAAAGTCATGGTATCTGTTTCTAAAGCGTGCCCATGGTTGTTCGTAGGGGAGTAGTCAAGAGACAGTGAGCCCTCATCACCTCATCATGGTATCGTGAGTGTGGATTTTGCCTCAGGATGGCGAAAACTTTCAGTAGTCGGGAGATGTGATTGGAGACTAATTCCCCTGGTGCCATGAGGGTGGCATAAGGATTGGGTGTTTCTGGATCCGCCATCTATCAAACAAAAAGGAACAAATAAAGTAAGAAACACACACAAATAAACAAACTAAGGTTAATAAAACTCATGATCTCCTAAATCATAAAAAATCCTTTCCTCTTGGCCCCAAGAACTTAAGAATTAATTTAAGACCCCAATTGCAATTAGGACATCAATATTAATATGGGTAAGTACACCCTTTGAGCAGATCTCATTCCTTTAACCATAAATTTTTCCTTCCTTTGACTCCCAACTCACTTATCCTTTTCACTTTATGACTTATTAAACATCCTCCAATATATTCAACTACACACTTCAGCAATTAAGAACACACAATTTCCATACTTAAAACAATTCTCCTGTATTCTGTATATGACTCTTACATGCATATTATCACTTACTTCTATTCTAAGCAACTCCAACCTTGTTTTGCTCTGATACCACAACTGTAACACCCCCAGGTCATAATCACTAGATTAAGACTTAAGTATATTAATCCAATGATTAGCGCAACAGATTAATTAAGTTAAGAGTATTACCATCGTTCACCACTGTGAACTAGGCTAAACAATACAACACCCAACGAATAAACAAGAACTTCGTTTCACTCACAACTTGAAAATAGATTTCTTCCATAAGCAACATTAATGAAAAATACTTATGGTTCAACAAAAGACCCCATACAGCCATCAATACTACAGTCCCCAAACGAGTTTCAAAACATAATACACCATAAAACCGTGAACTTAGACTCCAAAAGTACAATTCACGATAGCTTTGTTTACATACAACTCCATATTATCTTCGTTCTCCATTAATAAAACAAAAGGGAGCTACTACCTCTAAAATTATCACCATTTATGCTTCAGAAGGTGGGTTAGCAGACTTTTCATTAGAAGACTTTCTTTGCAAAAGACCACCTAAAAACAAAACATAAAAAAAAAACTATGCAAATGAGATAAACTCAATACGCATGCCCTTATACAGTCAAACAGTTAGTAATTCATTTTAGTTTCGCATTTCAATTCATTTTGCAAACAATAAAACAATAAACCAATAAACAACAATGAACAACAATAAACGTGCTTGCCGAATTCTTATCTTTAATGGTCCCCTGCTTTACGATCATCGGTCTAAGCCTCTGTATGCGCTTACCCAGACCGATTGGGAGATCCGGATGGGTTGACTCTAGGTCAAGTATTACTGTGGGAGTGCTCATTGGCACAAATAAGTGCTAAAACAAGTAAACTTTAATCACTTTCAATAACATTACACATGGTCACTACACTCAAATAAAAGAATTTATGAAGGGTACAGGAAATATGCGTACCTTGAACTTGACTGAGACACGACCCACTTGTACTTGAGCGGACTTGAACAGGTAGCGGTAACGATCCCTTGGAGTTTACTTGAAATAAGAATAAATAAACGATTTAGGAAGGGTTCTTAGAAGGGAAGATTTCCTTAAATAAAACAATAAAGCAAGCACTCAATAACTTGGAATAATTCAGAAATTTTCGTGACACTTGGAAGGCATAACTTTTTCCTATAGGACTTGAAAACCTTGCAAGAGGATTCTTTGGATAGCTTGAATTAAGTCCTATAACTTCTAATTTAGAGTTCAATCCAAAAACATTTGTTAGAAGAAGAAATTCATTAATAAAGCAAAGCGGGTTTACTAAGAATTAATTGGAAATGACACTTCGGGAAGCTATAACTCAATCTCTAGATATCGGTTGGATGCAAATAAGTAGTCTATGGAAAGCTTGAATTACATACTACAACTTTTATGTTGACAAAAACCTCATATAAGTCCTAGAAGAGGTCCTAAAAGTGTCAAGAACCAGCCATGGACATTACCAGTCGTTGGACATAATAGATTTACAAAACCGTACAAAATGGACCATAACTTCCTTTCCCGATGTCTAATGAAGGCATAAAACCCCATTTCGGAAAGATCATAGAATATACTACAACTTTTATTATAATCACAAATTGATTTGAACATGTAAAATGGTTGGATTTTCACCAAGAATACAGAGCATTCAAAATAAGTTTCTGGGTAATCTCAGATTTCCACCTCATAATCGGGAACTCATAACTCTCACTTCCGACATCGTATGGCTACGAAATTTACCTTTCCGGAAAGATTAAGGAATTCTCTAAATCTTTCATATTGAACACTTAACCCAAAATGTCTCTAAATTGATTAAAAACATGAATTTCCATACTACCTCCAGAATTCGTATTAAGATGCGACGCCTTACGATTTCGGGCATAACTTTTTATATACTCAACGAAATTCTATGATTCAAAAACCGGGTTTAGCTAACATCTTAGGCTACCCATTCAAATGATAAATTAGGCTAAATTCATATCCGACATTCTCTGGAATTTCCAGATTCCAACCGGATTCAAAGAAACCATCCACAAACTTGTTTGCATGTATAATAACTTAATAATCCACACTAATCTCTTTTCAAAACATACTTCTCAAGCATAAATATAAATTTCCAGAATTTAACCCATTTAAAAATCTTAATTCAAGACCTTATTTATACGTGCAAGGCAAAATCTTATTATTCCTCAAGTTCCAAAGAAACCCTTCACAAATTCAACATCAACATCCATAAAATTCATTTCCTTGCTAACCAAATCCAATTCTAAGTACATGCATTCACCAATTTGCACAAATTAGCACAATCCTAACTAACCTCCTGGAGAGAATCGCGGAAGCCTAGGGTCTAAACAAACATGTGGATGATGGAAATCAACCCATAGAACTCATACGAACACCAAACTAAATTTTTAGGGTTTTTGGATTAATGGAGAAAAACATGGAATTAAAAGATATGAACAATTTTAAAGAGAGAAATCTCACCAAATTGAACTAAGATGTTCAATCTCTAGCACAAGGATCTCCCACAAGCAAAGAGTCTTGAATCACCCAAGAAATCTCACAAAGAGTAGAGGATAACCACCGACTCACAAAGAAGAGAATTCACCAAGCCATTTCCACCTAAAGGATTAACATCATTGATTAGGGTTTGAAAACCAAAAATTACAACACTCTCCAATTGAGAGGATTTTTCTTGAGCCTAGCTCCTAAACATTAATCATCCAAATCTCTCTAGAAAAGAGTGCTAAACATGGTATTTATACAAAATAGGAAATTAGGTTAAAACATAACAAAATAAACGAAACAGCACGCGCGTCGCAGAGCGAGTCGTGGGTGTGACCAGGACTGTCGCGGGCGCGACAAACTGGGGCAGCAAAGTGACTCGGGCGAGACACAAGGTGGCTCGGGCGAGTAAGTCTTGAGGGCAACTTTTTCCTGCCGACTTCAAACGCGCATAACTTCTTCACCCGAAGTCCGTTTTAGGCCCATAATATATCGACAAAAAGCTCTCGGTGTGTACTTTAAGCTCCTAAAATTTGAGACCCATCGGAGTTATATTGAAGGAGTTATGATCGAAAGTGTGAAGGCATGCGTATTTCTAGCCTTTGAACGCCTTCACCGCCTTGTGTTTATTCTTGCCGATGTTTCTGAAGCCCCCTAGAAGGCTCGAGAATGAACCTATTGAGACCCTAGATGACATCCTGTGGCCCGGGGTCTTCGTAGAATGAAACATCGCTCTCTTAGTGGCCATAATGTCCCTCAAATGACCCGTATCCACCATGAAATGGATGTTGAAACCGGGTTAGTTTCGAGGAAAGGAGAGGGTGACTTGTAGCAAACCGCGAACCGTAGGCGAAACAAAAAGCAAACCGATCCCACACGGTTCACCTCCTAACATTTCTCCACTCAAGAGTTCACTTAAACTCTCTTTACTTCTACCTAATTAACATGCAAACATCCTTGAATCTTAGAATATTATTGAAATTAACATGCATCAACCAAATCCATCAATTAAACCTGCTTCCATAGTTTCTTACTTGATTCACATCAATCCCAACAATTTTTACTCATCAATCATCAATAAAACCCTAAAACATCATATTCCTACTCGATAATATCTCAAGAAAACTAATTAGAACAATGAAATTTATACCCAAATAACAATTACTCACTTGAACTTGATTTGAGAGAAAAGGTTTAAGAGATTACCTTTAATTGGGGAAGAAAGAGAACAACAGAGAGGAAGACCCAAAAGTATGTAGTCGAACAGGCGAAGTAGAGTGACGCTCATCGACCCGTCCTCCTCAGAAATATAGCAATTCCGACGGAAAGGAGGGGCCAAGTCGACATCACGAAGGACCCGAACACGCCTAGCACCCATCAACTTATTGAAAGCAACAAGGAATTGGTCACATGAGAGCTCGAGCTCAAGGCCGACTGAAATAACCTTTTCCTCGTTCAATCTCGATGTGGAAGTAATGAAACTCGGGTGAGTAGTCATGGACGTGGACTCATACAGCTCAACTCCATGGCGAGGCTCAGGAGTGATTGAGCACGACTCAACACTTGGAAATTATATGCAGAGCTTGGTAGGAGTTGTGGGCAAGGGTGAGTGACAAGGGAGGGAGGTTGGAAATTTTTATGGAGCTAAGGATCGCTCAACCTCACTAGGGCCGCTTCTTCGCAAAAGTAAAACCCGATGTGGCTTTCCTTTGCTCAAATCACTCTCATCACGTGTTTCACTCTATTGAAGGTCTCTCTTCTCACTTCCCACCTCGGCTTGTGGTGTATCGGTTTCGAAAGGAGGTAAAGGAGTGAGTTTGACTTTCTTTTCTCCCACTAGAATAGTGTAGGTGTTCTTTCGGCCATCGTGAATAGCATGCCGATCAAATTGCCATGGTCTACCAAGTAGTAAATGGCAAGCATCCATGGGAACAACATCACAAAGAACATTATCCTCATAATTCCCAATGGTGAAAGAGACTAAGACTTGTTGAGTTACCTCGAAGTCACCGCCATCTTTTAGCCCTTGCAAGCTATACGGATGGGGATGAGCCAAGACCGGCAATTGGAGTTTCTCAACCATGTAAGTAGAGGCCAAGTTGGTACAACTCCCTCCGTCGATGATGACCTTGGCTACCTTCCCGCTGATGGAGAACCGAGTTCGGAAGATATTCTCCTGTTGAGAGTTATCCCGGGAATCCTTGGTCATGATAAAGGATCGTCTAGGAATCGAACTCTCCCCTCCTTGCGCGCGAACCTCATGGAGCCTCCGATGTGGCTACCTCACTTGCTTTGGAATTTTCAACCATCTTTGTGGAGCATTGGCCTTGATAATGACCATAAACTCGATATGTGAAGCATTTTCTACCCTTGAGCTTCCGAAGATATTCCGCACTTTCCTTATGAGCTCGGGAAGATGGTTTGGGTAGCTTTGAAGTTCGACTTCCCTTGGATGAAGTTTTACTCCAAGAGTGAGGACTTTCCTTCCTAGAAGGCCATGAAGTAACCTTCTCCTCCATTCTCCTACCTTGAGAATCACCATGTCGATAGTCATCAAAATACCTCGAATAGCCACTATGGTGAGTTCTAGGAGCCCAAGTTAAAATACCACGATCCCTTTTCGAGGACTCTAGTTGCATAGGGGTCGTAGCGTGAAGTATGTCATCCATTTGACGTTGCACTTCTCGAACCTTCTTTTCAATACGTTGAAGAGTTTCCTCGAAGGTTGGTTTGGGTTTGGGTTTAGGGAAAAAAGGGATATCATATTTTCCCGAAGCATAGAACATGGAGAACATTTGTGGAGTTTGGGTTTCTTGTGGGGTGTATAATTTGAGCGGATGGAGGCTTGGGTTCTTTATAGCTAGGAAATTTCGAGGGGGTTTTTTGTGAGGCTAGTTTTGTGGAGGAAAATGGGGTGAAACCGGCAAGGGGAATGCACCAAGAAGAACAAAACCGGATGGCCACACAACTATCACCAACAACATTGACCAACAAAACAACAACCAACACAACAAATCCTTACAATCATTTCATCCAACACCTTCCATGCACAATTTCGAACTTTCACCACAAAGCTCCAATAATACTTCCAACCATTCAATAACAATCAAGAACAATCACACCCAACAACAATGGATGAACACAAGGAATGGGGGTACCCAAATTTCTCAACAACACCAAGAACACCAAAAATCACCAGCAAATATCAACAAGAACAATTCCAGGCACAAACAATAAAATCCAACAAACTATGAGTTCTATGCCTAGCTCTGATATCAAATGGAGAGAATCGCGGAAGCCTAGGGTCTAAACAAACATGTGGATGATGGAAATCCACCCATAGAACTCATAAGAACACCAAACTAAATTTTTAGGGTTTTTGGATTAATGGAGAAAAAACATGGAATTAAAAGATATGAACAATTCTAAAGAGAGAAATCACACCAAATTGAACTAAGATATTCAATCTCTAGCACAAGGATCTCCCACAAGCAAAGAGTCTTGAATCACCCAAGAAATCTCACAAAGAGTAGAGGATAACCACCCACTCACAAAGAAGAGAATTCACCTAGCCATTTCCACCCAAAGGATTAGCTTCATTGATTAGGGTTTGAAAACCCACAATTACAACACTCTCCAATTGAGAGGATTTTTCTTGAGCCTAGCTCCTAAACATTAATCATCCAAATCTCTCTAGAAAAGAGTGCTAAACATGGTATTTATACTAAACAGGAAATTAGGTTAAAACATAACAAAATAAACGAAACAGCACAAGCGTCGCAGGGCGAGTCGAGGGCGCGACCAGGACTGTCGCGGGCACGACAAACTGGGGCAGCAAGGTGACTCGAGGGAGTCACAAGGTGACTCGAGCGAGTCACAGGGTGGCTCGGGCGAGTCAGTCTTCTGAGCAGCTTTTCCCTGCTGAATTCAAACGCGCATAACTTCTTCATCTGAACTCCGTTTTAGGCACATAAGATATCGACGGAAAGCGCTCGGTGTGTACTTTAAGCTCCTAAAATGTGTGACCCATCTGAGTTATATTGAAGGAGTTATGATCGAAATCGTGAAGGCACGCGTATTTCTAGCCTTTGAACGCCTTCACCGCCTTGTGTTTATTCTTGCCGATGTTTCTGAATTCCCCTAAAAGGCTCGGGAATGGTCCTATTGAGACCCTAGATGACATCCTGTGGCCGGGGTCTTCGTAGAATGAAACATCGCTCTCTTAGTGGCCATAATGTCCCTCAAAGGACCCGTATCCACCATGAAATGAATGTTGAAACCGGGTTAGTTTCGAGGAAAGGAGAGGGTGACTTGTAGCAAACCGTAAATCGTAGGCGAAACAAAAATCGAACCGATCCCACACGGTTCACCTCCTAACATTTCTCCACGCAAGAGTTCACTTAAACTCTCTTTACTTCTACCTAATTAACATGCAAACATCATTGAATCTTAGAATATTATTGAAATTAACATGCATCAACCAAATCCATCAATTAAACCTGCTTCCATAGTTTCTTACTTGATTCACATCAATCCCAACAATTTTTACTCATCAATCATCAATAAAACCCTAAAACATCATATTCCTACTCGATAATATCTCAAGACAACTAATTAGAACAATGAAATTTATACCCAAATAACAATTACTCACATGAACTTGATTGGAGAGAAAAGGTTTAAGAGATTACCTTTAATTGGGGAAGAAAGAGAACTACAGAGAGGAAGAAAGAGGGGCGGCCGACTACTGCTGACCACCTAGGGGTGGGCATAACAGGTTAATCGCATTTGCGGTTAACCGCTTTTGAGGTTTTTGGATTTTGAAAACCTAAACCGCAACCGCAATATGCGGTTAACCGCTTGTGAAATCTAAAAACCTAAACCAAACCTCGAAACCGCAATTTAGAAGCGGTGCCGGTTAACGGATTTTAAAATCTGAAAATTTACCCGGTTAACATACACGGTTTATGATTAACCGATTTCCTGGAAATTTACAATAACATTTATGCAAATAAATGCAATCATATTACTAATAAATTCATATTCCGATACGACGATACGCGGTTAAATTAAATTCATATTACTAATAAATTCACTTTTTTTCAACTTAATTGAGAGCGGTTAACTGCGGTTAACCGTTTCATGAAAATCCAAAACCTAAACCTAAACTGCTTATAGCGGTTTGGTTAACCTAAACTGCTTTTATGCAAAAATCAATTCGGTTAACCGCATTTTGCGGTTTGGTTTATGCAGTTTTGCTGTTTAATTTGCGGTTTAGGTTTATGATGCCCACCTCACCTCCCGCGACGGCCGCCGATGACTGGCGCCGATGGTCGGCTCCGGCAAGGAGGAAGAGGCGGCAAGGCAGACCAGAGAGAGAAACAACAAGCAGAACGTGAGTGAGGGAAGGGATAGGCTTGAGAATTGGAGAGCATTAATTTGAGTCAGGTATTTAAAAATAAAATGGAGTAATATTGTTAACTTATAAGGCTGGCCCAACTATTTAATTTATTGGGCTGATTTGGAAGAAAGGAAAATAAACTGAACCAAATACTTACTAATCCCTCTTTTTAAACCCGATACCAATAATTTGGGTTCCCGAATAAAATTCTACAAGATTAAACTACTAGAAAATTTACTAATAGAAATTCTATGGGTACTTGATTCTCTGCTAGTAATAAATTTCGAAAGAGAGATTATCAGATAAAATATCTTAATACTATGGTTTACTAGGAAAGATAGGTAATACTATTTGAGAGTTCACCACTACAAATTACGATGATGGAAAGTCGATGGTCGTTACCCTATTCAAGCCCTGCAAAACACACAGTTAGGTGAATTGAAATGCGCGACTTTGGTTAATTACTTAATTACTTAACTTAGTTAAACAATATTAGGGTCTAATTAACATTGGGTTATTACATGAAATGCTACATAATGTTCGGGCAGTCGACCTAGATGCTACCCGTTAGCTTCGGATGAATATTATTTCAATTATAATAATATTTGTTTCCTAGTTATAAGTGAATATTATTCTTATAAATAATCTTGCTATAGTTAATGAAGAAATGATATGTTACAACACATAATATATCACAATAATATGTTTTGAAGTTATTTTTATTATATTCTAATTCTTATAATATTGTCTATTCTTCCACTATAAATAGAGTATCCCCTCTTTGTTTTTTTAGGGCTAACCACTTTAAGTAAACATGCTGAAATTCACTCGCGTGAAGACTGACCATCTAACGCCACTCTGTTGAATCTAGCTAACATATAACCCTAAGGTTATTCTGTTGGTTTGGGTACTTCTTACGTCTTCTAATAAAGAGTAGACAATCCTAGAGCTACATTTATGATTTCTGTTGCAACACCTTGTATTTTTTAAACAAGATTTATTATGCTACTTAAAATTTTAATTTCAATTTTGATGTATTATTTGATTTAGGTAGCTAAATTTCTTTACTTTTTAATTTATTATATTTACTCTAATGCGAATGATTTCAATAATTAAATTTTACCTCCTACTAATTTCTAAATTTTATAAATTATTGTATTTCACACATTTTCCATATTCAACTTATTAATTTGCAAAATAGAAATATTATTTTATATTTCACATATTTCACACATTTTTGTTATGCTATAAATTAATTATTAATTCTAGTTTTTATATAAGTTAATCAATTTTGCACATTTTCCTTATTTTATACAAGATAATATTTATAAACATATTATTTTTATTTACTTTTAGTCAAAGTAGTAATATATTTTATATTTCATATTTTTACACATTTTAGTTATTTATATTAGTAAATGAATTTCTTTCACTTGGATTTTGAGAAAGCCAAAGCACCACCACCACCATCTCCCTCTCATGTTCATTTTCTTCTTCTTGAAGCTATTGATCCCTCACTCCCATGGCCTCCTTTCAATTGTAGTAGCAAATTAGAAATGTCCATCTCTTCTTCATTTGACACCTCAACAATTCTTATGACTCACCAAAGCTATGGTGGCCTACAAAGTTGACTATAAATAGTTTGCAAATCTCAATCCAATCGACATCAGAAACACCATAGCCACCTTCTTCTTCTTCCTTCACATCCACCATTATTATCACCATCATCATAACCATCTTCTTCTTCCATCTCAATTCACCAACACTATCCACCATTATCACCACCTACGTAGGCCACCAACCACCACCACGAACACCATCACTGTCACCACCCTCTACAACCAGAACCACCGCTCAAAAACCATCTCCACCACCAACATCACCATTACCACCACTGTTCCAAACCATCACATACATCCATACCCATCTCAAAATTTAAAATCAATACCAAACCAAAATCGAATCAAACTCACACCCATAATCCAAGTTCGTCAATTAAGATTACACTTACCAAATTGTGACAAAATCTTGCCGGAAAACGCCACCTTGCCGCCCAAAACCACCCCAGAAAGGGGCCCTACCTCCTCCATTCCGCAACTCCGACCCCCGCGACCACCACTGCTACGGTGGTCTTCCTCATTTTCGGTGAATTCCCCGGTCTCCACTGTTTTTCCGACGGCCAAGCACCACCTCCGCTGCCGTTCACGCCGCCCAGAAACTCCCATCTTTGCCCTCTGCTTCCCTTGCTCTCTTTCTCTGTTGTGCGTATAAGTGGAGGGAGGAAGAAGAAAGGGGATCTAGCCCCCCCCCCCCCGTTTCAATTTGTTATAATCCAATTCTTTTGGGCCTTTTAATTCACCAGCCCATACACTCAATCATACACTCAATTTGGGTAATTTTTCTTTCTAATTTCCACCTCCTCAAAATTCCTAATTATCTCCTTAAGTTACTCTTTATATTAATATTATTTCTATTTATTATATTTATTCAAAATCAGATTTCTCAAGTTAAAGGGAGGATTTATTATTCCTTTTATCCGCCATTTCAGGTATATTTCGATGACTGTAACCTTCGAAACTGTTTAAATGTAAAAACTCAAGATACTCTAGTCAAAGTGAAATAATTATTGTTTTTATTACTTTTAAATATTGTTTTATGACTAATACATGTGGACCGATCCATTAATTTGTTTATCTATTTTTCTACTTAATTTTAAGAGTGATTGTTTAAACTTTATTGTCTATTATTCCTTGTTATTGTCTTTAGCGAATTGTTCATTGACGCTGGTATACCGGTTCATGTGGGTTGATTGGCCCGCGTGCGCGCATTATCGGGATTGCAGTATTCTATAGAATACTGCAATCTCAGATCAAGTCTTTGTCCCCGGGTCATTTATGCTGGTATACCGACTCATGTGGGTTGATCGGCCCGCGTGCGCGCATTGTCGGGATTACAGTATGCTGCAGAGTACTGAATCTCATATCAAATCATTGTAAATTGTTATTATTTATTAATTGTTAGTTATTATTGTTTATTAATTGATTGTTATTGTTTATTAATTGTTAATTGTTATTGTTATTAATTGTTAATTGATATTATTTATTAATTGTTGATTGTCATTGTCTATTGTTCATTGTCATTATCATTGTTACTTTAATTGTTGTTATTGTCGTCTTTACTGAGTATTTTATTGAAAAATATGGTAAGGTTCCACATTCAGATAATAACCTGCAACTGTTTGCGCATATTCTCCTCTCCCTCATTTCAAAATGAATTTACACTGGGCCCCAATAAAACTATTTGTTTTCAAAATGTTTTTACATTACAGTGTCGAATATATTGAGCTCTGTCTCATTTTTCTCTACGTTTTTCAAATGTTTTGTTTTTAGGTATCAGTGGGACATTTTGGGCAGATTCGTGGCAAGGATAACTCAATTAGCATATCAGGCCACCACTTAGTTATTTTAGATTTAAGTTCCAATATTAGTAGTCAACTCACCTCTTTAATTTGACCGCCCGTTTTAATATTTTCATTGTCGTTGAACAACCTTTTTATTTTCTAAAATTTTCTCTTATGAAATATATATCTATTTTCAGTTATTTCCATAGCAAAAGCCTTGTTTTTCCTCTTGGAAAAGCGGCGTAGCGCTTTCGGCTTTTTTATACGCTTCCGCTAAATCAAGATTAAATGGAGTAAAATATTGCTAAGTAACACCCTAAATGTCAGGGCGTTACATTTGTGCTTTCATTCTTTGATCATTCTTGTAGACTGTATTAATATGTATATTACATGCTCCAAAGTTGGCAAGGTTTTGCACTTTTCTTGTTTTCTCAACTTAAAACCAATCTAGCAGAGTTAGTCTTTGACGAGCAAATTTTAGGTTTATTTCAATTTGAAATTCGTAATGTTAACCCCAATCTCTTAATTTTTGGTTTATCCCATGTTTTGGAGTTAAATTGATAGTTTGTTAATTTTTTACAAAATTTACTGGCGACTCCTATAACTTTTTTTGATTTGGTTCGATCTAATTAAAAAAATTACAAGTTGATTGGTAGAATTGCCCAGGACCACCGAGGTTTCAAGACCAATTAACGCCACAGAATGTTTCAACAAAAAAGTTGAGCGGCATTCATCGCGAACACTACACAACATTCCAGATCTGTCTTCGAGCAATTTTTCTGGTTTTTGGGTCTTGGTTATCATATTTTTGCTTGCTTCCTGTTTTTTTATTAATTCGGACCAATTAAATAAGTAGTATTGAACTTTTCAATTAATTGTATTTGCATGAAATTTATCAAACTTAAATTGAACAGTCAATAATCAATAATTTTGATCCTAAGCAAACCTTAATACAAAATTAACAAACGCATGGGATCACATGAATCCTAGTAGTCAAGATTCTGGTACCTATAGAAGTCACAAGATATCTTCTTTATTATAAGGCGACTTCCCAGTTAATGAGGTAGCAATCTTTAAAATATTTCATAATTATGTTATCAAAATTAATAGTATAAAAGGCGTTGACAAACATGAAACATTTACTACAAATGCAAACATTGACTACTTTGGTCCCCCCAAACAAAATATTATGGTTCCACCTTTAGTTATGATCTGACTTCCTTAGAAGTTTACCAGTGGAGATTGCTCAGTGGGATAGGGTCAGCCCCTAGGGATGGTCACAATGCTGGCATGAATGCAACTGGTTTGCTAATCTACATGAGATTCTTAGATTCGAGACTCAAGCTAGATATGCTCGGAGTCATACAATTATGTATAACCTTGTGTTTTTATGCATGCATGTACTTGACTTCTTAATACAGTCTAGATGAAAACTTATGCTTTATGTAAGTTGTAATGAATGCATGAATGTATGTAAATTGAACTTGTCACATTTTATGCGATGCATGCTAATGCTATCGTGTAGACAACCCCATTTCTCCTTTTTTTTTGCTTCTTACAATAAAGAATTCTTAAGTGTCGAGGTCAATTTTGAGGCAAATTTTAGGACAAGGCAAAGTAGTAGGGTATACAAGCTCTTCTTGTAAAAAATGGGTCAAAAGTGATTTGGATCTCTACTCATACCACGTGGCATCGGTGTTTGGTGCCAATTCTTTTTCGCCAAGGAAGTATGTAAAAGTCGTGAGTAATAAGTGCTAAGTCTAGGACGGGTCATGCCACATGGTGTGCCAACCTTTCCTTAATGCTTGTTTGATGAGTTGTTCAAAGCAATACAAATGGCGAATATGGGTAGCTCATACCACGTGGTATGATCGTCTTCTGCCCGTTTCTTTCTTCTTTTTTTTGACATCAGAAAAATAGATCGGAATATCACGAATCAAGTGTGCCACTGATTTTCTCTCTCTTTCATTCTCATTTTTTTGTTTTTTTTTTTTGGTACAGATAATCACAAAAGGAGAGCAGTTATGAGAGTCAAAGTATGAATGCAGGATGAAAACATTTTCTTCAGGTGGAAACATGTAGACACAACGAGCCCCCAACAAGGTGTACCTAATGAACAAGTGTTTTTAGATGAGCCAATATTATGGATCCAAGGTAAGCATTGTTCTAAATGGACCCCTATTTTGATGTAGTTAGCTTTTCATTCTACTAAATGAGTGAGTCACCACTCAGGTGTTTTGAGTAGGGAGCAATTGGTGAATCTCATGCATGCATTAATGATCGGATCAAAAGAGCTTAGAGGGGTGATTTGGTTGCAGGAAAGTTAGGAAGGATGGTTTGGAAGGTATGTTGGTGGTCAAGATGAAGCCATGAATGGTTCAGCAAGGATGGAAACCAAATTCAATTATATGACGAACAGGGTGATCAACGGATAGTTTGATAAACAGGGGTTTGAATTGATGGAGGTGGTTGAGACAGTTCTATAGATGATCATCATGAGTTCATATCATAAGTGAAGAGATAGTCAAATGGCTATGAAAGTGGTCTCGTCTTATGAGAGGAGTGATGGCTTGATGGATTCGGGCATGAAAGGTGATCCAATTCTGATGGAAATAATGGGAGTGCTTGGTGAAAGGAAATCTGAGAGGTTTCCTTTTTTTCTTTATTGTCCTTAAAACCAAGGTTTCCTCTCCTTTTACCTAGCCTGCCTATGAGATTTTCGGGCTAGCCACTCTTTATTTTACCTCTCAAGGACCCAATTATTCAATGATGGTCTTTCTCTTTAATGGATTGCAGCGCCCAGGCCTCAAAGGAGGTTCTCTCTATGTATCCAGTGTGGAATCATGCCAGTCGTAGTTCAACAGATACAACTTCAAAGGATTAACGCATCAAGGAGGACTCTGATATATACTTGAGAGTTAGAGTCTACTTATGTGAATGTACAAGGTTTAGGATACTTAAAGAATCAAAAAGTTTTCTTTCAGACAAAAGCATCCTTATTTAAGGATTAAGTAACCTTAGTTGGCTCGCAATCACATTTATGTAGAACAACGAGATAGGTCTTTTTACTACTTTTTTCGGGGTCCTACAGTGGAATAAGGTCCGGGACAATAAGGGATTGAACCGAAGGAAGCGCAGAAGTCGGTTTTGGAGAAAACCGGCTACCACGGTCCGTGGTGGGCCTATGAACAGTAGTTTTACTTCTGCTGCTCACCACGGTCCGTGGTGAACCCCAGACGTGCATTTCACATCGGTGGAAGACCTCTTCCACCCCCTTTCTCTCTCATATATATATGTAACACATAGGATACCAAAGAGTGTCTTTCCATCCCATGAGGTCCATTTAGAGTAATCTCTCTTTGGAGATTTTGGAAAACCGGGAAAACTTTCTATGAGAAAGCTTGTGGTTTAGGACTACGACGGTGATTCCTCCAAGTCCTGGAGTAAGAAAAATCGATCGTATTTGATACGGTCCACATACTCATTTGATATCGGTTTGATCGAGATCGGGCTGTTTAGCAACCGGTGTCACAAGTGCTTCTTGGACTGTTGTGGAGGTCTCCTATTTTGGAGACTTCCCACTCAAAGTATGGAGTAACATGTTCAAGAACCGAAGAGACGCGTTCAAGAGTTGAAGGCTAGTCGATGCTTGTCTGTTCGAGAGACTACCAGGTAAATAGCTCAACCTTTGTTATTTGTTTTTGTTTTTCCTGTTGTTATTGTTTTGGGTTAGGGTAGATTAGGTGAAGTCCTAAGTGTTAGGATTTCTTCCGCCCCTAGTCAAGGTGGGCTTAATTAAGTTGGGTCCGCCACCCTTTGGGCCTAGATAGGATTTGGTGCCGGGGATCCTCCATAACCCATCGGGTTCAACTGCTCATATGCTTGGAGCAATTCAGGGGCGCAATTGTCAAGCTGGTTCTTTGCCTTGTTAATGAGATAGAAGGAAAGAACTTTAGCTTGATGTGCTTGTCGCTCATCCCCGACACCTTGATCATGGTACACTGCTTAAGGAATAAGTTGATGTGTCTGATAGGGTTCTCTACATCTAAGCCTCTAAATTGATTCTGCTCGATGAGGCTTATGTAGGCGAGCTTGAAGTCAAAGCTGGTTCGCTCTGGCAATTCAGGCAACATGATAGCGAAGTCACACATACCAATGGTGGGAGATGAATAGCATCTGAAGTACAGGGTGGTGGTTGTGCAACCATAACTTACTTTGTTCTTTGCCTACAAGCTGCATCACTTAACCTATGAATTTTTGTTGTGATTTCAAGATCAAAAGGATCTAATTCTTCATCTCTATGACCTTCCCACACATAAAACCCAAGTAACTATACCAAGCATAAGCAGGCTTAAGCAAAGATTGAAAAACACACGGCTTAAATCAAAAGTGTCACGTCCCTTAGACTAGGGAATGGCGCGAGTTTCTCGGCGACAATGCCATTGTTGTTGTACAACTAGGGAGAGCACGGTTGTCGATCTCAAGGAGCTAGGTCTCGTACCGGTCAAAGGTCAATGTCTTCTTGGGTTAAGTAGAGAAACAATTTAGTTGCTTGAAGACAACAAAAATAAAACACAAAGAGAAACAGATAAAAAGAGCCCTAGGAAGGGATTCATTGGGCTAACATGCTAGCAAACTCGATTAAATGCTTCTATACTACTCAAAATTGTAATAAATTAGGGAACTAGAACAATTAAACCACTTAAGCCTTCTCTCTTCTAAGGTCATTAAACTAACTCAATTGAATTAATTGTTGCTCTCATATAATAAAAACAATGAAGTATAAGATTATCGATTTCTCCCCTAATTACAATCTAAATTAAGTTTCACATCCAAGTTTCAACTTTCAATCATCCATCAAGTCGTGCTAGAATTATAGCCTCTTCTCTCAAAGCCTACCTAATTTCCTATAAAATAAAATGGGGTTCTCTCAAACCTCTCCTCGATTCAATTAGATGACGACGAGACGAAAATTCACTCAAACATTTGTGAAAATATCAAATAAAGCACTAATCATAATTAAACTAGTGTATTAGCTCTCAAAATGAGTCAAGATGGAAAGAAAGAAAGAACGAATCATATGAACTCCAATTGCTCAAGCAGTAGATCAAACTACTCAAAAAACAACGAAAATAGTTATTACTTCTCTCAAGTGCAAATTCATCAAAGTCTTCAACTTCGATTCACTCAAATTATGATCCATTTGATGGACCTTGTGCTCAAGACCTATATGAGATTTAAAAACTCATATGTGGATATTTAATAATAATAAATAATAAAAAGTTCATTTCTAATGTTTTTTTGCAGATACAATTTCAAGACTTAGTGATATTTCAAATTTCACTTCAAAAGCCCCCGAGAGGGATGTATGATTAGAAATTTATTTCTACTATTAATCATATTGATTTTTTTTAATGAAATTGTAAAATCTGAAGTTAACAAATCAAAAGCTTGCTTAGCTGGAACACCTTTGAATGAATAAGCGGCATATGCTATCATCATTCTATGGAGAGTAATTAATATTTAATGCTCAGATTTTCCATCTAAAATCCACTCATATATTGAAGTACCATCAAAAGCTTTTGTAATCATTACTTTAATAGACTCTAGTTGAATATCTAGAGAAGTACTTCTTGAATAATAAGTAATTGTCTTATTTTTCGAAAATATTTTATGAATATCATTTATTTCTTGATCATCACCTGTTTGAGAGCTAGGGATGCAGTTCGGGAGAACTAGGTGTGGCTTGGGGGCAAGGAGAGAGGAGCTACAAATCGATTTGCGAAAGATAAAAATGTTTAAAATCTAGTGTTGAAAGATTTAATTGATCAAAACTTTAATAGAAATGTAATGCAAACAATTGAAATGGAACACGTATCAAGATGAATCAATAAAAAACTTACTTTTATTGATTTTTTTGAGTGAATACTTTTATTGATTTGAATCAATGCTCATACAAGAGAATGTTGATTTGAATATTAGCTTTCTCTTGAGAAGGATGGAGAGTATAGTGATTCAAGTGGGAAAGGATGAAGATTGCAATTGAGGGAGTAGTGGAGTAGTGGGTGATGGGCGAGTGAGAGGATGCTAATGGATGCTTGATTGTTCGATGACTAACTTATCATTTGAAGTACTTGGAATATCTTCGAAATTAGAACTTGACTTATTTTCTAATAATGTTAGTCTTGTATCTAACTCAAGATCTTTTGTTTGTAAAGAACATTAACTTTGTTGTAATTCTTTAATTTGTTCCTTTAAATTATTGACTTCCATTTTTAAATCTTGAATGTTCTCAACTAGTAAAATATTTGGAGTTTCATACTTTCCAAATATTTTATTAGTATTGAAATTAGGAGAAGGAGTTTTGATCAAATATTCTTTAATCAATATACTTTTGAGTTTTTCTAAATATTCTTTCCGTAAATCTGGATTTTGAATTCGTTCAATCAAATCTAATAAACCTTCTTTTGAATTTTTACTAGCAGTAATTACATTAATACAATTAAAATATATTCTTGAAGACTCATTACTTGATGAATACTCACTTGAATCACTTTCTAATTCATAAATACCATTGTCTTCAGAATTAGAAGAAGATGAATTTTCAGATTGAGTGGGAGTATCTTTAAGCTCAAATAAGAAATAATCTTTTCTTGAATTTCTGAATTATCCGCACATATTTCACTTAATTCTTTTTTGAATTTGCAATTCTTTGCATAATGACTTTGTTTTCCGCATTTGTAATAGATAACTTTATTATTGATTTTTTTTTTTGAAATATTATTCTTAAGAGTTGTTTTCTTGCAATTAGAACGATTATATTGTTTTTTTAATAACTTGATTTTTTCTTCTCTTCTTTACAGAAGCAACTTTTAATTTTGGTAGACAAAAGGCTTCACAAAAAGAACCTTCTTCGTTTAGCAGTTTTATCTGTGAAATAACGTGCTTGTAATTTTAATTCATTGCATAATGAAATGCCTTCCTTCTGAATGAACCCTAATTATTGACCAAATGTAATTTAATCATATAGAAATGGATCTTTTCCAGTTACTTCTTTTAATTTATTGAATATACTTTGAGAAAATAAGGATGATAAACCATAAATTAATTTCTCTTTCCAATATGGTTGACGACAATCATCTATTTTTAATAAATATGTAATATAAGTATCTCTATACCAATTGTAATCTTCAGCAGTTGGACATCTTAAATTTATTAATAAAATTTTTTGTGCATCTACTAAATATTTTGGAGTACCCAAATGATTGACAATAATTGTATGAACTAAAGTATATATTGGATCTTTGTGATTCTTGAGACTCTGACGTTCATCGTCTCTTAAGTAATTATCCCATCAATTTTTTAATGAACCTGGAAAACCTGAAGTTAACAAATCAAAAGTTTGACTATCTGGAGCACCTTTGGATGAATAAGCAGCAGATGCTATCATCATTCTATGGAGAGTAATTAATATTTCATATTCAGATTTCCATCTAAATTTCACTCATATATTGAAGTACTACCAAAGGCTTATGTAATCATTGCTTTAATAGGCTCTAGTTGAAGATCTGGAGGAGTACTTCTTGAATAATAAAGAATTGTCTTATTTTTTGAAAATATTTTGTGAATATCATTTGTTTCTTGATCATCACCTATTTCAAAAATACTTTCTTCTAAAATATTAACAGTATTGGTTGAACTAACAACTTGCTTTAACTTTTCATCAATCTTTTTAATTAATTGCTATTAGAAATTTCTAAATTTGTATTTTTATTAATCTTAATAATTAGAGGAGATGAAATATCATCTAAAAATCCTATCTTCTTTGAATCTTTATTAAATCTAAATCTTCTAACTTTTTGGATAATAAATCTATATCTTCTTTTTTAGAAATTGTTTCTATTTGAGTAGAGACCATATTGACTTTGAGACACAATATGTAATCCTTGTTTAGTATAATTATTTTGATGATAAATCCTTTCAATATCTTCGAGAAACACTTGACTATTTTCTGGACCATTTCTGGCTACTTTGAATGGAGATGCAAGAATAATAATACCTTAATTGTAGGAACTATAATTTCTTCTAAAGGAGAAATTATGAAAGATACTCCTTGACCATTTCTTAAAATAAACTCTACACGTAATAACAAACTTTCTTGAAAGTTCTCTAAATTGTACTTTTGAATCATTTTGCAAATGAACATCTAAAATTAATGTATCTAAAATCAAATGGTCGTTCAAATCAACAAAATAAGTTGAACAACATTTAAATAAATAGGACCATTCCAAATATTTGTTTGAATCATAAATAACAATGAATCTTTGTAACGAATTAATCTATTGTTTCTAAGGGTCATGAATATAGGACAATCTAATTCTAATTTTGTCAAAGGTTCAAGAGCAATTTGAATCATACCAAAATGAATAGGGAAATTGGAATTAAATAAATCAACCTTTGGGGGTGCTTTGATATAACAAACTAACCTTGAAAATTTATTTTAGACAAACTGAACTTAACACCTTATTTTTTCTAACGAACTGCCACCGAATCCAACTCGTCGGAAGTGTGACATGGCGGTGGCGGTAGCGGTGGCTTATGTGGCGGTTGTTTAAGCAAAAAAAAATATAAACAAAAATAGACATGTGTTTTACTTATTTGATCTTTTTTTTTCATTATTTTAAAAATTCCACCTCACCTCCCCTCTCTCTTCCTCCCACTTCCTCTTTATCCTCTTCCTCTCACTGACCCCCCCTCTCTCTCTACCCCTTTTAGATGACCCCATCTCTCTCTATCCCTTTCTCTCTCTTCCTATTTCTCTTCTTCATTTCTTCGATCACCCTAACCATCACCACACCTCTGACCCTTTGACACCTACCACCATCACCAGCACCTACTGGAGCCACCACCATCATCTACATCACCACCTTCTCACTGGGAAACACCTCTGCTCCATGATACCATAAAATCAGTGGTTGGATCATCCACCATGTCATACGTCTTTGTCAAAAATGGCGGTGGACCCACTTCATGTAACCCCTCCATCAGCTGAGGCGTCGGAAACATTGCCGGAGAACCTTCTCCGGCAAACCCTGAGCTCGATTCCGGGTACTCTTCTTTCATTGGGTACAAAGGATCCATGGCTGGAAAAAAAACCACAAAATCCAATGCCCTTCAAATTGATCGGAGAAAATGGGTTAATTAAGAGATGGGTTAGCAATGTTAGGTTAGTATTGGGTGATTTCATTGATTAGAGAGATACCCAGATGAGGAATTGCTTGAGTTTTGTTAAGTTCATAGAATTTGGTGGTGCGGAAGGAGAAAAGAAGACAGGAAAAATTGAGCAAACAAGGTCAGTTTAATTAATTGTCATACATATATATATATATATATATATATATATATATATATATATATATATATATATATATAGTGATTGAAATAGCTTTCATTTGGTCCATCCTCTTGGTTACACCTATATTCGAGGTTCGTAGGTGGGTTCGGGTAACCACTTGGACAATACCTACAGGGGACGAAGATATTATTCCCTAAGAGCTTGTCCAGTACCTTTTGTTTAGTTGACTTACTTAGTGCTTCCATGTTGGAGAAAGGGTTTTTTAATGAAGAAAGAGGTTGAGTAAAGGGGCAGCTTTTATTCTACCTTGGGTGGCTTGCAGCATCATTTTCCACGAATCCTCGGGGTCCCTTGAGCACCCCGCTTCAAATGGCACAAGCGAGGAAGCTGCCCCATCGAACACACGTTTTAGTTCCCTTAGCAACTCTAGCGCGCTCGTCCCTTACTTGTTGATCCCCGATTCCATTTCCTTAGGCAGGCGGAACCAGTTAACCCTGGGTCAACTTGTTAAAAGTAAGCAGCAACCACGTTTTGACCCCCTAAATCTTTCTCCTGCAAGACCCCTGTCACCCAGCTATGATAGGGCAGCTGTCGTTGCCAACTCTAAATGTTCCCCGAGCTGCCACTTCCACGTATCATCTGAGCATGAAATTTCCCACCCCCGATGGAGTAGATGAGGTGTGGGGGGATGTAGAAGCTGCTCAAGAATGCTACTTAATAACCTTGAAGGGAAAGTCAAAAATAGTAGCCCAAATATCTGTCCCTTGCATTTTTTGGTATCGAACATTGAGAGGAAAAAGGGGTCAATGTCTATTACTAGGCATTATTTCCTTCTTCCTTTTTCTTCTGGCATACCTTGTGAAAGCCGCCTTGGCAGCTTTTATTCCGCATTAGGTGGCTTGCGACATCATTTTCCACGTTTCCTCGGGGTCCCTTGAGCACTCCGCTTCAAATGGTACAAGGAGACCTTTGTTTCACTTGACTAGGGCACTTTTCCACCGCGGCAGTAGGGGAGAAGAGAAGGCTCAGTAAACCAAAGTTACGTTCATTTTTTTTAATATACTCGAGAGAGAAGGTTGGGAATTCGACTGGACTTTATACATATCGGAGAAGTGTTCCAGGTGGTTCGAGATCAGGATTCCTGTTGACTGTCTACCAAAGAGGATAGAGCCTACCTTCTCTTTACCAACTTGGGTCACCTATCACATTGTCACTCAATCTAGAGAGAGAGAGAGAGAGAGAGAGAGAGAGAGAGAGAGAGGGATTTTAGGAGAGACGTGATGAAAATCACCTCATTTGACTCTGCATCATATCTCACACAAACACCATTTTTTTTTATTTTTTAATCTACTCATTGAATAGATCTACCTCCGATTTCTTTTCTAGGCGAGCATTTTTCTGCAAATTGATTTTCCTTTTGATTTTTGTTCCTAAATCAAGGAAGAAATGGTGGTGGCTCCAATAGGTGTTGGTGATGGTGGTAGGTGTTGAAGGGTCAGAGATGTGGTGATGGTTAGGGTGATCGAAGAGATGAAGAAGAGAAAGAGGAAGAGAGAGAAAGGGGTGGAGAGGGACGGGTCAGCTAAAAGGGGTATAGAGAGAGACGAGGGGGGTCAGTGAGAGGAAGAGGATAAAGAGGAAGTGGGAGGAAGAGAGAGGGGAGGTGAGATGGAATTTTTAAAATAATGAAAAAAAGATCAAATAAGTAAAACACATGTCTATTTCTTTTTCTTTTTCTTTTTTTTTTGCTTAAACAACCGTCACATAAGCCACCACCACCACCACGTCACACTTTCGACGAGTTAAACCCGGCGGCGGTTCGTTAGAAAAAATAAGGTGTTAAGTTCAATTTGTCTAAAATAAATTTTCAACGTTGGTTTGTTATATCAAATCACCCTAAAGGTTGGTTTATTTAATTCCAATTTCCCAAATGAATATGTCTTTAATAGTTTGAAACTCTTCATCTAAACTAAAAGTCTTTTCATGATCTTTTATTGAAAAAGCAGTATTGAAATCAAACTTTCGAGTACACTATCAACAAATAAATCTCAAGATGGCTTTAGAGAAAGAGAGAGAGAGCGTCTAGAGAGAGAGAGAGTATTGAGAGTGAGAGTGCTGAAGGAAGGAGGGCTAAGAATTGGAGGAGATGCACTGCAACGATTTTCTTTGGAAATTTACCCAAATCCTTAGACATGTATGGCCTAATTGGGATTTCCAGAAAATATGCAATTGTCAAATCTGCAGTCATCATCAACAGGGGCGGAGCTAGGAATTTTTTATAGTGGAGGCCAAGTTTAAAATTTACGTCATATAAAATAAATACTAAAATTTTTTATAGTCATATATTCTAATAAATTAATAAATAACCACATAATATGATAACCAACGTAATTGATGATGGAAAACATACATTAGTTTAAAGGAGCTCTTCATATGCTTGACGTTCATCGGTTCATGGAGCTACACAATTGTTGCAACCTTCAAAACAAATAATAATTTATTAAAAAAATGACATATATTAAAACTCATGCAAATAATAAAAAAAGTTCATTGAAGATACCTCATCACTTCAATCTTGCTCGCCTATTTTTAATGTCATCAAAATCATCTATTATTTTATCCACTGAGAATGTCTTTGCAATTTCCTTCTCGATATAAACAATCATATAATTTCTAAGGAAACCATCTTCCATTTTGTTACGAAGACTTGTTTTGATGATTTTCATAGTAAAAAAAGCTCTCTCTGTAGTTGCAGTTGAAACGGGAAGGGTCAGAACCAAACGTAGTGCTCTATCAACCAAAGGGTACTCTTTTGAATTTTTCAGTCTCAACAAGCACTCTATATAAATCAGCAATCGTGCTTAAATTTTGAAACTTTGGATGAGTAGGGATATTTCGCTGATAATGCTTCAATTCATTCTTCAAACGGATTTGTTCTTGCTCTGAAAAATCACCCGGATAATATTTTTCAACAAGACTGCATATATCATCACTTTTGAAAGAACGATACCCATCCTTAGGATTTAGAGCTGTACTCAAGATCAGCAACTCTGTTGTTCGTTCACTAAACCTGCTATTTAGCTCTTTCAATTGTTGATCCACAGTTGTAGTAAATATTTCCACTCGAAAATGGTGCTCTACTGTCACAGTATGCTTTTGCTTACCTTGTAGACGTAACGACCGAAGAACATCAACATATGGACCATTCATGTCAGGCATAGAAACATCATATCGCTCACAAAATAGCTTCACCGATTTTACTAAATCTTCCCATCCATCATCTCTCAACTCCTGAATTAATTGCTTTGTACTTGAAACAAGGATCATAGCATTTACAATATCTTGTTCTTTCTTCTGTAAAGCTTGGCAAAGTGCTTCTGTGATACCCATAATCTCTTTTACAACATGTAAAATAAGCACAAAGTCAAATGACATTAAGTGCTTTAGGGCACTTTTTGCATCTCCTCGATGAGCAAATGAAGATCCTTGAATAGCTATGTTACCAACAACAGAACAAATAGGACCATATAGTCTAATCAAACTGCATAATGATTTGAAATGTGAACCCCATCTAGTGTCTCCAGGACGTTGCAAAGTACCAATTTGATTAAGGCCCACTCCAGTATCAAGGCCACCGGATGCAATCAAATGTGCTAACTCTTCCTTCTGGCTTTCTTGTAACTCATCATGGCGTTTGGCCTAGTTTGTAACAATATTGACAATGAAGAGTAAGTTCTAGAAAAAAGTATGAAGTTTTGGAACTTCTCTTGCTGCAGCAACAAGTGCTAATTACAATTGATGGGCTAAACAATGTACATAATATGCATAAGGACAATCTTTGAGGAACAATGCTTGCAGTCCATTCCATTCTCCACCCATATTACTAGCCTCGTCATACCCTTGTCCTCTAATGTTTGTAATGTTAAGATTGTGATTGGACAAAACTTAACAAATCTTATTCTTGAGAGTCAATGAAGTTGTATCTTTGACATGTACTAAGTCCAAGAACCTTTCTCGTACATACCCATTTCTGTCAACAAACCTCACAACTATAGCCATCTGTTCCCTTTTTGCAACATCCCTAGATTCATTCACTATTAAGCAGAACTTAGAATTTCCAATTTCATCACGTATTGCAATCTGGACATTCATAGCAAAGACATGAAGGATCTCTTTATGAATTTCAAGAGATGTATACTTGGCATTTTTTGGAGCATTTTTGAAAACATACCTCACTTCGTCATTAATGAACACAACAATTTCATCAGCTCAAGAAAATTCCCTTGATTTTCTGAATCGAAGCTTTCGTCATGCCCCCTAAATGCACAAGTTTGAAATGTCAACCATCGAATGACATCAATTGATGTTTTCACTTGCAACCTATTGCTCAAGACTTCTTCTGCAGTTTGTTTCTCAACAACACTTTCAATATGGCATGATTTATTCTTTAAATTATTCAAACAACTTACTGCAAAATTATGAGCTGAATTCGAACCTTTTCTAATATGAGCAAGGAAAGCACAATCTTTTCCACTCACCTTTCGCCAGTTTCGGAAGCCTTTAACAGTAAATGTATCAGATCCTCTTTTCCCAGTGGGCTTCTTTGCAAAGAGAAAACATGGAAAACAATAAGCAGCCTTTGTTTCAGGAAAATATTCTAGCCAGGTATATTTTTCGAACCAATGATAATTAAATCGACGAGGATGGTTTTCAGAACCAGTCGCTTCATACTCATCTTGATAAGGCTGAAAAGGTTCATACTTCATATATGCCATTCGTATTTCCTCCCGTTCATTTATAGGATAACTATCAATTTTCATACGCAAGCCTGGATCACACATCAAATAATTTACATCTGAAACTTCAGGTTCAATTCTAGGAGACTTACGGGAAGGTTGTGGTTGTTCACTGTCCAAATTAGGTTGATCTTCATTTAAATTCGCATCCACCTCATCAGTTTGTGTATTATCTTCAAGAACAACATTCTTCGCTTTTTTCTTAAAAAAGGAATCAATTGTTCTTTTTGATATGATCCTATGATCAATTTAAACATTTAAAAATTAGATAGATAAAATACCCGTTCAATAATTATATTTTTATTAGACACAAAATTTAATAACTTAAATAAAGTTCACAAATTCAATAAACATACTATTATTCCTAAATTGATCTATACAAAAAAATTATTCATTAATTTTAGTGAACAATGTAAATATATTTAACAAATTAAGCATCTAATCAGTGAACACAAATACACAATAGTCCTTTTTTATTTTTAACTAAAACAATTTAGCAATATTACATATAAAACAATGACTAAGTACAACTACAATATCAACTATACTATAAACCAAATAAACAATTCAAGATCAACTATACTATAAACAAGACTACATGAGAGAATAAACAAATAATAACACAAATACATGATGATTGTTGTAAAGTACTACCAATAAACAAATACATCATTATTTTTAAATGCTTAATAATTCAATTATTTGTTTATTTCAATTATTTGTATGATGAATACTGTGACTGTGTGAAAAGTAAAGCAAATAGCCAAATATGAAATAAGCATCAAACCTACCTTTTGGCTTTTGTGATGGCAGTGATGCATAGGGATGGCAATGGGTGAATCCCGAACCACAGGGCCCTCCCGCTCTAGGAAAATCCCGCCCCATTGGGGACGGGGACGGGGACGGGGACGATTTTCTAAAATCCGCTCGGGGACGGGGCGGGGATGGGGACAAAATTTTCCCCATCCCCGTCCCCATTTTCCCCGCCGGGGTGAATTCCCCGTCCCCATCCCCGAATCCCCATCCCCAAAAATGTTAAAATTACCAAATAACCTTTATTCAAATTTAATATATAAATTAATGGAAAGGACAAAGTAGTAATTTTCTAATTTATTCTCACTTGTTGATGTATTATTTTTTGATTTTGATGTATTATTACTTGATCAAGTTAAATACGTTGTACTTTGAGCATGTTAAAAACCGGGTTTGATTAAAAACCGGATCCGATTAAAATTTAGTTAAATTTAGGATAGTTTTAAAAAATCCCCGTTGGATCCCCGTTGGGGATGGGGAATCCGCGGGGATGGGGATGGGGCAAGATTCATTCCCCGAAACGGGGATGGGGACGGGGATGGGGACGAGTTTTGGGAGCGGGGATGGGGACGGGGGTATACTCCCCCATCCCCGATCCGCCCCGTTGCCATCCCTAGTGATGCACTGATGCCGTCTGTCACTTGATAGGTCTTTGTCACTAACCCTTTGTTCCACTGTGCCCTGACCGACTGATGCAATACTGTGAATTTCCGTCTACGTCACTGTCTCGCTATCCCTTCAACTTTTACAATTCAATTGCAACTGATTTTTTTAATGGGAGGAAAGAAGGTATAACCTAGTTTAGTAGTATTGGGTATTAATTTTTTAATGGGCCCAAAATAAGAAAATTGATCTATTTTTTTAATTCATTGGGGGGGGGGGGGAGGGAGGGGCCCTGGCCCACACTAACCCCCTTACTTACGCCCCTGATCATCAACAGAGGGCGATTGGAGTCCAACTTTGGGTTTGTTGAAGTTTGGAGTCGTCAAGATGCAAAGGTATGTATCAACCATCTTCACAGGGCTTTTATCAGAGGGAATATGATCATTGTCGATTGGGCCAAAAATAATGGAGGGAGCAAAAGGAGTAATCTAGTTTGGGTTCCAAAAACATCATCTTCACCAGACTTTGCAAAAACCGAGCAGGTAAGATTTAGAGTGAATGGTAACATCAACGAAGAATTCATGGAATGGCTTCCAAGGAGCCTTGTCTGTATGGCTGATGCTCCAAGGGATCTGGATGCACTGGCCTCACTAATCAACAACAATTTTAGTCCAGTTTCAAGAATCACGGCTCTCATTGGCGTGAAAGTCATTCTCACATTCGCCTCTATTGATGAAATGGAAGAAGCTCTTGCAAATCCTCGTGAGCTTAGTGATTGGTTTTCGAAAATTAAGCAATGGATAACATATGAGACAGCTGATTCAAGACGGGTTGGGGTAGACATTATTGGTATTCCCCCCCATGGCTGGGTCTGGGAAAATTTTCAAAAATGTGTTCAACCTTGGGCAAACTATTCTCTCTAGCAAGATGCATTTCCTGAGTTTGAAGTCATGAGAGCCCTTATTCAATCAACGATTGTGCAGAAGATAGATACTGAAATTCTGCTTGATATTCAAAATTGTGTCTTCAGAGTATTCATTCGAGAAGTTAGTTCGCATCTCATACCTCCATCAATGACATATGACCATAATGATTGGGTCTCAGATGCTACAACCGCCTTAGAGAACAACCACGACTTCTTGGGGGTTGAGAAATCTGTTGAGATTGTGACTGGTTCTAATTCTCAAATTCAATTTGTACCTCAAAATCATTCTGATTTTCAAGTGCAGGTGGACCAATCTGGAAACCTCATTGAAGACAGAATTAGCTCTTTATCATCTGGAGACGAATTCATAATCAATGCGAGAATTTTTATTGTTGAAAAAGCAATAAAGTTTGGCGTGGAGACTGGTTTCATGAGACCCAAGAAGAATACTAATCCAAGGAAACTCTTTGAAAGCAAGCTTTCTGTCAGAAAGAAGAAGAAGATCAAACAAAAGGATAGGAGAGATAAGGCTGCTGCAATCTCTGAAGTTGGTGATTTCTGAATGGGGGTCTTGGTGTGTTTTTGTTTTTCGTTATTGGTGTAGTGGTTTGGGGAATAGGTGAAGTAAATTGTGAGGTAATCCCAATAGTTCATATGCTATGGGTAGGGATGATGAAACAATTTCAGAGTTTCAGGTTTAATTAGGGCAAAGGTGAAGTACAAATGTGAGGTTATCCTAATATTTCAGAAGTTGTGAGTTTTGTGAAGTGTGATGTGTGGAATTGAGGGTAGCTTTGCGATGAATTGAAGGAACAACAAGTGTTGCAGAGGGAAAGTCATTTATTTCACTTGGTGCTTTTGAAGGAAGCCTCAGTGGGACTCTCCTATACAGTGGGAGCTAAGTTCTTAACATGGAACTTTAAGATGGGGAAAGTTCTTTGGTTTGTGATCAAGCAATGTGTGAGCACTATGAAGCAACAACAACTTTTGAGATGTACAGTGCAATTCTATTATGGAAAATGCCAAATGAAGCATTTCATGTGGTTCTTGGTTGAAAGTTGGGGGTTGTTCTGTGTGGTCATCAAGTGGGGCACAAGCTTTTTGGTTCGAAAAAAACGTCAATTGAAGCATATGGCTGTGTTTTTGGTAGAAAGGACGAGACTCATCCTCAGTTGAGCATTTTGCCATGAATTTTCATCACTTTCATTTCAGTTTTTCAGTAGATTTCTTCAGTTTGGCATTTATGCAGATGGTGTAACTGTTTGTTTCATTTTCTTTGTTGTACTGGTTTTCAGAACCTATGGAGGTTGTTTCTTTTTCTGTAGCCTGTTTATGGCTGTTGCTGCCTGTCTGGCTCCATTGGTTCAGTCTGTCTTTGCAAATAAAAGGGTCCTATGACTGTTAATTATCAAAAAAAAAAACTTTCAATTCCAATTTGATAAGTTGTTTCTATTTTCTGTTTTGGAATTGTCCAATTTGAAAAATTAATTTGACAGCTTAATTCCCTGCTATTGATCACATTTGAACTCTTGCTACTACCTAGACTTAGACAATTTATAATCCAAGAGGCCATCTAATTTACATTTGAACACTTAGTTAAGAGTCATGCACATTCTACCGAGACCACCTAACACACGACTAACCAACGGACTTACTTTCTGGGGGTGTGGTTGACCAACCGCTGACCAACGCTAGCTATGGCATAACACTAACTAAATATGTAAACTTGGCTCTGATACTGTGGAGAGCAGGGCCGACCTGAGAGTTAGGGATGCAGCTCAGGAGGACTAGATGTGGCTTGAGGGCAAGGAGAGCGGAGCTACGAATTGATTTGCGAAAGATAAAAATATTAGAAATCTAGTTTTGAAAGATTTAATTGATCAAATCTTTAATAAAAATGTAATGCAAACAACTGAAATGAAGCACGTACGAAGATGGATGAATAAAAACTTATTTTTATTAATGTAAATCAATACACGTACAAAAGAATGTTGATTTGAATACAAGATCTCTTGAGAATGGTGAAGTCTATGGGGATTGAAGTGAGAAAGGATGGGGATTACAATTGAGGGAATAGTGGGTGATGAGTAGCTAAGATGATGCTAATGGATGCTTGTAGTTGTACGATTGTAGTGATTGTAGAGATTTTCTGATGCTATGAACTAACTATGAAATTATTGAAATACATATTTATAGAATACAATATTGAATTATCTTTGGATACTTAAACGGTAGAGAACCTTTGATTGAAATGGAATCTAGATCTTGATAATATCTTCTGGCAAATTTGAATTATTGAAGATTGTTGTTGAACTCGGATTGAAATCACATAGCACTTGAACAGTATTGATCAATAATTCTGACTGACGAATCTTGAACAGTAAGTGATGAATCATCTTCTTGAAATAGTAATCGAAATTATCGTCGACAATGAATGACAATTGACAATATTGATTGAAATCCACCATGTAATGGTCAATGACTTAGCTTCCATGAAATGACTTGAATAGAACAGTATTGTCCATGAAATGACTTCATTCTTGATTTTGATTTTGAATTCTTCATGCGTTGAATTGAAGATAATTGAAGATCATATTTCCCTTTCAGAGGCTTTTGACTAAGTTTTTAACAAATCGACTATTGTAGCCCAAAAAAAAAAAAAAAACAAAAATCCTTGAAAAGACTGGCCTCAAAGAAAAGAAGAAAAATCCTTGAAAAGACATGTGCCTTTTGTTTTTTTCCAAATTCTTAAACACATGATATGATATAGAATGAGTAATGAGAAACACAAACACGAGTCCACGTTAGTATTCAGTCCTTGCCACCCGTCTTTCACGATTTACACACCTACACCTACTCCTTCCTTAATTCCTTCGTAGTCCTTTTGCTGCGCTGCTTCTCCCTTTCCATTCCATTGCTTTCATCCTTTTGTCGCCTTCTCTCTTCACCATTTCACTTGTGTTCCCCGGTCAACTCTTTCACTGATTTCTGGGTTTCGGGGCCTCTGCTTCGCTGCTTAACCTGTACTTCTGGGCCTTTCTTTTTGTTTTGGTTTTCCATGAAATCCATTCAACTTTCACATTGATCATCATGCTGTCCGGTAAACCAACTCTCATCCCTCTCTGTCTCGCTCAATCTCTTGTTTATTCTGAAATTGGTTTGATTTCCAGTCATTGTGAATAACCTTGTATCTGATTTGGGTTGTCTGTTTTTTTATTCATATTTGTGGAATATGCCCTGATTTCGTCTTTTTATTAGTTCATTTCCTGCACTTTTAGTGTTTTGTTAATTAAATTGCAAATTTGGGTGCCCTTTTGCTGCAACTTGGAGATGGGCAAAGGGGGTGGGGTGGGGAAGAAGCACTTATGTCTTTATTTTATTTTTTGTATGTATTTTACTTTAATAGTTTGATTGGCATAGATAAGGGAACTAAGGATTGATGTTTTGAGCGTTCAGAACTTTGCTTTTTGTTTTTCTAATGGAATGTTAGTGGAAGAGTTTGTCATCAGAGTCAGGATCGTAATGGACCTTATCTAAATGGGGTGGTTGAATTTGGTTATTGACAGATGATTAGTGTGTCTGACAGTCATCTTGCAATTCAGGATTTGATATTAGTGTTGTATTTTGTTGAAATTCATCATTGGGGATTACATACTTTCTGATCATGAGATCACATTCAACTGATTGTTGGTCAAACATTTGGTCTCATGATTCCTATTGAAATCTTGCAGGATTTGATATCAACCAGCTGCTACAAGATGCAAAGACTCGCTGGCTAAAACCCCCAGAAGTGCTTTTCATTTTACAAAACTATGAACAATTTGAAATAACCCCGCAAGCCCCTCAAAAACCACCAAGTAAATTTCTATGTTATTTGCATAACCGGTGTTCTTAGTTCTATGTTTCCTATGTATGTTGACGTGGATTACTTGACAGGTGGTTCGTTATTTCTTTTCAACAAGAGAGTTCTTAGGTTTTTCCGTAAAGATGGTTATAGTTGGAGGAAGAAAAAGGATGGCCGAACTGTTGGGGAGGCACATGAGCGGCTTAAGGTATGTATAATTTGTTCACTCAAATAGAGCTGAGCAACTTCTTTCAGAAGAGGACTGATTTTAATTTTCTTTTAAGGTTGCATATGTGAATGTGAAAACATAGTAAGAACATGTCACCTGTGAGCTTCTGTCTGCTTGGGTTTGCATATGTGAAAACCTAGTAAGAATGGATTGCCCATGAGATGTACCATTTATTTCTTGGGGACTGTACTTCCTAGTGCAAACCAAATCAATTTAAATCCTCGGTTGTACTGTTGTCACTGACTCTATGAGTTCTTGCCTGATGTTAGGAATGTATCATAAAATGTGAATTATACTCTTTGACTGTTGCGGTGTCATATATCTCCTTGATTAACTATCATTGTTGAACCTGGGGCTCACCGAGCTACTTGGCTCATGGATTCGTCCCCATTGATCCTCCTTAAGATGAGAATAGTGAACCATAAAGTCATAAATGTACAGTATTGTTATAATGTGGGTTATCTTTGCATGATGGCCGTTGAGGGTCAAAGGAACTGCTGGAGAAAACCTTGCCAAGTTGTAAGTAAATATTGCAATGTGGATCACACATTATCTCAAGTACAAACTGTTAGCCTTCCCTCCATCCTCTGTTGATGACTATGCCATGTATGACATTTTTAGTTGGGTACTTCTAACACGCTTCCATACAACTTCTGTTGGCCATTTAATATTGTAATTCATTTCCATCAAATTGCAGCTGAGAATTACTCTGATTTCTTCTTGGGACTTTTACGCCCACACATTGAAAATTCTTGATATTAAGCTGTGAGGGTCTTGAATGATGCCAAGACGGCCCTTTTAGTTATAACCTGTGACTTTGGTTCTAGGCAGTGGCATGCATGTGGAATTAACCCTTGGGCTTACTTGCCTTCTTAGCATTGAAACTAAACTCTAATTGGCAGTGATGTAGGTGCTTTGATAAATTATTTTGTTTCTTAGGAATTGTATTTGCAAGTACTGGACTGGTTTAATCTTTGGTTTCAAGACCTTTAGGGCCATGCAACATGATGCTAGCTTTTCGATAGGAACCATTCTTGAACTATGTAGAAGTGGCTTTAAAACAAGAATTACAGCCCTTACTATTTAGTACCTGATGGAACTTTTACCCACTTCAGAGGGTTATTGGAGAGTTGAAGCTACCCTGACAGTTCTCTACTAAACTAAGCGCACTAGAAGGCTAATTCTTGTAGATAGATAATGGTTTTACTCACATCCTTGATGAAAACCTTTTTCTTATCATCTTCAAAAGAGAGATATATTGCTGTAAAGATCCAAACAAACCTATAAAGAAAAAAAATGGGAGGTGATAGAGTATAAAGCCCTTCTTGGGCTTTTAACCATCAAGCATCAACTTAAGCTTTTGGTTGAGTTCGTTCTTGCATGGGATCGAAACCTCTCTAAAAAAGAGGTCTTGAATCTCTACAACCCCACATTTATTTGTGTAAGCTTAGTGGATCCTTTGCCGCAACCGCGCTTCAAGCCCAAAGGACTTTCTCCTGGAGGGGATGTTAGAGTATGAAACCATTCCTGGCTCTTAACCATCAACTTAAGATTTTGGTTGAGTTGGTTCTTATAGAGGAGTATTAGGGAAAAAGGTGGACAAAAGCAAGGCTTGTAACTTGCTTCGTCCTTGGTATAATCAAGGGCATTGGTAAGCACATTTGGATAAGTCCTTAGAGGGTTGTTTGCTTGGTGAACTGTTGTGATGGCCTTGTACGCTTAAAGGTTGTTTTTTTTTTTTTTTTTGGTGACCTTGGTGGTTACCGTGGCCTTCAACTTGGTCTTCTATGGATGACTGTCCATCATCCTCTCGTTTTGAAAACCATGTGACCTCAATTTAGCTAAGGTTCATCAAGTGAGGACATAAATTTTTATACTCCACAATCACAAGGTAAATCAACTTTGTAGGCATTGTCATCAGGCATTCAGAAAATGAGCATATGCTCTTGGCATCAACTTGCCCTTGCTCTTTGCTTAAAATCTTTCCTTTCTCAATTGGGCCAACTTAGGTCTCCTGGTTAAAACTCACTTTCCTTCTTTGTTTGTTGGCCTAAGGTTTGTATTAGACATTGGATTGTTCAATCTTAGCTTTGACTCTCTCAGGTAACTTATTTGTTTCACCCTTTGGATGACATCAACACTCGACTTTTCTAGCAATGGCATCGTTACCAAATCTAAACAACTCGAAGGATAATTTCCATAGACCACCTTAAAGTGATGATCTTGTGGTTTTCTTGTAACCTTGTCGAAGGTGAATTTAATATGAAAGTTAGAGGCCTTGAGCGTTAGAATTGGATTTGATGAGGGATCTTCGGAGGTTGTCTAATTTCCTCTTGGTGTCTTTGTCAAATACAACGGATCTTGGATTTCCATTAAGCCTTATCACCTCTTTGTAGTGCAACTTAGTAATGTGGGTTGTAGTGTTGGGGTCTTTCTGTAAGGAATGAAATGGGTCATCTTAGGGAATCAATCAAACGCCATTTGGATCCTTGGCAAACCAAGCTCAAGGACAATACTCAGGTCCACCTACAGTGAGCTTGGCGTTTCCATGGAAACGTACAAACCTTTTCTCACTAGGGAATTCTCACTTAATCACACCTCTCATATGGCCTAACAAACTTAGGGTTGGCATTAGGATGAGGAATCCCTGTCTTGGTGTGGGCCCCTTCTCGCTCTGGGAAATCCCCGCCCCAGATGGGGACGAAATGGGGCATGTTTAAATCCTCATACGGTGATGGGGCTAGGATGGGGACAAAGTTTTCTCTGTCTCTGTTCTCGCTGGGAAAAATTACCCACCACACATCCTTGTACCCTTATCCTCAATTTCTATTAAAATACATAAATACCCTTATTAACATCATGTAAATAATATTAGGGGCATATTTGTAATTTTAGTAGGTCAAAATCCTTGATATATACACATAACTTATTCTCCCTTATCCTAGTATTCCTCACTCTCACTCCTTCCTCTCTAGTCTCACTCCCATCCCCTTTGGAGCCTAGTTGGGGCTAGGACCCAACGGGGATATGGATTGGGGAAAGTTTTTCCCTCGCAGCGGGAGATGGGGAGGGAATGGGTCACGGGGCAGGGATGGGGCATATAGACTCGGACTCCGTCGCTGACCTCTTTGTTGCCATCCCTAAGCAAACTATCACTTGAAACTCGCTTCCGAAGCTTGCTGGGTAGTTTTCACCAAAAAACATCAAGAATCACTCAACGCAGAGTTTGGAAAGCCCTTACATTAATACTTGGTATGTTTCACCCATGCTTGGATACAAATAATCAAACCCTTCGACACATAACTACAAATGAGCACCTAAAGGGGATCATATAACCACTCCATCTCCTCCATGGATTATGGATATCTAACTAATCTAATCCAATCCCATGGTTATTATTCATCATCTAGAATTCTCTATACTAATTTCCTAAATATTTACACACTCAAGACTCTTGGAACTACCAAGGCAATTCTAGAATAGTCAACGTAAGTGTTTTCTAGGCTATTGTAGAGAAACACATTATTCTAGATTATTCTGCTCTACCGTAGAATATCACACACAACTCTAGAGCATTATAATACGCTCTGGAAAATCTACACAATCTTGATGATTCCAAATAATTCTAGATCATTGTAAACAATTCTAGAGTAATCTAACATACTTTGGAAAAATCTAACAAAATGTAGACACTCGAAAAAAATTTGAAAACTGGGGGGAATGTGTGAACCTTTGTGTGGTCTCACGTGGGGCATAACATTCTCCCTCGTCGAATTGAGCAACGTGTTGTTGAAATTGATAGGATTGTATCACTTCTTGAAGCTCCTTGCATCTCCTTGGACCTCAGTTTCTTTGTGCTCGGATCCTCATCCTCATTGCTAGGATCTTGTATCTCATTTTGAAGCTCCTCGATGCCCCCCTTGAATTAGAGCTTTGGCAATGCCTTTATCCTCCTTATAGAGCACATTGTTATCACCCTAGTCACTTCCTCAATGTTTACTCTTCTAAGTTAGCATTGCCAAAGCTCCATAAGGAGGATATGGGCATTGCCAAAGCTCCATAAGGAGGATATGGGCATTGCCAAAGCTCCAGTTCAAAGGGGATATCGATGAGCTTAAAAAGGAGATACATGCTTGATTATAGAGTTCTTCCACATCCCTACTAGCCTTGAAATCCTTCGTGTGATTAAGCTTCTTCCTTGTTTACTCTTCTAAGTTGGCAGAGTCGGCAAGCATCCTAGCAAGCCTCTCGTCAAATGTGACGAACATCTCCCTATTATTATGTTGTTCAATCTTCATAGGAGCTTGAGGGTTGTTTTCACCCATCAAACTTGATGCTATGATATTTCAAGCTCCGTACTCTTGAAAATATAGCTCTGATGCCAGTGTAATGTGACAGACCTGGCAATCGGATGGATCGGATCGGATTCGGATCGGATTAGCTCGGATTCGGATTTTTCGGATCGGCCGTGCTCCGGTTCGGATTCGGATCGGATGGGGTTCGGGTTCGGATTGACTCGGATGTGTTTTGTCAAGTTCGGATCGGATTCGGACCGGGTTTAATCGGCTCGTAATGTTCGGGTGGGATTCGGGTTCGGATTGACTCGGACGTGCTTTTGTCGGGT
The DNA here is from genome assembly GCA_029582165.1 of Portulaca oleracea. Classification (NCBI taxonomy): domain Eukaryota; kingdom Viridiplantae; phylum Streptophyta; class Magnoliopsida; order Caryophyllales; family Portulacaceae; genus Portulaca; species Portulaca oleracea. The sequence continues at coordinate 19,627,269 of CM055870.1, forward strand.
TCGGATTGACTCGGATGGGTTGTGTCGGGTTCGGATCGGAATATGACCGGTTTTGATTGGATCAGGATCTTCGGGTTATAGTTGGATCGGGTGGGGTTCGGGTTCGGATTCACTCGGATGGGTTTTTGTCGGGTTTGGATCGGATTAGGACTGGGTTTGATCGGATCGAGATCTTCGGGTTGTTTCCGGATTGGACCAAATTGGGATCTAAGTTTATAATATTGGGTAAACAACCTAAACATGTCATATACACCGAAGTAATGAAATTAGTCTATAATTTTATGCCAATTACACAGACCTTGTTTGAAAAATTTGTAGTTTAGATATATAGTGGTTGTGGATTGGCGGATGGTTTCGAATACACGTCTACTAAGCTCTAAATTCAGAATTCAAAAATCAAAATATATAATTTATAAATTAAAGGTAATCATCACAATTTACAAAAATCCAACTTAAAAGTAAAGTTGAACTATATAATTTATAAATTATAATGGTACCGGACATTTTTCATTCTAATTGGTCGAATTATAATCGGGTCGGCTTAGTTTGGTTCTATTTCGGGTCGAATGTGTGTCGAGCCGGGTGAAACTCCGTTCGGGCAATTTTCGAATTCGGGTTAAATCAAGTTTGACTCGAGTCAGATGCAACTTGAATACGATAAAATTCGGTTCGGGCAGTTTTCGGATTCGGGTTAAATCGGATTTGGCTTGGCTCGGGTCAGATAAAATTCAGTTTGGGCAAATTGGATTCCGATTAACTCAAATTTGGCAATGCTCGGATCGGGTTCGGATCGGATCAAATTATTTCGGATGTGGCTCGGGTTCGGTAAAAATCAGTTCGGGCAATTTCGGATTCGGATTAACTCGGATTTGGCAATGCTCGGGTCGGGTTCGGATCGGATCGGATTATTTCAGATCTCTTTCTTATTCGGTAAAATTCGGGTTGAGATTCGGATCGGTTTCGGGGTCGGATTATCTCCGGGTTCGGATCAAGATCGGATCATCCATTTCGGTGTCGGATCGGATTCGGATTCGGATTCGGATTTTTCGGATCGGATTTCGGATCTCGGATCTGCTTTGCCAGGTCTAGCAATGTCATACGTCACGTGACATCGCATGGAGGTTTGAGATGTTTTACACAGTTTTAGATTGGTTCGAGTTTGTCTACATTATAGTGGATTTTTCTAGAGTATGATTACACTACAATTGCTTAGAATCATAAAGAGTTGCGCAAAGTCTTCTAGATTGTTGTAGATGTTTCTAGAATGTATTATAATGTTCTAGAGTTATGTGCAATATTCTAGAGTAGAATAGAGTACTCTAGATAATGTGGGTTTCTATAGAGTATCTTAGAAGCCACTAGGTGTGTATGGACTATTCTAGAATTGTCTTGGTTGTTCTTAAAGAGTCTTGGGGCTGTAAATATGTAGGATACTAGTGCAGGGAATTCTAGAGGATGAATTTTCACCATATGATTTGACTGGATCTCTATTGTGTATAAGTAGGTGGAGTGACTATCTAAACCCCTTTAGGTGCTCATTTTTAATCATTTATCCACGAGTGGATCAGTTTTATCCAAGTTTGAGTGAAGCATTTCAAGTATCAAGTGGGTGTTCTTTTTTCCAAACTCTTTCTTGAGTGATTCTTGATGTTTTCTTGCTTGTCTATTATAGTAGTTTAAGAATGATTCTGAACACCAAATGCTAGATTTATCTTTGATTGTGAATGAGTGCATTGATCATTTCATAAAATCTAGTCATCTGGTGTGTTGTGCAAACTAGGTGTTGAGAAAGCTTATGACCACATTTGTTAGGACTTCCTCCCGACCACACTTGAGAAAATGTGTTTTCCTAACGAGTGGAGGAAGTGAGTGTCTTTATGTATATCTAAGGTGCGTTTCCCTGTGTTTGTTAATGGGGAAGCATTTTTTTTTTTTCTCGAGTTCGAGAGGTCTTTGTCAGGGGACCATCTTTCCCCCTTCTTTTCATCATAGTCATGGACACTTTCAGTAAGCTTGTGTATAAGACAATGAGATATTTAGTGTATTTTTAAAAAACCTCTTCCAGGCTTTGAGGAAACCTAAGACCGCGTGACTCCCTCCCTTTCTTCCTCTCTTCTCGTGTGACTATGCTTGTTTTATTTCTTTCGAAGAATATTTCGTTGCATCGTATGTTAAATACGATTTGCGTGATTTTTCATCATATTACTCGTGTCTAATCCATTATTTCATGCCCTTTTTTAGCTTATTGCGTAAAAATATAGCTTGGACAAAACTGCACTTTGGTGCGCCTTGCATGCATGAAGCGCGCACCTTCTCTGTGCGCTTCGTGCCACGCGGACCTGTGCGCTTTTTAATCTAAGATTCTGTTAACCTTCTTAAAGCAACTTGGTTATTTTAAGGTGGATTTCTTGTGTTTTTGGAGGTCGTCTCTCGACTTATAGTTAGTATCTCCGAGATTGCTCTTATTCTTATTGGAGAAGTAATGAATTAATGAACTAGCTTAGTTCTTTGGGTGTAGGTTTAGCATCTTCCCTCTATTCACCTTGGCCTTCCTTTACGAGCTCCGTTTAAATGCAAATCAGTGTGGGGTCCTATTGTGTGAAGATTCCATGGGAAATTAGCTAGTTGGAAGTCAAAATTACTCTCCTAAGGTGGCAGGCTCACTTTATTGCAAAGTAGTCTACAAAGTCTCCCTATTTATTTCATGTTACTCTTCACAATATCGGCTAGAGTGGCCTCACAGTTGGAGAAAATCTTGAGGGATTTTCTTTGGTCAAACAAGGACTATAATAAGGGTTTTCATTTATTAAATTGGGGGAAGTGTGTCATCCTAAAGTTGAGGTGGACTTGGTGTTAGGAATGTTCGTCAAATGAATGAGACACTTAAAGGTAAATGCCTTAGGAGGTGTGCTATAGAAGGGGATGTATTTGGAAAAAGCTAATGGTGAGTAGGTATGGGTTTAAAGGTAAGGCTAGTGGATCAAGAAGCCTACTATTACTCATGGGTAGGGTGTTGGTCTATCATTTGGAGGTTTTGATAAGTTTCAGTCTTTGGTGTTGTTTAAAGTGAAGAACGGGGATAGAATTTTGTTTTCGCATGATATGTAGTGTGGAGATCAACCCCCTAACTACTTTTAGAATGATTGAGAGGTGGAAAGCAAAATTCCACTAATTTTCTTTTCCAGATTCCTTTAGAATGGTTCAGCGGATACTAACTTCAGTACAAGAGATGGTATCTTTGAATGGTAATCAAAATTAGTGGCACTTGATTGTGTTAAGAAGCATGAATGATTGGGAGGTGGAAAGCGTTTTGCTAGCATTGTTGTTAAATATAAAGGTGATCGTTGAAGGTAATGATGAGATAAGCTGGGCACCTAGTCCTAATGGGCTATTCTTTATGAAAAGTTTCTGCAATGAGATGTTGAAGGAATTATCTCAACTAGAATTTCCACAGTAGGCTATTTAGGATTATAAAGCTCCCAGCCTCCCAGCCTCCCGCTAAAGCTTGTTTTTGGTTTGGGTGGCTCAAAAGTAAGATACCCATTGAGGACAAGCTCAGGAGAAGCTTTGTAACGGCAAGTTAGTGGTCTTTTTGTGACTAAAGCTTGGGTGGCTAAAGCTTGTTTTTGTCTTGGGTGGTCTTTAAGTTAAACATGGATACATCAATTTCACCTGTCCAGCTGCTTGCAAGTTGCAAGTCAAAAATGTTGCTGATGAAGTTTTTTGGGGTGCTTTGCAATGAGAAAGGAGCTTCTTGGTCTTCCCTTAGGGGCATCCTATAAGAGCATAGTGGTGTGGGATGTAGTGGGGAGATTTAACAAGAAATTGGCAGATTGGAAAATCTAAGCTTTTATCTGGAGGGGCCTGTCTCACCTTATTGAAAAGCACCTTGTGGAGCCTGCCTATTTATTTTGTGTCTCTTCTAACCAAACCTGCTGCCATTGTGAACCATTTAGAGATCATGAGACTTTCTTTGGAACAAATAGGGGTTTTCATGAGTCAATTGGCAAGATATCCCATCCTAAGTTGGATGGAGGTTTGGCATTAGATCACTAGGTGTGTTGAATGAAGCCTTGAAGTCCAAGTAGTTGTTGAGGAGGATGTGTTGTGGAAAATAGTGATCAAGGCTAAATATGGAGTTGATGATTTGGAATGTTGGAGCAAGAACTCCTCTGGTCCTCATGGAGTGGGTTGCTGCAAGTCCATGTCTATGAGTATTGACGGATTCAAATCCCTGGTGCATTTTGAGGTAAAAAGTGGTTCAAGGGTACTCTTGTGGCATCATATTTGGTTTGGCAATAGTACTCTTAAAAAACAATTTTTGGTTCTTTATAGGTCGGCGAGGGGGAAGGGGCAGCGGTTGAGGAAATTGCATCGAGAAATGGAGACTACAACCATTAGGGTTTGACTTTTGTGAGGTCTCTGAATGATTTGGAAGGGGATAACATCTGTAGTTTGTTGGCTTTATTGGCTGGGAGGGGGGTTTTCCAAGTGGGCGATGATGGAACTGTCTGGCCATACGACTCTAAAGGGTCTCTCACTGTTATTGTAGTACTCTTGTTGGTGACAACAATGGAGTGGATTTCCCTGCAAAGTTTATTTGGTATTATAATGCCTCCCCTAAAGCTTGCTTCTTTGCTTGGGTAGCCACCAAAGGGAAAATACTAATGGAAGACATGCTCAAATGCAGAAATTTTAGCAGTCTTGGTAGGTGTTCTATATGTTCTAAGGAGGAAGAGTATGTTGATCATTTACTGGTCCATTGTTCATTGACGGGGTTTCTTGGGTTCAAGCGAGTGCAGTGAAGTGTTGGTGTCTTGGAAGATGAACAAAGGCTGGTTTCGAGATGTGAAATTTAGTTCCTTTTGTCGTTGGTGGACCACATGGAAAGAAAGAAATCGATAGATTTTCCGGGACAGATCTTTGTCTCTTAATGATTTCGAACTCTGCCTTTTGAGGATGTTGTATGGTTGGATTGTGGTAATTAAGATGACAATTGAATCTTTTTGGATTTTGTAGATGATATTATTTGTCTCTTTTGTAAATGGGCGATGCCCCCTTGGTGTCTTGGCAATATATCTTTTGATTACTTTATTCAAAAAAGTTTATTTTTTCAAAATAAAGGGAAAAACGTGAAGTAATATATACTATTGTCCATTTATGGCTCACCAAATATCATGGTTGGTAATGGTAGCTAAACATCGTCGTTATATGAGTGTGGGGCCAAACATGATTACAGTTAAGCAAATAGAAGTTCTATCTATGGCATTAATGTCAACTTGGTTTCTATTATGGGCTACTGATATTGTGTTTATTTTGAGTTTATTTCTGGTTTCAAGCAGCTATTTTGAGAAACCTCAACAATTGAATGTCAATTTTGATATGGGTAGGTTGGGAGCACTGAAGCTTTGAATTGCTATTATGCACATGGGGAGGACAATCCCAATTTTCAAAGGCGAAGCTACTGGATGTTGGATCCGTGAGTTCATGTTTTATCCTCTGTTGTTATGATTTAATTTTAATCTTGTGCATTGCGGTTTGTTTTCGGTCTTATCCATGGGTCCATTAATCAATTGAACTGCTAACTAAAGAAAATCAGAATATGAACATATACGCGCTACTGAACATCTTACTTTTATGCTATACACTTTTGTTTTGTAGGGCGTATGAGCATATTGTTCTTGTTCATTATCGTGATACTCAGGTATGTTGAAAAACATAGTGGGTTGTACCTTATTTAGTGAGATAAGCTAATTTAAGTGTGTTTTTATTATCATTTTAGTTAGAATTCATCAATTCAGTATTGGAGAATCATGCCTTCTGAATTGTCCAATGAAAATAGCACATTTACTTTTCTGTTCTGACTGCCTGCTATCACTTTCATCTGACTCTCCGTACATCATCTTGGAAGGGGCTTGCTGCCTGTTTGGCTTGAGTGAGAAACCATTTGATTAGGAATGGATTCATTTGGTTGACATCAACAGCTTTTTATGTGGCACAAAGAAGCCAAAGAAAAGGTCTACAATTCCAGTTGTGGTGTTTTTAGTGAATGAAGTCCTGTCCCAGTTGATTCCTAATATGATGAAGTTCTGTATACACTATGAGGATTTTGTTTGACATTCTTCAGGCCCAATGCAGCTTTGAGCTGGGGATTTCCTTGGGGATCACGTGTTTCTTGGTTGCTACTGAGAGTAAATGATAATTAATTGCGGATAATCTCATAGGATACTCGGGCGTTGCCGTTATTTTAATGGATGATTTATTCAATTAGTTTCTCTATGCATTGTTTTCCATTGATACTTTTCCTCCTAACTCTTGCAACCATCCCCCCCCCCCTTCCCTTCCTTGGCGCTTAACAGTTAGTATTCCTTGACTCCTTGTGAGGACTGTTTTCCCCTGCTTTTCCAGCTTTAGTACATGAAATGATTGACATAATGAGCACCTGTGCACTGAGGCTATGGCCTGGTAACCAGGATTGTTACCTGAAGATTTCTTTGTGACTGGATTCATCTGTTTTAGGGAAGGAGCACTACTGGAAGTTCTGCAGGATTTTCATCAGCGTCCTCATCCACATACAACCAGTCCCACATCACATTTTCTGCTCCAAATTCAGGCTCAACTTCTTTGAGTGAATTCCATGAATCTTATCAGAATCATTCCAGTCCAGGATCCCTGGAAGTCAGTTCAGATGGTGCCATGGAGAAAGGGGCCAATTTCTTTGATTGGCAAAATGGAACTGAAAACTCAACAATATCATCAAATGTTGACATTAGTCATGCACTGCGTAGGCTGGAGGAGCAGCTGAGCTTGGATGAGGATGACAGCTTCAAAGAATATGCTTCACTAGATTATCAGGACAGATATGTTGATGAAGATAAATATGGAATCCTGGATGGTCAACGTCACAGTGAAGATGCTGGAGTGTCATCTAATTCAGTTGGCACTTCACTACTGCAGGACTCAGGTTTACTTTACTTTTCATTTTCCTTCTGTTTATTTTTAGAGCATTTTTTGTTTTTTTTGACTTGGAAGTCTTCATCAAGCTTTGGTATCAATAAGAAGAGAGCATGGGGCAAGAACAGTAGGCCTTGGAGCATCTTTTTTGGATTATTTGGAGTGAAAGGAACCAAAGGGTTTTGAAGGGGGGTTGGCAGACAATTATGTCAAGTCTCTTTTCTTTTGGAGCTTTTGGCCTCCAATAATCCCTACTATTGGGCCCTAGACCAAAAATAATCCAAACTGGCCTTTTGACCACCCATGGCCCAAACTTTTGACCTATTTTCTGTCACTAAACTTTTTTACTTATTTTTAGCAATCAAAAGACAAAAATTTGGTGCCTGAAATAGATAAAAAATTGAGTAATACAAAATGGGTCACAAGTTTGGCCCATTGGTGGTCAAAAAGTCAATTTGTATTATTCCCAATCAATGACCCAAAAGTAAAGATTATTTGAGGTCAAAAACCTTTTCTTTTGGGTGAACAGGAAGTTTAGCTCTTCCTCATTTGATGTAGCAGATTTTGTGGACAGTTTGTTTTCTAGTTGTACATAACTTTATAGGTTCTGGTTAATCATCTTTTCTCTCAATCCTATTATTAATATATATTCTTTCCTAATCAAAAAAAAAAAAAAAAGAAAAAAGAAGAACTCTTGTCCTTGGAGCACAACCCAGGGGTAATCTACGAGCTATAAGGTACATAGAGCTATTGTAGCCAAATGTTTTTGTCTCTAGGCTATACCGTTAAAAGGTGACAGCGTACTACAAATGTTCATAAAAAGTATACGTGACAATATGTTGTTATAACTGGATTTAATCTTGGCAAGACTTAAAGATTTGGAGGCAAAGTTGCTCATCTACGGGCTTAGTATAGCATAGTATTGGAGAGTAAGAAATATGAGATATCCTGGGGTTTGACTTTTTAACTTTTATGAGAGGTCCTAATGATTCGGAAGAGGATAGTATTTGCAGTTTGTTGGCTTTACCAGCGCAAAGGGTCATTTTGTCCCTAGTACTGATGAGATGGTGTGGCCTCTTGACTCCAAGGGGTCCTTTACGAGTAGGAGTTTTTGCTCCACGTCTTCTGGGACTCTTGATGCACGCGACTTCCCCGTCAAGTCCATTTGGGAATTCTAAGGCGCCCCTGAGGGTTGTTTCTTTGCTCGGGCTGTTGTGAAGGGTAAGATTCCAACAGAGGACTTGCTGAAAAGAATAGGTTTTAGCGTCCTAGTAAGTGCTTTATGTCTCATGACGCATGAGGAGGAAGAATTAGTGGATCACCTTCTTTTGCATTGTCTGTATGTCTCTTCGTACTGGTACCTTGGCCTCTCTATGATGAGGATCAGTTGGGTCCACCTATCTAGTGTGAAGGATGTGTTGGTTGCTTAGAAGAGAAGTATGAACAAAGGCTGGGTTTGTGGTCTTTGAAGTTTGTTTCCTTCACTTATTCAGCTGGCCATTCAGAAGGGGAAGGATAGACTCAATTTTGAGGAAAGTTTTTTGTCCCCTACATGTCAAACTATACTTTTTGAGGATGTAATATAGTTAAAATTGAGTGCAAGGGTGACAGTAGTTTAAATTTTGTGAATTTTGCTGATAATACTATTGATGAGAATTTCAGGCTGGTAAAATTGACCCAATCTGAACCTGCCTGGAAAGTCTGGATTTTGAACACGATTCATTGACCTGAAATCGAAAAATTAACTGAACCCGAAAAACCTGGAAATTAGTGGGTCCAACTCGACCCGAACCCGAAATCGCCCGACCCGTGCCTCAAATCAGTAAAAAAATGACGCTTTTGTACATTTACCATACATTTTTTTACTATTACTTCTTTTCGTTTTTGTACTTCTTCACTCCTAATTATAATTTTTATGCACCAAAATGTATCATATTAGAGATGTTACATACTCATTTGCCTTTATCATTCTTTTTATTAGTAAAAATATTTTGAGCAAAGGTGGAGAGAAGCGAAAACGTTTGAAATATTTACATATTTCCAGTAACTCTAACTGGTAATGGGCCGGCTACAAGTATACTACTCATGAAATAGGATTTCGAGGAGATATAATGGACAGGACACTAGCGGGATGGTTGGAAGTAGTTTAATGAAACTATTCAAGTTCTAAAAGGTGGTGATCTATCTTGCGGGCTTGCTGACATTACCTTTGTCACTTTGAAATTGTGATAACTAAGTAATGTTCTACTTAGGATTGTAGCATTAGGGAAAAGTTTGATGTTTCAATGTAATTTGACATTGATTTGAAATTATTTTATGAATATCTTTTTAATAGTAACAAAAATTATTTGTAGAAAAATATATCATGTATTTGGTCAAAATCAAATCAATATTCATTCAGGAGATATAAGCATGGTGCAATCCTTATCCAAAATTTTTTAGTATTTTTAGTAAAAGTTGAGTGGAATTTTAGTATCCTTTTCTATTTTTCTAAAGTTTGTAATCGAAGATTTTAATTTCTTAATATCTTTTCTAACTAGTGCATGGGTTATTTTTTTTTAAAATTGATTGGTTCATTGATTTTGCAATAACGTAATATGATATTTTGAATAAAAAGGCCAGAATAATTAAAACCGATGACTTTGCAATAACGTAATATAATTTTTCTAGTAAATATTATTTCTCAAAATTAAGTGTGAGAATTTTTAATTATTGTCATGAGAATGTAATGAAATATTTGGTACATATATTAGTTAATTGAAGTGTTTAGAGGTAATTTATCATTCTTGGGAAAATGAAAAAATTGCAGCCATAACCCAGAATCCGACCTGACCTAAACTGCCCTGAAACTGAAATACACCTGACCCATATTTACCTGAACCCGAAATACACGTGACCTGTATTTAACCAAAACCGAAATACGCGAGACCCGTATTTACCCAAAACCGAAATACACCCGACTAATATTTAACCCGCCTGCCCGAATTGATGGTCTAGATGAGAGCTTGAGGGCGTACTGTTTTTATGTCTATCCCGTTTTGTAAATGGACGACATCAGAGGTCCTCACAATACATCTTTTGATTACTTATCCAAAAAAAAGGAAATATGAGATGTCCTATAATCACATAATCATGTTCAATCTTTATAGATAAATTTGAGGATATACTTAGTAGTCTTTTTCTTTTATTACTATTTTATGGAATTTATTTGCTTGGGAAGTAAGACATAATCTAGGCTTTCCTTATTTTCAAAAGTTATGCTAGGCCTGTTATGAACTGTTTCTGCTGTTTTAGAATCAGTGAAAAGCAGAGTCAGAAAATTTCTCATGATATTAGTTCTCTTGCTGCCCCAATCCAGGGTGTCCAGGGAGGCTTTCCTTATTTTCAAAAGTTATCCCTAGTGAAACCCTAATTGAAAAATGAGCCTAGGGACTCATTCTTTATAGCATGGAGAACTATAACTACTTACAAGAACCTTAGATAACTTGGGTGTCCAGGGAGGCTTCGTAAAGTAAACTATATTCATTTGGACTGAACATTGTGCTGGTCTTGGTTGCATATTGAGACTGAACTATAGTCTTGGACCTAGTAGCATTTTTCGACACATACCTAGAGTTCAGGTTTCTGCTTGGAATTGTAATTCATGTATGTACCTATATCAGGCCCTAAAGAACCATGGGGGCACTTAAGAGGAATCATTGTTTACTCAATTATTAGTTGCCCCCTGGACTTATCAAGTGTGAATCAAGGGGACTGTTTGAGACCAGTGCATCGTTAAGTTCACCTGTCTAGTTTCAATCTGTATTCATCTTAATTGAATGCACCTTTGATTAATACCTTGATTATGCACTTATCAAGAATAGTAGTATCCTTTCCAATGAGGAGTCTTTGGTCCTAGGGCCCTATCAGTCTTATCATGATGCCAAGAAAACACTTGCCCACTTAAATTTGAAATTTGTGTCACGGCTTGGAATGCATGCCGAAATTGGAGTCGCAGCCTATGATCTTCGCCATCTACAACTGCTTGGACACAAATGAAATCTTTTTATTTATTTTATTGTGGGGGTTAATTGGTCCCCCGTCCCTGAGTTGACCCTGGGGACCTGATTGTCTGTAAGAACTTCATCTATGTTGACAACTATTTAAGAAATAACTGCAACCAATGGTTTTGCCAAAGCCCTTGAGTGCTATAAAAACATCTCAAAGGATCCTTTATCCTCATATAATAGCTAAATTTTTTCTCAAGGACTAGGATCCTTCATTAAACACGAACTATATCGTTTGAGCTTGAGGTCATCATTAACTAATGAGTACAAGTGCCAATGTTACTAATGGGGTCCAAGGCAACTGTAGGACCTCACATCTCCACTTAATTAGCAGTTCATTCAGCCTGTTGGTAATTTGAATCAAAATCATAGTATATCCTTATGATTCTTGGAACTTGTATATCCTGCCCTATGTTAAGCAATCTCTAATTTTGGTGAACCTGAATAGCCAAATGATGATTACAAGCCGTTGTGTCACTTGCAACTCCAAGTTGTATTGTTGACCTACCATGTACTCAGATATATGACTATTAGACTTGGATTTTGGCCCCTTGGCAGTCTCGCACCTGCATGAAATCTTTTATTAATGGGAATATTAGATAACCTTTCTGTTTCCTTGCCCACATAAGATTGTAATGCATCTGTATAAACAAAAATTTGAATCACAAATGTGATATATACCTTTTTTTTTTTCATGAGACTCATGTGCTACTCATCAATTAATCTCACCTTTGGGTCCCTAAAAGTCTTACAAGAGAACTTTATCCATCTCTGAATAGAAATTTGCATATAGTGAGCCATACTGCAGTCTGCATTAGCCTCTGATTTTAGACGATCAGGTGTTAATGGGGGGACCACAGATCTGATATCTTCTTAGAAGTTGAACTTAACCCTTTGAGCATCATTGCTGTGCTTTATACCTTTTGCTTCCTAGAAAACATGAATTACATGAGTGAGACTAACCTTTTATTCCAAGGTGCTTATGGCATGAACTTTTGTTTGCTTAGCACTGCATACATTCATTTGAATTTGTCAAAGTGATTCTAGTGATGCAAAACATTGTTTCTATGAATTTCTGCTTGATATCCTGACTGACACTGTTCCAGTGTATTGTTGACTCTTCTTGGGACTTTGTTGTTCTCTTCTCCCTCCCATTCATATTTTATATGAAGGTGTTGGTGTAAAAGAGTTTTATGCTAACCTTATGCTTTGTATAGCATTCCATGTAGGGGATGAAGGACTAAAGGATCTGCAAATTCCAGATGCTCAAAATTATACTGTTACTCCAGGAGTGTCCTCAAAAGTGCTTGACCGGAGCCTTGGAATGCATATCGAAGCAGATTCAAGTCTAACAGTATCAACAGAACAGAGATTTACTATTCATGAAATTTCTCCTGAATGGGGATTTACGAATGACACCACAAAGGTATCTTTCCTGAGGATCCTACACTATAACTTTGCTGTTAATGAAGCTTTGCCTCAGTAATGTCAGGGGTTTTTGGTATTTTCATTGTCTTAGTGCTGGATTAATGTCACTCAACCTGAGAATATTTTCTTGATCCTTTTATATTGGGGATGGAAAGTTGATTATTGATCCTGCTGTGAGCATGTTCCTTATGTCTTAGTTTTTGTATAGAAATGGAACAGGACATTTCTGTTCAGAGTTTCACATTTGCCCTTTTGTTGTGCATCTGTTTTAACAATCATTCCTGTGTGAGAGGCAACCTATTGACAACAGGTCTCATGCAGGTTATTATCGTAGGATCTTTCCTCTGCAATCCATCAGAATGTGCATGGCATTGTATGTTTGGCAATGTTGAAGTTCCTTTACAGATCATCCAAGACGGTGTACTTAGTTGCCAGGCTCCTCCTCATCCACCAGGGAAGGTAACCCTCTGCATCACTTCTGGGAATCGGGAATCCTGCAGCGAGGTTAGAGAGTTTGAGTACCGTGATAAGTTTAGTACTTGTTTACGCTGTGATAAACCTGAAGGAGGAATGACAAGAGGTACAGAGGAGCTGTTGTTGCTTGTCAGATTTGTGCAGATGCTGTTGTCAAATTCATCTCAAAAAGGAGCAAATAATGAATTGGCAGTTGACCTATTAACTCAACCGACAAAAGATGATGATTCATGGAATCAAATTATTGAAGCCCTTATATTTGGTGGCAGTACTTCAGTTGCGACCGTTGATTGGCTATTGCAGCAACTTCTGAAAGACAAGTTAAAGCAATGGCTTTCGTCAAAGTCTCTGGAAGAAGGCAAGGGTTGTTCGTTGTCCAGAAAAGAGCAGGGAATTATACACATGATTGCTGGATTAGGTTATGAGTGGGCCTTGAACCCAATTTTGGGGTGTGGAGTTGGCATAAACTTCCGTGATGTTAGTGGCTGGACCGCTCTTCACTGGGCTGCGAGATTTGGAAGGTATTTTTCGTCCCATAGACCCTTTTTCTCTTGAAGCATGGCTTAGAGCAACAGTATAACTTAACTTTGAAATTGTTGCAATTGGTCTCTGTGATTATGTAATTGAGTTGGCCAGCCATGGGCTCATGGATCTAAATCGTAATTCAAAGCTAATGGTTCTTATCTTCGTGTTTATATTTATTTCTGACTAAGTTCTATCTGTTTCAAAGTATATATACATATATATATATATATATATATATATATATATATATATATATATATATATATTTATATGTATATATATATATATATATATATTTAAAATCTGGGTTACTCCCTCTAACCTTAATTAGGAAATTTGAGTTGCATGACTTTCAAAAATTCTATCTCTTCCTTTTCTTTTTTCCGTTTTTTTTTCTTTTTTGGGGGGGGGGGGGGGGCTACATTTAGTTGCAGCGTTACCAGTTTCGTATGTTTTTCTTTTGCTATTTGGTGGGCCACTTGGAAGGAGAGAAATCGACAGATATTTGAGGATGAAGCTTTGTCCCTCGATGGTTTCAAGCTGTACTTTTTGAGGATGTTGTACTGGTGACTATGATGCTTGAGGGTGATAGAAATTTTTATTATTTTTGGATACTGTTGAATATATATTATTAATGAGAGTTTGAGGACATTTTTTGTATTTGCCATTTTTTGTGCATGGGTCACATTCCCTTGGCATCGTTGCGATATATCTTTTGATTACTTATCAAAGTATCTTTTGATTACCTATAAAATAAAAACCATTTTTCTTGCTGAACCCTATATTTTTAGCATTATTCAAAATTTTCATTTCCTAGTGCCCACTATTGTCCTTGGGATCGGTGGGTTCTCTTATTGTATTTGCCAATTTAAGTGGTATATTTATTGATTACTCGCCTCCAAAAAGCCTGAATCAGAATGATCACTTCCCCAATTTTTTTCTGCAGAGGTTAATATTATATGTGTAATATTGCGTCCTTTCGTTGGCAGGGAAAAGATGGTTGCTGCTCTTATTGCATCAGGAGCATCAGCTGTGGCAGTGACTGATCCGAGTTCACAAGATCCTGTTGGTAGAACTCCAGCACACATAGCTGCAGCTTATGGCCACAAAGGACTGGCCGGGTATCTGTCAGAGGTGGCACTCACTAGTCATCTCTCATCCCTCACACTTGAAGAAAGTGAGCTCACCAGGGGCTCTGCTGTTGTGGAGGCAGAATTAGCCTTGAGCCGCATTTCACAAGGCAGTGTCAGCTCAATTCAGGATCCACTTCCTTTAAAACAATCATTGGCAGCCGTTAGAAATGCAGCTCAGGCTGCTGCACGTATCCAAGCTGCGTTTCGTGCACATTCTTTCAGGAAAAGGCAGCAGAGAGAGGCTGAAACTTCAGCAGCTGTTTCTGGTGTGGATGAATATGGTTTCACTCCAAACGACATTCACAGCCTTTCAGCTGCATCCAAACTGGCATTCCGTAACATTCATGACCATAATAAAGCTGCATTGTCTATTCAGAAAAGTTATCGAGGTTGGAAAGGCCGGAGGGAGTTCCTGTCTCTACGCCAGAAAGTGGTGAAGATACAGGTAAACATTTCTGCTATATGGTGCCTATTCTTCAGCTGTTCCAAGTCAGCTCCCTACTCACCTTCTTTTCAAACTGTAAGTTTGCGGTTTTGATGAATGAATGACATCTGGCCTGCCCCACCCATCACCCCGCCCCCCCCCCCCCCCCCACCAAAAAAAAAAAAAACCTGAAAAGCCACCTCTTTCTCCTCTTTTCCCTGGCCACTTATAATCAGTAACTGTTTCCAGGGAAGAACTCTGGATGTTTTAAAGTGGTTACTGGTCCCCCCCCCCCCCTCCCAAACAGCAACAACAAAAAAGGAAAAAGGAAATCGCATCCTCTTTCCACCTGCATTTAGCACCATTGACTGTTTGCAGGGAAGAACTCTGCATATGTTGTGTAGTTGCTGTCGAGGTTTTCATTATGGTAAAGAGTTGACTATTTTTGATTTAGAAAATTGGATCGAGTGCGCAGTACTTTAGGGGTTTGGATTGTGGCAAGCTATGTTAAAAAGTATCATAGTGCACTAAAACATAAAAATGTTGGATTTCAGTGCACCAACACAATTGTGCCGGAAGGTATTGTTTTCCCATCCTACCGAGGGGTTGTATGTTTTGGTGGTGCACTGACCAAAACAATACTTTCCGGCATGCCATGTAGACAATCTACCAAGTTGGTTTCACCCAACTCGGTGGCGGTGCACTGAAATCCAACACTTTACGTTTTGGTGCTCTGTGATATAAATCTAAAGGACAACGTGCCACAATCCAAACCCTTTAAGTACAGTGCACTACGATCTGATTCCTTTTGATTTTGTGGATAGGATTATTGTAGAGAGCTTAAGGGGTTGAGGCTTTTATATTTATGTTCAAGCCTCCTTTTGTATATGGGTGATATCCCTTTGGTGTCCTTTAATGCATAGGTTTATTGCTCACTAACAAAAAGAGAAATAGGATTGTCGGGATATCTGGGCTGCATACACTTCATCATAATTTTAGCCTTGTTCTTTTTGGAATGGATAATGCAGCTGCTTTCTCAGCTTTTTGTTGAAGCATTATCTCATAGCAATCATACCCTTATTTATCTTCCGTTCCAGGCACATGTGAGAGGCTATCAGGTTCGGAAAAAGTACAAGGTTATATGTTGGGCAGTTGGTATTCTGGACAAAGTTGTCCTTAGATGGCGCCGCAAAGGAGCTGGTTTACGGGGATTTAAACCTGAGTCTGAATCTATTGATGAAGGTGAAGATGATGAGGACATTGTCAGCGACTTTCGCAAAGAGAGAGTCAATGTTGCTATTGATGAGGCAGTCTCAAGAGTGCTATCCATGGTTGAGTCTCCTGAAGCACGTGAGCAATATCATCGCGTGCTTGGAAAATATCAAGAAGCTAAGGTAATTGCATTGTAGAATTCCATAAAACTATTTCATCAGTGAGTGAAACGGTAAACTGCTTGTTACTGCTTTTTCTTAGGGTTGCTGTCTAGTTTTCTTGTCAGTGATAAAGTTAAGTTTCTGTTCTGTTCGTAAAATCTTACCATCTCCAAATACTGGCACGAGGATGTTGGACTGCATTGTAAATTGAAAAGTTCTGAAAATTGATGAACATCTTGAAGCTAGTACTGGGATGTTGGTTAAGTAGAACGCAAACTAGAAGACTGATGATGATTTGCAGTTTGAGTGCAAGGTCAGTCACGTGGAGGTGGATTTTAATGACTAGATGAGGGAAACAGTGTGGATGAATATCCCTAGTCTGGCATTTGTGGTTCAGGCATCCATAGTGCTTAGATCACTAGATGAACATGTTTTTTTAGGGGTTTTCCTTCTGGAAGAGAGATCATGGTGGAATTGGAATACAGGTCTTTAGGACATCAGTTATGGAAGCATGCAAATTTGCTGCAGGCTCTTTAATCTCCTTCACTGTTTTCCAAGTTACAAATATGAGTAGCTTATAGTCTAAGTAGCCAGAAAGTCAAGCCAATTTGTTGAGAGAAGATGCTTGCATTGAACTGCCACAATCTCTGCACCCCTCCATGTCCCTGACCCTTATGGGACTGTTCTCAAGCCCTATGCGTGATGATGGGGCATTGGCTTGGGGTATACCTTGTCAAATCAATTATATCACAGTGCACTGTACTTTAGGGGTTTGGATTGTGGCAAACAAGGTTATTATCCATAATTTTGGAAAATTTTTAAAAATATTGACAAAATGAATACTAATGGCCATTATCATTACGAGAACATAACAATAGGCACATTAGGAACTACCAGACGTCTGATACCTAATAAACTTATGCAACCTTGTTTGCCAGTGCATAGTATTGATCGTGCACCACATTGACAGCAACTCATTATCTCGAGCTGGAAATTTCCCATTTATTTGATAGTTCTTACCATTGTGGGTCCCGCTTTGACAGGGTATGAAAATTTACCATTTCACATGGAGTCTTTTACTTCATATCTCTTGTGGCAATTGTGCATTGCCAAGTCGTGATACTCCTGATGGTGTACGCTGGTAGAGTAGGGCTGTTGTAATTCTAGCTGGTGAATGTAGATAGTTATTAAAATCTCAATCCTAATCTACAATCCTCCGATTTTATGATAAAAATCCTCGATGCGATTCTACTATCTACATTCCGATCCACGATCTTACATGGGTTAATTCCGATCCTTAACTACCCCATGGATCCGAGTTAGGATTCTGATTTTAACAACCTTGGTTCTTAGGGTTTCTCAGTACTTTAATAATCTGAGAAAGGAAAACAAAAACTTTTATTGTTTGCTCATTAGTCATTAGGCATCTGTCTGAACCTTTTAATATCATATTTTATGCAGGCAGAGCTTCAAGGCCTAGCAAATCAAGGGGCATCAACTTCCCTAGCAGGGGTTTCTAACATGGATAATGATGAAGTCTTCCATTGGCCATGAAGGGCTCAATTGGCTTTTCAACCTCAAGTGCAGGCACTGCTTGACAGATTGATTCGATTCAATGTCTGTGAAGTGATTTTGAATCGGTTATAGTTTAGGGTTTGTAGTTCGAAATTGAACTTGATACATGATTGATATTTGTGTAGTTGTGTTGTGAATTGTTTGTATATGATTATGATGTATGTAAATAGCATATTGTAGTGTTCCTCCATTGCTTTTGAGCTATGAGCTTATAACCATGGCCATCAATGTCAATAAGATCCTTATCTCTGAACCTGATTAAGCTTGCTCCAATCACGTCCATGGGTGCTCAAATGTAGCTTTGGCTGGACTTGCAACTATTAGTGTAAACTTCCTTGGAAGGATTGGAAACGATTTCCAAATCATAGGTTTCTGATATTTTGGTTCCCTATAAGGAATTCTTGTTAACCACTTTTTTTAACATCCAATGGAATCCCTTTAGAATGAAAGAAATTAACTTTTGGCTACTGCTTATAAACAGTCCTGTCTTCACGTAGATTTAGCGACTTGTAACTGATGAATTTTATGAATATGATACTAAAAGTCTATTTGGGTTGATTTTCCCTGAAGTTGTCAGTTGATTTGCTGATTGATAAATCATTAGTTAAGTTTGTCTGAAAATGTCATTGTTGTATGATATTAGTCATAGGAAAACATTTACAAAGTCAACTATAAAAGAGATTGCCTAAAGTCACAATGACTTATAGACGAGATGATCTTGTCCTAGAATTCAAAATACAGTTGCTTCATTCACAAATGATAAATTTTCTGAGTGTCCCAAAATATGGCTTGTGTTTGGCTAAATAAATTAATATTTCTAGGAAATTTTAGAATCAACCTTCATGAGTGGTGGCTGGATTTGAGGTAGACTTGATTCGTGAGGATGGACAGAACGGTTAAGTAGAACTCTTGACTCTTGGCCTTGAAAGGATGAACTGCTTGGTTGTTTGAAATGAGTTTGACTTGAATCATGGGATGGGTTGAGGTTGACTTGATTTATGAGTATGGACTGATTAGTTGAGTAGCACTCTTGACTCTTGGCCTTGAAAGGATGAGTTGCACTGTTGTTTCGAATTGGTTTGAGTTGAATCTTGAAATGGGATGAGGTAGACTTGATTCATGAGTATGGGTCGATTGGTTGAGTTGAACTCAACAACTTAGATAGTTAAGTTTTGGACTTAGGCCAGCTTACAACTCTAAGCTGTCAACGACTCCAGATCTCTAACGGCTTCAAGTGGTCGGTAACTCTAAGTTGTCAACGACTTAGGGTCGCTCGTGTGGTTTCTTCCTTGATCATCTACCTTCGTCAGCTCGAAAGAATCGTCATTATAATAGACAAAGACTCCATTGGTGGAGCAACAAAAGTCTCTTCAATGGTTCAGTTGATGGATAGAGTGTCAAATGAGAAAAGAAGTTTGTCTGTGCGCGCACATCTACGAGAGAGTTTGGCTACTACGTACAGTACCAAGAAATGTATGATTGACCAAGTGGATGATCTAATTTAGGAGTACTTTTATAATCAAGTGTCGATGGCACGAAGGACATAATACTCTTTGGAAAGAGTTTGGTTTTCTTGTGGTGTTGGGCTTTGAGCATGAAGTTGTGTTGGACTGCCTTTTATGGCGATTGTACAATTTGTTTTGGGCTCTCTTAAATAACCTAGTTTGTATTTTTAAACAAAAGTTTGACCAAAATTATCGTTAATAAACATCAGTTTTCATATGTTTTAATAATTTTTTGAAGAATTGTTAAACCGAATATAATGACCTCTAGTTTCTTTTTTTAAACTTATTTTTTAGAAATGACAAAATTGTTAATAACAACCTTCAATTTTTAAGTTGTTAGTATTTCTTTTTCTTTAAAATGGCCAAAACTGTAAATAATAATCTTTAATTTCAACAATACAAGATTCATTAAAAATGGCCAAAACTATAAATTATTTTTTTAGAAAAAGGTAAGTAGTACAATTCTAGCTAACGCTTCTTTCAAGGGATCTACCTAGTTTATTCTCCCACAAAATAGAGGACAAAGTAGCCGACAGATTGGAGGTCCAACAAGCTGCTGACTGGAGAGAAACGCCAAACTTAGCAAGTCAGTCAGCAACTCTATTACCCTCCTTATACACATGAGAATTGAAAGACAATTACAAAAGGGGAGCATCAAACATCTGTATTGGAGCAAAGCATCTATCTCTCAAGGCGTATGAAAATCTTCTCACTAAGCCTTAATTGTAACAAGATTGTCCCCATCAATATGTAAAGAAGAGAAACCATGCTTAATTGCATAAATATATAGAAAAAAGAAAAGAAAAACTAGATCTATGTGATTTTTACATTCGTTAACTTTTTCACAAAATCTTCGAAGGAGACTTTTTTATGAGGTTAAAGTAAGGGTTTTTGGATGATAATATACAAATTTTTGGGGGTGTTGGATTGTATTATACAAACTTTTACTATTGGACAACAATATCCTTAACCTTTATATCTGGGTGACATTATTATACCAACAGTAACTAAGGGGGTGGTGAACCGGTCTCCATGCGTGCTAACGTGGTTGGCGAAGGTAAAAAAATTGTCCCAAGCCAATAACCACATTAACCCCTTAGTTTTTCTCACTAACCCACATTACAAGACATTGGTTGGTTGTATTTCACGTTAGTACTAAGGCCGGTTGACCACCCGGTTAGTCACTGTGTTAGGGCCGATTTTTTTTAACATATAGTGAGAAAAACGGATGGGTTAACGAGGTTATTGGGCAAGGACCGGTTATTTTCCCTTTGCCCGTCATGTCAGAATCGAGACCACTTAACCAGTCACCACCCCCGTAGTCACTGTTGGTATAACAATCTCGCATGAGTATAAAGGCCAGTGATATTGTTGTCTAATATTAAAGGTTGGTATATTACAATCCAATATCCCCAAAGATTAATATATTGTCATCCAATATCCCTTAAGTAAATCCCTCAAAAGTTCATGGAAGCCACCATGGAACAGAACGCCTCCCTCGGTAATATTTTTTAAGAAAGGTTTTACAAACTCCATGAAAATTGTCTATTGAAAAATTTACTCAACAATTTGAGGTTTTTTGCTGCAGTGCTTCATTGATTTCGGCCAAAAACGTTACTAACTTTTCCTAAGCCATTTTTCATAAATATTGAACAAGATTCCCACACTAACTTCAAATCTCAGCCTAAAACTTCAAAATTGTTCCAGTGTTAGCCATCCTAAACAGGACTTCAACCATCTTGCCTATTTGTAACTGTTAAAAGTCATCAGCAAGACCTATTGACGTTGGTGATCATACCACACGAAGAATTGTCCGTCTATTGCAAACTGCAACAGCTTCATTGACTATCATCTGCATGTCCCACCATTGCATAGGTCCATCTTTGAACTTTGAAGGCTTTTAAGCTTGAAATCTATTTGCTTGTCTTGTTTTCCGTCACCATCATTAAGAAGGATAAAGTAAAATAGTATGTAACATTTCTCTAAACAGAATGATTTTATGGATAACCGCTGTCTTTACGAGAGATAATATGAAATCGGAAAGATATCATAGACATATATTGAACATGAGAAAAACACAAAAGTATTATTTTTGGACAAGAATCTAGATAGTTAATTATAACATTGTATATCATTAACATAGAGAAATTGTTTGGTGCAACAATATCTTTCCCTCAAATTTTTAGTGGTTTTGTCTTTTGGAATAAAAGAAAAGGCCAATAAATAATCCAAACAAATTGAAGGATTACAACACCTAAGAAAAGAATATTATGAAGCAAGTGGAGTTCTGCAAAAAAGATTATTCTAAAGAGAAATGATTGAGTAGTTGAACAACATAATGAAGATATCAATATATGGTGCATGATATGCATGAGAGGTCTCGTCTTAATCCACAGGTATAAGCACTACTGATGATGCTCTGCATTTTATGCATCACTTTTAACATTGTCATCTTAACGGCATTGAATTCTTTACGTACCAATCCAATCTAACGAGTTTTTCAATTTTAATGGTAGAACTACCACTGCTGCCAACATATTTGGTAACAATATTTGGGTCAGCGTTCAGTGTTTTAGCCAATCAAGACGCTACTTTATCAAATTTTAACTGTTTGATAACGCAACGTTATGTATTAATTAACTTATAGCGTCGTCAGACGGAGCGTTTACCCCTCATTTCTTGGACGTTACTATTGGTTTAGATTATTTTGTTCCAAATATACCTCATGCTTCTCCCGCGTATCACAACTTAGGCCCTGTTCTTTTCTGCGGTATTTTGCGAAATGGTGTGGTGAGATGTGGTGGAATTGTGGTGGGTTTTTGGTATGTGGGGTAGGTGAGGAGAGAGAATGTAAAAAGTAGAGGAGAAAAATGATGAGAGAGAAAAGTGAGGAGAGAGAAAAGTAGTAATTTGTAGTAAAGTGTGGGGAATTGTGACAAACTGCGGTATGTCGTGGTATCGCAGTTTAACAACCGCAGAAAAGATCAGGGCCTTGGTAGGGCATACCCACCTTTTGATGGCTTGAGCCAAGGCAAATTTGCCCAATTCTATTAAACATTGGTTACTAGATTTGTTGGGTAGTGGTTATTCTAACTTTTAACTTTAGGCTTGTTGAACTTTTGTTTATTTGCCTTGTTGGGGCTGTTGTTTGGACTGTGTTTTTGAACTATCAAAGAGGATTGCCATGACATTATGTTGTAAATTGCAAAGGAGCATGTCTCAAAACATATTTACTCATCTTGTCTTAATATAAAAAACCAAATAATAATAATAATAATAACAACAACAAATTCTCAGGAACAATACGCTTGCACAAGATCTGAGAAATTCAAATATAGACAGTCTTATCCCCCTCCCCCATTAATTAAAATTTATGGAGATACTGATTTCAGTGAACTCACAGAAAAATCTTTGAAAAATCCCACTTTTTAAGCACTAAAAAAACTCAAATGGTAAAAAAAAAAAACCAAAAAATAATAATAATAAAAATAATAATAACAACAACAAAGATTATGCCATTCTCGATCGTTTTATATTTACCATCTACTCCAAATTTTAATTTTACTGAACACATTCTTTATAAACAACTACTTCATCAGCTATCAGTTGTTTACTAATTAATTTATA
Organism: Portulaca oleracea; assembly: GCA_029582165.1. Classification (NCBI taxonomy): domain Eukaryota; kingdom Viridiplantae; phylum Streptophyta; class Magnoliopsida; order Caryophyllales; family Portulacaceae; genus Portulaca; species Portulaca oleracea. The sequence continues at coordinate 19,650,333 of CM055870.1, forward strand.
TAAGAGTTATCCGCTATCCTAACAGTTACCCGCTACTCAACCGGCTTTTTTTGGCCTGCATAGTATCAATTAAATTGGGATCTTGTATTTTTGTTCATGTTATCAATTTGTGCGGTGATTCAGCATTCATCAACCTAAAAATGTTTTTCTTCCCTGCAGAGATAGCTTGGCAGGCGCACATATCAGATTTGATATGATAACTCACTTTATTGATCCTACTTAAAGCTGGCTAATAGATCAGATTGAGGCGAGTTTGTGTTTATGTCAAACTTAAACGGGTTTAAGATCCTCTGACTTTAACCTAACCCATTTATTAAACGAGTTAAAAATTGAAACGGTTAAACGTTTAAATTTTAAACGGGTTGACCTTATTTGGACTTATTTACCCATTTAAGTAAACGTGTTAGAATAAAGTTATCAATTTTCCCATTTAACCATTAACTCATTTATACAAAACAACTTATTGTGGAATCGAAATAATGACATATCATAGGCAACAATTTGCGTGGTAATATAATTCGAGTTATATATAAGGAAATGTCTTTTAATTCGTAGTCAAAGATAAATATATAAAGTTACAAGTTTTACATATTTTTTTAAAGAGTATTAACTTTAACTTTCACATAAGTTTATTGATAAAAGGTATAATTGGGTGACAATTAGCAAGCAAATGACTTGATCCATTTAACATGCCTAATTAAATGGGTTAAGTAGATGTTTTTTCGTGTCGAAAATCCTGACCTGAACCTAACTCATTTAATTAAACGAGTTTACCGTGTCAACCCATTTAATTAAATGAGTTGAAAATTTCTACCTAAATCCGCTTAATATCATGTTCGATTCAGGTCGGTAATCATGACGGGTCAACTTTTCCCAACTCTAATCTTACTCACCAATCAGATGTCTTAATTCACTGCATTACAGATATGCGAAAGCTTTTTGTGATCTTCAGTTTTGATATTTTCAGTCAATTATGTCAAACAATAGAGCTCTTTTTTATTTTTTTAAATAACTTAGGCTTTGTTCTTTTATGCAGTTGTCAATCTGTGGTGCCACAACCCACCACAACATATCATTCCACCACAATTCACCACAACCCACCACAAATTACTTTTTCAAATTTATTATATATCTATAATATAAATTTTCAATCAATACTTTTTCAACTCACTTTTTCCAATACAATACTTTTTCAACTATTTTTTAATCATCCAAAAACAATACAATATTTCAACTCAATTTCCCAATTACATTTTCACAATTACCAATACAATATATATATATATATATATATATATATATATATATATATATATATATATAGGGAAATTGGATTCTAATAATCCCTACTTTTGTAAATTGGATGGCAATAATCCCTACTTTCAATTTGTATTCTGGTGGTCCAAAACAAAAATAAAATTGTATTGTAGTGGTACCAAATCCATCACCACATTCTTTTTATTTTTTTCATGTCTACCCCATATTGTTTTTGTTTTTTTCGTTCATGCCCCCAAATAGGTAATGAAGTGTAGTTGCTAAAACATTTTTTAAATTATTTTTTTGAGATTCTGATCAATTATAATGATTTTTTAAAAGGAATAAAATTGAAAAAATCATTAAAAATAGAAAAAAAAATAGAAAAAAATTTGGGAGAAATGCTGTAAATTCATTAAAAATCGTGGTAAAATGTTATACAAAGTTTTGAATCAAATGCAACACAAAATCTATCATATTTAAGGTATACTCTCGATCATGTCCCACTACAATACAATTTTATTTATTTTTGGACCACCAGAATACAAATTGAAAGTAGGGATTATTGCCATCCAATTTGGAAAAGTAGAGATTATTAGAATCCAATATCCCTATATATATATATATATATATATATATATAGGGAAATTGGATTCTAATAATCCCTACTATCAATACAATTTGGTACCACTATAATCCAATTTTATTCTTTTTTGGACCACCATAATACAAAGTGAAAATACGGTCCACCATTGTCCAATTGGTGAAAGTAGGGATTATTAGAATCCAATTATCATATATATATAAATATATAATTGGATAATTGGATTGTAGTGGTACCAAATCCACCTCCACATTCTTCTTATTTTTTTCATTCCTACACTATATTGTTTTTGTTTTTTGCGTTCCTGCCCCTAGAAAGTTAATGAATTATAGTTTCTAAAACATTTTTTAAATTATTTTTTTGAGACTCCGAATAATTATTATGATTTTTTTAAAATAATAAAAGTGAAAAAATCGTAAAAAATAGTAAAAAAAATGAAAAAAATTGGGAGAAACGCTGTAAATTCATTAAAAATCATTGTAAAATGTTATACTAAGTTTTGAATCAAATTCAACACAAAATCTATGATTCCCTTGAAAATATCCCACTACAATGGTGGACCGTACTTTCACTTTGTATTCTGGTGGTCCAAAAAAAAAAAATTGATTGTAGTGGGATATTTTCAAGGGAATAGTAGATTTTGTGTTGCATTTGATTCAAAACTTAGTATAACACTTTACAATGATTTTTAATGAATTTACAGCGTTTCTCCAATTTTTTTTTTTCATTTTTTTTACTATTTTTGACTTTTTTTGACTTTTGTTATTTTTAATAAATCATAATAATTATTCGGAGTCTCAAATAAAAAATTTAAAAAATATTTTAGAAACTACAATTCATTAACTTTCTAGGGACATGAACGAAAAAAACAAAAACAATATAGTATTGCAATGAAACAAATAAGAAAAATGTGGAGGTGGAGGTGGAGGTGGATTTGGTATCACTACAATCCAATTTTATCTTTTTTTGGACCACCAGAATACAAAGTGAAAGTACGGTCCACCATTGTCCAATTGGTGAAAGTAGGGGTAATTAGAATAAAATTGGATTGTAGTATAAGGGTTATTTGTGAATGAATAGCCTATATATATATATATATATATATATATATATATATATATATATATATATATAGGATAATTGGATTATAATAATCCCTACTTTCACCAATTGGACAATGGTGGACCGTACTTTCACTTTGTATTCTGGTGGACCAAAAAAAATAAAATTTTGAATGGGACGCCGGCGAGTTGAGTGGCTGTGACTCGGTGGTTTGCTGACATGGCACATTAAAGTCAACCGGTCAAAAACATGGTCAACGTGCCATGTCAAGAAACCACCAGTCACCGCCAATAATCACGGCGTCCCCATCGAATCCAATTTTTGATCCACCGAATACAAAGTGAAAGACGGCCCACCATCGTCAATTGGTGAAAATAGGGATTATTAGAATCCAATTATCCTATATATATATATATATATATATATATATATATATATATATATATATATAGGGAAATTGGATTCTAATAATCCCTACTATTGCAAATTGGGTAACAATAATCCCTACTTTCAATTTGTATTCTGGTGGTCCAAAAAAAAAATTGTATTGTAGTGGTACCAAATCCATCACCACATTCTTTTTATTTTTTCCATGCCTACTCCATATTGTTTTTGTTTTTTTTTTTTGTTCCTACCCCTAGATAGGTAACAAAGTGTAGTCACTAAAACATTTTTTAAAATTATTTTTTTTGAGATTTCGAGCAATTATTATGATTTTTTAAAAGGAATAAAATTGAAAAAAACATAAAAAATTGAAAAAAAAATTGAAAAAAATTGAGAGAAATGCTGTAAATTCATTAAAAATCGTGGTAAAGTGTTATACAAAGTTTTGAATCAAATGCAACACAAAATCTTTGATATTTAGGGTATATTCTCGATTTTGTCCCACTACAATATAATTTTATTTTTTTTGGACCACCAGAATAGAAATTGAAAGTAAGAAGTATTGTCATCCAATTTGCAAAAGGAGAGATTATTAGAATCCAATTTCCCTATGTATATATATATATATATATATATATATATATATATATATATATATATATTGGATTCTAATAATCTCTACTATTTCAAATTGGATGGCAATAATCCCTACTTTCAATTTGTATTCTGGTGGTCCAAAAAAAATAAATTTTATTGTAGTGGTACCAAATCCATCGCGACATTCTTTTTATTTTTTTCATGCCTACCCCATATTGTTTCTTGTTTTTTCGTTCCTGCCCCAGATAGGTAATGCAGTGTAGTTGCTAAAACATTTTTAAAATTATTTTTTTGAGATTCCGAGCAATTATTATGATTTTTTAAAAGGAATATAATTAAAAAAATCATAAAAAATAGAAAACAAATTGAAAAAGATTGGGAGAAATGTTGTAATTTCATTATAAATCGTGGTAAAGTGTTATACAAAGTTTTGAATCAAATGAAACACAAAATCTATGATATTTAGGGTATACTCTCGATTATGTCCCACTACAATACAATTTTATTTTTTTTGGACCACCAGAATACAAATTAAAAGTATGGATTATTGTCATCCAATTTGCAAAAGTAGGGATTTTAATTGGATTCTAATAATCCCTACTTTTGCAAATTGGATAGCAATAATCCCTAATTTCATTTTGTATTCTAGTAGTCCAAAAAAAAAATTGTATTGTAATGGTACCAAATCCATCATCACATTCTTTTTATTTTTTTCATGCCTACCCCATATTGTTTCTTGTTTTTTCGTTCCTGCCCCCAGATAGGTAATGCAGTGTAGTTGCTAAAACATTTTTAATTTTTTTTTTTTGAGATTTCGAGCAATTATTATGATTTTTTAAAAGGAATAAAATTAAAAAATCATAAAAAATAGAAAACAAATTCAAAAAATTTTTGGAGAAATTTTGTAAATTCATTATAAATCGTGGTAAAGTGTTATACAAAGTTTTGAATCAAATGAAACACAAATTCTATGATATTGAGGGCGTACTCTCGATTATGTCTCACTACAATACAATTTTACTTTTTTTTGGACCACCAGAATATAAATTGGAAGAAGGCATTATCGTCATTCAATTTGCAAAAGTAGGGATTATCAGAATCCAATTTCCCTATATATATATATATATATATATATATATATATATATATATATATATATATAGGGATATTGGATTCTAATAATCTCTACTATCACAAATTGTATGGCAATAATCCCTACTTTCATTTTGGATTCTGGTGGTCCAAAAATAAATAAAATTGTATTGTAGTGGGACATGATCGAGAGTATACCTTAAATATGATAGATTTTGTGTTGCATTTGATTCAAAACTTTGTATAACATTTTACCACGATATTTAGCATATACACTCGATTTTGTCCCACTACAATACAATTTTATTTTTTTTTGGACCTCCAGAATCCAAAATGATAGTAGGGATTATTGCTATACAATTTGTGATAGTAGGGATTATTAGAATCCAATATCCCTATATATATATATATATATATATATATATATATATATATATATACAAAAAACTCACCACAACTTACTAATAACTCATAGCAATTCCACCATATCACGTCATACTGCAACACATCGCATAGAAAAATAGGACGTTATTGTCGATTAATGTTGAATATTGCTAATCAATATGGCTGAGTGTAGACCAATTTAAAGGAGCCCTATGGATTAAATGTTAATTGATGCTAATTATTGATCGAATGTTTATTATAGTTAAAAAAAAAAAGATACTGTCAAATGTTTATAATGTTAATAAGCTTTAATTGCACACAATCATCAGTAGTTATACAAATTGAAAAGGATAAACATTAGAGTTTAGATATATTGAGTTATGCCCCGTACTTTTATATGTTTCGTTGCGATGTGATAATGGTGCGGTGCGGTGGAATTTGAAAAAGGTGTGGTAAAAGTTGTTTTAGGTGAGGTAGGTTAAGAGAGAATGTGAAAAGTAGAGGAGAAAAGTGAGGAGAAAGAAAAATAAACAGATATATGGGTAATGATTGTGTTGTGGTGTGGTGAAGTGTGGTGGAAATTAAAAAATACGGTGCGGTCCGCAACATGCCACATAAAATAACAGAGCCTTAGAGATTTCGGTAATGACACCAAGAAATTGAAAGATTGTCCAACATAAGAAATGAAAACAATTATATAGTCTTGTTCTTTAGCTTGGTAGGAAAGATTTATCCTTACTTTACCTTACTTAATTTTATCTTATCTTAACATTCAAAAAAATAGGACTATACTTTTAGATAATTTATATTTAAAATTTTTTACTCAACTCACAAAATTTATTTTTAAAAAATAGATGATGTCACATTTACTTCCCTCCACTACTTTTCTTAGCTAATTCTCCTTTCTTTACCTTATCTTACCTTATCTAGTTTAGTCCTACACCCTTAAAGAATAGGTTGGACCTATATATGCTTGTTGCAATTTGGACAAAGTAAAAGGTACCTCAAAATATCAGCCCATCATAATTTATGAATATGTGTTCATTGCCGAAAAAACCCATAGGGGAATGGTGAATAGGGTAACAAGGATTGTCGCACAACTTGGACCAAGGATCTTTGATCACAAACCTTAAATTTCTTCAAAGCAGTTATATAACAACAATAAAGATAGATAATTTTATGGATAATTGGATTCTAATAATCCCTACTTTCACCAATTGGACAATGGTGGACCGTACTTTCACTTTGTATTCTAGTGGTAAAAAAAAAAATGGATTGTAGTGGGATATTTTCAAAGGAATCATAGATTTTGTGTTGCATTTGATTCAAAACTTAGTATAACACTTTACAATGATTTTTAATGAATGTACAGCATTTCTCCCAATTTTTTTCATTTGTTTACTATTTTTTACGATTTTTTCACTTTTATTATTTTTAAAAAATCATAATAATTATTCGGAGTCTCAAAAAAATAATTTAAAAAATGTTTTAGAAACTACAATTCATTAACTTTCTAGGAGCATGAACGAAAAAAACAAAAACAATATAGTGTAGGAATGAAAAAAATAAGAAGAATGTGGAGGTGGATTTGGTACCGCTACAATCCAATTTTATTTTTCTTTGGACCACCAGAATACAAAGTAAAAGTACGGTCCACCATTGTCCAATTGGTGAAAGTAGTGATTATTAGAATCCAATTATCCTAATTTTATTGATAGAACAAAAAAGGAGTTACAACAAGTAGAGATCATATAAGGTTCTTAATGTCCAAGCACTACCTGCCTTGGTCAGTTATAGCTCTACTAACACACCAACTGACCAACCACATTGGCATACTTAACCTCACAGAGCAACAATTGTCTTTTTCTACTACTGCTCACTGTCAACTCACCAAGTTACCATTGGCTACAATTCTCACAAACACCACTTGTGACTAGCTACATATCTCACCTATACTCTCGATTGACCACAACTTAGAAACTCAGTGATAAATTCTTAGATCACCTACAAAGGATTACACAAATTACTTTTTTGGACTGCTTAGTTTTTCTTTGTTCAACCCTCTACTCTTTCTTGATGTACTGGACGTATTTTATAAACTTGTGGGTTGGCCTATTTGTGATCATTAGTAGATCGTCAAGGTCCTCGATTATGGTCAGTTGTTAACGGCTTCTTTCCCAATTTACATGACTTCTTTCCATTATGATTAATTCCTTCTGAAATTAAGAGATACTATAAGAATTAAGCATAAATCACTTCACCATTTTATGTCAAAATTAGATTAGAAAATAAAGAGACAAAGATATTCTCTTTTCAATTTCTAGAAGTATGCCAATCCATAAATCTTGCTAATTTCGGCAACTGCATTAGCAAGGATTTGATAAGATGAATTTTGACTTTCATATCAAAACTCTTATTTCATATTGTGGATGTCCTTGATAGAGGTGTGACCAACATCCTTGATTGATCATCAACATCCTCGAACCTCCAGATGAGCAAGGACATTATGAGGTTCCAACAATCTCCCCTTTTTCGATGAAAGGCTAAATTCAATAGCAATACAATTTTCTCCCCCTTTTAGCAACAACACAATATTTCTCCCTCGTTTTGAATTTCATCAAAAAGGCCCAATGGGAATATGTCATTAATATGAAGATTTTCTCCCCTTTAATGCAGCAATCATCTCTGATGTCCTGCAACAACTTAATGAACTTGTTAGTATTAAGAAAGGGTGTTCCCATTCAATTCATACCTCCAACCTTTATGAAACACAAAAGACTCAAGGATTGTGTCCACTTTCTGATTGGTTGCCAAGGACATTGGGACTGGTTGTTATTGATGTGAATGTGGTTCTTGACTACTCCAAGAGTCCTTGAACATCCAAACTCTTAAAATTACTTTTCCCTTGGTTGGATACCCAACATGCCTGCAAAAACTTCAAACAACGTTTTTCAAACACCTAGTTGATATCAAATTTGGGTCATTGACTACTTGTACCAATCATGTTAGGCAGCCTTGTACCTTTTGGTACTCTAATTTTTATAATTCTAGGATGATAACTGTTGAAGTGAGAGTAACCAGATTGGCTCTTATTTTTGGGAAGACTGACCTTGGTATCTTCTATCATTGTTGTTGTGTCGTCCTTGGCGCCATGAATGGAATTTGAACTTAGTACTGTCTGTCAAGGTTACTGTGTCATTCTTGGGGCCTTGTTCTGGCTGGTTTTTAATCAAGCGGCAGAATGTCCTTGACGGAAGTTTTGGTCCTTGGTAGGGATTGATTTGTCTTGTTTCTTTCTTAGAGCATTGACTTTGTCAAAGAAGAGGAGACACATTAAGATCCAAGCAATCTATCAATGTTTTCTTGTCCCGGTTAGCTTAACTAGAGACTTGTCATAATCATCATAGTTGGCTTTAAGATCTAACCTTTCAGCCTCAAGAATGCCAATTTTGGAGGTAAGATTATAGGCTCATAGTAAGACTTTTCCAATTGATCACTGGACTCTTTAAACCCTTGATGGTCTCTTTTAGAGACTTAATTTCATCCAAGTATCTAGTCTCATATTTAACAAGCTTTAAAAGACCATTTGCCAAGTATTCTTTAGGAAAAGTAAGGAGATCATTGTGTGTTACTCCCTTGATTCATCTTCGTAATTGTCTTGGCAATCGTTATTGGTTGCGCCAACGAAATCGACATCACTCGAGTCTTCTATCATATGACAATGGTTGGCGATCTTTTCATCATCGTTCACGTCACTGCTACTATGATTTCTCTTTTCTTTGTACTTTCCGTTGTAGGAACAATCCTTGATCAGGTGATCTGGAACAACACAGCCAAAATGAGAGAACGAGTTGGTTTCATCGTTTGAGAAAGCCTTACCTCTTTGCTTGATCCGTTAGGAGGAGGATTCTTCCATCATTCCTCTAAAGTTATGACTTTTCTTGTAAAGTTTCTTGAATCCCTTGGCTATAATGGCTAAGGTCACATCTGCATCATCCACACTCAACTCGCCATTAGAGTCATTGATGACCTTCATCTTTACATCTTCCTTTTCATCATGCTCTTCTTCAGGATGGATCTAGTGAGTAAGGAGTTTTCCAATGAGATCATCCAATTGGAGAGCTTCCAGGTCTCGAGCCTCCTTGATTGCAGTGTTTTCGATCACTAATTCTTCCTTGGAAGACATATGAAAATTGTGTGAACTTTTTCTTCATTAGAGTAGGTTTTTTCACAAGGACTAGAGATTGTTGACTATGTAAATGAACCGTTTGTACATGTCCTTGCCAGATTCTTTATTCTTCATTTCAAAGGATTCGTGATGCTTGGCATAAATGCTAATCTTTGTCCCCTAAACTTGGCTTATCCCTTCATATGTGGATGGTCACCAATATATCCAACACCTGTAAACATGTTCAAACTCATTAGAGTCAAGGCCACAAAAGAGAATACTTAAGGCTTTAATGTTTTTATTTGCTTTCCCAACTTCCTTGGAAATATATTTGGATCTATCTTTGGGTTTGATTTGTCCCTCTGTGATCAAGGTGATAAAGTCTCCATTCTCGATTTTGTTTCACAACTCATAATCTTGATTCAAATAAAAAATTTGCATGAGCATCTTCGAATGAGCGAAATTTGATCCTTGGAACAATGGTGCGCTCAAGGGTCGTCCTTGACTCATCTGTTGCTTGTACGTTCTTCCATGATCTTTCTCACATGGTCGTTAAGCCTTTAAATGTATACCTGCTCTGATACCAATTGAAAGAACCCTGGATGGGGGGAGCGGGGAAAATAGGGTAATAAGGATTTCTGCACAAAAGCTTTCTCTCTCTAACTGAGAGTTTCTCGCTCAAAGAAACTGGGCGATTTCCGTCCAAGTTTCCGGCAGCAGCCGAGACTCAAACTTTGCAGTGAAAGCTAGAAAATTTCGATTTCCTGCGTCTAGGGATCTACTCGAGCCATGGCAAAGACGAGGAAATCCAATCGAAGCTCAACAAAGCACAAGTCACCGAAGAAGATTCCAGCCAAACCTCCATCGATGCTGACTGCACAAAAGCAACCAAATGAAGTCCCACAAATTTCGACTTTTGAAGCTAAGTCAACAGAAATTGGGATTGAAGAACAGCCAGATCAGAGGAAACAAACCACAACCTATGCTTCACTTCTAGATCCAGATGAGGGTAGTAATCTGGAATTTTTTCAAGCTCAAATGATTGATGGAATTCCGATTGTAAGAATTGAGAAGGATCTGGTTTTTGAAGAAGAAAAATACTGGAAATCTTCAGTTCTATGCTGCGCAGCAGGCGCAAATGCACTATTTTCTGTCATTGAAGGTTTCATCAGAAGAATTTGGTCTCACTACGATCTAAGCAAGATAGTTGCAGTGAGGAAAGGTATTTTTTTTTTGTGAGATTCAACAAAGAAACTAAAAGAGATGAAGTCATAAAAAGAGGTATCTTTTTCTTCGATAAAAAACCTTTCATAGTCAAGCCTTGGAATTCTTCTCAGACAATAGATATGGATGCTCTCAACTCTCTACCAATCTGGGTCAAATTCCCACACCTCGACTTCCAGTATTGGAGTTTACCCAATCTCAGCAGAATCGCCGGTATTATTGGGATCCCTATCAAGACTGACAAGCCTACTAAAGAAAGATCGAATCTTACACAAGCCAAAGTTCTTATTGAGGTTCAACTTGATAGCAAATTTCCCCAGGAAATCAAATTCATGAATGAAAGAGACGAGGTTATTACTCAATCGGTGGAATATGATTGGAAGCCAACAAAATGCACAAATTGCAACATGATGGGACACCAGGAATTGGAATGCAAAAAGAAAATCTCTGGATTCAAGCACTTTCCTAAAAATCCCTCAAAACGCAAGCAAGAATGGAGAATCAAACTGAAGGATAGAGCGGTTGATGAAGATGGGTTTATCAAAGTCCCATCAAGACCAAGGAGCCCCCAACCATCAAACAATCAACTCAAATCCGCTACTAATCAGGTGAATCTATTTGAAACTCTGCAAGATCATTCTGATTCTGATGATGAGATTGAACATAATGTCACCACTGATGGGGATCCCCCCTACCATGATTATTGTTTCTTGGAACATACGGGGTCTTAATGACCCCAAAAAACAGGAAGATGTGATCCTCTTCCTCCATCAGATCAAATGTGATTTAGTTTGCCTAATTGAAACAAAAATAAAGGCTCTCAAAGAGCAGCATATTTGCCTTAGTGTTTTCTCTGCCTGGAAGAGTTGCTCAAACTTTGATGTTCAGGATGGAGGTCGAATCTTGGTCCTCTGGAAGCCCAAAAGATATGACATCCAAGTTGTGGAGAAAAACATCCAGTATATTCACTGTCATATTTTTGATAAACACAACAAAGCCAAGTTCTACATTACCTTTGTGTATGGCTTACATACAATTAAGGAAAGACTGGCTCTTTGGCAAGGTCTCTGTCAAATCAAAACAAATATTGATGGTCCATGGTGTGTCTGTGGCGATTTTAACTCAGTTCTACATAGTGAGGACAGAATGAATGGCACGACTGTTAGTGCCACTAAAATCCAAGACTTCAAACACTGTATAGATGATTGTCTTCTAATTGAGCAAATATGTGCTGGCTCTTCTTTCTCATGGTCTAATAACCATGTCCAATCAAGAATAGATAAAGTCTTCTTCAATGACGACTGGTATGCACACATGAACCTCACGCACACAGAATATATCATGAATGGCCTCTCAGATCATAAGCCAATGCTCATCAAAGATGTTGATCCTCCTAAAAACAAAGTCCAGTTCCGTTTCTGCGACATGTGGACAAATCACAACTCCTTCCCGATGATTGTCCAAGAAGCTATCAATCATGGGTGTTATGGAACATGGCAGTACAAACTCAGAAGAATGCTTCAAACTGCAAAGCCTCTGTTGAAAGATCTCAATGAAAGGAAATATAATGACTTATATCAACAACAAGAAATAGCACGCAGTTATCTTGTCCAAGACCAACAAGCGCTTGATATGGATCCAGTGAACCCAGAGTTACAAGAGAAAGTTTTGATTGCCCAGAATCATTACACAGCCATCCTTGATTCTATGAAACTCCTCATCTCTCAGCAAGCTAAAATTGAAAAGGAAGTAATGGGGGATGCGTGTACTAAATTCTTCTTCAGTAAAATGAGGCAGAGAAAGCAACAACGATACATATATGCCATTCATGACAACCAGGACAACAGAATTGAAGGATACAACAAAGTTGCTGAAAATTTCCTTCAATACTACAAGGAGTTGATTGGTACTCAACATCGCCAAAGAGACAATGTCCGACCAGAAATCATCAATCAAGGAAACCTTCTCCCCGAGGTACAACAAGCTCAACTTATTCGGCATATCACTGATCAGGAAGTCCGGGATGCTTTATTTTCAATCCCGAATCACAAATCCCCGGGTCCAGATGGTTATTCAAGTGGCTTCTTCAAAAAATCGTGGGACAATACTGGTTCCCTTTCACTAATGCTATTCTGGAATTTTTTAAGACTGGAAAACTTCTCAAGGTGTTCAACTCAACTACCTTGGTACTAATCCCGAAGGTGGATGTCCCAAAACAGCGGCTGACTTTCGTCCAAACTCCTGTTATACAGTGGTCTATAAGTGCATTACAAAGATAATGGCTAACCGCCTAAAATAGGCCCTTCCTCACCTCATTGATGAAAGTCAATCTGCCTTTGTTCAAGGTCGCGAGATGCTCCACAACATCCTGCTTTGCCAAGAGTTAGCTAGGGGTTTTAATCGACAAACACCTTACTCAAGGAGCATTCTAAAAATCGATCTAAGGAAAGCCTTTGACACAGTGCACTGGGATTTTATTGATGAATTACTCACAGCCTACCACTTCCCAACTGTGTTTGTAAAATGGGCGAAAGAATGCATCACCTCCCCCACTTTCACCTTACATCTCAATGGGGAAAACTATGGGTTCTTCAAAGGAGGAAGGGGCATCAGACAGGGATATCCTATCTCACCTCTGCTATTTGTACTCACAATGGACTATTTGTCCTGATGCCTTTCCTATGCCAGCAAACAAGAGAGCTTCAAGTTCTACCCTCGATGTAAAAGTTTGAACCTGACACACCTAGCATTCGTTGATGATCTGCTTATTGTCTCTGCTACAAATACTCCTTCTATCCAGCACATCATGAATGCCCTTCGTCACTTTCAACAAACTTCTGGGTTGTCGGCAAATCAAGGAAAAATCGGTTGCAATGATTACTGGAGTCTCCCCGGAGCAGAAACAACATATACTGGAAATCACAAATTTCCAGGAAGGTCATTTCCCTATTACTTACCTAGGCATGCCGATCACTGATGGGAAACTCAGCAAGGTAGACTGCGTGAAACTTGTTGATAAGCTCACAAAGTGCATCCAGTCATGGAGATCAAGTAATATTTCTTATGTTGGGAGGGTCACCCTCATAAACAATGTGCCTATGGGTATCTACACTTTCTGGGCTTCAATCTTCATAATCCCCCAAGAGGCAATTGACAAGGTGACCAAGATATGTCGAAACTTCCTCTGGTCTGGTACTGCTGAGTTTAAACGCATCCCTCGTGTATCATGGGACAGTTTGCAAGCCAAAAAGCAAGGGAGGCCTGGGCATCAAGAATATGAACACATGGAACATAGCTTTGGTGGGTAAACAAATCTGGGCAATCGCAAACAAAAAAGACTGTCTTTGGGTCAAATGGATACACAAGAGATACATCAAAAATCAAGATTGGTGGTCCTTCCTCCCAAGGGGTGACACCTGCTGGTATTTCAAAAAAATTTGCAGGGTAAAGGACCGCCTAAAAGGGTTAGCCATAAGCCCTTACACTGTTAAACAAGCTTATACTGCCTTAGATGGTGAGCAAGACAATTGGCCTTGGGCACGATTAGTCTGGAACAGGCTAAACACCCCTCGCCAATCTTTCATCCTTTGGCTGACAATGCATGGCAAATTACCAACTCGTGACCATCTGGCAAAGCGTACCCCCCAAATTTCAAATAAGTGTAGGCTTTGCGACAGAGAAGCTGAAACAATAGATCACCTCTTCTATAGGTGTCAAAAGCCCACTGAAATTAGACAGGAAATTCATCATTGGCTGCAAATCCCCAACAGGAGCTCTGATTTTAATCACTGGTGCACACAAATTATTCAGTGGAAAAACACAAAGCATCGGCGTCGCCTGGCATACGCAGTAACGGCAAGTATCATTTACAACATGTGGAGGGTCAGAAACCTCAGAGTTTTCAATCAAAAGACACAGGGTCCGAGCCAAACCATATACCATATTAAAGACACAATTAGAAACATAACTCTTTTCATTGTTAATCACACAGCGTGTAATAGTCAATACATAGATATACTCTGCTGAACTCTTTGCTTGTAAACTTCTCTGTTTGGAATATAGTTTTTTAAACTTTCTCCAAAAAAAAAAAAAGGATTTCTGCACAACTTAGACGAAGGACGTTAGACCACAAGCCTTGAATTTCTAAAAGGTAGTTGTGAAATGATAATTAAAGAGAGATAACTTTGTTGATAGAACAAAAAAGGAGTTACAGTAGGTAGTGATTACATAAGGTTCTCATTGTCCAAGCACCAACTGCCTTTGTCAACTATAGCTCTACTAACACACCAACCACATTGGCAACCTCACAGAGAAACAACTGTCTTTCTCTGCTACTAGTCGTTGTCAACTCATCAAGCTACCCTTGGCTATGATTCTTACCAACACCACTCCTGTCTGGCTACAAGTCTAACTAATACTCTCGATTGGCTACAATTTAGAAACTCAGTCTCCTTGGATCACCTACAAAGGATTCCATAGATTACACTTTTGAATTGCGTAGTTTTTCTTCATTTAGCTCTCTGCTCTTTCTTGATGCTCTAGGCGTATTGTAAAGACTTGTGAATTGCCCTATTTGTGATCATCAGTAAGTCGCCAAGGTCCATAATTTTAGTCAGTTGTGAACGACTTCTTTCCCAATGTATGTGACTTCTTTCCATTATGATTGATTCCTTCCAGCAATAAGAGACACTCGGTTTACTGCAAGAATCAAGCATAAGTCTGTTTACCATTATATGTCAGAATTAGATTAGGAAATAGAAAGACAAAGATATTCCCTTTTCAATTTCTAGAAGTATGGCAATCCATGAATTGTGCTATTTTCGACAATTGCATCTGTAAGGAATTGATAGGAGGATTTTTTACTTTCATATCAAAACTATGTTTATGTGTTGCGGACGTCCTTGATAGGGTTATGCCAACGCCCTTGACTGATCTTCGTCAACGTCCTCGAACCTCCAAATGAACAAGAACATTGAGAGTTTCCAACAATTACATATATCATTCTTTATTCATCATGCTACGTACTTTTTGTCCGTCTTTTTTCTTAATTCAAAACACCTAATCAAGTTAAACATATCAAATGTTACATCTGATTCATTTGGTTAGGATTACAAAATCTACTTAGTTACAATAAATAAACCAAAACACATATCCTCTTTTCCATATATTCAACCTCGCTATATCATAAGCAAGATATTGAACGCTCCCCCTCGATCTTTCATCCCCTTCCCCTTTGGTTTATTGATTGCCATACCTTTGATTTGTGATTGGAGATCAATTGGTTTTGTCGAGTGAAAGAAGTACTTTGGTACAACCTTCATGTGAACAATCTCAAAAGAATTTGGAATTTTTTATGTGGTCTGCATCTAATCCATTCAAGTATGTCTTTATAATTGTTCAGTTGAGCTTCACATAGCCTTGTTACAACCTAATAATCTAGATAACAACACTATTATTAACGCACTAATTCATAGTAACTAGAGATTGAATATTATAAGTGTTAAAAAGCTCATCAATTTTAGGCTAATCTGGATTGACACCTATATGGCTATATTAGCAAGACTATTAAGATGAGGCACGTATAAAATGTTCTTGTGGGTTGAAATTATTAATTTTCAACTCCTAGTTTTTATCAGTTCTTGCCAACTCCTTTCAACTTTTATCGGTTACTCCTAATTCCTTCAACCTGTTTGTTTTTCTTATAAGTCATTAGCAATATATATATATGTATGTATCTTGATCCTAATCTACTACTTTGAGATAATATCGGTTTCAGTTTTAGTTCTTCATTTTAGAGAGGAGAGCATCATTTTGGGAGTTGACTGGATGGAAGAAAGACAAAATAGGTTGAAAGGCTAATTTACAAGTGGTTGTGATTTTGCCTTTACAATATATGTAAGAGCTAAATTAAATAGGCTCCAACAAGTCCCTATGGCATATATATATATAGTAGCAAGGCAAGCAACAAAGACAATGCTACGCACCCTAGCTAAAGTATCCATTATAGAGAATCTCACTCTTGAGGGTCACAATTGTACTCTTATGTTCTCCACAACAAAATTACCATCAATATCCACCAATCTTTTAGGTTTCTACATCTTTATTTTCTATAATGGAAATAACAGTATTGTGCTCTTGGTTATGGTTTCCCATATTCCCATTGAAGTGGGACCGAACAGGATAAAATTTTAATACCTAAAACTTAAATGATTGTCTGCGTGACTGTGTATATAAGTACAAAAAAAATTAGAGGGAACAGAAAAAAGAATTAAACATATTGACCTAACGAAGAACTTGGTTCTCTTAAGCACTAATTAAACTTGGATGTATTTATGCAACTTAAATGTTCTTTTTAAGAAGTCAACTTAGTTGTAGCTATGTAGTGAAATTGTGGCACATTTATGAGTTGCGTAAATCCTTAAGTAGAAGTAACATTTTAAGATCTAAAGAACTTAATTAAGGCCCGGTTCTTTTCTGTGGTATTTTGTGGTATGATGTGGTGAGGTGTGGTGTGGTGGAATTGTGGTAGGTTATTGGTATGTGGGATAGGTGAGGAGAGAGAATGTAAAAAGTAAAGGAGAAAAGTGAGGAGAGAGAAAAGTAATGATTTGTGGTAAAGTGTGGTGAGTTGTGGCAAACTGTGGTATGTTGTGGTACCGCAGTTTGCCAACCGCAAAAAAAAACAGGGCCTAAGTCATGTAACGATAGCCCTATTACTCCTATTACTCCAGTATCTAATCATCAAAACCTGATAAAAGAAGATGAGAGCAAAAGGAAGGAACAATACAATAAAGAAAATCATTCTCCTGTGCTTTGGAATTCTTCTATTACCATCATTAAAAACAATAAGAAAAATATTTTACTCCTTTTTAATGGTAATTACTAATCACCATCCAAAAACAAAGAAACTTTTTCCCTGTTGAAGTATGTGATTTATTAGGTATACACTGTTCTATTTAATAGTAATAGATTTTAATCTGTGATTAAATAAAGTATAAAAATAATATAAAAACCACCACCCCCCCCCCTCTTTTGTTACATGCAGCCATGCAGGTGAAAATAATAAAATATCATTATTAATAATACTAATATAATGTATGTTTTGAAAGTGAGCAAAATGCAACGTCCTATTATATTGAGAAAACACAAATTTTAATTGAAACAAAAGTATTTAACGAAGACTCCATTAGCTATGATTTATAAAGGTTGTGTTTAGTTACTGAGAATGCCTTAGTCGAAATCCATAAGAATGATTATTTGATTAAAAAGCTTAAAATTAGGTCCATGATTTGACTAAAAAATAACCTAAATTATGTCTCCATGCAATGAAGATTACAATGTTCATTGTTCTAGAACAGTCAACGGGTTGCCTTTCCATACTGCGGAATAACAGAAGTATAAAAGAGATGGCACAAATCACAGTGATAACGATGGATAAGTGTACCACACAAAAGTTATGACAATTTATTAATTAATAAATTGTCCATTAAAATTATTCTTGCTTTCCACAAAATTAACAAATGAAACTTGAGGAAAGACATTGCACCAATATCGACTTTCAACGTAGTACAAATGCACATCAAGCTAGAGACTTAATTTAAAAGTTTGAATTTATAATTAAAAGAATGAATTTAGGTTTTATATATTTAACACTAGCTTATATAGAACTAACATGGTATATCACGAAAAAAAGGTTGTCGGAACATATCTAATTGAGGGGCTCATTTCATATATTTGTTTAATGGGGACTTAAATTAGGGGGTTTTTTCATTTTGGACCCCAATGTATAAGGAGTATTTATTTTCTGAACCCTTGGTTTTCATTGTTTATTTTTGGTACCCTAAAGTTTATTGGTTGAATAAAAAAAATGGGCATAAAGTTTGTAGGTTAAAAAAAAAATGTTTATGTACTGTTTTTCTTTTTCTTCCCATGTTTGAATTTATCTCCCAATTAACGCCAAACTTCAGGAGTAAGGTTTAAACTAATATTGAAGTTATAATACACCTCTCTTATTCATGTCGAAACTAATTAATTAAACCCTGAAGTACCAAGGGTCTAAGTAGTTCCGACATGAATAAGAGATATGTATTACAGCTTTAATATTAGTTTTAACCTTAGGACCTTTTTTTTCAACCTACAAACTTTAAGATTCTTTTTTATTCAACCCATAAACTTTAGGTCCAAAAAATAAACAATGAAAACCAAGGGTCCAGAAAATAAATACCCTTATATGTCGAGGTTCAAAATGCAAAAAAACCCTTAAATTAGGCCCTGCAAAAAGTCAGTTCGGATAATTTCAGGTCCGATCAAATTGGTCATTCGGTCAGAATCCTATTACGTACCCTAACCCTATTCGATAAGCAACTGTGACATTGAGACCCTAGTCAGACCCGGACCCGGATGTCCGATGTTCGAATTATATGTAAAGCCAAGGTCATACTTTTAGTGTTGGAATGATCGAACATTAACTGATTATTAATATTCGATGTCCAATGTCTGGATTGTACATAAGGTAATTAAAGCTACCCAACGCTCACAAACTGGGTCTGGACATTGTCCAATTGTCCGGAATGACTGAATTCGGATTTTCCCCAAAAATGTGGACAACTCGAACTCGGTTTTCCCTACCCGAACTCAACCCGACCAGTTTTATTGACCGATTTTAAGATTCAGACCAACCTTTTTCAAGTCATCGTGAACAATGGACAATGTTGTATGCATATGTATGTGTGTGCGTATAGAAATTAGATTATAGTAAGTCGAAGTATAAGAGTTCAGATAATGGCAATCTGAACTATAGAAATATATTTAAGTAAGTTGAACTATTGGACCATTGATTTTCAAAATTCTAGTGCACTGCCCCTGGTTTTTTTTACATAGTACAGGAGGAGGGTTGTTTTCCTAAGCAACATATGCATTATATATAGCAATTCTATTTTTTTCAGTATACTAAATTATAGTCATCCAAACTATCATATATTAGTTTATAGTTTCCCAATCTATAAGTATAATTGACTGTAGTATTCCAAACTTATCATATATTGGATAGTTGTAATCCAAAATATAATTAAGCTTGGATCGACTATGTGGTCGTATCATGTATTCCAAACTTATCATATACTGGATAGTTGTACTCCAAAATATAATTAAGCTTGGATCAACTATTGGTCGTATCAGGAAACCCAAAGGTTCAAATAGTTCAGTATTGTTATATAATTCTAAAATTAGATTTACCGTAGTCACAACCCTTATCATTTGGCTTACAACAACCTAATTTTATAAATGCACGCGTGTGTGCGTGCATACATACATACATACATACATACATACATACATGCATGTGTGTGTGGGTTATTTAATCATTCTTATTGTAACACCCCGAGTAGTTAACGTGTTGTTTAAAGGGTTTGAAATGACTACCTATATTATCAAAGTGTACCTTCTTTTAAGGTAGTTCATGGACACCCCTAGTCAAAGAAAAATTTGTGATTCTCTAATATTATTTGGAAAAAATTTTCTTAATTGGAACAAGTGGACGCCGTAAAAAAAATCTCAAAAAATATGATAGGGGTGTCCAATTTAGTAGCAACCCAAAAGCTCTAAAATAGTACTCTCTTCGTCCCAAATAAATCGTCCTAGTTTGATTAGTTAGGTCAAAATTTTAAATTTTGGCCGTTAATTTATCAAATTGTATGTTGAGTTATTATAAAAGACTACCGCAGTACCACTATTAGATTTGTGATGAAAAATATTTTTATGTCTGCATTAATATTATTAGTCTTATTAAGATAAAATGTAAAAAATTAGTGGTCAAAATGTTGCATCGAAAACCGTTAGTAAGCTGAACAAATTAATTAGGACGGAGGGGTACCAATTTTTTTAAAATAAACAAAAAGTGTAAGTTAATGAATTGGGTAATCGGGTATCAATAAGTCAATGAATTGGGTAATTGGGTATTAGCAATAACAAAGATATTGGACACCCCTAAATTTAATGTCGAGATCCGCCACTGTTTGGCTGAAAGAACAAGAACAAAGAACAAAGCACATTCTTTTAAGGTAGTCTCATGATGGGTGACCTCCTAGGAAGTTTTCCTAGGCATCGTGTGAACAAGAACAAAGGAAGGACTCATATTGATCCGTGGGGTTAATCTACGATCCTTGAAACAGTTATCGATAAGTACTCAGTCCAGGAGGGGTCGGGGCGTTACACTTATACTTCTTCATTTCCATATTACGTGTCACCTTGAAAATTATATAAGTTAAACTTTCAAAACTCTAATCATTAATTCTCAATATATAAAATGATATGTATGAGAGATTTCAGAGAAAATAATTGTAGGTTGCAGTTACAGTGGTAGCAAACGAGATGGCGGAGATTACAAAAAAAATTAGGAACGATAATTAAGCGATAAAATTGAAAACCCATGAACGGCGACAACCAGAAAAATAATCCACTATGAGAAAAAGGAGGAGTACAACTCGATCACTATCACAGAGTATGATACGATCAACAATGGAGATTACAATACAATCTCTCAAACTCTGAATTCACAATCTCTCTTGGGATAACAAAGGTGGAACTCTTTTGGAAAATATTGGTGAAACTCTATCTGTCTCAATATGATCCGATTGATCACCGATGGTTAAAGTGGAGAAAACTGTATCCTATATAATAGGATGGTTAGGAGAATTAGAGTTAGATTAAAACTCAAATATAACAACAAGTAGTATCCGACTTGAAGTCATCATAATTCTCCTGTGCCGTTCTTGGACTTTAGCGAATCCAATGGGCCACTAAAAATCCAACAATATATTATATAAAATTATTGTCATCAAATTAATAAAAAAAATAATATCATCAAAATATGATATAATAATTATTAATAAAATATTATGAATTAAATAATGATATCAAAAATTGTGAAATAACTAAGTGATAAATTACATGAAACAAACGTACTCTGTATTTCATGTCATCATAAATAATTAATGGGAAATTCTATTTGGTAGGCTTCAACTTTTGCCTATTTCAAATTGTCAACCACTTTTGAAATTATTTCAAACGGTGGGCTTATTTTGAAAATTATTCCAAATGGTAGGCTTATTTTGAAAATTTTAAAAATTATTCCAAATTTTCAAGAACTTTAAAAACTATTCTTACTTATCAAACAATTCAGGTATCATTCCAAGTAAGTCGATTGTGAGATTGATATGGAGAACTAAATGAAATTGAGAGAGGGGGAAAGTTTTACGAGCAATAATTTAATAATGGTACAAGAAGAAGCTCACGAGATAGAATAATTTTCAAAATAAGTCTGTTACTTGGAATAATTTAAAAATTTTGACTACTTGAAATATACAAAAATTGAAGCCTACCAAATAAAATTTCCCTAAATTAATCCAATGACAATTAAAAAACGAAGTGAACGCACACACAGAGTACGAATCTAAACATACCTTTGTTTAATGTCAAGGTCTCTTCTTTTTCATGAAAAAAAAACCATACATGAAATTGTATTTAATTTGTTGTCGGATTGACATTTAATTATTGCTTTTAATTTGACATAATTATTCATATAAAAAAATTCAACTATTAATATATTCAGCTGTTTTGTGATGTTCGAGTATCAACTGAGGCTAAGCCACCATTTTGATTCCAGGACATGAAAAGTTTACGATACTTTTACACTCATTAGGAAACTTTTAATTGTAAAAAAAGAAAAAGTCAATACTCTTGAATTATTTCGCCTTATTAATGTTTAGGTTGTTAGGTTTTGATGTCGATCTTAACAAGAGGAAGGAAAAACGTGTTGTCTTGGATAAAGAATTTTTGGAGCTTCCTCAAAGTAATTTAAATGACATAGTGCGTAGCGTAACAAAGTTTGAATTGGTTGTGATACATGCATCGTTCATGACAATGTTGTGACTACAGTAAAACTGCTTAGGGAAAAAAGGTATAAAGAGAGATTCGCAAATTCTAAGTAGTTTATTTCCTCTGCTTTGATTGTCTATATTGTGTTTTTCCTTTTGATTTTTTTTTATAGATGTCATGTTATTTTTTTCCATTGCCGTAACAAACTTTTCGACCTGTTCGGGTTTGAATTATAAAAAAAAAATAGAAATCAATGATTAATCCCATGCAAAGTATGAAGCATCTACAATAAAATGGTTATGATTATTATTTACTTGAATCTATTACCTTTTATTATTGGAGGCTCCAAATTGAATTCGAAAGCATCCGTAAGTTTAGTTAGATTCTTGCCAAATTCATATAATAGAGTAGACTAGAAACAAAATAAAATAGAAATATAGATAATGATTTCCTTTTGATTTTTGCAATCCTCCCACTGATAGAAATTAAATATTGGAGAATATGATACTGCTGAAATTGAATGGTGATGTTCACCTGGCAATCATAAAATATTAGTGGAGGGTGGAGAGAGAATATATGCCTAAACCATGGCATATTGGCATCCCCCCCCCTTTGGCCTTTGTTTTTTAGGGATTTCTTAGGGAATTCGACATATCCCATCCAAATATACAATTAATGTATGTACTCTCAAAGCTGACTGCCACAAAGCCACTTTTTGTGCTTGATTAATATATGTAGATATGTTTGGGTCTCTTTAATTAACACTTACAATAATAAACCGATCAAAGTCCACTGTGTAATGTGTTGTGTGTTGTGTCGCATTTAGGAAGCATCTTTTCAGATTTGGTATGATCATTTAACAACAAGGGAGAAAAATTGTTCATCTAGGAGTGAGTGACAATATGAAAGCAGCAGAATCAACCAAAAATGTTTGAGTTACGACTAATTAACCTTCATTTTCATAGTATAGATTGTATAGCAAACAAATTAAAGGGAAAGCCAACTTTCGATATTTTGATCAAAGGATGCCTCCTCTATATTTTGATCTAAGAATGTCCATGACTTTTTTTTCTTCTTACAATTTTAAGTATACTATTTTAATAATAAATTTTATTATTATGACGTTATACTTTTATAAACTACTTTTACTTGCAAATTTAATAATTATAACTTATAAATTATGAAGAAAGAGAGAGAAATCTGTTGTTCAATAATTGAACATATTCAATGATCATATTACAATAGAGGGAGGGGGATAATTATATATATATATATATATATATATATATATATAGGAAAATTAGATTCTAATAATCTCCACTTGTATAAATTGGACAACAATAATCCCTACCTTTAGTTTGTATTCTGGTGGTACAAATATCATAGATTTTATAATGCATTTGATATAAAACTTAGTATAATACTATCCCCTAAATATTATATATGGTAATTTATATGTAAAAGGCCAAAAGTCATACACAAAATGCTACTCACAAAATAACTTTTTAGGAGCAAAAAACTACTCCAAATTGCCACCTCACCAAACACCTACAAATAGAGTATTGACTTGTTTAAAAGCTAGCCAAGACCCCCCAAAAATCCATTTTACACCAAAAAACTACCAGATAAGTTATCTCCCAAAATGGGTGAAAAGTAAGGTGAAATAAGTCAGTAATTGAAAAGAAATATATTTTAATGTGAGAAAGGTAGGATAAAGTGTATAAGGATGAGAAAGATGGGATAAATTTTATTTTATCCCACACAAGTAAAGAATATGATCTATATATTTGAAAATTTATATTTCTAGATGATGTAATTGATAGGACCTACTTTTCCAAACATTATTTCACATTTCTCACCTACTCTCTATCTCACCTCATAAATAACACCGTCTTTATGTTTAATTTAAGAAAAAAAAATTTAAAAAAAAAATTAATTCATACTATGAGGTTATTGGAAAAAAAAAATTAATCCAAACTTACAACTTTGTTATGGATGAACTGAACTTTAACATCTATTATTTTTAATCAAAAAAATTACTCGGAGGTACCTCAATATTTGGAGAAATTATTTTTCGGTACCCCAACTTTTCAAAACTCATTTTAATCTAAGGTACCCATAATTTTTGGGTTAATTGTTATTTGGTGTTTTTCCGTCCATAAATTTTATTAATTAGTGACTGAAATACCCTTATTCTTCTTCTTCAAGGGTATTTCTTCAAGAACGGAAGAACAAGGGTATTTCGGTCACTTAATAAAATTGATGACCGGAAAAGCACCTAATAATTACTAACCCAAAAATTAAGAGTACCTCAAATATTGAAAAGTTGGGATACCGAAAAATAGTTTCGATCTCCAAATATTGGGGTACCTTCGAGCAATTTTTTGATTTTTACGTCTTGTTCTTTTATGCGGTTGGTATGGTATAGAAATGGTGTTGTATGGTTAAATTTTGGAAAGTGTGGTTAGGTGTGAAATGGTATGGTAAAATTTGTGGAAAATATGATTGATATGGTTGATGATGAGAGGGATTGTGAAAAAATAGATGAGAAAAGTGATGGGAAAAGTGACGAGAAAGAAAAATAACCATATATATTGGTAATGATTGTGGTAAAGTGTGGAAGAATATTGAGTAACATGGTGAGGTGTGGTATCGCATTGTACCGTACAAAAGAACAGGACCTTAACATCCACTACCGTGTTAAACTAGTCCGAAAAGTAACATGGTGGTGGCGATATTATACATGAAACTTTTTGCAGCTCAAAATAAAATATAAAAAAGTGTGTCTCACGTGTAAAATTGTCACAACCACGTCACTTGTCGAACAAGTTTAACAATGTGGCCGATGAATATTAAAAATAATAGAAATTAAAATTCAATTCATCGATCCATAACAAAGTTGTAAGTTTGGATTATTTTTTTCCAATATCTCCAAAATATATATTATTTTTTTCCAATTTCCCTAAAAAAATGACTTCTTTAGGTTAACACTTAACACACATAATAATTTATAAAATAAATTTAAATTCATGGTAAAAGATACTTTGATAAAAATATGCTCCTAATTTTTAATCTTTTTAAAATATGGTAATAGAAAATAATAAATCAATTAAATAATAAAGCTATAAATTTGAAACCAAAATCAAAATATATGTATACGAAAATGATAAATATCTTGGGGCAAGACACATTTAAAGTGTCTTGCATTTGTATAAAACCTATATATTTGTAAGTTAAATGGAAAACAATTTACACGATTGACTTCTATAACTATAATAATACATATAAACGGTATATAAAATCACACTTTTGTCTATATTTTTTAAAAAAAATTACAAAAAAATGTCTAAAATATGTCTAGCGAATGGGGTTCATTTGTTAGTGTGTGAATTTTAATTGTTGGCATAACCAACACATTCCAAAATTCTTTTAATGGATAATTAACAGTAACAGTCAAACACAATTGAGATTAAGGCACTGTCAAAGTCATGGATAAATTCGAATTTTGCCAGGTTTTACCTAAATTTATCAAAGTAAAAAAAATTAATTTTGATATATTAGAATAAATTTGCCAAAGATTACCAAAATTTGCCAAAGATTACCAAAATTTGCCAAAAATTACCAAAAATTAACTTTTATCCGACTGCTTTTTACCAATGAATTGTATACACCTTAAAAATGATAAAAACTATTAATTTCATAAAAAAAAAAGACACTTAATAATATTTTGTCACCGAACATATATCATCACTCGTATGCATATGGAAGGCGTAGCGTTGGCAAAAATTCAGGTCGGACAAATTTGGACAATGTCAAAATTCGGACGAGGATTTCATGTCCGGACCTGGTTTTATTTCGGGTCGAACCGGATCAGACAATTCGGACGAATCAAAAATCGGGTTCGGACAATAGAAAAAAGAGAAATTTTATGTCCGAATATTCGATCAATTCGGTCAACATCAAAATTCGGATGAAAAATCTATGTCTAAACCCGATTTTTTCCGAATTGGACAGTTTAAATAATTCAGATCGGACGAAATTTTGTCGGCGCTAGGAAGGCGGAATATGAGAGTCGACTAGTGAGTAGTGAGTAGCGTCCAACTAGACGAGACGACCCCACAACAATAGAGGGAAGACTTATTAGAGGAAGGTAATGAAGGTAGATAGAGTGGATAGCCAAAAATGGAGTCAGAAGGTGAAAGCGTTCCCTATAGGAAAAGACATACAGAGCCTTTGCTCTTCCTTTTTGGCTGGGCCTGCCTATATTTATTACTTTTCTCAGCCCTTCGTAAAGGACACAATTTGGAAGCCCCACTATCTGCCAACAATAAATATATTATCAACAAAAGATGAGACATCAACCTTGATATTTGTTTTGTCCTACCCCTTCCCTTCCCTTCCCTTCCCTTCCCTTCACCATTCCCAGCTTAAACTCTCCAACGACAACTTGTTTGTACTTTGTGCCAGTTATGGCTTCAAATTTCCTAGCTAAATAACAATAACAAATGTCATTTACTCATGTTGGGGGACAAACTTGCCAATTATTTTGACCTTCACCCCTCAGATGATGTTAATGTATCATACAGTTTCCTCATCTCAATTGGTCCAACTTAAAATCATAACCTCTATCGAAGTTTTGGGTAAAATAATAATTTTGTTGACAATTATGGATTCACCATTGTTGTCAATTCATCCTCTTAATTAATTAATCATTAGTTTATTTCATCAATAATTATGTGCTTTAGCACATAAGAAAACTGATTTCCACGCACAAGTTAAGCATGCTTTGAGTTACAAGGCCTACTAAATTCACAAATAAATGAAAAGTTAAATTTTGGTAATTTTTAATGTATAAAAAATAAGTTTTGGTATGTTTTGGAAAAAGTTATACGTAGAATAAGATAGTAACTTTTTAAGGAGGAAATAAGTATTGATAAAAGTATAAATTTTAATAAGTTTTAGTAACTTTTGATGAATAATATCGCGTCTTGTTTACCTTTGAATTTTATAGGCCCTAAGTGTGCCATAAAATTGCTTTCAACACACAAGTTAATTATAACAACGTACCCTAGTATAGTCCCAGTAATAGAGGTCTGAAGGAGTACTCCAGATGAAGGCAATCTTCCGCCATACACAAGGTAGTTAAGTTAAAGTTTGAGACTAACCGGATAAACACAGACACATATGCATGTACACAAGGACAATACAAAGAGCACAAAGCTAAGTCAAAACAATGCATCCCACCAGCAACCCCATACCCTCTCACTTGACTACTGTAATCCTAACCCACTAATTGTCCCTCTCAAATGTCATTCCATCCACTAAACTTATATGCTTCAAATCGACTCTAATCACCTCATTTGTAGACTTAATTTTTGGATCTCCCTCGCTCACAACATAGTGGCGGAAACGTAATCTTTTCACATCATCATACAAGTTGATGTCATTAACAATAAATGCAATTGAGGAATACTATTTTATTTCATAATTTTTTTTTGTGAGGTTTAAATTTAAAAGAAAAAATCAAAGATCTAATGAGCATCTAAAGATCAATCAAAATCTTCACCAATACAAAGGAAGACAGTAAAAATTAAATGACCGCTAAATTCTAACAAAATACTAGTAGGTTCACTAGGTTGTAATTATTATTTTTATTTTTAAATACATTTATTAAATAGAAATAAAGATTTATATAAAATAGGATCTTCAATGTTTCTTTAACAATATATGTAAGATATTAGGATTAAGGCAATATTAAATAACTGCACAAATAATAATAAGGTTAAAATAGAAAAATAAAGTGACACAGTGTTTTAACATGGAACAACTAAAAACCATATGAAAACTCCACTAAATTGATGCTTTGATAGAAGATTACGTACAATGCATTTAATCAGAGTCTATTGATCTCCATCAATCTCTCGAGGTCTCTCACAATGAGTTACAAACAGAAGACCTAAGACTCACGGTTAGTCACGCCTCTCATAGCTCCAACAGAGACATGAAGATTTACAGGTACACCATCTCGTGATATATCATTGAATAAATCAACTCATTCATATGATACAACCTTGCACTCTATTTAAAATAAAAGCTATGAGAATAGATTCAGGGTTAATGAATCTTCCTTCGACGGCACCACCACTATACGTTGTCGAACAAAATTTGAGATCAAACCAAATTAGAAAATATCAAACAGACATGTCAAATAAAATTCTCCTCAATCGCCTTGATCCATGTTACCCTTGACATGCATGGGCGTATTTGTGTGGAGGGTAAGGTGGGCACCTTAAAATACCACCCCCCTCCCCCCCCCCCCCCCCAAAAAAAACAAAAAAGTAAAGAATTAGTAATTTAGGGTCTGTCAAATTCATGAGTAAATCGAATTTACCTGTTTGTACCTAAATTTAATAAAATTTACCAAAACTTACAAAAAATTACTAAAGTTAAACAACAAAAAAATAATTTTGATACAATAGAATAAATTTGACAAAAGTTATCCAAATTTACCAAAAATTACCAAAACTTACCAAAATTTCACTTTTACCCAACTGCTTTTTACCCGTAGATTTTACACTCCCTTAGTATTTAAATTGTGGATTATATATTTGTCAAACGAGGGTGAGAATATATTGGCCACCCTAAATTCAAGCATCTAAACCACTACTATTGACACAGCCCGTGTTACCAGTGATATGTCTCATGTCACTCGCCTCCTTCATTGTCCAACTCTCTAACCCCCTGCATGTCGCGTGTTGGCCAAAAATTTGTCTATGTTGCCCTTAATCATGTTCAAACAAGTAGGCACCCATGGTAGTCATAAAATACCAAATCCATAAGGGTGTGCAAGTTTCAAAACTCATACTCAAGCCCGACCTTTTCCCTTCCCGGCACCTAGACCATTTTCGGTTGTCGTCCCTAGTCGCCGGAGGGTTCATCGACCTCCCGGGAGATCGTTGCTCTGGTTATCGGGCCGCGCAACTGTCTCTTCTCCCCTCCTCGGTCTTTCGCTGCCCTGTAAACCCTAGCTTTCGCCTCTTCTGACCCCGACTGCTGCCTTGGCCGCCGTCCCTGGTCGTCGAGCGTCGTTGCTTCCTGGTCGTCGGGCTGCCTTTGGTCGTTAATTTCTTGGTCGCCGGAGGTTCTTCGGTCCTTTGGGTGGTCTTATGGTGCTGCCGTGCGTGAAGGTTGTCGTTTCGGTATAAGCTTTTGGAGCAATTGCTCAATTCTCAGGTGCATTCTTGATACTTTTTTTCCTGGTAGTTTTTGGGGCAATTGCTCTATCTCAGGTGCATTCTTGCTACTGTTTTAACATTGAGTATAAGTTGTTAGGTGTGGATTGTGTTGTTGTTTTGCGGGTTTCTCTACCTTTTGTTTTGGTTATGGCTTTAAGCAGTAAATTTCTTGATATGTTTAAGGCGTTGAAATCTGAACTTGAATGTCTTGTTTCCTCCATTTCTTTGGAAAATTTTTCGTCAAAAGTTTTGTGTCAGGCTTACTTGAATAGAGCTTGTGAAATAATTGTTGTGTTGAAAGAGTTTGGGGAGGTTCGTGGAGGGTTGTTGACGCCCTCCCCTGTTCAAAATCATAGGCATAGTGGTGTTGGTGATGTTGTCATTGACATACCCCTCAATGTTGACTCTGTTGTGTCTGATATACCTTTTAAAGATAAGCATTTGTACTCCCTCTTTGTTGATAATCTACCTATCAACATGGGAAGCCCAAGGCTTAGGGGTTTATTTAGCAAGTTCGGAGGTGTCATTGATGCATACATACCCGCTAAAGTTGGAAAGAATGGTAGAGAATTTGGTTTTGTGCGGTACGCGAATAGGAATGATGGGAGTAAAGTCATTAATGAGATGAACCTCAGAAGTGTCGATCACAGGAAGCTTTTTGTTTCTTGGACCAAATTCAATAAAAAAAAACAAGTTGTTAAACCTCCTGTTACTGGAAAATTTAGCCAGAAGTGGATCCCTAAGAAGAATATTGGTGGTGCTCTTATTTCGAATGGTTTGCACATCTCGTCCCCTTATGTGGTTAACAATGGGTTGATGAATTTTGGAAAAGAAGACACGGTTCTGCCCGACTCTCTTGAGGCTCCCGATTGTGACGCGTCTGTGAATGTTTCTAGCAAAATTATTACGGACCCGATTAATTTAGCTTTGGATAACAAAAAGCATGCAAGCAGGTTATCTTATAAAGATGCTCTCTTGAGTGGTTCCAAAATCAATCGGGCATTCAATAGGGATCCGATGTCGACTCTGACAGTGACCGCACTCAGCAACCCGATTGAATCCTTCAATGGTGCGGATGAGCATGACTTACTTCCAAATCTTGAAGAATCCTTCCTTGAGGTTTCGAAGGGTAAAGGCAGGAGTAAGCGAAAACTGAAAATGTTGATGAAATCTAAGTGGCAGCTTGTCAGAGATGCAACTTGTAGAGCTGCTCGTGGACAAAAGGGTGGTCAGAAGGTTAGGATGAATATGCGTGCGAGCATGTCGAAAGATGACAATCTTAATGGTATTGAAGCTGAAATTGATCGAAGGGTTGCGATTATTGCCAACGCTATAGGCGCGCGAGTCTTTGATGACCCAAGAAGCTGATTTCATTGATCTTGCTTCATATTTGAGATGTAATGGTTTCGTTTGGCTGTGGTGCACGCTAAAGCCCTTGCTGTATTATTTTTTAGCACTTTGGTTGTAAGCTTTTTCTTTTGGTGGTGATTGTTTGCTATTTTGATAGCGGGTATGCTGTATTTTATGAACCTTTTAGCCATTTAGCTATCAATAATAAAAAAAATGTTCAAACAAGTACGAATTAATGGGGTTCTGCATCAAACTCTAACATAGGATGATTTTGAGTTCTTGCATAAAAAGAAATTAAGTATAGAGTAATGGGTATTTGAACTCACAAAAAGATACTTAAAAAAGATGTGCTTATTCTTTTTACCTTATCGTAGTTAATTGCTTAAGTACTTCATTGGCTTCATTTTATATGTATTTTAAATGTGGCATGGGAAAACCAATATTACAAAAATATATTGAGTAGTTAGTGAGAAAATTATTTAAAATATATTTAATTAAAAATAAAATTTGGGGTAGATTTAATGAATCTTAATGGAAAAATAATAAAAGTATAATTAATATGGTATTGGACTTGTAATATGACATATAATAAGAAACAAGAAAAGTTAGTTAAAAAATTCGATAAAAAAAGGAAGTAATATAACCTCTAACACGTGTCACGGTTCGCAAATACTAACAATTTTGGAAGAGGTTTCCACTTCCTTGATTTCTTTAGAGTACTCTTGTATTCTCTAGAATGTTCCGGAGTTCTCTCAACAATTTCACACTTGTATAGAATCTTGTATATTTGCATAGAAAGATCTAGATGCTCGATATGGACCGTTGGATCGAATAGATCTCCAACGTCCATTGAGGAGGTGGAAGTGTGTATATACCCCCATGGGGTCTCATTTGTAATCATCCAACAATTGAAAGCCATACTCAAAGCATTCTCCCAAACACTCTATTGTCTCCTTTCTTTGTCTTCAAAGCTTTCTTAGTCTCTTAAAATCTAAGTTAAGCTTGTGGAAGGCTTACTAGCAAACTTCTAATATAAAATCGGGTTAAAGTTTGCTAGCGTTGCACGGGTGTTGTACAAATTAAAGTCACCCCGTGACACACAACTTACCTAAATTATCTCAAGCTAACTAAACTACCATTTCTTTTAGTTTTTACCCCACATCTATTTTATCATTCATATAAAATTCAAATAAGTTTATAGAATTTATAAAATGCGTCATTTTTTTGAATGGATTTTTATGAATTTTTTTGAAAATTTGAAAAATATATTATTTAAAATTATAAAATTAAAAAAATAATTTGAAAATATGGAAATTATTTCATCAAGAAAAAAAAGTTTTAATTTAATAATTTTTATAATAAAAGATAAAAATTTTAAAAAATGAAAGATTATAAATTTTAAAATTTAGAAAAATTTTTATAAAATTTTAGTTTTTTAAATATGAAATATTAAAAATTAAATTCTTAAATAATGAAATTTAAAAAATTTAAATTTAAATAAAATTTAAAAGTGAACAAAATTAAAAAATTAAAGTTAAAAAATATTCTAATTCCATAAAAAGAAATTTATTATAAAAATCTAAATTTTTTATTATAAAAAATGTTTCCATTATTTAATCGTTTTGTAATATCTAAATTTACACATATTAAAATATTTCTACATACATCTACATAATCTACACATTCCACCATTACTTACCAAAGGCTAGTGTTGAGGATCGTGCTCAAGAAGGAGAGAGGTCCACTCCTAGGTGATCCTTTACAAGGTTAAGGATTCCCGGGAGGACTCTAGTCAATGGGAGAACATCTTTCGAACTCAGTTCACCATCAACGGGAAAGCGTGCAGAGTCATCATCGACGATGGGAGTTGCACACCAACTTGGCCTCTACCTATATGGTTGAGAAGCTTGAATTGTCATTCTTGACTCATCCTTAGTCATATAGCTTGCAAGGGCTAAATGATAACGGCGAACTCAAGGTAACCCAACAAGTCTTTGTCTCTTTCTCCATTGATAGTGTTTTCTGTGATGTTGTCCTCATGCATGTTTGTCATTTGCTAGTTGGTATACCTTGGCAATTTGATCAGCATGCTATCCACGACGGCCAAAAGAACACATACACTTTCCGTTTGGGAGAAGAAAAGATCAAACTCATTCCCTTACCCACTTCTGAAATCGATGTACTAAAAACCGGGGTGGGAAGTGAGGATAGGGACCTCCAAAAGAGTGAAATACGGGATTAGAGTGCTTTGAGCAAAGGGAATGTTCGGTCTCGTTCCGAGCCGAATTTCTTATCTTTTATAGGGTATATTTGCTTGTTTTAACCCCTATTTATATATTAGATATAATGATTTGGTGTTTTGTAGGAAAATAAGGAGTTAGAAAAAGTTTGGGCTTAATTGAAGGTTTTTAGGGAATCCCGAGCTATTTCCCGAGTCAAACCAAGTCAACCCGAGCCGAGAGCCAAGGCGAAACCGAAGTTGGAAATTCTATATCAAGATTGGCGCAAAACAGGGGAACGGTACAAACTCAAAGGTTTGAAATACGTGTGCCTTCACCCTTTGGGTCATAACTCCTTCGTTACAACTCCGATTGCTCTGAAATTTTGGGAGCTTAAAGTACACACCGAGAGCTTTCCATCGATATCTTACGGGCCTAAAACGAAGTTCGGATGAAGAAGTTATGCTCGTTTGAAGTCAGGAAAAAGCGCTCAAAACAATGGCTCGCCCGAGAGCAAGGGCAACAAAAACACCAGCGAGCGCTGGCTCGCCCGAGCTGGGGTGGCTCGCCAGCCACTCTGTCACAGCGCGCGTCGCGATTTGTTCTAGGGTTTTGGGTTGTATTTTTCCTTCTTCTATAAATACCCACTTGTATTAATCCAAGAGGGAATCAATTAGCCTAGGTAGTTTAGGAGTAGAATTAGATTTAATAGCTTTCCTTTATTTGCTTTAATCTCTCTTAATTGTTCTTCAAGTTTTCAATTGTTCTTCATTGTTCTTCAAGCTTTCTTTGATTTCTAGCACTTGTATTCAACTTTCTCAAGCTTTCTCAATCTCTCTCAAGCTCTTTCTTGTCTTCATTGAAGTGTTTTACAAGTTCTCTCTCTCTCTCTCTCTCTCTCTCCTCTCTAATCTCCATTGTTGACTTGTTTTCCAAGCTTTATAGTGTTAGCCACAATCAACTCCATTTTTAGTGGGGAGGAGGGTCAAGGAACTCCAATTCTACTTACTAGTGAGAATTTGGGGGATTCTTGGTAATCCAAACCACAATTTCTTGTTTGTTCGGGGGAAATTCAAGTGTAGATTGAAGGTTTATTGAAGATTAATCATCAAAGGTATAATTTCTTGTCTCTAATTTCATTGTTCATTCTAGATTTCCATTCCTTGCTTTAATTGTTTTATTTGATTTCATGTTTTTAATTGCTTTCTTTATTATTATTTTGTCTAGATTAGTTTATTGCTTCATTTACATAATTTATTGCTTTCCGCATTGAGAAAAACCCCTTTACACAAACCGATTATCCTTAATCAAGCCTCACACCCATCCCTGTGGACCGACAACCTTAACTTATAAAACCACAAAAATTACAACCGAACAGGGAAGCAACATCAGACTTTACTTTTGTGAAGAAGCGGCCCTAGTGAGGTTAAGCAACCTTTAGCTCCACAAATATTTCAAATTTTCATCCCTTGTCCCTCACTCTTACCTACAACTCCTACCGGGCTCCGCTTAAAGTTTCCAAGTGTTGGGTCATGCTCAATCATTCCCGAGCCTCGCCAATGAGTTGAGTTGCTTCAGGACACATCCATGACCACTCACCTGCGCGTCATAACTTCCACATCGAGGTTGTACGAGGATAAGGCCGTTTCCATTAGCCTTGACCCCGAACTCTCATGTGGTGGGTTCCTTGTTGCTTTCAACAAGTTCAAGAGTTCTAGACGTGTTTAGGTCCTTCGTGATGCCGACTTAGCCCCTCGTTCTCGCTGAAACTGCTACAACTTTGAGGGTGGGTCGATGAGCGTCACCTTACTCCCGTGGATGGAGTACTTTTGGTTTCGCATGGGAATGCAGAAAATTTTGAACTCCTAAGAGTTAAGGATAACTCTTTTTCAAGAAGGGGAGTATGAAATATATCGGGGTCGGTCTCATTTTGGTGCACCTGTTTTTCCCGATCGCTTAAAGTCACCCTTCCCTCTCCACGTTTCAAACTCGGTAACATGATCCATCTAAAAGTGGATCCGGGTGCTTAGAGGACCTTTCGGTCATTATTGGGGGCGGTGTTCAATCCAAGGAAGACCCCGGGCCATAGGTCATGGTCTGATATCCTCATCGGGATCCATCTCAGATCTCCTAAGAGGCCTCAAGATTCTTAGCACGAATAACGATACGAAATGGAGTTCGTTGTGTAAGCCGTGCAAGGTAGAAAATGGGATAGGTAAGCTGGGGAGTCACGACCGCGACATTGTAGGTTACGGGCATGACAAGGCTAGGAGGTCCAACATCGGGCCCGCGACTGACATGTCACGCCTGTGACGTGCCCTCCCCCCCCCCCCTCCCCCAAAGAATCTTGGCTTGCTCATGCGTCGCGCCCGCAACTTGGTGTGTCGCGCCTATGACCCCGCGACAAGGAGAAGACATATTCAAGAACCGACATGGGTCACGCCCGCGACCTAGAGGTCGCGCTTGTGACCCTCCGGACAACACCCATTTGCCTAGGTTCCCGAACGATGCCATGCTTGTGACGTTTTGTATCGCGCTTGCGGCATTCCTGGGAATGTTGGGTTTTAAATTCGACTTCGCTCTTTTGTTTCACCCTTTTCCATTTTTACCCCTCGCCCTTATATATGCATTTGTAAAGTTGTAAGTAGGGGTGGAAACGGTTCAGTGCGGTGCGGTTTCGGTGTCTCGAAGCGGTGTACCGGATGAAACGGTGCGCAAAAACCTTAAACCGGAACCGAATCACCCGGTTTTTAAAAACTGGTGTACCGGATTTAACGGTGCGGTTTACCGGTGAACAGGAACCGCATTAATTTATGTTAACATTAAAAAATCTCTATTGAATCAAAAAAAAAATTATATATATATATATATATATTAACGGTTCAGTATTAATTTTTGGGAAGAATTTACACTGTTTTTTTTAACAAGTTAATTTACACTGTTTCTGTATTAATTTCTTGATAGAATTTTTTTTTAACCAAAATTTATATTTATATATATTTATTTATATTAATGGTTCGGTGCCGGTTCCCCGTCGGTTTGAATATCCCAAACCGGAACTGCCTCGTTTAGCATTCGATTTTTCCGGTGCGGTGCACCATAATTTTATGCCAATTCGGTGTTGCCCGTTTCCGATTTTTTTATCCGGTTTCCAGTTTGGTGTGCCGGTTCCGGATTTTTCTTCCACCCATACTTGTAAGCCTCATTTTGGGGTAGATAGCATATAGAATAGAGAGATAAAAGCTTGAGAGCTTAAGTCTCAAATCCTCCCTTGAAGAGATTGTAATTATTGGTTTTCAAACCCTAATTTTAATGAGAAGCTGATCCTTTTGTGAGATTTGCTTGTTGATTTCTCTTTGATTGTGAGTGTGAATTCTTCATCCTCTTTTTGGTGAGATTTCTTAGATGAATCATGGTTTCCTCTTTTTGGTGAGATTTCTTGGATGAATCATGGTTTCTTGTGGAGTGACCCTTTTGCAAGTCGTTGGACATTCTAGTTCAATTTCTTTAGAATATATCCATATCCTTTCAAATTCTTGTTATTGTTCTTGTTTATCCATAAACCCCCTCCCCCCCCCCCCCAAAAAAAAAAAAAAAAAACCCTAAAAATCAGTGACGATGATTTAGAGATTTGTAGAGAGGTTTTGGAGGTTCCCGAGGAAATATGCTTGGATAAATTGGACGACAAGGCACACAGAACGACAAAGGTTGGTTGTAAATTAGGTGTTATTCATGATGATGATGAAGAAATTGTTGCGAAGAAATTTAGAGACGATTTGCTGGAAGAAAAGAAGACAAAAGTGAATATTTAAATTTTTTGTTGTTTTTATATATTGTGAGCTAATCGCTTTTGTCCTTTTGCTGTGTATTATGTGTTGTTTCTTTTGTCTTGCTTTGGTGTTGTTGTTGTGAACTCTTGCTTGTTGTCGAGCTACAAATAATCGAAAAAATGAGAGGATTTTCATCATCCAAATGAATTTGTGTGAACTTGTCTCCTCCATATCCTTTAGTTAGATTCTTATAATCCCTATTTTTACCAATTGTATAGTAATAATCTCTACCTTTTTTTTTGGATTCTGATGGTAAAAATAAATTAGATTATAACAGTATCAAATCTACTTCAACATTCTTTTTATTTTTTTATTCATGTCTCATATTGTTTTTGTTTATTTTCCCATTCATGAGTCCAAAAAGGTTATGACGTATAGTTACTAAGAAAAATTTTAAATTATTCTTTTGAAAATCCAAGCAATTATTATGGTATCAAAGTGAAAAATCGTAAAGAATTGTAAAAGAAAGAAAAAAAAAATTGTGAAAAATATTGTAAATTAATTAAAAATTGTGGCAAAGTGTTGTAATAAATTTTGAATCAAAAGTCAACTCAAAATTTATAATATTTTGGAGATATGCTCGATGTGTCCCACAAAAATCTTATTTTATTTTATTTTTTTGGATCACAAAAACAAAGTAGAAGTATTAAAATCTAATTTTCCCATATGAATGACAATACATTGGATGCGGAAGAAGAATGACATTGTAGCTGTGCAGGGATCAAGAAGATGAGGAAGAATAACAGGTCGTCACATCAATGTGAAAACAGTATGACTGGAAACTCAAGTTTTAAGAGTAAAACTATCTCCGTTTTAAAATAGATAACTTTTACAATTGGGCTATTGGATTCTAATAATACGAACTTTGGGTCATATAAGACTTAATAATACGAACTTTCGATTTGATTCTTAATAATACGAACTTTGACCCCCTGTTGGATACAGTAACACGCCACCGAGTTAGTGATTATTTGACTCGCCGGAAAGATGAGTTGGTAGGTAAGGCATGTGTTCTTCCTTGTTTGACCTTGTCAACTCATCATTTGACCCAAAACCGAGTCCGAATTCTCCTCTTTGAAGCGCCAGAAACCCTTGGGAAATCGCAGAATGAATTTGTAATCGAATCTGGGTTTGGTATG
The DNA here is from genome assembly GCA_029582165.1 of Portulaca oleracea. Lineage (NCBI taxonomy): Eukaryota > Viridiplantae > Streptophyta > Magnoliopsida > Caryophyllales > Portulacaceae > Portulaca > Portulaca oleracea. Next base: position 19,688,749 of record CM055870.1, read on the forward strand.
GAGAGACAGAGGAGAGAGAAAGAGGGAGGAAGAAGAAGCAAATTGTGGCAGCCATTGAAGGGGGAGGGGGCTAGCTTGAAATCGAGATAGAGAGAGACAGAGGAGAGAGAAAGAGGGATGAAGATGAAGAAGAGGGCTGACATGGCATTTTTTTAGGGTCAAATAATCACTAACTCAGTGACGTGTTACTGTATCCAACAGGGGGTCAAAGTTCGTATTATTAAGTCTTATATGACCCAAAGTTCGTATTATTAGAATCCAATAACCCTTTACAATTTCTTAGTATCTTTTGTTTTTCATCGTGAGATAATGGACTTGAGCCAAATTCAACCTCAAAAGCTAGCTTAGGAGGTTGAGGCACCCAAGTCATTATAAACACCAAAATATGGGTGTCAAAGGCCGATGTGGGACAACTCAACACGCCCCCCTCACCACGAGACGCAGACAACTGCGGGCGCGGCCCCAACATCAATGACCCTGGCTTTGATACCATGTGAGATAATGGACTTGAGCCCAATTCAACTCCAAAAACTAACTTAAGAGGTTGAGGCACCTAAACCATTATAACACCACAATATGGGTGTCAAAGACCGATGTGGGACAACTCAACATTTATCAATAATTATACGCAGTTCTTTTGTGATGTTAGACAGAGAGTAGATTAAAAAGGTAAGAAAAAAAAATGAAAAATGTGAATCAAAATAGGAAATGTTGAATAGTGACTATAAATTGTATTATTTATATATATGAATTTTAAAGCTTGAAAATTTTAAGATATTGTAAATAAAATAAACTACAAAATGATATCACTAATTAAATATATGATTTGAAGATATATATTATGTAAGGTGATTAAAAAAGTATAAACAATATGACAAAGCTGGGACAATTTGTGATACTTTTTTGTAAATAAAATAAGTTACGTTATGTTCTTTAGATTGTTTGGAATTACTTATGGATGGATTGGATTGGACTGATTGGATTATAAGTTGTAATATTTTTTTGAAAAATTGTGTTTTTAAAGAGATACTATTTTAGGGAATTGTGTAAGGTTTGGATTGGATTAGATTGGATAGGATTTGATTAGATTGGAAAGAGTTACCTATCCAAAGAACAGATGTGGAATAAAGCTCCATTCTTTTATGCGGTAACTTACGGTGCGGTACCGCACCATACCGCGCTATTCAATATTCTAATGCACTTCACCACACTTTAACACAATCACTACCAAAATATCTTCTTACTTTTCTCTCTCGTCATTCTTTTTTTTTTTTTTTTACATTCTCTCTCCACTTACCCCACTTATCACAAGTTCACAACTATCACCACAATCGACTACAACCAACCACACTTCACCACACTTTTTCAAATTCCACCGCACCGCACCATTACAACACCGCACCGAACCGTATGAAAAAACGGAGCCTAAAGTAAGATAAATTTATAAGACTGTAACGCCCCAACCTTAATCACAAGATTAAGACTATACTTAGAATCCCAAACCTGTGATTAGCGCAGCGGAACACCTTAGGTCGAGGCATTACCGCCGTCTCCCAAAAGAGACAAGGCAACAACCCAAAAGAACATCATTAAAACATATAAACATTACATACTATACTCCCAAAACATAACTTCATACTTAAAGATGAATCTCCAAAACATAACCATCAAACTTTAAACAACCATTAAAGAGGACAAAATACAACACTTCTTCCATAAACATGGTTACTTCAAAAACATGCGACTCTCAAGCCGACCCAGATACTTCAACCATGACTACCTTGCTTGCAACACGCGATTACCCCTGCTTGCCTTTGCCTTTACCTTGGGTGCTCGGACCCCCTAAAACAAAACATTAAAAATATTGCGAAAAGTGAGTGGGGAAAACACTCAGTACGTAAACCTCCAACACGTCAAACCGTTCGAAGACGATTTTAGTGCCGGCATTTAAATTCATTTTGAAAACGGGGAAGGGGTAATAAAACATTAACTTGAAAAGACATGAACATAGCCTTATACATGAGTAAGAGTAACTTGAGTTCACAAAGAAAGAACCTGTCACATGAACTTAGAAGTAAATACATAAACTTAAGAGTTTTGGGTCCCCTTTAGATCGATGCAAAGCATCTCATGTATGCGCCCAAACCGACCGAGTTTGGATGGTTGGTATTAGATGATCAGACAACGGCAGTCTAGGACACTCGATCGGGAGCATCTAAAACATAAAAGGCTAGCACTTCGTAACTAGCTAGAACATAGATCATAGAATCCATAAACGGGACCACTTAAAACCATGAATAATCATAAAAGCATAATTTAGCATAAACTGTAAACCTTTAACATAAATCGTAAACATTTATCATAAACCGTAAACCTTTAACATAAATTGTAAACATAAAGCATAACCCGTGATCATAAAACATACCGTAAACATTTGCATAAACCATAAACATTTGCATAAACCGTAAACATAAAACATAAATCGTAAACATAAAACATAAATCGTAAACATAAAGGAGCGACGAGTTGGACAATTCGCGCACTTGAACGTGTGGACTGCTCGGGGGTGATCTCGGCCGGGGAATGGCTCGGGTCGAGGCTGAACTTTGAGCTTAAAACGATAGAGTTCGGTATTAGAATAGAAGTTATGAAAAGGTGAGGGCATAGGGCCTCACAATAGAGTTTCGGAAATAAATCGTATAAAAAAAAAAAATTCAGGTTTTTTATAACCATGGTATTTTGGTCGTAACTCGGGGTCCTTTAAAACTGGGCTCTAAGGTTCCCACTTAAGAACTATACCACCAAGGCAATAATACCTAGCTTAATCACTCTTAAACCCACTTATAAGTCCTTGACAAACACATTTAACCCCTTAGTGTACTTATATAGTTACCCAGAAAATTCCAGTTTTGCAGCTCTGTTTCCGGGTCCTATAACTTACTCTCCCGATATCGGTTTGACTCATACCATACATTTTCGGAAAGCTTGAAACGTCTCCTAAAACTCTTATGTTGAACACTTTCTCAAACTCCAACTCCATATGGACGAAAAATGCCCAACAAAACACTGACTCCAAATTCGTATATAAAAACATACCTTTACGGTTTTGGCTCTAACTTGAGTTATACAAATCGAAAACCCGAAATTCCAAAGCCCGGTGTTTACTAACATTCTTGGCTACATTTTTACACCATATTCTGGGCTCAAAACTAATTTTAACATCTCCCATAAAAATCACATTTTGGGCAGTAGGTTCTGAGTGTGTTTTGCCCTCATGCATAGTTTACTTTCATCCAATCTTTACACTAATAGAACACCTATTGCAATATACCTAATTCCTCATAAACTTCCAGAAGTTAAGCCTCTAACATTAGCATCCATACTTGCAAAACCCACATGCAACAAGATCAAATCACATGCACTAAAACTACACTACCATTAACATCATTTTCATCACAATTCTCATGTAAATCATCCAAATAACCCAATAATACTTTATTATCTTTGTAAAACAGAGAGTAAAACATTAAAATACCATCTAATACCACATGCATAGCCATGGATCATCATCATCTTCATCAATTCACAAAAACCTCAACATAATTCACACAAACTTGAACCAAAACACTTAGCTTCATTTACTAGGATCAAGAATAACAATCTATACTCTAATTTCATGAAAGAAAATAATAATCTAAGCATAAAAACATCATTCTAAAACATAAACATCAAAGCTTTCAAGTTTTAAAACAATGGAGGAGAAGAAAACAAGGGGAGTACCACTTGAAAGGATGAATAAAATGGACTAGAATGTAGAGGAGAGTGAGAGCTCCAAGTGGGTGCCGGAAAAATGGCCGGAAAACCGCCGGAAATGGGCTGGCGCCGGCGAAACAGCGGCGGGGTGGCTGGGCTGCTGCTGCTCGGCAAGTGAGAGGGAGGAAGAGGCTTGAGAGTTGTGTTATCAAAATTTGAAATAAAATGACCCATGGCCTCCCACTTACTAATATATATCCTCCCCTTTAAAACTAAAATAAAAACAATAATAATCATTATAATTATAACACTAATTCTTATAAAAAAAATAACACCAACATAAAATGGGTATTATCTATTTACTTTAAATTACACTTAATTTGATTGGGTTAAAAAGACGGTAAATCGGTGAACCGAAAATAAATTCGTTTCGTTGCGGAAAACTAAACGATAAGTAAACCGACTTTGAAATAAAATTGTAGAACCTAAAATAATTATAATATAAGGTCCGAAATAAATTATAACGAACTCGGTTAAAAGTTGACCGGTAAAACTGACCGCTTCGCCATTCCTCCGAAACCTGTCACCATTAGCTAACCACAAGGTACAAAGTATTTAATTTAACAAATTATAACTAATTAAAATAGATTAACTCAGAATGTCGTATGATTTAGGCGGGTATTACATCCTCCCCCCCTTAAAAGAAGTTTCGTCCCCGAAACTTGCTGTTGTATTAATCGTGAACGAAAAACCTTAGAAAAGATGTGATCTAACAGCTTCCGAGCATTAGCATATGTTATAGCAGGACACGGGTCTACTCCTAAGTCCCCAATGCGCTAAAGGTTTAGCATATATAAAAACAATTCGATTACTACCATGCAGTTCATTGCCTCTTTCTTGCCCATAACGTAGGCTTGCACTCTTTCTTCTTCTTGAGCCGTCCTTGAGGTGGTGCTTGGCGTGTTGTTCCAGGCTCTGGACGCCTAATCCTTTTGGGGCACTCAGCCGCCCTATGATCATTTCCCCCGCACCATAAGCAATTGTTTGTGCCCACCCGGCATTGCGCGGTTGAATGGTTCGTTCTCCCGCATTTCTTGCATGGTTCCCTAAGGTTTGAGGGATTCGGCCTCTGGGGTTGGTTGGTCTCCATAGCAGGCGAGGAGACGCCTTTATCGAACCATTTTCTCTTGTTACTTCCCTGACTCCCTTGACTTAAAACTTTCAACTCTTTCTTAACTCTTTCTACTTCCGCAGCCCTTTCATACATTTCCTGCATCGTCGAGAAGTGATGTGAAGAGAGTTGACTGCGTATATATGGTGCCAAGCCTCCCTCATATCTCAATATCTTCATATTCTCCGACGCCACATACTCCGGGGCGAATCGGGACAATTCATTGAACTTAGAGGTGTACTGCAGCACCGAAATATCCTTGTTCACCATGCTCCATTCTAGAAATTCCTTTTCTTTTTGCCGCCTGAGAGATAGGGGGTAGAATTGCGCCCTAAGGTCGCTAAGAAAATCATTCCATGTCTTGGTCATCCCGTGGTATTTTTCCTTGATGGTTCTCCACCATATATCAGCTTCTCCCTTTAAATAGAAGGTCCCTATTGTCAATTTTCTTTCTTCAGGTACCCCTACTACCTCAAAGATCTTCTCTAGATTCCTAATCCAATCTTCCAGGACTACAGGGTCATATCCCCCCGCATAGGTGGTAGGGTTTCGCTTTGCCACCCTATCAGCATAGTCTACTTCCTTAGGGTTACCTGGTTGGGTCATAGATGGAACAGGTATACGTCTCAGTAGCTCCTGAACTAAAAACCCAAAATGGTCGGGGTATAAAGAAGGATCAGAAGGAGTTGATCCTAAGGATAACTCAGGTTGGGGTACGACTCCCGGGGCACGTTGGGATCCCCGTAATTCTAATTGATTCCCCGCAGCTTCATGTGTCGGGTCTTCTTGTGGTGAATTCCCCGATGCTTGAGACATGCTACACAGTATATAAAGAATAGTTCAACAAACGACATGGTTCTCATTCATCACCCATTGGCAACGTATCCCACGTAATTACGACTTTGACTCATGCATACATCTTCTTTTTTTTTTTTTTTCAAAGTATGTCCCAACAAGTAAACAAGATTAATCGTTCACTATACATACATCACCTGCCTTTACCCAAAACATAGGGGGGGGGGGGTTCCATAAACATGGCGAACGGACTCGGAAGAGGGTTTCCATTCGCGTCCTTGTACGCGTAACATAAACACGAAATTTCAATAAACTTTAGCAACTTTAAAGCTTATTAACATAAATGAATAAAGAAAATTAGACAGGGTCTGAATCTCAACTATCTTGAACCTTAGCTATTACAAAAGGCACTCTTGACCCTTCTCATAAACCATCCTAGAATCACATTAAACCTTTGTGTCATATAATACCTTTCAACCTTTCACCAAACATTTTGATAAGGTATCTTGCCCCTATTTTGAGCTTCGCACCAATCCCACTTGGATTTGGATTTTATGAATCCTTATTTGAATTGATAAAGTCTCTTTTAAGACTAACTCAACATGCTTCACATCTACACTACACTCATGCTCATGACATACTTTTCTAGGTCCAATCTCTTACGTTGCCCTTAACTTGCCCTTTAATTTACTTAAATTGCCACTAAACTCCCTGGTTCCCTGGAAAAAAATTCGGCAGCACTTCCCCTATAAACTGGACTATCCCAAATTTTTACATATCTTCACACCTGCAAGAAAACATATACACCATATATACATCCACTTAGAGCTTCAAGCTCAAGCTCATCATCCAAACCAACCAATGCACATATCTCTAATATCAGTCCATAAAGGACGCATAAACCACACATAAAAATCCCAAAATTACCATAATCAAGTCATACTTCCTATAAACTTCTAATCTTCCCAAATACTTCTTATAACTCCGCTCTGATACCACAACTGTAACGCCCCAACCTTAATCACAAGATTAAGACTATACTTAGAATCCCAAAACTGTGATTAGCGCGTGAACACATAGGTCGAGGCATTACCGCCGTCTCCCAAAAGAGACAAGGCAACAACCCAAAAGAACATCATTAAAACATATAAACATTACATACTATACTCCCAAAACATAACTTCATACTTAAAGATGAATCTCCAAAACATAACCATCAAACTTTAAACAACCATTAAAGAGGACAAAATACAACACTTCTTCCATAAACATGGTTACTTCAAAAACATGCGACTCTCAAGCCGACCCAGATACTTCAACCATGACTACCTTGCTTGCAACACGCGATTACCACACGCCTTTGCCTTTACCTTGGGTGCTCGGACCCCCTAAAACAAAACATTAAAAACATTGCGAAAAGTGAGTGGGGAAAACACTCAGTACGTAAACCTCCAACACGTCAAACCGTTCGAAGACGGTTTTAGTGCCGGCATTTAAATTCATTTTGAAAACGGGGAAGGGGTAATAAAACATTAACTTGAAAAGACATGAACATAGCCTTATACATGAGTAAGAGTAACTTGAGTTCACAAAGAAAGAACCTGTCACATGAACTTAGAAGTAAATACATAAACTTAAGAGTTTTGGGTCCCCTTTAGATCGATGCAAAGCATCTCGCGCGCGCACGCCCAAACCGATCTGGAGTTTGGATGGTTGACTGTTAGACAGTCAGACACTGGCCAGGTCTAGGACACTCTGATCAGGAGCATCTAAAACATAAAAGGCTAGCACTTCTCGTAACTAGCTAGAACATAGATCATAGAATCCATAAAACGGGACCACTTAAAACCATGAATAATCATAAAAGCATAATTTAGCATAAACTGTAAACCTTTAACATAAATCGTAAACATTTATCATAAACCGTAAACCTTTAACATAAATTGTAAACATAAAGCATAACCCGTGATCATAAAACATACCGTAAACATTTGCATAAACCATAAACATTTGCATAAACCGTAAACATAAAACATAAATCGTAAACATAAAACATAAATCGTAAACATAAAGGAGCGAAGAGTTGGACAATTCGCGTACCTTGAACGTGTGGACTGCTCGGGGGTGATCTCGGCCGGGGAATGGCTCGGGTCGAGGCTGAACTTTGAGCTTAAAACGATAGAGTTCGGTATTAGAATAGAAGTTATGAAAAGGTGAGGGCATAGGGCCTCACAATAGAGTTTCGGAAATAAATCGTATAAAAAAAAAAAATTCAGGTTTTTTATAACCATGGTATTTTGGTCGTAACTCGGGGTCCTTTAAAACTGGGCTCTAAGGTTCCCACTTAAGAACTATACCACCAAGGCAATAATACCTAGCTTAATCACTCTTAAACCCACTTATAAGTCCTTGACAAACACATTTAACCCCTTAGTGTACTTATATAGTTACCCAGAAAATTCCAGTTTTGCAGCTCTGTTTCCGGGTCCTATAACTTACTCTCCCGATATCGGTTTGACTCATACCATACATTTTCGGAAAGCTTGAAACGTCTCCTAAAACTCTTATGTTGAACACTTTCTCAAACTCCAACTCCATATGGACGAAAAATGCCCAACAAAACACTGACTCCAAATTCGTATATAAAAACATACCTTTACGGTTTTGGCTCTAACTTGAGTTATACAAATCGAAAACCCGAAATTCCAAAGCCCGGTGTTTACTAACATTCTTGGCTACATTTTTACACCATATTCTGGGCTCAAAACTAATTTTAACATCTCCCATAAAAATCACATTTTGGGCAGTAGGTTCTGAGTGTGTTTTTGCCCTCATGCATAGTTTACTTTCATCCAATCTTTACACTAATAGAACACCTATTGCAATATACCTAATTCCTCATAAACTTCCAGAAGTTAAGCCTCTAACATTAGCATCCATACTTGCAAAACCCACATGCAACAAGATCAAATCACATGCACTAAAACTACACTACCATTAACATCATTTTCATCACAATTCTCATGTAAATCATCCAAATAACCCAATAATACTTTATTATCTTTGTAAAACAGAGAGTAAAACATTAAAATACCATCTAATACCACATGCATAGCCATGGATCATCATCATCTTCATCAATTCACAAAAACCTCAACATAATTCACACAAACTTGAACCAAAACACTTAGCTTCATTTACTAGGATCAAGAATAACAATCTATACTCTAATTTCATGAAAGAAAATAATAATCTAAGCATAAAAACATCATTCTAAAACATAAACATCAAAGCTTTCAAGTTTTAAAACAATGGAGGAGAAGAAAACAAGGGGAGTACCACTTGAAAGGATGAATAAAATGGACTAGAATGTAGAGGAGAGTGAGAGCTCCAAGTGGGTGCCGGAAAAATGGCCGGAAAACCGCCGGAAATGGGCTGGCGCCGGCGAAACAGCGGCGGGGTGGCTGGGCTGCTGCTGCTGCTCGGCAAGTGAGAGGGAGGAAGAGGCTTGAGAGTTGTGTTATCAAAATTTGAAATAAAATGACCCATGGCCTCCCACTTACTAATATATATCCTCCCCTTTAAAACTAAAATAAAAACAATAATAATCATTATAATTATAACACTAATTCTTATAAAAAAAATAACACCAACATAAAATGGGTATTATCTATTTACTTTAAATTACACTTAATTTGATTGGGTTAAAAAGACGGTAAATCGGTGAACCGAAAATAAATTCGTTTCGTTGCGGAAAACTAAACGATAAGTAAACCGACTTTGAAATAAAATTGTAGAACCTAAAATAATTATAATATAAGGTCCGAAATAAATTATAACGAACTCGGTTAAAAGTTGACCGGTAAAACTGACCGCTTCGCCATTCCTCCGAAACCTGTCACCATTAGCTAACCACAAGGTACAAAGTATTTAATTTAACAAATTATAACTAATTAAAATAGATTAACTACTGTAATACGTATGATTTAGGGCGGGGTATTACAAAGACATTACGAAAAAAGACGGTCATAACATTTTTACAAAAAAAAAATTGTAATCTTATGTTCTTAATAATATTTTTTATTATAAATATCATTCTCTCGTTTCCATCTTATGCATAACTATTTTATAGTATTTTTATTTTGAACCAAACATAACGATTTCATTAATAACAAACATACGACACTCACAATGAAAATTGTGATTGAATAATTGTATATCTAGAACATAGATATGAAATTCAACTTCCAAATAACTAATACTAATTTTATTGATGTTCAGCTCCGATTTCTTCGATGACTCTGCATTTTTCTTTGATGACTCTGCATCTTTACCATTGATGGAGAACCTCACAACCTGTGCTATAGCGATTTGAAAGTCGATCTTCATCTAATGTATTAAACCACACCAATTGAACAAAAACTCTAGAAAGAGACTAAAAAACCCTAAATAAGGGTATAAAAAACTCGTACAAAAGAAAAGACTAACTTTCTTTGCGAAAACGTAAAACCAAGCTAATAATTGAGGTAGAAATCAATCAAATTAGGGCTCACCATCGACAAAAAAATCGATGACAGTCCCTCCAAAAAAATGGAGGCTAGGATTTTCTAGAGAGAAAAAGAAAAGAGGAGGCTAGAGTTTTTGAGCTGTGAATACAAAAGTTGAAAGCTTTCATAGTCTTTGATATTCTTTAAACTCAGAATTTCATATATAAATATTTTATCTAAAACAAATACAACATTATAATCATATGATAGTATTTTTTATTACAAACATAATGACAGTAATTTTATATTTTATAATATTATACTATATTTTAATAAATTAATATTCAAAATTTTCAGAATTTGCCTAATATATACGAATATAGATATAGATGACATATAAATTGAAAAGAAATGGGAGTAATAGGTTATAGAATGAATGATGAAATATATGAATATTTAATATTTCAAAATTTAGAGCTAACTAGAGCTGGCAAAATTTTGTCCGACCCGGATTACTCGAATTGTCCGACTCGAAAAAAATCGGGTCTGGACATAGATTTTCCGTCCGAATTTTTATATTGACCGAATTGACCGAATATTCGGACATAAAATTTCTCTTTTTTCTATTGTCCGAACCCGATTTTAGTTTCGTCCGAATTGTCCGACCCGATTTAACCCGAAATAAAACCGGGTCCGGACATGAATTTCTCGTCCAAATTTTGACATTGTCCGAATTTGTCCGACCCGGATTTACTGTACCCGGATTTTTGCCAGCTCTAGAGATAACAGCTTAAAAAAGAGAGTACGTAGCTAGGAACAGTGCGTTATAGAATAGAGTCTAAAGTCATGTATGTAGTGATTACTGATTAGAAATGGGAGGGGTATTATTCACGATTCCCCTATCAACAAGTCGTCTATACTCTACTCTAAAAGCTACCCCTACTAGCTACGTACTAGTAGTACTACCCCATGTATGTATGTATGACTAATTGACTATGGACATGAAGATTTCGGAAGCCTTTTGCAGGGGAATTCAAAGGCTGCTGTAATTAACAAGACTTGACTACGCCGTCAATTCGCATCCGTCATTTCCAAACTTACCTCGCCTGACTCATTGTCACCTCACACCACTCAACTCTGCAGAATTAACTCCAATAAATAAACACTAGTATCAACGTACTATGAATATATCCTCCTCTCCAAAATAAATAAAAATAAAACTATCACTGAATCTTTACCCAATCCAGCTGGAAAAAGAAGGAGGTTTGGCAGTTTGGCATGCAACGGAATAAGACAAACACAAATCCCCTCAACTCTTCCTAAATTAAATTATTAACGATACGGGTCTTGTCCCCTGTCAGCCTCTAATATTTTTTTTTATTCGAAGATGATATAAATTTTGAAGAACATCCTAGTTTTTATTTATTTTTGTGGAAATTGGATTTTAATATTACGGACTTTTTGTTATAAAAGACTAAGGTCCCGTACTTTTTTTATGCGTTGCGTTGCGTTACGGTTAGTTGCGGAGATTGTAGAAAATTGCGGTGGAAATAGTAAAAACACTACTAAAAATATGTGTATTACCAACAACTTTTTTCCAACCAATTTAAAATGGTTAGAAAAACCAACTATTTTAGCAACCATTTGATATTTCAACTATTTTTCAAAAAATTTTGTGAGAAAAATGGTTGGAAGTTCCAGCTAAAATTGGTTGGGAAATTTTCCTACCATCCTTTTTCCCACTATTTGAAATTGGTTGGAAAAATAGTTGGATTACTAAAGAAGGAGAAAGAGAGATCTTTAAGTTGACAACAAATGGGGAAAGAAGGTCGAGATACTTGATGAATATTAGGTGTATGAAAAACCAGGAGGGGAAATTCCCCATGGAGGAAGCTCAAACAAAAGAGAGGTCAGAGGTACATAAGCTACTTTGTTGGGTTGTTTAGCAAGGAAAGGACTGTAGCCTTTGCCGGTGAAGGCCCAGGGCCTAACGAAGGGAGTGCGGACAACACGACATGTCGCCTTGTCACCACTAAGGAGGTTATGAGGGCATTGAAGAATACAAAGAGGGGCAGAGTGGTTGGCCCAAATGAGATTCCTATAGAGTTGTGGAAATGTTTAGGAGAAGAAGGTATTATTTAGTTTATAGACTTATTTAATGATATTTTACGAACAACTAAATTGTCAAACGAGTAGAAGAGTAGTATAGTGGTTTTTTTATATAAGAATAACGATGATGTTCGGTGTTGTAATGATTATAGAGGGCTTAACTTATTCAGTCACACCACGAAAGTTTGATAAAGAGTCATTGAAAGAAGGAGAAAGACTACGCAGGTGTCTAAGAATTATTTTGGTTGTATGCTTGGTAGGTCAACCATAGATCGACTATTCATGTTATTTGATGTATATGGAGTAGTATTGGGAAACGAGGAAGGATCTTCATGTGATGTTTATTGATTTGGAAAAAACTTACGATAGGGGTGCCTAGAAAAAGTGATGTGGCAGTGCTTGGAGACTAAGGGGGTGCAAAACTCCTATGTTCGGTTATTAAAGACATATATGATTATGTAAGAACAAGTGCCCGGATAATGGCTGGAACCATTGTAGAGTTTACAATTGACGTTTGAGTGCATCAAGGGTCTGCGCTTAGCCCGTTGTTTTCCACATTGGTTATGGATGAGTTGATGAAGGAGATTCAGGACGAAGTTCCACGACGTATGCTCTTTGCGAATGATATCACCCTTACTGATGAGTCGAAGAAGAAACCATGGAGTCCAGAGATTTTAAATTGAGTACATCAAAGACAAATATATGATGTGTCATTTTAGTGGTCTTGACAATGAGAGCCACGCCGAAGAAGTAACCATTGAGGGGTGACAAGTCCACAAGTTGAGAGGTTTAGGTACATACTTAGGTTCTATATTACAATATGAAAGGGAAATCAATAAGAATATTACACATTGAATCAAGGTTGGATGGCACAAGTGAAATGTGCCTTTAGTAGTATTGTTTGATAAAAGAATTCTGCTTAAGTTTAAGGGTAAGGTGTACCGCGAGGTAATTAGACTGACAATGTTGTATGGCGCAAAGTGTTTGGCGACCAAGAAGTTGCACTGCCAAAGGTTGCATGCGACAGATATGAGGATGTTTTGATGGATTTGTGGCTATACTAGGTCGGAAAAGATTAGAAATACCGTGTGTCAAGATAGACTAGGGGCAACCCATATCGAGGAGAAGTTGAGGGAGAGTAGACTGAGAGAATTTTGGCATTTCTCTAGGAGAAGTGAGGATGCACTTGTTAGAGGTGTGAAGAAATCAGAATTAACAATGGGCGTTAGGAATGCGGTAGGCGTAAAAGTTTATGAGAGAGATGTTGTGCCGTACAGAGTGTTTGGTGACCAAGAAGTTGCACTGCCAGATGTTGCATGTGATAGATATGAGGATGTTTTGATGGATTTGTGGCTATACTAGGTCGGACAAGATTAGGAATACCGTGTGTCGAGATAAACTAGGGGTAGCCCATATTGATGAGAAGTTGAGGGAGAGTAGACTGAGAATTTGGGCATGTCTCTAGGGGAAGTGAGGATGCACTTGTTAGGGGTTTGAAGAGAAATCAGAATTAATAATGGGCGTCGGGAATGCGGGAGAACTAAAAGTTTATGGGAGGAGTGATTAGAGCCGATCTAAAACTTCTAAGCTTAGAGGAGGACATGATTTCCCATAAACGTATTGCTTTTGGGGGTTTCATGAGAAAGAATACTTTATATTGTTTAGTTTGCATTTAAAATCACGGGGAGGTTTGTTTGAAAGTTTATTGAAAATATTCAAATTATCTTTATATATTTATTTTATAAAATATTAGGGATGCTTTGAAAATTTTAATTAAAGTAGTTTACTTTGCCATAGGAAAGAAACTTTCCCGAACTCTCCATAAAAATACATTTTTTCGTCTAACATGAGAAAATATTGAGACTACCACAAAATTTTCTCATTTTTATTTATAATCAAATATAAAAAAACAACATAACTAAGAAAATTGACCAACTTTCCTGAACTCTCCATAAAAACCATTTTTCCATCTAAGAGAAAATATTAAAACCCACCACAAAATTTTATCGTTTTTATTTATAATAAAATATAAAAATTTGTTTAATTAAGAAAAATTGACCAACTTTCCTAAGAATATTTGTCAACCAAACACTCCCTAATGATACGAACATTTGTTTCATTTCCATAAAAAAATTATATTATTATATATTAAGTTGAAATAAAATGATACATATGATTGAATTCTAAAACTATAATATTGTTTATAAATTACATAAAATTATACTTTTATCAATTATTTTTCATATTTTTAAAAATGCCTAAAATAAGCCTAACGAATGGGTTCGACTCAATTAAGGTATAATTTGTGTTCATTGACGTAGCAAACGTAACTAAGGCCCTGTTCTTTGCCACAACTCACCGCAGTTTGCCACAAATCATTACTTTTCTCTCTCCTCACTCTTCTCTCTCTTCACTTTTCTCCTGTACTTTTTACATTCTCTCTTCTCACCTACCCCACATACCAATAACCTACCACAATTCCACCACACTCCACCACAATTCCACCACACCCTACCACACCACACCGCAAAATACCGCAGAAAAGAACAGGGCCTAAAGCATTTTATAACTGATACTCCATCCGTTCCATATTAACTGTCGTCTTTGGAAATTGTACGGTCAAACTTAAAAAATTTTGACTATAAATTTCTCAATATACAATGAGTTGCTATATAAAATTAACACCATTAGATTCGTAACGAAAAATACTATCATAAAAGTATAATATTGTCATTGTTTATCATATATTATGTAAGAAATTATCAATGAAAGAGTGATATTGGAGACTGTAAAAGTCAAAATTATGATAATTAATATGGAACAAAGGGAGTAATTAATACTATCTTTGTCCCATAATACTTGTCAATTTAGCCAAAATTTAGAAAACCAATAAATGAGTTAGTTAGTAATTAGTGTTGTGTTGTATGAAAAGTTGTGAAATATTTTAGTCAAGAAAAAAAAGTTGTGAAATATTAATATTAAAGTGTATGAATATCTTTTTCTCTCCTAATTTTCCTATCTTTTTGTGAAAAAATAATAAAAAATAGTTAATTAAAAAAAATTATATTAAAATTTTAAAATGACAAATATTGTGCGATAATTTTATTTCGTCAAAGTGACAAAAAATTACTAAAAATATTAATTTGAAGAAGCGTGAAACAGTCGAGAAAAATATATCTAGGACCTATCATCAGCATTGATAATCTGTTGTCATTGACCATAAGGTCCATAATCAATTACACAAGTCAGAGTGGCAGAGGGTCTTGTGTTCTGTTTCTGTTCAACTCTGGGGCCCCCACCCTCTTCTTCTTCTTCTTCTTCCCTTCCCCTCCATGCAAGGTGCAGTCTTCAACTTAATCAACTATTCCTCTATTCATATTCCATTCTCTCTCCACCCATCTCCATCTCCTTCACTTTCACTTCTTTATTCATTTCTGTTTTGATTCCCTCCCCACCCTCCCTTGCCTCCTCCTATGGTTTTATTCCCCCCCCCCCCCCTCCTCCCCTCTCTTATATAATCCCATTTGTCCTACACTCCCCTTTTCTCCTTCGTAATCACTCTCAATAACAGATAGACCAACAGAATCCTCATTCAAAAGCTTCACCCCCCTTAACCCATAAAAGAAAACGCTACCTATACTTGAATATATTCATGATAGAAACCTACAAACTTACATCAATGGCGGCCTTTCTTTCTCTTCTCTCCCTCTCTATCTTACTTGTCATACTTCCTGTTCATGCACAAGCATCGTCTGACCTCGACGTCCTTCTCAAACTAAAGGAGTCCTTGCTGCTGCCCGGAAAAGGACGCGGCCTCGACGATTGGAGGGGCCGGAACGACGACGTATCCATCATTCCCAGCACCCACTGCAACTTCTCCGGCGTCACCTGCGACGATGCGTTTCGGGTTGTTGCTCTTAACATCACGTTAGTTCCTCTGTTTGGGACTGTCCCCCCTGAGATTGCCAAGTTGGATAAGCTTCAAAGTCTTACCCTCGCCGCCGATAATCTCACCGGGGATTTGCCACCGGAGCTCGCCTTGCTTACCAAGCTTACTTATCTAAATCTCTCTAACAATGGATTCTCCGGTAACTTCCCCGGCGACTCTATTGCTGTCATGACCGAGCTCGAGACTATTGATGTGTACAACAACAATTTCACCGGCTTGCTGCCCTTGGAAGTCTTAGGACTGAAGAAGCTCAGGCAGCTCATTCTTGGAGGGAACTATTTCTACGGAGAGATTCCGGAGAGTTACTCCGAGATGAAGACCCTCAATGTTCTCGAACTCAATGGGAACTCTCTTTCCGGTGAGATTCCGGCGAGTTTGAGTCGGCTTTCGAATCTGACCAGATTACGGTTAGGGTACTTCAACACTTTCTCCGGCGGGATTCCGCCGGAGTTCGGATTCATGAGCTCGCTCGAATACCTGGAGATGGCCGGTTGTAATCTCACGGGCGAAATCCCGAAGACCTTGGGGAACCTGAAGAATGTCAACACTTTGTTTCTCCAGGAAAATAATATCTCCGGTGAGATTCCGGCTGAGCTTTCGGAGATGGTGAGCTTGATGTCATTGGATTTATCCGTCAACTTGCTCACCGGAGAAATTCCCGAGAGTTTTGGTCGACTGAAGAATATGACACTCCTGGACCTTTTCCACAATCATCTCCACGGTCAGATTCCGCCGGCCATTGGCGACCTTCCAAACCTCGAGACTTTGCAGGTGTGGGGAAATAACCTGACCTACACTCTGCCGGAAAACTTGGGGAACAATGGCAGGTTTAAAATATTGGACGTGGCGGGTAATCACTTCACCGGAACAATCCCTAAGAATCTGTGCAAGAGTGGGCGGTTGAAGTGGCTTGCTCTCCTCAACAACGCCTTCTACGGCGGCGTTCCGGAGGAGCTCGGCGGTTGCTACTCCTTGGAGCGGCTGCGGATCGGGAGGAATCAGCTCAACGGCTCTGTTCCCGCCGGAATCTTCAACTTGCCGAAGGTGCAGGTCGTGGAGCTTAACGACAATCAATTCACCGGCGAGCTTCCGTCGGAGATGTCCGGGGATAAGCTCGGCCAGCTCGACCTCTCCAACAATCTGTTTTCCGGCGAGATTCCACCGGCCATCGGGAACATGCGGAGCCTCCAGAAGCTACTGCTTCAGAACAACCGATTCACCGGCGTGATTCCAGCAGAGCTTTTCCAGTTGAATCAACTTCAGACGCTGAATGTCAGCGCTAACATCCTCTCCGGAAACATTCCAGCCGAACTGGGGAATTGCTCCGGTCTGATCACCGTCGATTTTAGCCGGAACAGCATCTCCGGCGAGATTCCAGACTCCGTTTCCAACCTGAAGGACCTAGGGATTCTGAACCTGTCAAGAAACTCTCTGACCGGGTACATCCCAGCGGAGCTTGGTTCCATTAACAGCCTCCTCGTCCTTGATCTCTCCGACAACAACTTCTACGGCCGGATTCCAACCGGCGGCCACTTTTCCGTGTTCAAAGCAGCATGGTTTGAAGGAAACCCTAACCTCTGTTTTCCACACCGTCCCCTACCCTGCCCAGTGTACTCCCCTGCTTACAAGACCCACCGAACGGCGTCGTTTACCACTTCCAAGATCATCATCCTAACCATCGGAATAATCACCTTAGTCCTCCTGTCCATAGTGACCCTAATCATCCATCGGAGGCGGCACCTAGAATCTTCGAAAGGGTGGAAGATGGAGAGGTTCCAACGTGTGGAATTCAAGGCGGAGGACATAACAGAGTGCTTGAAAGAGGAGAACATCATCGGCAAAGGCGGGGCCGGGACGGTGTACCGGGGGACCCTGCAGGACGGGATGGACGTGGCGATAAAGCGGCTGGCGAACCGGGGCGGTCACGGCCACAACGACCTCGGCTTTCGGGCGGAGATAGCGACGCTGGGGCGGATCAGACACCGTCACATAGTGAGGTTGTTGGGGTATGTCAGCAACAAGGAGACTAACTTGCTGGTGTACGAGTACATGCCCAATGGCAGCCTTGGGGAGAAGCTGCATGGGCCTAAAGGGGCACATTTGCAGTGGGATATGAGGTATAAGATTGCTGCTGAGGCTGCCAAGGGACTTTGCTACTTGCACCATGATTGTAGCCCCAAGATATTTCACAGGGATGTTAAGAGCAATAACATACTGTTGGATTCTGATTTTGAAGCCCATGTCGCTGATTTTGGGCTCGCTAAGTTCCTCAGGGATGCTGCTGCTTCTGAATGCATGTCCGCTATTGCTGGCTCCTATGGCTACATTGCTCCTGGTATAACTCTTTCAAACCTTCCTACTTTAATTTTTTCCATTGAATGTTTTTTTGTGAACAGTATGTGTAATGATGAATAATTTCAAGATGAATGAAGGATAATTAACCGTAAGATGTATTGAAAATAAGTTAACCTTATGTTACTTGTGTTATGTTGGCCTGGTTACCCTTTCGTCTCAATGGTGAAACTTAGATGTTTTTAGATAGGAATCTTCATCACATCTTGATTAATCATATTGCTTTGCACCAGCTGGGAATTGAACCCAGGTCTGTACTGTGGCAGCTGCGATTCTATCACTACACCACTGGTGCTTGATGTAAATTGTGGTGCTATTTATTTAATCTCCCATCATCCCCAAAAAGATGGGGGGATAAGAGTCAGATTTCGCCATTTGGGTTACATTTAGACCTTTTCTTTTGGTTGATCCCAGCTTTGAACATGAAAGGCCCATTACCAATGCTTAGTTATGGTCCAAACTGGTTTCAGCCCATGTTTTGAGACTCTTGGTGGCCAAAATGGTACTTAGTGGTCATAGTGGGGGTTATTTCAGGGTCAACTAATATAAAAATATGATATGCCTAATTTTCCTTATGGTCTGATTTATATGACACGCTGATATGCCACATAAAAGACTAGCAAAGTTGACTATCCAATTATACTGTATCGTAGGCATTACATCTAAGGCTAGGTGTATTTGTCGTTATTGGATTAGGTCTTTCAACTTTCATCTAAAGTTTGCCTTTGCATGTTCAATAGGAAGATTGTTTCCTGGTCTAAGTATCTCCTGTTGATCCACAAATTCTGAACTGCCAAAAAACAGAAAAAAAAATTACATGAACTAGTCACTTCGAACTTCTGTGTTGAAAGGCTATTGCAAAACAAATGAACTAATCACCTCTAACAGGGGACATATATATACTATTTTATACAATGCTTTATGAAAATTTAAAGGTAGTTATATGCATTCAACACCTAGTTTCAAAAATAATTGGTTGGATTAGTTGACTTAGTATCATTGATGCTATATTGAACACTTGCCCCCATAGATCAAAAGGTCTAGATGGATTCACTATTATCATTGCGTCAACTCTGTAGGGGTTGGTTATTGAGACATAGGTAAAGTCCAACTGAGATCAGCTTTTGTGCTCCCCTTTACCCGGGAAGAAAAACTTTACATGGGTAATAGGTGCTGCATAGGTAAAAAGATTAATCATGCTCAAATGCGCACTAGATTCCATCCAAATGGATCAGAATGTGGTGGCAGACCCTAAAGTTCCACACAATACTGGCGCAATCTTCATCACAGCTTGATTAGTATGTTGCATCAGCCGGGAATTGAACCCGGGTCTGTACCATGGCAGGGTACTATTCTACCACTAGACCACAGGTGCTTGATGGGCCTGTGTTTGATTAATGATAGCATGACTAATTTCCTGAAATCTGGAACTGAACATGGGTGATACCTTACTGTTGACTACTAGTTACAATGATGGAAAGAAAATCATTAAGTCTAAGTTGTGGTTAGGTTTGCCCATCTGGTCTATAAAATTATTTTAGTCTATATTTCTGTGTTAGGCTCTTCCGCATTTCAAGGCACCCAGATCAAAGTTGGCTTATAGCAGTTCTCTTAAGTGGCCATCACAGAGATGCGCACTGCCACTGCCCCTTCATCCTCCTTCATTCCTATCCATGCCAACCCTCATTAGGCTACCAACATTTCCCATTGAGGAAGACCCCTTTATTCACTCCACTATAAATTTTAAAAGCTAAATATATCAGAATAAAGTTAGCAATTGATCAATTTTGACTCTTGTCTAATCTATAGTTTGACTTAGCTTTTTTACTTGTATAGCTGTTGACTATGGGAGAGAATGTCGGAACGTAAGAATACAGTGACTTTGTGCCTTCATAAATGAGCTTTCTTTGGACATATTAGATTACTGAATGCTTAGAGTTTAAGACAGTTGATACAGATATGAATATGCTAGCTGTGCAGACAGATTTTGATTGCAATGGATTTGGGGTTTTTGATTCTCAATGGGAGGAGGGGAAACGATGGAGAGGAGGATCGCGTCTGGCTTGTGTTTCCCCCCCTTTCTGTCTTTTTGTGGGTCTAAAGAGGACATAGAAAGGCCTTTTATATGAACTCAGGCCGTCAATCCTGTAGCTTCACCCTTCAGAAACATCATAAGGCCTAGTTTTTAGAGCATAAGATGATCAAACCGTTGTGTGTTTTTGATCAGCTATTTAGTTAGTTATGAGTTAGGACTGGCACAACACTACATGGCTTTTGGTTTTCTTCTACTCTTTTCTTCATTAAAGGGTTGAGTTTTTTGCCTTCTGTTTCTGTAATCTAATCTAATATAGTTAAAGGTTAAAAAGATTAGCTGGATATGAATCTGGACACAAAAAACAAAAAAAGGGCAAGCTCAGGTGCGCACTGTGTTCAATCAGAACAATCTGAATGATGGTGGCAGACCCATGTTGCCACATTTTGGAGCAATCTTTCATCATAGCTTACCAACAATTTGCACCAGCCGGGAATCGAACCCGGGTCTGTACCGTGGCAGGGTACTATTCTACCACTAGACCACTGGTGCTTGTTGTCTATGAGCCTGTAGTCTTTATTATATAATGTCGAAGAAAAGTTTGACGGGCCATCAATTATAAAATTACTGTATTCTACATTAGGCCTTTATGGATTTCGCGGTCCCCAAGTTCTGATGCTAACTCTCTGTGTTGCTTCCATTTTAAGTCCTTTACCAAACTAAACTAATAAAGTTATTCTATGTTGCAAACAAAACTAGGTAGACTGGTACAAATATCACAATGTTGACCTTCCTGAATTTGGTTTTCAACTTAAGATGGAACTAATCTTGCTCTAAATCTGCACTAAGCAATACATTAGCTTGTAGCCCCGTTCGAGCGCTTCTTCTTTTCCTCAACTTTTCTGCCGCTTTTGACTTGATTAGCAGTGCCTAGTGCCAATCCTTGGTAAATGGCCTGATGAAGCCGAAACATTTCCATAAATATTAAGTGTTTTTGGCCTGAATGAGTTATTATATTGATCGTATTTGTGATAAAATCTTTGGTGAATTTGGCTTCATCTTTGATTGACCTATTTCGTTGTTTCAATGTAAAAGATGCCTTTGTTGATTTTTGGGTTTGAGAATTTGACCATGATGAAATTAATGCACTTGCGTCTTGTTTGTTGTGTGAACAGAATACGCATACACACTAAAAGTCGATGAGAAAAGCGATGTGTACAGCTTTGGAGTGGTGCTGCTAGAGCTGATCACAGGGCGGAAGCCAGTGGGAGAATTCGGGGAGGGGGTGGACATTGTGAGATGGATCAAGAAGACTCAATCGGAGCTGTCTCAACCGTCTGATGCTGCCTCGGTTCTGGCTATCCTTGACTCGAGGCTAACTGGGTACCCGCTTAACAATGTCATCAACATGTTCAAGATTGCAATGTTATGTGTTGAGGATGAGAGGTCTGACAGGCCTACCATGAGGGAAGTCGTTCATATGCTCACCAATCCCCCTCCACTGCGTATTGATTCTGTCCCTAGCCTGCTTTGAACACCCTATTCGCCGGTTTCATTTCCTGCCTACATTTTAATGCCTCCTATCAGAATAATTTTTTGAGCAAGTAAAAGCTCCTAGTATAATATCTTGTTGCCAGCAAGAGGAGATGGGTTTTCTTATTCTTGGCAAAAGCCAGACTAGTACGAGGAAATATGAAATGTTATTGATAGCAGCATGTAATGCTTAAACTCATGTATATATATGGAGTATGTAATAAACTTATGGAACGTTTATGATTTAAATGATTTAGATGAAGTCTTATGCAATATTGTTGACTAATGTTTGTTTGCTCGTTCCACTGAGTTTTTGTAGATCCATACTATGAACGAATTGATTGGAAGTTTGGAACAAGCAATCAAAAAGATCAAGAACTGTTGGACATTCCATGGTTACTGAGATTGTTGATGATATTAAATTCATTTGTGTTAGGATCAGGAATACAACATGTTGGGAATTAGATCCAGATCGAACTGGATCTAATATGGTAGCGGAAACAAATAAGATAATTAGTTTACGGATGTAGGTGTGAGAAAATGAACAAGAACAATGTAGGGGTGATGAATACAAAATTTTTACGTGGACACCAAAAGCGAGAAAAAACCACGGGAGACATGATAAAAAATCCATTATAATGGATGTTACAAAGGGTATCCTAAACGACAGTAGAACACAACGAGATCGGGAAAGCAAAGATTTCAGATGGTTATAGTACAACTAGAGTAGACATATTCCAAAGGAAGCTAACGAGATACAAGGAGATTACCATCTCATAATAAAAACTCTCAAAGTGGAATAGATAAAAGGAGATCTCACAGGAGTGTTGTAGAGGCACATAATTTGACCATACCAAACTAGATTGAACAATGTAGTATTTATAGCAAACCAAGTAGACGTCGAATAGTCTTCTAGTCAAAATCAATTGCTTGGAGCCCAAGCTGTATCAATAAGGAAAATAATTATTTATTTCTAAACTTGAATTTAAATAGAATTGGGACACTGCCAAGCCAACAAACTCCATCAAAATCGTAAGGTGCTGGAACGACTTTGAAAGATTGATCTTGTAGAAAACATCCCAAATAGGCTCTTGATTGAACCCAACTCTGCAGGAATCTGAATCCAAATCTGATTTAACTCGGTTGTTTCCAAATCTAATAAACTTGGTTGGACCTGTCTCTGATACCACTTGTTAGGAACGGGAATTCAGATATGCAATCGCTTGTTGGGAATTAGATCCAGATCTAATATGGCAGCGGAAGTGAACAAGATAATTAATTTAAGGATGTAGGTGTTGAGAAAATAAACAAGAACAATGTAGGGGTGATGAAGACAAGATTTTTACGTGGAAACCCAAAGCGGGAAAAAACTATGGGAGGCAAGATAAAATTCACTATAATGGAGAAATTACAAAGGGTATCCCGAACGGATGTATAACACAACGAGATTAGGAAAGGAAAGATTTCAAACGATTATAGCACAACGGGAGAAGACATATCTCAAAGGAAGGTAACGAGATACAAGGAGATTAAAATCACATAATAAATACTCTCAAAGTGGAATAGATAAAATGAGATCTCACAAGGGTGCCGTAGAGGCACATAATTCGGTCACATCAAACTAGGTTGAACAACCTAGTATTTATAGCCAACCCAAGTAGATGTAGAATAGTTTTCTAGTCAAAATCAACTACTTGGAGCCTAAGTTGAATCAATAAGGAAAAAAATTATTTATTTTCAAACTTGAATCTAAATGGAATTGGGACACTGCCCAACAATTTGCTTTTTCTAATACATGATTGTTCGAGGTCAAAGAAAACTGTCGTCTTCAACACATATCTGCTACTCTCACAACACGGTAGTCATGCACTCACACTCAATGTGAGACAGTCTTCAGAATCCTGAGCCATTCACCCCACCAACTACATGGCCATCATGCCATTGCTAACTAGTTACCAAATAATTGTTCAAAGATAATTATAAAATGGTGTGGGACACTCTGCAAATGAGTCCATATATATATTGATACACGACTGTAGGGCCCGCGGCCCGGAGGGCACGGTCCCCCACGGAGTGTCGATCGACGTAGGGTTGCTTATTTTTCCTAGGGTGCAATTTTTTATTATTTTATGCACAAATTAAATATTTTAACTTGTCATTTCATGTAGTTCATGCCTAAAATAAGTTTAATCCTTGAGCTCAAAATTACAACGAACCATATTCATTCAGAGATGGACCGGGACCTCAAGACCGCAAAATCCTGGCGGATTTCTTAGGTCAATCAAGGTTCAAGCCCATCCCGAACGAGAATATTGGTCACAGGAGGTCGAATAACGCACCAAACATGCATACGGGCCAGAAATCCGCGTGGATTTTCAACTGGTATGCAGGGTCGGACCATTATTCACAACCTACGACCGTTTTGTAACCCAAAATAGGAATCTGGCTCGACCCACTGGCCAGAAATCCGCGAGGATTTCTGAGCGGTGCGCCGAGTTGATTCACCATTCACGTCAAGGGCCACTGAAAATTTTGAGACAAGGTCAATCATACATGACCATTAACATGCACGAAATGAAGCACACGGAGTCACCAGTTAGTTTTTTAAAAAAACTAACAACACAAATTAAAATAAACTCCATAATCTTCGAACCAAAGTCGGGATCGGGGGTAAAGGTACAAATGCAAAGGGGGTGCCTTTACATTGCCCGCCAAGGCGGCCTCTACTAGGTCGGGTCTCTTTTTAAAAGAAAAAAGTAAAAGAAACACAAAAAAACGAAGTTGTCACATTTTTGAAATTAATGCATGCGAAGCGAACACAAAAACATAAACAAGCGTCTCAATAAGAAAATTACAGCGGGCGGGGAATATGGACTACATTGTTACAACTTCAGAAGAACGAAGAAAAAAAATGAAAAGTTACCGACCCCCCTACTGGGATCCGCGAGGATTTTCAGCTCGGAGACCAACTTCGGACTCAGATGGTTGCTGCTTCCCGACTTGAATCAGAACATCAGTGAGGTTCTCACACACCCCGGATCCGCGAGAATTTCACGGCCAAAAAGCAGTGTAACCCCAACCTTTTTTTCTAATATCGTCTTTTCTTATGTGCACCTACCTATACCCCAGTTTTTCACCCAGGAAAATCCGCGAGACTTCCCTTTTTATAATATGAATTTTCGACAATTTTTCTTGACAGCACATCCCCCCTCATCCCAACAAATCCGCGAGAGACTGCTTTCGTGGGGAATGTGGGGGTGGCAGTTCTTCTACCGAGCAACCGCCAGCAAACTGAAAACGGAGAACCGCGCCCTTTTTCTCCTGGGCCAACATCAAAATCCGCCTGAATTTGATTTTTAGACTGAAAAACGGGATCCGCCAGAATTTGATTTTTGGACTGAAAAACGGGATCCGCCTTGATCCACCTTCTGGGATGGAGATAAAATCCGCGTGGATTTGTTATCTGGGTCAGCCTCACAAATCCGCCGGAATTTTTCTGTGTTTGAAAATGAAATCTGCGAAAATGTCGTTCGGGCCGAAAAATTCAGAAATTCGCGAGAATTTGTCCGGGCCAAAAAATGCAGAAATCCGCGAGAATTTGTCCGGGCCGAAAAATGCAGAAATCCGCGAAAATTTGTCCAGGCCGAAAAAATGCAGAAATCCGCGAGAATTTGTTCGGGTCGAAAAATGCAGAAATCCGCGAGAATTTGTCTGGGCCCAAAATGTAGAAATCCGCGAGGAATTGCGTTGTCCGGGAGTTGACCTTTACCCGAGAGTTGACTTTGACTTTGACTTGATCAAGAGACCGAGAGTTGACCTTGACCCGGGTACGAGACAAGGGACCTACGAGGGAGCATCTTAGGCCTGATTCATTTGGATCCATGCGGTGCTTATATATCCCGAAGTCCACGAGGACTTTAACAAGCCCGAAATTCTCAAGGTGCTTGTTGGGTATTATTTTTGGTGTCTACAGTTAGCCCCCACTTTGACTGAGTCTGGGTAAGACGAAAGTCAAAGTATGCCTTGAGATTGTTAGGGCTAATCCAGTGAATTTTCGGGGGTAGCCCGAATGAGCTGAAAAATTGGTAAAAGGTAATCCGATCTGGCTGAAGTGTTGTCGGAGGTTGTTCCATCTGGAAATGCTGGAGGTAGTCCAGACTTTGAAGAATTTCTCGGGGGTAGCCCGAACACATGGATGATATCCGGAGGTAGTCCAGGCTTCGACGATTCAAGGGTAGCTTGAATACTGGAAATTGACGGAGGTAGTCCGATGTCGACTTAGTTGCTGGAGGTTGTCCAGGCTTGATTATTCAAGGGTAGCTTGAATGCCGGAAATTGACCGGAGGTAGTCCGATGTTGACTTGGCTGGTGGATAATGTACAGACTTGATGTAATTATTTAGTGACAATAATAGTAAGAAATAATAATAGTAGTAAAGATAAAAATAAAAATAAAAATAAAATTAAGATGAAAAATAAAAATAAAATAAAAAAAAAAAAGATAATAATAATACTAGAAATAGGAGTGGTAAAAGTTAAAGTGGTGAAAAATAGGGATGAAGATAATATTAAAAGAGATGATAAAAAAAACTATCACTCCCCTTCTATGATAGAAATCCGCGAGGAACTGAGCTGAGGAGATTTGCGCTTCTTGCCCAAAGATCCACGTGGAATCGTCTGCCGAGTTGAGCAAAATCGCCATTAATAAGTTCTGCAAATTTAACAGCTTTGAACGACAAATCCGCGAGGAACTCTATTTCCAGATCCGTGAGAAGTCAGGTAAGCCTCTCACACTGCACCATTTTTCTGAATCTGCCATTTTTTTCATTTTGTAGCTGAAATCCGCGAGGATCTCAGTTGCATTCTGGATTTTTGCTTCAATTCTGCTGAAAAATCGATTAACGAACTTCTTTTTTTCTTTTCTTTCTTTTTTTTGCAGCTGAAATCCGTGAGATTCTTCATGCGGGACGCTTTGAAAAGCTGATTGTTTTTTTTTTTTTTGAAAATTTTGACAGTCTCAGAGTACAAATCCGCGAGGTGCTGAACCGAGATTGAGTTGAAAATGTACTGAGTTCAAATGTTCCAGAAAAAATTTGACAGTCGCACAAGGTACCCAGTTGTTTGAGCTGTGATTTTGCACTGCCATTATGCAAAAATTTAACGGATTTTTGGCTGAAATCCGCAAGGCTCTGGCTAATTTGTGGCCACTTATTTTTTTTATACAGTCAAATTTTCAAAAAATTAGGGCTAACTGCAGCTGCAAGGTACCCAGTTGTATTTCCAGAAAATTCATCAGATTCACTTTTTTTTTTGTGTGCAGATCCGAGAGGAGTTGCATGTCCAGATGAGTAAATTTTTAGAAAATTCATCAGTAAATTTTCACCCACTTTCTCTGAAATCCGCGAGGAACTTCTGAAATTTGACTGATTTTAACCAAAATCTGCGAGGAACTCATGAAATTTTGCTTGGGTTCTTCATAAATCCGCGAGAATCTAGGCTGAATAGCAGTCGTGTATGTTTTTCATACAGTCAAATTTTGAGTCTTTGCTTGTTACACTCAAATTTTCAAAAAAAATTTGAGTCTTTGCTTGTTAAACTCAAATTTTCGAAAACCTGGCAAATTTTTAAACAAATCCGCGAGGCACTAAGTTGAGATTGAGCTGAAAATATACTGAGCTGTGCTGTAATCTTCACTGATTTCGCACCCTAAGTTCGAATTTTCCAAAAATTTGACTGTCTCACAAGTAAAATCCGCGAGAACCTGAGTGTTTGAACTGTAATATTGAATTACCTTGCTGCAAAAATTTGACGGATTTTTGGCTGAAATCCACGAGGAGCAACAGTATATCGAGCAGTCATTGAAAATTTCAGCTAGATCTGCGAGAAACTCACCCCCTTTTTTGTACTTGAAATCCGCGAGGAACCCAAATATCCAGCAGCCGAGTAAGTCTCTCATACCTTCATGTTTTGGACCTTCAAGAAACCATTGCTCAACTGCCATTGATAAAACCCCATTTTTGACAATTTGGGAGATTCAGAACCAAGATCCGCGTGGAGTTCAGTAACACCTGCAAGGAGAAAATCCGTCAGGAGCTGTTTCTATTTTTGAAAATTTTGGCAAATCTTGAACTGGGATTCGCGAGGAACCCCTTCTTGGATTGTACCATATTTCCGAAAAAAATTTCCAAAAATGTTGTCTGGGCTGGAATTAGGATCCGCGAGGATTTCACCAACTTGGACCAAATTTCGTTTGGACTGTAGTTAAACCAATTTTCCAAAATATTGTATGGGTCGAAAATGGGATCCGCGAAGAACCCCTCAACTTGGACTGTATGCTTGAGTCTGCAGATCCGGAAGCAGTATTTGATGGTTCTAGATCCTCGAGGATCCAAATGAGTCGGGCAAGTTTTCTTGCTGCTTAAATTGAGTCCGACTCATCATTCCTCCTTATGCAGATTGGACCTACTTCTTTGGCATGCATGCTGATTTGTTGGCCATGGGTTCATGCTACGAGTACTCGAGTCTGGAAGCGATTGATTTGATCTCTGCTGACGAGCACTGAGTGGGTGTATAATGCTTAGACTGTTCATTTACCTATTATGATACAATTGATGGACTCTATTTCTCTAGTAATGCATGATGTTAATGCACTTATGCAGACTTTTTTTTAAAATTTTTTTTGATGATGCAAGACACACATGCAATGCATAAGGGAGTCTAGGTATTGAGTTGTGGTCGATGACACTGGAAATATTAGGACGCTTCAAATAGTGAAAACCAAAATCCGCGAACATTTTTAGTCTTCACTCGTACCCTGAGCTCCGACCCCTTTTGCAAATATGTGATGAATCTTAATCCAATCCATGTGAATCGACATCCTGAAACACTCTAGTTGTGGACCTCGAGGAAACCGCGAGAGCTTATGTCAACATGGAATCTGCTAAGACTTCGGTCAGACTTAAATAATCGACGAGAAAAGAGGTTTGAGTCTCTACGAGTTATAAAGTCCGCGAGAGCTCTTAGAAAAATTTTGTAAGGATTCTGCTTTAACCTGCTTGAGCACGACCTGGAAACTGGATAAGATCCTTTTGAGAGATCACTTGAAAGAAGCTACTTTTGTTTGATTATTTGGGCCGGACTTCAAAAGCTTCCTACGTATCCACTTCATGAGTGGAATCAGGCCGTCGTAGTTCAAAAGGTAGTGTAAGTATTTAGTTGCTGACTTAATAAGTCAGTGGCTAATAACTTAGGGATAGTTTGCTGGTTGCGGTCACCAGTTGCTATATTTGACCTTGTTTTAAGGCATAGAATTTCCTTAGTTTGTCCAGTTTTGCTGAAGCTTCTTGGCTCATATATGGATCTTCTAGGAGTGATATGCAACCCATAATCCGCAAGAACTTCATGAATGAAAAACCCTTATCTTCAAGCCCAAATCGATATATGTGAACATGCTTTTATAAAAGTTGTTCGAGGGCTTATACGGTTTCTAGTGGTAGAACCTATATTGAACATGCTTAGGAAAAAGTAGTTCTAATATACATTTGACTGAGGAATTCTCTTCAAAATTGTGGACCACACAAACTGCCATGAAAAAATCCGAACGATCCAACTGGCCCAAAAATTCGTGAGGGATTATAGAGACTTGGCTTGTGATGAACATGCTTTAAAAAAGTTGTTCTCATGTAAAATGTTGCTAGAAGAATTGATAATGAACATTTGCTCTTGAAAATCCGCGAGGACTTTTTCATTCAACCTCACAAAAACTTGTTAGGACTTTTCCACAACTATAACTTATCGCCCCTGGATTGTAGAGCTTGATCTTGCTATCCAATAAACATAAAGGAAAGTGACAAAACCAACGTGTCATTTCCACGAGAGGAGATGAGAACGAAATGCCCACTCTTAGGCACCCTAAATCGATCGCTAAAAAAGGTGAGCAAAAGGAAACAATTGTCCCTGGATGCAACCTGTAGCGATTAGGAAATCTTTGCCAAAATAAGATGTATCCTGACAGCCCCCAGTTGAAAAGAAAACAGAGGGAAAGAGAAGGCCCCCAGTTCGAAAGGAAGACAAAGGGAAAGAGAGAGCCCCCGGTGTCTATAAGGATAAGCCATGAAGAAAAGAAGGTGTGAGACTTCACGAGCAAGATTAATCAATAGTGGAAAAGACCTTATACCACATGACAATAAGACCAACGAGAATGAGATTCATAATAGAGACTCAATAAGGTCAAAATCATTTCAATGCAAACTTTATTTCAATACTATGAGCATAAGACCAAGACACAAAGCCAGTCACTCTATGTTGTACCTCTTAACAATCATGTATCACCTTAGCAATTGATGAGCTAGTGAAGCTAGTAGATCCTCACTTTAGGTGAAGTGGAACACTCCTCTCAATGTGTTAAGAAATGTGCAAGGGTTCTCTCAAACTCATTCCAATGTATACAACTACCATAAACTTGACAAGACTCTCAACTCTCCATTACTAAGAACAACATGCAAAAATGCTAATCATGAGGACTTTTAAAAGGTTGTAATGGGGTTTAGGCTAGGGTAAGAAGGGAAATCATTTTGGAAAATGTGAAGCTAAGTAGCCAAGTACCTAAAGAGCAACAACATTTCCACTACATGCAATGCAACACCTCGACACTAAACCTTAAATGAGAACAAAACATCCCCAACAAATGAAACCTGTGATAGATTACAAATCAAAACCCAAAAATAAAATAAAACTTCTCTATTTTCTTTTTTTCTTTTTCTTTTTCCTTTTTGTTTCCTTTTTTTTCATTTTGCTTCTTTTTTTCTATAATGAATTCCTTGTGTTTTTGAACTTTTTTTCTTTCTTTTTCTTTTTTTTTTCAATGAATAGCATGAATATACAAAGAACAACTCAAACCCCAATAGTTACAAGTTATAACCTTTGAGGATAAAAAGGCTAGAAATGATATTCAACAATGTACTTCTCTTGTAGCAACAAACCAACTACTCACTCTCAACAATTGACCACGAAACTGCCCCATACAACTGAGCTGTTGCTCATTCTATCTTGGCTAAAGGTAGGAAATTATGTAAAGGCCAAGGGTGCGCACTTGTAGAGTAAACAACAAGACAGGAAAAAGGGTTAGCAAGGGCTTGCAAAAAGAGGTCAAAATGCCAGGTGACTTTTTGGCTATGAAGCTAACAAAAGGATGCCTCAATCATATTAACATAATGCATATGCCAGATGTGATTTTAAGGAATGTCAAGCCAAGTTCTAGAGATGCACACACAAGAAAGAGTTACACACAAAAAGGAAATGAGACTATATATATAATGAATAGTCTATGAAGGCTCAAAATCTCACGGGTTATTCTACTAACTCTTCAACTAACTCAAAAATGATAAACAATTACTAAGATTCTACAATCATGCAAGAAGTACTCAAGAATAAAAGGCTTGCACAAGGCAATACAACTCAAAGGATTTCGATTGGATAATTGCTTCGTCCTAGACATTTTCTAGAATTCACCAGCCTCCCAAGCTCGAAGTATTCTCTATTGGCTCATCCCTTTTCTTGTACGTTGTTCTAGTGCTTCGGCATTCACCTCGTTTCTCTTGCTAGGCCAGAAGTTTGCTTATTAGTATAAGTGTTCTTCCAGCCCCCAATTAGCTAGTTCACTTTCGATTTTGATTCCAGCTATCCTTAGTTGATATAAAGTCCTTAATAGGTTGGAACCTTAGGTTGGTGTTGTACGAGGGTCGTAAGCCTTGCACAATCATATCTACTTGAGGTTCCTCAGAAGGTCGATCTACCATTTGAGCTGCTTTCGCCCATCATCGAGCGAAGTAGTCAGAGAATGTCTCTTTCTCCCCTTGCTTCATCAACTCCATATCCCGTAAAGTGACAGGCATGTCTATATTGTAGGAGTATTGGTATAGGAACTCCTTGCAAAGTGAGCTCCATTGTGAGGACTTGGTAGGACTAAGAGTGTTGTACCACTTCATCACATCGGGGCCAAAAGTCCAAGGAAAAATAATGTGATAGATATCTTCTTCAACTCCTTCTAGTGTCATAGCCCCCATGAAATTTCACACATGTTGATGGGGATTCTCAGTACCGTGGAACTTGATACCATGCATGTTGAATTTAGGGGGAAGTCTGCCCCTTGGGATAGGCGTGAAACCTATATCGTCCATAAACTGATTGTTAAAAAGAGTAGATTCCTTCAACATCTATTCCATTTGGTCAAGTCTCGAGTTTGAAACCTCGTGGACTGACCCATCTTTCTCCTTCCCTGATTATGGTTTATTCTCACCCATAGTGCGGTTCTTCACATTTGAATTCTTCGCCTCCTCCATGGCATGAATGACATCATCAATTCTCTGATTATGTGCCTCTAGCTGTGCATTCATGGTGACTTGCATATTCAGAATTATGTTGGTGAGTTGTTCTATTTCAATACATGGAGGAGGTGGAGGAGGAGGCACTTGCTCCTCGTCAGGATCACCATGAAGATGGTCTTCAGGATGATCGCTATTAGGGTTTGACATTGTCTCGGATGGATCAATTACCAAAGACTCAACTTCTTCGTCGGTCACTTCTTTGTTGGTCGCTTCTTCGTCGGTCAGATGATGGCGAAACACGATCTTCGTTACTATCGTACTGGATATCAAAAGCTTCTAACCGGTCTGTCTCGTTCCTTTGATATACCCGAAACCAACCTATTCTGTTTAGGAAGATGAAGGAATTCAGGACTCGGCTCAACACCGACTGACAAAACACGATGCATGTTATGGATGAAGAAATTTATTTGAATCCCGAATGACCGAACTAGAGTTCTAGATCATATGCGAAACCCAAATAAAACTCTTACGCAAATGCAGACTCGAGCCAGAAAGACATATTTAGACCTTATCGGGTCGAGCCCAATATCAAATTTTCAGGCTCAGGCCACACATAAGGGCTAAATATATCATTTTTAGCTAACTACACACAACAAGGAGCCCATTTGAACCACATAAGGCTGGGCTCACTCGGAAATCCGCGAGAATCTCCAAGGCCCAAACAGACTTTTGTGACGCAAACGACCTACTTACACTAAATGGGACGATTTTATGCAAATGCATATGATCCTAAAAACTTTAGTTTAGACCCCGTAGGGACCGAGCTCACCAAAAATCCTCGCGGATTTCTTGGGCTCAAGCCCACTATTGGGCCTAAACCAAGATTTGACAACTAAAAGAGGAGGGTAAAACACTGATTTGGACTATACAGGGCCCAACCCAACCTGGGATCCGCGAGAATTCCAAGGGCTCGAGCCTCGTATAGGCCAAATCAGCTACCACAACCCATTATGCATGATCCTAAAAACACCTTAACTTAGGCCTCCGAGTGTCCGAGCACACCAAGATCCTCGCGGATTTCGTAGGCTCAAGTTCACTATAAGGCCTAAACCGAGGTTGACTACTAAAAGGGAAAACCAGACCATTAGTTTGGGCTATACAAGGCCTGACCAGACATGGGATCCGCGAGAATCCCCGAGGCCAAAAACTTGTATAGACCAAATTAATTATCTCGGCCCACTATGAAAAACATGACCACCTTTCCTATTTTTTTTTGGTCTAAGCATTACGGCATGGTCTCGAGTTCAAGGATCGAAAGAAGCAAATAGCAAACAAATGAATTCCACGGTATCCAAGGATCTATGTTTGAGGGTTAAAGAGTCGGTTTAACCTAACCTCTAGCTCGTGTCCCAAACGCTTCATCTTTCATGGGGTGCATGGCAAGATTAACTCATTCGGGTTGCTCCCTTTGTCGTGAGGACTAAGGAGTGGTACACGAGTGGGAAAACAATCACCGGCTTCGTGAAGGTCTAAGTGGACCCACCAAGTTGAATATTTTGTTTTCCAAAAAATGATAAAGAAAAGGGATAAACCTAAACGGTGCCTTATGTGCCCAACAAAGGGGAAGGCCCGAAAAATGCACAAAATGCCTAAAATAAAAAAAGTGACAACGTTTTTTTTTTTAAAAAAAAAACCCGACTTTTCAAGTCTTGCCCACTTACTAAATAAGTAGTGGAGTCGCCACTGTAGGGCCCACAGCCCGGAGGGCACGGTCCCCCACGGAGTGTCGATCGACGTAGGGTTGCTTATTTTTCCTAGGGTGCAATTTTTTATTATTTTATGCACAAATTAAATATTTTAACTTGTCATTTCATGTAATTCATGCCTAAAATAAGTTTAATCCTTGAGCTCAAAATTACAACGAACCATATTCATTCAGAGATGGACCGGGACCTCAAGACCACAAAATCCTGGCGGATTTCTTAGGTCAATCAAGGTTCAAGCCCATCCCGAACGAGAATATTGGTCATAGGAGGTCGAATAATGCACCAAACATGCATACGGGCCAGAAATCCGCGTGGATTTTCAACTGGTATGCAGGGTCGGACCATTATTCACAACCTGCGACCGTTTTGTAACCCAAAATAGGAATCTGGCTCGACCCACTGGCAAGAAATCCGCGAGGATTTCTGAGCGGTGCGCCGAGTTGATTCACCATTCACGTCAAGGGCCACTGAAAGTTTTGAGACAAGGGTCAATCATACAAGTCCATTAACATGCACGAAATGAAGCACACGGAGTCGCCAGTTAGTTTTTTAAAAAAACTAAAAAAACAAATTAAAATAAACTCCATAATCTTCGAACCAAAGTCGGGATCGGGGGTAAAGGTACAAATGCAAAGGGGGTGCCTTTACATTGCCCGCCAAGGCGGCCTCTACTAGGTCGGGTCTCTTTTTAAAAGAAAAAAAGTAAAAAAAACACAAAAAAACGAAGTTGTCACATTTTTGAAATTAATGCATGCGAAGCGAACACAAAAACATAAACAAGCGTCTTAATATGAAAATTACAGCGGGCGGGGAATATGGACTACAATGTTATAACTTCAGAAGAATGAAGAAAAAAAAAATGAAAAGTTACCGACCCCCCCTACTGGGATCCGCGAGGATTTTCAGCTCGGAGACCAACTTCGGACTCAGATGGTTGCTGCTTCCCGGCTTGAATCAGAACATCAGTGAGGTTCTCACACACCCCGGATCCGCGAGAATTTTGTGGCCAAAAAGCAGTGTAACCCCAACCTTTTTTTCTAATATCGTCTTTTCTTATGTGCACCTATACCCCAGTTTTTCATCCAGGAAAATCCACGAGACTTCCCTTTTTATAATATGAATTTTCGACAGTTTTTCTTGACAGCACATCCCCCCTCATCCCAACAAATCCGCGAGAGACAGCTTTCGTGGGGAATGTGGGGGTGGCAGTTCTTCTACCGAGCAACCGCCAGCAAACTGAAAACGGAGAACCGCACCCTTTTTCTCCTGGGCCAACATCAAAATCCGCCAGAATTTGATTTTTAGACTGAAAAACGGGATCTGCCAGAATTTGATTTTTGGACTGAAAAACGGGATCCGCCTGGATCCACCTTTTGGGCTGGAGATAAAATCCGCGTGGATTTGTTATCTGGGCCAGCCTGACAAATCGCCAGAATTTTTCTGTGTTTGAAAATGTAATCCGCGAAAATGTCGTCCGGGCCGAAAAAATGCAGAAATCCGCGAGAATTTGTCCGGGCCGAAAAATGCAGAAATCCGCGAGAATTTGTTCAGGCCGAAAAATGCAGAAATCCGCGAGAATTCGTCCGGGCCCAAAATGTAGAAATCCGCGAGAATTTATCCGGGCCGAAAAAATGCAAAAATCCGCGAGAGTTTGTCCTAGCCAAAAAATGCAGAAATCTACGAGAATTCGTTCGGGCCGAAAAAAATGCAGAAATCCGCGAGAATTTGTCTGGGCCCCAAATGTAGAAATCCGCGAGGAATTGCGTTGTCCGGGAGTTTACCTTGACCCAAGAGTTGACTTTGACTTTGACTTGATCAAGAGACCGAGAGTTGACCTTGACCCAGGTACGAGATCCGCGAGGGACCTGCGAGGGAGCATCTTAGGCCTGATTCATTTGGATCCATGCGGTGCTTATATATCCCGAAGTCCACGAGGACTCTAACAAGCCCGAAATCCTCGAGGTGCTTGTTGGGTATTATTTTTGGTGTCTACAACGACAATGTACTAGATGCAAGGAACATTCTCGAGAATTTTATACAAGTGTATGTCCTACAATATTCTATCATAATGATGGAGTATTCTAGAGTATTTTATCACGACCTTTCAATTTGTAGCGAATAGCGATGGATGCACAAACAGATTGGATTTGAAGAACAAGAATTGTATAACGGGAACAAATTTTGTAAAGATATCCTACTAGCTATAGCTGAGTCGGAATGTACTGAACGAGTAAGTCACCATGATAGATTCGTTCACGAACAAAGTGATAGTCAACATTGATGTGCTTGTTGTGATTATGGAGGGCTGGGTCAGCGACAATGTAAGTAGCGAAGATATTGTCACAAAGGACCGTGACAAATTTAAAAAGGACAATGCCCAATTCAACTAAGAGATAGCAAGGCCATAAGATTACTGTGACATCATTCGCAATCGCACTATATTCATCTTCTGTGAAAGGTTTGGGCACCGTGGGTTGTTTCTTGGAATGCCAAGAAACAAGTTTAGAACCTGAGAAAATGGCATAACCGGTTGTTGACCGAGAAGTGTCTGGATAGCCGACCCAGTCAACATCAAAATATGCAAGGACCACATAAAGAGAGACGACCCGATTAAGAAGTAATCCATGGTTAGCAGTGCCTTGTAAATAACGAAAAATGCGTTGTACAGCCACAAGGTGAGTAGTATGAGGGGCATGCATAAACTAAGAGACAACATTAACATCATAGGCTATATCTGGCTTGTTAAGTGTCAAATATTCCAATACACCAACCATGCTGATAGGTTTGGATGATTTGAAGTCAAACCACTGAAGAAGTTCATGAATATATTTGGTTTGGGTTAAGAAGATGGTATCAGGAGTAGAGGGGACCTAGACACAAAGGAAATAATGTATATCGTCAAGGTCCTTCATAGGAAATTGAGTGGCAAGAAGATGAATGATATGAAAGAGATAGAAATGTGGATGAGCTACCAGTGAAATGATGTCATCCACATATAAAACAATATTAAAGTGATACTTGAATATCGATATATGAACATTGAGGTATCAATCTGAGTGCAGGTGAATCGTAGAGAGAGAAGGAAGCTACTAAACTTATGGAGCCAAGCCCGATGATTAGGTTCATATAACGATTTGTTGAGCTTGCAAACCTAGGAGGAGTGATAAGAATCAACAAAGAAAATGGGTTGGATCCCATACACCTCCTCTGTGAGATCGCCATGGAGGAAGACATTCTTCACATCGAGTTGACGAATGACAAACCTTTAGTTCTACACGAATAATGGTAGGTTCCACAACTAGGCTAAAAGTGTCATGATAGTAGAGACCCTCTTATTGACCAAAGCCTCGTACAACAAGGCATGCCTTGTGTCTTTCGAGACTACCATCGGGATTAAACTTGTTCTTGTAAACCCACTTACTAGAGAACAAATTCGATCATGTTAGACAGGTAATCTATCAAGGTCCATGTATTGTTCTAAGCAAGTGCATTTAACTTTTCTTCCATATCTTTATTCCATTCTAGATGTTTACATGCCTTCGAATAACAAGTGGGTTCATGCTCAGAATCAGAAAAAGAAATCGTGGTGGTGAAAAGAGAATTTTTCGCAGTTTGACAATGCTAGATTTGGTACGTGTTTGCATGTGATGGTGGTTAAAAGGGTGGATTTGAGCAAGAGGAGGGGGAGTTGAGGTGGTTGGAGAAGTTGATGGAGGTAAAGGGGAATTAGAGGTAGCGATATGCGAAATTGAGGTAGATGGAGAGAGGTGGATGGTAAAGATGGGTGTACTGGTTATTACGGAGGGATCCTAGTTGGGGAGAGAGTAATAAGTTGACCGGGTCAAAGGGAGGAGGAGTCGACTTATGAGAGTGTGGCGGAGGGTCCATGCCATTCATTGGCAGGGGAAGTAGACTGGGCCAACGGTGAGAGTGGTGTGTGGTTGGAGGGAGGGGGGTGTTGGATTAGTGGTGGAGAATTGAACGGTGACTAGGTGACAAGTTGAGTGGGGAAGGCATGAGTATAGGAGGTGGTTACAACAAGGTCAATGTAAGTTGTCAGGTGAGATTGGAGGGGAGGTGGGATGATGGTAGGATATGGGAAAACATCCTTATGAAATTGAACATGACGACTCAAAGACACATGCCTTGTAGATGGATCAAGACATTGACGACCTTTATAGTTAGGAGTATAGCCAATGAAAACACACTTTTTTGATCGAGGAGAAGGTTTGTTTTGAGAGGTGAGCATAGCCAATGAAAACACATCGTATGAAGAAAGGAATTTTCGATGTACAACCGGTCTATATACAGAGACCTTTGGAACACAGAAAGAGCTAATGATGTCACATCACCCCTTTTTTAATACCCAAACAACATATGACTCCTCTTATTCTCTTTCAATATAAAAATAGCTCATGACCGAGCCAGATAATCCATGGCAACTCTTTGAGAGTTCCCGAGGAATGAGCCCAACATATCCATCATATCACTATTTTTTTATGATTTAGGAAAAATTCAATTTGAATATGATATTTATGGTGTCATTCTGACAAATTTTTTCCTGAAATGATTGTAGTTCATTAAACAAATTGCCTACTTCTACTATGACTAGAGAAAGTGATAATGCCAATTAACTGAAATTAGCTAGTGTTTCTCTCAGCAGTAATGCTAAATCTTTTGAATCCACATCAACAGAAGAGCTCAAAGAAAATGTAGAAACTGTGGTGTTACCTGACAATTTTTAAAAGAATACATAGACTGGAACTTTGAAAGTTGGTGCAACAATAATGGTGAATGGAACCTTTAAAAAAAGAATTAATGTCTTTCACACTAATTCATGTATGTATGGTGTAATTTGTACTAGAGTATGACCATAGATCTACAAATATAACGTAAAGATGGAGAAATAACTTTGTTTGAAGATGAGAGATGAAAGGTTCAATAGAGCTATTTTGGGGGAAAAAGGAGCTTCTCCAAAAGATTGCTCCTTTTATGAATTTTTCTCAATATGTTCTGTGTTCTTTTAGATACAAAATATGACTGTACACTTAGAATTTTTGAATATTAATATCCTCTCATCTATCGCACATTTAGTAGAACCATCCATGCCCTAGAGTTTAGGACATGGAAATTGACAATTTTGACATTTGGGAGTAGTAAGAGGAATGTACAAAGTTCCACATTTGTAGATGACGAGATTTTTCACTTGTTTATAAAAGAGAATACTATTTGGACTTATATTAGCTAATGAGTTATTATTGGAATAGTACAACCATCTTTACCCCCTCTCACTCCATTCCCAAGCAGGGATAAGGAGGAATAAACACCCATCTTAACTCTCCCTAACCCCCTTAACTCTTCTCCCAAACAGAACATTAGCGGGTTATTAGGCGACATCAGGGGCGGATCCCCATTGTTGTCAACGGTGTCCACGGACACCCCAAGCTTGAGAAAAAAATTTAAGAAACCTATTTTATTTTCAGAGACTATTGTATATTTATGTTAAGTGGACATCCTAGAAAAGACCGAAAAACATTAATAAGGGTGTCCAATTCAACACAATAGTCCAATTATCCAAAATATTATTAAGTGGACACCGCCAATTTAGTAGTATAAATCCGCCACTGGGCGACATTCAGCATTTTGCATTCTTGTGCACGATAATAGAACAAAAAACATTTATTAATTATGTGTTCAGTTACATTATATTTTAATTTTTAATATTTATTTATTTAGTTTTAACAAATAAA
Source organism: Portulaca oleracea (assembly GCA_029582165.1). Classification (NCBI taxonomy): domain Eukaryota; kingdom Viridiplantae; phylum Streptophyta; class Magnoliopsida; order Caryophyllales; family Portulacaceae; genus Portulaca; species Portulaca oleracea. The sequence continues at coordinate 19,728,770 of CM055870.1, forward strand.
TAAAATTAGTTACATTCCAATTAATCCTGAAACAATATTTACTAATCTAGAAATCTTGTAAGTAATAGAGGGTAAATAATGCGTGTTTGTGAATATTATACTGATCAAAGGAAAAATTTTGCGTGCGACGATTATATTGAAAGTTAATACAATTAATGAATCCACGCACACCTGTTTACAATTTGAAGATTTATGTTTGATTTTGGTTGTTTTCATATCAATTGGGCATATGGTAGATGCACCGTCCAAATTTTAGTAGTATATAGTAGGGCCCCGTATGCAGTTCTCCAACACACAATAAGAAAAAAGTGGTAATTGTTGATCAACCAATCCCAGTATTAATAGACCTAATTTCGAACATATAGTCTCTTTACTTCCTCCACTAATGGCTAGTTTTCATTGTAGAGCAAACCTAACACACTATCTCATTTATACGTCCTCTAGAAGGAACAAATTTGCCTACGTTGTTTTCATTTGATGCAAGTTGGAATACATGCTCAAAGTATTGTAAATTATGACAAAATTTGCCTACGTTGTTTTCATTTGATGCAAGTTGGAATACATGCTCAAAGTATTGTAAATTATGACAAATAAACAAATGACAAAAATTAATAATCAATGTTACTTGAATATTTACGAACTGATTACATGGATCATAGATGTGCCGAGTATATCATATGATGTTCATGTTGGATAAATTACATAATGAGATGATAACTACGGCAAGAGTTTGTTATGAAAAAGTATTGGCTACCACCGTATTTTCTAAGTTTCTTATTAAATTTTAACGAGTCTTAAACCCGTGTATTGCACGGGTGTATTAAAAAATGTGTTTAATAATAGAAATACAACTATAACATGAATGTATTATTATTATTATTATTATTATTATTATAGTATAAATGTACTATTTTGGTTTGAGCCTGTTGACCCAAAAAGACTGGACCGAAAACTCGGATGAAATGGTAAACATTCCAGTCTTCGTTGCAAGTATTTTCATTTTTCTGGTTCTGGCTCAGTTGGGTCTAAACCTGGAAAACTTGAACCCGAATTGAAAATTTAATAATTATAAAATTTAAATTTTAACGAAAAAAGACATTCATGATATTATGGGCAACAATCGCAATATTATAACCTAAAAAAATATTTTGTGATAATTTAATGATTTTTTCCCTTAAATTAGAAAGATAAATATACTTATATATATTGATCATCCTAGTCCAACTTTGTATAAATTGATTCAAAAGATAATTTACTTTTAGCCAACTGTGTATATAATATTTATGTGTGAGTACAAATAAATGTCATGTCGTTATGTATTCTATCAAATTTTAATTTTGATTAAAAAAGATATTCATCATATTATGGGCGACAATCACAATATTATCACCTAAAAAAATATTTTATCCTAATCTAATGATTCCTCCCTTTAAAATTACAAAGATAAATATTTTGGTATATATTCATCCTAGTCCAACTTTATATAAATTCATATAAATGATAATTAAATTTTAGCAAACTTTCTATATATATATGTGTGTGTGTGTGTGTGTGACTACAAATTGTGTCATATTGTTAGATATTCTATCATGAATATCTTTTTTAATTAAAATTTAAATTTTACAAATTAATGAATTATTAAAATTTATCAACTAAAAAATATTCTATTCTAATCTAATAATTCTCCCCTTAAAATTTTGACATAAATTCATGTAAGTGCAACTAAATTTTATCCAATTATGTGTGTGTCTGTGTGTGTGTGTCTATATATATATATATATATATATATATATATATATATATATATATATATATATATATATATATATATATATATACTCCTATGTAAATCCAAATGAAATCTAAAATGAATGGGACGAATTTTTCTTGAAAAAAAACAGAGTCAAGTAATTGAAATACAAAACCTTTTATAAAAAAAACCCGAATTGAAAACTCATCAATTCAATTAAACATTGAAGAACAATTGTATTTCAAGGAGAAAGAAAATTAATGTGGATTCAGAATTTTTAGTGAAGAAAGAGAGAGATAGAGGAGAGATGCATTATTTCAAAAAGAAAGAGAGAAACATTTGATTGGGCCACGACTCAAATTTAATGCTATGGACAAATAAGTATTTGGGTGGGGAATTATGATTTTCGTATATTATTTATCCGAATTTTTATTTGCCGAAAAAGAAAATAAATTATATGCATTCTGATTGGTCGATATACCTTTACTCGCTCTCCTTCCAATATTTGGGCGTGGCCCACAACTTTGTCATATTATATATATATATATATATATATATTTGGTAAAAATAATTTTTTTTCACGTGTAAAACAATATAGAGTTAACAGACCATGTGCGTTACCAAAAACATTGGCTAGCCGTGAGCAAAAACATATTGTCAATCAATGCAAGGACATTGTTGAATCTCCGCACTAAGAAGTTATTATGCTAGGAAATATAAACGTGTTGTAGAGTGCCTTACTAATTTAGCATTTCAATTTGATTGTTCTAAAACTTGTTTCTAGATCATCCTCCTAGGTAGGAGCATAATCAACAAACTGGAGAGAAAGAAGAAAAAGATAAGCCAAGAGGTTTAGATTCGGAAGCAGAGAAAAAGAAGAGCAGAAAAGATAAGAGAGAAATAGAGCTAGAGAAAGAAAAAAATCAGACTTCAAAATGTTTATCATTTTGCAATGAACATTAAAAATGTTACTATATAGCTATAGTGGTGAACGTAATCTAGGGGTTTTGCGAGGTCATAAACGGTGTCGTTTCTATACCATGTGTCATTTCCATCCCGTGTTTCGTTTGAAAAATTAGTTAAGCAACGTCGTCTGATGATGAGTCGCGTGTATTTGATGGATTACATTTTCATTTAGGTTGCGTAGTGTTTGTATGATTGCGATTGGACTATTTGTTATACTTGGGTTGGGACCATAAAGTAAGGTGGTCTCCGACCTTCCACCTGATTTCTAACTGGGGGGATGGATGAAGATTGTTATAGGCATCTTTTTGTTGGAATATTTCGAGAGTTAAGAGGATAAGGAAATTCATTACATAAGTTAAGTGTTGGCTCGGAAGGTAAAAAAACGAGCCTAGGAGCTGAAACTAGACCAATATGGACTACGTCAGGTTGGACACGGGCCGCCTTGGCATCTAGAGGCTCAAGTAAAGTCTAAACAAGCCAACACGAACCATGCCAGTCTGGCACGGGTCGTATTGTGATCACCACGGTCCGTATTGGTTCAACATGAACCGTAGTGATGCCCAACAGTGTGAAATTTGAATTTCCTTGATTTTAGCCTCAATTATTAACACATAGGGATATTTTTGTGGCTGAATATTGATTGAATTAATTAGTCAACATTGACCCCCCCCAATCAAGTTGCAATCCCATGGATCATGCTCGTGAATCATGAGATTTTTTAAGCAACTTTGATTCATTATTCCACTATAAAAGGAGGATGAATTCATTCGTCTAACATACACCTCTTCTCATCTTCTTCACGTTCCTAGAGAGCTTCAACACACTCTTTGAGGTATTGACTACAACAACATTCTTTCAGAGTTCTTGAGAAACCTCGTTCTTTACTCACAAGAAGTTAGGTTTTACGCTTAAGTCTATTCACGGTCTTGTGAAGAAGTCTTAAGGGGAGACGAGTTTTAGCCCTCAACTCCTAGCTACCCAAGTGATCCCTCATCTTGTGTGTGACCGTGTTTCCCCAAAATTTCCAACACTTTTTACGTTTCATATGAGATATTGAGTCATTGATCTTTGGGGAAACAGAAAAAGAGAGGTGAATGAAACTGAGATATATTTGGGAAATTTATTTACGAAATTTGGTGATATTGTTAATGTCTACATTGCTCTAAAAGATGGGAGAAATGGCAAGTGTTTTAGCTTTGTTCAGTTTAAAGACAAACAAGCAGGTTCGAATGTTATTCAAGGTCTTCATGACAAATTATTTGGTGTGCATCTTTTATCTGTATCTTGGGCTAACAAAAATTTGAGTTCAAAGCCACAATCTAAGAGGGTTTTAAAGGTTTGGAAGTGGGTGCCTAAGGATAATCAAAATTTCAAGGGTGTTTTGTCTTGTAATATCCAAGGTGGGAAGATTGATTCTATTGAGGTTGTTGTAGACAACGTTGTGGCCTATTGGCAGACAGTGCTTTCATTTCAAGAAAAACCATTACAGTCTCAATCAACATTTCTAAAGCTTGTTCTAAGGTTATGATCAAGTTTCCCTTAAGAGATGTTCTCATGAGCGACTCTCAATTCGGTGGTGAGTAGAACAATGATAAGGTGCTCATTTCTGATAGTGATCACATTATTAGCGATTCGTCTGACCCTTTTGCTGATGTTTTAGGTTCTAACTTGCCCCCTGCTTGTGAGGACTTTCTTCACGAGGCTTTGAATGTTAGAGCTAGACATAAGAGACATCATAGCATGCATAATGTATAAATCCAAGGGGTGTTTGTTCAAACAAGTAACTTGCAGGGTCACTTCTTCGATCGAGGAGTTCGGGTCATAATATAGGAAATAAAAAGCATACTAAAAAGCACAAGTTCAACAATGAAGATGGGGTAGGGATCGATGTCAGGATTGTTCTCTATCGAGATTGGATGAGGAAGCACACAAAGTGACAAATGTTGGATGCAGTTTCGGCTTCATCTGTGATGATGAGGAGATGACAATGGGATTTTTAAAGACATATGGTTGTAAGAAAGGAAGGAAAAAAATATTGATTAACCATGGTTAGCAGTTTTATATTGATATTTTTGCGCTTTGATCATCACTTTTATATTCCACAGTTTCTCTCTAGTTGTTGTATTATGTTGTTTGTGCAAATTTGTTGCAAACTCTTTAGTACTTTCTGGCTTTTGAGCAACAAAAACAAAACTTTGATTGATATAAAGATATATTTTTTTTTGGGCAGCGAAGTCATTACAAGTGAAACAATACATCGTTAAGGAAGGATACTTGACCATGCCTATAATGCAAGGTCATGTGATCCCTTAACACTAGCTTTTTTGTAGTTAGGGAAAAAAACAACCAACTAAATTTAAACAAAATTGCTGACAATTCTGAAGGATATCTTGAAATTCCCTCGGCGATTTCCAACTTCTTGTCCCTGGGTCACCTCTGTTGAGACGTTTCATTAGTTGTACACAAACTTCCTAAAACATACGCCCCTCCTGCAACTTTGTCTTGGTCCCCGCAAAACAAACCTATTGGCAACCTAGTAATTAGTTGTCTATCATTACATACTCGTGGGTGTCCTTGTTGCATTGTTTCTTCCTCAGGTAGCGATAAACCAAAAGCAATTGTCTCTCTACTACAACTGTTAGGGTACATTGCAAAGTGGACTTGCTCCTCTAATGAAATATCCACTTCCAAATAGACTGTAGACTTCCAAAAAAAAAAAATGCACCAAGAACTTAAAGACTAAAAACCAATACTTCAAAACAAGACTACACCCAAACTAAATTAGTGTAGAAGTACATAAAATCCAGCTCACATAATAGCGAAACCAAAAATAGCACCTACAAGAACATAATGGAGACTTCAAAAGATAACATAGCACCTGGGAGCCAAAAAGTGAGTGACGACGTGTTAGCTTTGAGTACTCGATTGACACCGCCCCATATATCCCTCACCAAGGGATGCTGTCAAGCACTACTACCACCTGAAGATTGCTGTGAACGTCGATCTCAACCCAACCCGAAGGTAGGCACCAGAAAAGGTCGTCGACGACAACGATTGCCAGCGAATCAGCAGTCGGTTCACCACCCGATGCTGGGCTTGAACTTGAAGCCTCACACGCACAAAACAAAACACGTTGAAAACAATAACCTAAAAATGTCATAAATCGGGAAAGAAATGACATGGATTAGTAGATTAGGGAGTGGTGGTATCGGCGGCGGTCGTGAATCGGCCGCCACATGCATCAGAAAAGGTAATTAATGGAAAAGATCTATGGTGGTTGGGTAGGTGTAGATAGAGAAACTGTTATATCAATATAAACTAGTGTTTATAAGTATATGAAATTTAATATAAAGATAATAATTATTAAGGGTGTTCATTGGGTCAAACCCGGACCTGACGGGACTGGACCGTATCTCGAAATAGAAAAAATTTGGACCAAAGATCAGACCGGAAACAACCGGTCTTAACCCAGACCAACCCAGTTAGGATTTGAACCGGACTAACCCAGACCGGTTTGGAGCAATTGATATTTTTGAAAATTTTCTATTAAAATTTATAAAATGACTGATTAGTTAATTAAATATTAATGTATGTCCTTTGTTAGAAACTACATTTTTTTTGTATTGTAACTTATGGAATTATGATGGAAAATTGTAGAAAGTAATGAATTGTAAAATTTTACATGATATAATAATAATATGGTAGAATACATAATAATATTAAATTTTGTAGTCACACATAAATACATACAAAGTTGGCTAAAATTTAATTACCATCTACGTGAATTCATACAAAGTTACACTAGGAGTCTAGGATGAATATATGTCAGAATATTTATCTTTCTATTTTTAATGGGAGGGGCCGTTGAATTATCATATAATATTTTTTTTAGGTGATAATATTTTGATAAGCGTGATTAGCGCTTATAATATCATGAATATTTTTTTGATTAAAATTTAAATTTTATAATAATTGGGTTTTCGGTCCGGGTTTGGGATTTTCCTGGTTTAAACTAACCCAGACCGAAACCTGAAAACTTTAAAAATTGGACCGAAGAACGGACTGGTTACCATTTGGTCCTGGTTTGATCCATGATTTCGGTTCAGGTTTTTTTGGGTCAACCGGTTTGCACTGAAATATGAACAGTGATAATTATTATCACTATTATGCTATTTCGATGTGGGGTACTATAGGCGCTAGATTTTGCACCGAGATAAGTGTACAAACCGAGTACAATAAGAAAAGAGGCTAGAATGAAAGCAAAGCCAATGGGCCTTCCTCAATCAAAAGCTACCGGGCCAACCCACCACAAAAGCCTTCATTTTTCGCCTTTTCCATGTACATGTGCTCACCCTTTTGAATCCCATTTTTCCACAATTCTCATTGGCCCTATTTCTTTTGATGAGAGTGAAGTACACATCATAAGCTTTCCAACGCCTTTTGAAATGCCTTTTGAAAGTCCGGATGAAGGAATTATGGTCGTTCGAAATTGTGCTAAGTAAGATAGCAAGGCCCAGCGGCCTTCCTCAGCTTCTAGACCCCAAAACCAGGCCCAGTATGCAATTTGGCCTAGAATAATTGAGCAAGGCCGTAGGGGGAAGATATCATTTTCGCGCCTGCCATGTCAGCAATTCGCGTGATGGAGTGTGTTAGGCCGCATGACCTTGCTCGACAATTTAATTTTCGCTTCGGACTTTTCCCTCCTATGCCATGCAATCCCATGATCCACGCCATTAACCTTTGACTCTTGCCATGAGGCAGGCTATACGGTCTTGCTGTCTGCCATGGGGGCATGATCTTTGGATCATGCCTCCCCTTCCTTCCATCTTCATCTACCTCACCCCACATAAAAATACCTCCTCACATTAGCTATGTGAGGAGATGTGACCTTTCTGGGTTTCATAATATTATATTCTATGCTTATTGACCCGTTGAGTTACTACTCCACATAATTGATCCATTCGACGCGCATCTTGTATATGGGATCCGATTCACATGAGACCTTCCTGTTTCTTGCATTCTGTGATTCATTTTAGTGGTTCGGTTGTTGGGTATGCGTTTTAATTTGCTGGGTTTCGAATCTTCTTGATTGAAAGAATTGATTTCTGTTAATTGCATCTGGATCTGAGTACTGTTTCTGGGCTACGAATAGTGCTAAATCTGGTTGGTCTCCACCTGCTGCTCTCTGGTTCACACAAGATCAAAGAGCTTCAAGGTCTCACATTCTGGGTTTAGCATTATTGTATTACAAGAATTTTGGTTGCTGCGAGCATTTATGGAGGTTACAGAACCTCAAAACGTAGTCTCTCACTTCAATGCCTTAATAGGGGAGAGAGATTTAAGTCTTCGATTTATCCCACCTAAATCGGCAGATTGGAATTTCTATGCGGAAATTAGTGAAGATAATGTTGTTATCGAAGCCTGGGAGAACTCGATTTTGTGCAGAATCTTGGGAACGAATTTACCATCCCAAGAGATGAAGGATTTCTTGGGTCGAATCTGGAAAAACATGGAAATTGACAAGATATGCAAAGCTCGTAGAGGCGTGTATGTAGTCAAATTCAAGGAAGAGTAGTACAAGAAAATGGTCCTTGAAAAAGGTGTATATTACTGTGGTAATAAACCTATGATTGTTAGAGAGTGGAATGAAGAGCTTAGCATTGATACTGACTCCATTATGTCTCTGCCGATTTGGATTATCCTTCCTAAATTGGACGTGAAGTATTGGAATGCCAATGGATTTAGCAAAATAGGTAGCACACTGGGGATCCCTATGAAGACTTGTCAGAGAACAAGAGATAAAACAGATCTTACGGCGGCCAGATTGATGGTTGAGATGAATGTAGATGACAACTTTCCTGAGATTATTAATTTTGCTGACAAAGGCTTGATTATCTCCCAGAAGGTGGTGTATGACTAGAAGCCGGTGAAGTGTTCATATTGCAAAAACTTTGGTCACAATGTTGGTGAATGTCAACTAAAAACCAAGAAAAATAAGAGCATTGCTATTAAGTCAGTAGAGAAGGTAGTGAATACTATTACTACCGTTGCTTTTGAGTCTCATTCGACTAATGTTGTTTCTGATCCTCCATTGACAAACGCTAATAAAACTTCTCCCACCCCCAGCATTACCAACTGTTCACTTCCAAATCCTTCAGTACCCTCTAAAGGCCTGCCTCCAAATTCTACCAGACCTCGCACAATCCTAGTTGGTGAGATTCTAAAATCATTCCAAAAGGCAGGAGGGTCTTTTCCTGAGGGATATGGTTAATATAATGAGCTGGAATGTTAGGGAGTGTGGTAGAATAAATAAGCAAGTTGACATTCGTCAATTTTTGCATAAACATCATGTTAGTCTTGTCGGTTTGCTGGAAGTCAAAACAAAAAATGAAAAAAAGGCGAAGTTGGGGTCCCATATGTTGAGTGGTTGGCATACTGCTCATAATGCTGGAATTGATGGTACATGCAGGATCCTAGTTGGTTGGAAACCTAGCGTTTATGTTGCTGAGGTCCTGGAAATTCACTCTCAATGGATCCATGTTTTTGTTACTAACCTTGCTGATGGGTTTAAGTTCAAAGTCACTTTTGTCTATGGCTCTAACACCTTGCAAGAAAGAAAGTGCCTATGGGAGAGATTATCTATTCTTGCTAATGAGATTCATGATGGTTGGTTAATCCTTGGAGACTTTAACTCTGTCCTGGGACCGGAGGATAGGATTGGGGGTACTAACGTTGAATTCTTTGAGGTGGTCGATTTTCATGAATGTATTCAAGCTAATAATCTGCATGAGTTGAGCTTTAATGGTGATCACTTCACTTGGACCAATTCCCATGTTCGGTCAAAAATTGATAGAGTTTTCTCTAATGAAAATTGGTTCCTTCAAGGAAGGTATGTGCATACAGCTTTTCTTCCTTTTGGCTTGTCTGATCATACTCCGATCTTGTTATCTTTTCCTGATGACCCTGTGCGTAAGTACTCCTTTAAATACTGTAAGATGTAGCAGAACTCCAGTCTTTATAAGGATATTATTGGGAAGGCTCTATCTGGGATCAGGAATCGTTTCAAGATGTATCAATTTAGCCAATTTCTTTTGTCCCTGCGTGGTCCTCTGCAAAAACTTCATAGAGATCAGTTTTTTGATCTTCATCAACAAGTGGAAATCTGTAGGAGTGATTTAGAGGATATTCAGGTGAAGTTAATGAATGATAAGAGTAACAGTGCTCTCATTAATCTGGAGAAGGAAAAAAGAGGCCATTATCTTAAAGTCTTGGATTCTGCTCAAATGCTAATTCAGCAGCAATCTAAATTGACTTGGCTAAACTTTGGTGACTTCCCTTCTCATGTGTTCTTTGGAAAAATGAAAAAGATGCAGACTTTCTTATGTTTATTCCTTCGTAAATGAGGACAGAAGTTTGGTTGAGGGATTTGAAATTGTGGCTACTACTATTTTGCAATACTTTGAGACTCTGCTGGGGGTCCAACCATACACTAGAAGCCATATCAAATTTGATGTTGTTCAGAAAGGATACTTGCTGAATATTGATCAACAACTGAAATTGCTGTCACCTGCTTCAAGAGATCAAATTTGAGATACGGTATTCTCAATCTCCCATTCCAAGGCCCCGGGTCCGGATGGATTTAGTAGCTCTTTCTATCAATACAATTGGAGAATTATTGGTGATATGTTCTGCGATGCTATCATGGAATGCTTGGACACATGGTCTGTCCTGTCTAGCATTAATGAGACAATAATCTCTTTGATTCCCAAGAAGCTAAATCCTCAAAGCCCAGTTGATTTCCGGCCAATCTCTTGTTGTAATGTTTCTTATAAGTGCCTCTCCAAAATTCTTTGTGCTCGTTTAAAGAAAGTGTTACCTGATATCATCTACGCCAGTCAAGGTGCTTTTGTGCAAGGTCGAGAAATTGTTCAGAATATCTTATTATGCTAGGAAATAGCCCAAGGTTACAATAGAAGTAAGCTCTCCCCTAGATGTATCATGAAGATCGATCTCAGGAAAGCTTATGACTCAGTCTTCTGGGAAGGCATTGAAGAAGCTTTAAAAGCTTTCCAATTTCCCCCAAGATTTATTCAGTGGATTATGATGTGTGTTACTTCACCTTCTTATATCATTAACCTCAACGGTCAACTTCATGGTCACTTCAAGGGAGGTCGAGGCTTGAGACAAGGTGATCCACTATCTCCTCTCTTATTTGTTATTGTTATGGAATACCTCTCTCGTTTGCTGCAAAATGTGCAATATGACCCTGATTTCGCATTTCACCCGGGGTGTAAACCAATGAAAATCAACCACCTCATGTTTGTTGATGACCTAGTGATTTTTTGTTCTGCGAATTAGGAATCTATTAACTGTATTGCGAATGTTCTGAGCCACTTTGCCGAGTGTACTGGGTTGAATGCTAACCAAAATAAATCTACCATTGTGTTTGCTGGATGTGATGATATTCTGGTTCAGCGTTTGGCTGATACTTTGGGATTTACCCAAGGTAATTTCCCTCTGAAATACCTAGGTGTTCCAATCACTACGAGTAGAATTGGTAAGTTTGACTGTTTGTGTCTGGTGGAGAAAATCACGTCAAAAATCAGGATATGGTCTTCTAGACATCTGTCCTATGCTGCCAGAATACAATTGGTAAACTCTGTTCTGTTGAGCATTATGGGTTACTGGTCAAACATTTTTGTGCTACCAATCAATATTATAGATCAGATTGTTAAAATCTGCCGAAATTTTATATAGTCAGGCAGCAACATCTCCCATAGAACTCCTCTTATCGGATGGGACACTCTTTGTTCCCCTAAAAAGCTAGGTGGTACTGGCCTACACAATCCGCGAATCTGGAATACTGCTACTATTGCTAAGCTGGTGTGGGATGTGACTAAGAAAAAGGATAATCTTTGGCTTCGATGGATCCATGAAAGGTACATCTAATCTCAAAATTGGTTGCTTTATAAGCCGCCAATCACAAGTTCTTGGTCATGGAAACAAATCTGCAAGATCAAAGATAAGGTTAAGCTGGGGAATCATAACGGATGGGATTGGAAGGGAGTAGAAAATGGCATATTTTCTGTTTCCATATGCTATCATTCTTTATTTCCTACCAATGAAAATTGGCCTCTACATCACATTGTTTGGAATGGTGGATCCCCTCCTCGACATATGTTCCTAGCTTGGGTTGCTACGCACTATAAACTACCTGTTTCAACTCATCTGGCTGCCCATGGTAGTAATGTAGAGACCACATGTTGTTTGTGCAACCATTTGGAGGAAACTGTGGATCACTTGTTTGTGTCATGCACCTTCATAAAGCGAATAATGACCCATTTTTGCAATAAATGGCAGATTCGTTTCAACTTTAGCTCGCTATCTCAATGGCTCTCCAATTGGAAGAATGCGAGGAAGGAAGGAAGTCTTAAAACCATAATGGCAGCTCTAGCTACCTCTACTATTGCTATTGTTTGGGAAGCTAGAAACTACAAAAAATTTCCAGGAAGCCACAAACCTTTATCGGAGGACGCACTCATAAAGAAGATCCATTTTACCATTGTACACAGGTTTCTGTTTTTGGCAAAGAAAAGTTCTAAATACAATCGTTGTATAGATTTTCTTCTCCAATAGGACTTCTCCCTTTGGGATCTCTATTTTCTTTGAACTGGTTTTGTATCTGGATTTTGTTCTAAGTCTTTGGTAATGAAGAGTTTTAATTCTGCCAAAAAAATAAATACCTCCTCACCCCTCCATTCATTTCACCAACAATCATCATCACAACCCCATCACCAATACTTCTTCTCTTCCATCATCTACTTTCTTAAAATTCTCTCATCTAAATTCCTAGCCTCTACCATCATGGCATCATCATTCTACCATCCATATCATCCATACACTTTACTTCTCACCACTCTCAAACACCCCTCATCTCATTCAAAGTCCCTAAACGGACATCATATTCAAGTGTTCGTAATAAAGAGATTGATCTTCCTTCCATCACATTGGGATTTAAGTGAGGTTTGTTCATCTTTGCTATTGTGTTTTAATCATGTAATTTATTTTTGAAGAATCCTACTTGTACATTATTTTGTAAAAGAAATGTTCGGTTGTAATTTTTTGTGGTTTTATAAGTTAGGGTTGTCGGTCCACAGGGACGGGTGTTAGGCTTGATTAAGGTAATCGGTTTGTGTAAAGGGGTTTTTCTCAAGTGCGGAAAGCTGGTAAATTATGTAAAGAAAGCAATAAACTAACCTAGACATGGATAATCAACACTAAAGTAAGCATTTAAGAACAAGAAATAAGAAAGCCATGAAACTACAACTAATAACGAAATTGGGAACAAGAAAATATACCTTCGAAGACCAAAATCTTCACTAATCTTCAATCTACTAGGATTTCCCCCGAACAAACAAGAAATCGTGAATTGGATTATTAAGAATCCCCAAATCCCCACTTGAGAGTGGAATTTGTGACCCTTAGCCCTCCTCCTCACTAAAAGTTGGATTGGATTTTTGTGGCTAATCTAATAAAACCTTAAGAAACTTTAAAACAGAAACCCTAACTTAACCCTAATAAAAACTAATGAGACCCCTAAACAAACTAATCTGAAATTACTAACACTAATCTGACTTAAGAAATAAACCCTAACCCTAATTAAACTTAACACACGACCAAATCAAAGGGCCCTAAAGACATGACCAAACACTACCCAATAGATATTCGACCGAGGCAAAACAAAACCAAGGGAAAAGGCAGCACCTAATCTCATACTAATAATCTGACCGAGACAAAGGAAAAAGGAAGAAAGGGAAAGAAAGAAGAAAAGGGATTTGAAATCCCTACTGCTAGAGACAGAACCGGGACAGAGAGATAGACTGAAACAGAGAGACGGACAGAGGAGAAAAAGGGAAAGGAAACAAAGCACCAAATTCGAACCAAAATCACCAAAAACTCAGAATATCAAGAACAGAAACGAATCAAACATTACCAATTCAATACCAGAATATTCGAAAAAAATTAAACCAAGAACCTAATACATCAAAAGCTCAATCATTAAAGAGTAAACCTAGAATCGTTTAAGAGGAAAATCGAAAAGAGAGATTAAAAACATAATACAAAGCATGAAATAAGATATAAATTTAAACCTAAATCTAATTCTAACCCTAAATGGAGGCTCTTGAGGCGTCACTCCCAAAATCAACCATTGATATATTCGAATGGATCCTTCTTCCCCTTTTATAGTCGATTTCGTGCTCCTCCTTCAAATCCCAGCCCTTCAATCTTCTTCCTTGTGGACGGTTGAGATGAAATCGGTGATTGAAGATGAAGATGGTGATGGTGGATGTGTCAATTGCTTCGTACTTCTTTAGTTACCAATGGAATCTGCACAAAAATGAGAGAAAGAGAGTGAGTGATGGGAGATATCGCGAGAATTAGAAAGGAGAAGAGAGATGGAGAGATGAGAGAAGGAAGAGATGAGAAGAGAGAAGAGAGAAGGAGATGGAATGAGAGAGGGAGTTCGTTGGTTATGGAGGAGGGGTCTGTTTGAGTGTTGTTCTGCGCAGGGAAGAAGAGATTAGAGAGGGACAAAGGGAATGAGAGACGAAGAGAGGTGAAAGGAAAAGGTGGAAATTAGATTAGGGTTTTGGGGGAGAGGTTTTAATCGGCTGAGTGAAAGGGGGAATGGGCCGGGTAAATGGATAGGGTTTTAGAGTTTGGTAGACGGGTCAGGCGGGTTAGGGTAATAGGGTAAATGGGTTCACGGGTATATGGAGGTTGGGCTGAGGAGAAAAGAAGGGGGAAGTTTGGGCTGGTTTGGGAATTAGTTTAGAATAGGTTTTTTATTTCTAATTTCTAATATTTATCATTTTGATTCATATTAACAATAATAATAACAAAAATAATAAAATGCTATAAAATCTAATGAAAGAGTAAAACATAATAAAACTACTAAAATAGTTATTAAAGACAAGCAAAAATACCCTATAAAAGAGAAGAATTCTGCTCGGATCGAGACCGAACAAGAAATCATGGTTTACTCTTGCATGTTTGGAGTATAATATTGTGAAAATTATTAAACTTCTCCCCGTTCATTTCATTTCAAGTTCGATTTTAGTAGAGTCTGGTTTTAAACAAGCGGATTCGAAAATTCTTTAATTCTCGAATTCATAGCCTTACCCCCGAGCTCAGAATCTGAGTTCATAGACCAGAGTTTTTTTTTTCTTTTTTTGGTTCGTTGATTTCCTTAAATCAACTGGTGACTCCTTTTCCTATCTGAATTCATCTAAATTAATTTAATTTCATACGGCATCGTGGTAGAATAATCCAAAATGTGTCAATAACATCCAATATCCATATTCCTAGGCCGAACCGTGAAGAAATGTGTAGAATCTAGGCCTTGCTCAGGCCCAACAACCATTTCTCCACGGGCCAGATGTAATGGGCCTGCTTGGGCACCTAACAAGGCTGCAGGGCCTTGCTACCTGGTAGAGCCCATTTCCCTCTCTTCGGCCCGACTCTGAAATGGTCCGTTACCGGGGCATTGATAATTTGACACTATTATGCGGTAATTAAAATGAGTTTAGTCATCTTCTTTCGAAAATAAAAATATTCTTATTTAAGCATTAAACAACCTTAGTCGACTCCCGATCATTAAGTAGCACACACGAGGAAAAACGGTTGGTTTAGTCCTCTTCTTTCGAAAATAATAATATCCTTATTTAAGGATTAAACAACCTTAGTCGACTCCCGATCATTAAGTCAGAATTCCGACGTCGGAAATCAATTTCGGTTTAGTCCGAGTAAATAGGTTAAAAGTTTGGATTATTTTTAGCCAAATAGTGAGTTTGAATTATTTTCATCCAATGACCTCCGACTTTGGATTATTTTGAGCTAAAAACCCTTTTTATAATATATTTACTATGTTTTTCATTTTCTTCATTATTTTTATAAATTCTACTCAGTTAGGATTATTATTATTATTATTATTATTATTATTAGTTTTTTTTTTGTTTTTTTACATAGGTAGATAGACTAACTCATTGGACCCCTATCGTATAGGTCTAATCCAACAAGCCTATAAGGGACGGGGTACGGGGGTGCCATGCCCAAAGTTGGACCTATCCCACCTGCAATATATTCTAAATAGGTAAGGGAGAAATGTCTCTTCCAAAATCTAATCGTGAAAGATTGATATAGAAAGTGGACCTCTTACTAGTCAAACAAGAGGTGATCAACTAGGAGTACCATAATTGTGAGATTAAGAAACGTAAAAATCATGGAGTGACACTTTCTAAGAGAGTTATTCTTATAGCATGTGCAATGACATTCTATTGTTTTGGATTTTTGATGGAGGTCCATTCTAACACATCATTCTATTTTTAAAATTTTTGGAACTCATTTCTTCATTCTCCGCAATTGAAGGAATTCAAAGTTCGAACTCTAAATAAAATATTTGCCGTTATCCTAATTTACTTCACACAACATATATTTTTTTAAAGTAAAATGAAAAAAAAAGAAAAAATAAATTTCCAACAATAAAAAGTAAGGAAAGATCGATGCAAGATGTGGAGTTATGTCAATAATGAAATGAAATGTCAATTGAATTGTTGAAATGAGTTCCAACCAATACACATGCACACAGTAAATGAAGTTGACCTTTTTCAAGATGGGTATATGAAGTTAACTTTTGGAGGAAAAATATATACGAGTGATATGCAGTCAAGGGCAAACAAATGGTGGGGTATTTTTACAAAGGTCGGTGATGGAGTGAGTGATAGGGTCGCTTTCTCTCGTCATTCCACCAATCATCTTTTTATCATCATCATCACTACTTCACTGCTTGGAGTATATATAATACTTTAATGCTATCGTTTTCCCTTTGATTTGAGATGCTTAATTGAAGCCAAATCCTACGACACCACGTTAACCCAACAAGATACTATCCTCTCCTTCCTCAAACACCACCCCCCCCCCCCCCTCTTCCTCAATTAACAATTAATTATTTAGCGCCCATATTTTATGAAGATAATTTACACGATTTGAAAATTGCACTAGGGTTATTGCATTGCGTAAACAAAGGGGCTGGTCCACATGTATAGAAATGATTTCAATTGACACCATTAAAAATCTTTTTAAAAAAAATTGTTTAGGAAAAAAAGAAAATTATTTGCAATATATACCATTTGACACCAAACAATATCAAAAAAGGTTGTGTAGGCTGTTGGTCCCAATTGCATGCAAGATTTAGGAATTCCCTTGTCTAATTGGTCATGAGTTCAGTCCCTGTGGCCCGACTCTTTTTTTAACCTTTTCGTTTTTTTATTTACAGTAAGTGGCAGATCTACTATTAGTCTATTGGGTCAACCGATTATCAGTTTTTATCTTTTAACACAGACAATATTTTCTTTCAGTCACGCCCACCACCAAGGAGTCGCTTCAATATCTCGAACCCTAACTCCATTATTGAATTGTAATTTATGTAAATCACTATAATATTCTTTTCTCTAGTTACTCTTTCCTCTTTATTGAATTTATTCTCATATTTAATTGATTGCAATTTATAAATTAGATTTATGTGATTAAGTCAATTTGATTAACTTAGGGTTTTCTAATTCACTTAATTGCTTGTTGTATCACTTGTATGTGTATGAATGAGCAAATTTTGTTAAACTATCATTTGTACACTTATAAATAAAGTTATATTCTTTCCTCTTCATTGAATTGTAATTCATGTATCCATGCTCGCTGATCGGAAGTGTAGGTATGTATTAGTTATTTAATATCATTTTTAGCGCTTACTTTGACGTTTATGTATTAGTCTATCATAAGTTGGTTATATTTTGACGTTTATTTTAGCGTTTATTTGTATTCAATTTTTTTAAGGAAATTATCTGACGCCACTCACTCTGAATTCTGGATCCGCCATTGGGTAGACTGTACCATATCATTGGTAAGGTTTAGGCCTTGTTCTTTGATTGTGTTATTTTAAGGTTTGGATGGATAGGTTGCGATAGATTGAGATAAGTTGAGATAAGTTATGATAATTTTTTGGGGACTTATGTTTTTAGAGTTGATGTTTTTTTGGGAGAATTGTGTTTGGTTTGGATTGGTTTGGATTGGTTCGGATAAGTTGGGAGAGTTATATCCAACCTAACCAAAGAACAAGACCATAATTCAGAACAATTATAGTACGTGTAATGTAAGGAAATTAAAACTTGCCAACAATCTACCAAAGTTTGTTAATAATCGTTGATCTCCACTATTTGACCTAAGCTTGTAAAAATGCTACATATATTTGTTACCCATGGTTTGGACACTTGCAATTTAATAAATTAATGGTTTGCAACTTAATTTGATAGATATTCATCTTTCCAACTGACGAGAAGATTGATATAATTCTATATATGATGGATGCTTGCCTTCGTTACTTTCCTTCTAAGATAAAATAGAAAAATATGCACATTGATTTGATTTAATAATTTTAAATGCTTGTGACACTCTCATTTTGTCCCAAGTTCTCTTTTGTTCCATTGTAAGTGTTATATTTTTTAAAAGAAACAGGCATAGTGAATTTTGAAATTACTCATGGTTTACAAAGTTACAATTAATGTTTTTTTCCAAAATGGAATATTAAGGAAGTGTTATTTTGGTTTTAAATTAATTTAATTGTATAGTAGATACTCTATTATATAACCTTTCAATTATAAATATTGAAGGTTTTTTTTTTTGATAATTGGCGGTCAAAAGACCCTTTTATAGAAAGTTGAACCAAAATAATTAGGCAAGCAGTCGGAAATGGGAACAAACAAACAAGAGAAATGAAGACCCTCCACCCTAGGAGAGAAACTCAGAAAAATACAAACACAGAAATACCAAATCCATCCTAATACAACACATAGAAATCCAGCTTGTGATAAAATCCAGCACTTGAAGCTTGACAGAGAAATGAAATAGCCACACTCCTTTATCAATAGCTTGCAACAAGTTGAGCACACTTGATTTGCCACCAGATCGAGCACTAAAAGGCTTCACTCCTGCTAATATTGATCAAAACTTAAGCCTCTCCATCATGATTCCAAATCCAAACAAACTCCTTAAGCCTGATTGAGCCTCACAACCTCTGGTTGAACATTTGCACATGGGACTGACACATCAGAATACATCTGCAGACACTTCACAATTTAACCTATGCCTAACAAGCACCCCCCACTTAGAGAAAAGAGTCACAAAACCACAAGATTCTTTGGCCAGAACAGATTGAGGAGGATACTTCATATACCAAACACCAGTTAGACAGCTACCAAACCAAGCTTTGGCATTTGATTCTTGCTTCAAGGATGAATTTTCCTCCCAAACACATCAAACAGACAGAACTCTTTAGCTTCAAGAAAGAAATTAAGAATTTTCCTCACAAACTCTGGCTTTTAATTCCTTGGAATAAGACTTAGCACTTCAATTGATGAACCAACAACAGCAGATCAAACCCATGACCAATATGTGACCTCAAATTGAAGTTGTGGACTGAGATTGAACCACTGAAATTGTCATTTTATTGTTGAGATCATGACAGCAAACATCACCACTAATGAAGATAGAGCTTAGACCAGCAGCCTCTACACATGC
Organism: Portulaca oleracea; assembly: GCA_029582165.1. NCBI lineage: Eukaryota > Viridiplantae > Streptophyta > Magnoliopsida > Caryophyllales > Portulacaceae > Portulaca > Portulaca oleracea. The sequence continues at coordinate 19,748,115 of CM055870.1, forward strand.
ACCCCACAAGAAGAACACAGCAGCAACAATGCAGTAGCATATCAACAAACTTGCAATCCCATACATGTCACACATTCCGCTCAGTAAATTTCTGAAGGTTGGTTACAACTAGCCCCAACATGTCAATTCTTTCTTGTCTTATTAGAGATCTGAAGTACTTTTTTTTCCTTTAGCACCAAACCCACTGACGATCCAAGCTCCAATTCTCATTTCAAAAAGATTCACTAGCAGTAGAGTGAGTAATAGCTTGAATTGAGTTTTTTCCCCGCCTCCTTGAAATTTCAATCTTCTTTCTCTTCCTTCGGACAGACAACTTTTGCTCAAAATGCTTCTTTGCGTTGGTGTTCTTCTTTGGACGCATAAAGCCACTCACCTTTCCAAATTCAATTGCTTTTTCAGCAATGAAAATTCTAGCATTAGTTACCGAATCACAGCTAGATGTGGGTGATAGATTGTTCTCTGAGACATGATCGTTGAAAAGGTCATCTTGATTTGGATGGGAGACCACCTCACCTTTTAAAAGCTAATTGTTTTCATTCAAAACCTCTACTGATTTCGCCAGCCCCTTTGTGATATCATTTCCCAAAGCCATAATTGCATTGATTAGTTGTTCATCATTGATGATAGGAACAGCTGCAAGGGGCATAAGGGCTTCATTAGAAACCGATGCTGACTTAAGGCTGTTCAGTTCGTTTCCTCATTCTTGAGTGCCTACAACATTCAATGCTTCTGCTTCCTCGATACTTTCATTGCTCAATAATTGCTTGCTCAAGGCTCCAAAACCTTCAGTCCTGCCTCTCTGACTTCCATCTCCATTGAAATGACACCAATTCATCTCTAGATTTGCATGAACTCGAGATGGACTTGTTGAATGTAGTGAATTATTTGGTGTGTTGACATTGCTATCATGACAACCATCATCAACATCATCATTTTCCTTGCTACTATCACAATCACTAGAATATAACCCTCATACACCATTGGATTCTAGAGTTGAAGAGGGAGGAATGAGATGTGAGCTGACCTCTCTTACAAATATCTTAAAAGAACAATTTTGAATATCTAGCAACAATTCACCATCAATCTTTGTGAATATATCTGTAAGAATCAGAGCCCTCATGTTCTCGAATTGGTTGGTCGATGAGATGCACCTTGCTAGAGATAAAAGTCTGCCCCATGGGTTAATACAACTTTCAAAATTTTCCTAGAGCCAGCCATGTGGAGGAACACCCATTATATCAACCCAGACTCGACGTGAGTCAGAATATTAATACACCGACCAAGGCTTAATGTCACAGAACCAGTCATTTAACTCCCTTAGATTTTCTATTGCTTCCTTCATCTCCTGACTTGAAGCAAATGTAAGGATGTACTTGACACCACTCAGCACAATGACCTTTTCGATTGGATCGTAGTTGTCTTTGAGCAAATAGATTAAAGCATCCAGGTCTCTGGGAGCGTTCGACGTGCAGACCAAGCTTCTGGGCAACCACTTCACGAAATCTTCATTAATCTTTCCCTTGACTCTGTGATCTTTGCTTGCCTCATGTTTGTTATTTGGTGATTTTGGCATCCACACCATTTTGCCCTCTTTCCTCCTGGGATTCCTTTTAGCCCAGTCTACTATAAATTTCCTACCTCTTATCACTGTTCCATTGAGTTGTTTTAGACATCTCAAGGCTTCATGGTGTTTCCACACTTCAACAAACCCAAAATTCGACTCATTACCCCTCTTGCTGATGACGATTGTAGACTTGATTGCTCCATATTTTTGAAAGATACATCGAAGGCCAAATCTGTCAAGCCTTTTCGGCAGATTTCCCACAAAGATTGTTGAAGCTTCTTCATCTTCCCTTCTTCTCCTCTAGCTTCTCTCCTTTCTTTCTCTCTCCTCACTCATACCTCTAGTACAACACTTATTAGTTAATGATGAGTAAATACACTATGCATACAAAGATTCTTGAGAAACTAACTTCATTAATTTTGGATTTATGAAATCTTTACTGGTTTAGGGTTTAGCGAACTATGGATTAATTGAACATGCACCTAATTGAATATGCTCTTTTGAAGGTTTTAAAAAAAACTTAATCTATGATGTTTGTTAGTTGTCTTTCGGCGAAATATTTACTGGTTTAGGGTTTAGCGAACTATGGATTAATTGAACATGCACCTAATTGAATATGCTCTTTTGAAGGTTTTAAAAAACTTAATCTATGATGTTTGTTAGTTGTCTTTTGGCTCCAATACAAATTGGAATAACACTAGGGGGGGATGAAGGGGGTATTGAATTTTTTCTGCCAATGTTATACCAATCTCACAAAGATACGTTAGTGTATCAACTATTTAAACAAGATCAATTCAACAAAAAAAAACTTTAAGGTATATTCAATATAATTAATAGAAAATTTAACAGATTGGATGAAAGGGGACTCGATCAGACAATTGGGCCGTGATCTATGACTTATCAAAGAGATTCACCAATCTCCTCAACTCAGCTTCAGTCCTTGCTTCAAGGATAGATTACAATCAATTCGTAGTCAAGACTTCTTACTTGGCCATAGGCTTAACATACCTGGAAAGCTTTTGATCAACTACACACGGGTACTCACCAAGCTATCCTACTTGGCTACACATACACAGATTCCTTGAATTAATCTCTATTCAAGTACATCTAAGGTGAAAACTTGGCTAGTATCACAACTCACAAAGCCCAAGGTTTAGCAACAGTTACAACTTACAATTCACAGAGAGTGATTACAGGAGCGACAGAAGGATTCTTTAAGTGACTTCATATAATGAGGCATAATTGGATAATCTCTCTTCTTCTTTCTTCGTCTTTGACTTATAGTTGAAGAAGAATTATGACTGTTGAGTCTTCTTCAACATTAGAGTGGAACTTCAAATGATAAGTGTTAGGGTGAGATTCAGATTTGATTGTCAATTGTTAGTCAGTTATTAGGGTTGTAAAAATAGAGTAATATATGCAGCGAAAAGAAATATAATATGATTTTGGAATCGAGGATAATAATAGACAAAGGCAAGAATAAAGATAAAGGGAGAGACAATAGTTTTACGTGTAAACCCAATCGGGAAAAAACCACATACAGCAATCAGTATCCACTAATAGAAAAGGACATATTACAAGAGGTAAAATATAATCTTTCATACACTCTCAGAACCTAGAGATGAGTAGGGTGAAGATGTGGAAATAACATCATACTTCCCTCACGGGGAGTTTTTGAAGGCTGTCACATCAGCTACGTCTGTTACTCCAGCCACTATTATGGTGGAGATACATGTATTTATAGTAGAATAAAGGAAAAGGAAACTAGATTAAATATTACAAAACCTAGAAAAACTAAATAGAAGCCCCTGCTGCTAATCAGCCGACCATAGAGGCGCTGGCAGCGCCTAGTCGACGTTGGCCGCGTCACTCATGTAAAACCACCTGGACGTCACGCTGGCAGCGTTTGGAAGCAAGGGGTTAGTGCTGGTAGCATATGATTCCTTCATAGTAGATTTTGGGCCATAAAACCCAACAATAAGGGAATGAGTAATCAAGGTTTTCACAACTTCCATGTTTGGTTCGTGACAAATCCAGAATTAATTAATTTGCTGCTATAATCTCTTGTTCAGGTTTCTTTAAATTATTCTAGAATATTTGCATAAATAAGGCGAGGGATAATTAATCAATCATTGATTTTGATCAAACGGATACTTACCATATCAGGTGTCTTTGAAGGCATTGATGTCAGATGTTTAACTCTTCAATGTCATGCAAATGTCGTTGGAATTTTGGCTTTTGCATGTCAAAACATATCTAGCTCACTTGTTTAACTGGACTTGTGAATGGGATTGATAGGGAACTGGCATAGCCTTTAACACTAATTCTTGCTTGCATTGAGAATAATGTTGTGTCCTAGCATGAAGGGGTTGGTTTGAAAATCGTGTGGTTGAGCATGATTGATGTATACAGAGAAATGATGTATATAGTTGCTTATGTATATGTTTTGCACCCATATAGTTGTATTTAGGACTGGTTTGGTTTCTTAGTGTCTTTTATTTGTCTTTTCTTAGTTTCTTCTTGTGATTTTTAGGCTTTACATTTGCATCTAGGTTGCATATAGGAGTAGCTTTATTGCTTCCTAAAAAAATGAAAAAAGTGAAAAATTGAAAAAAATTAGGATAGACGGGATTAGTGAATGCACCCGTCTAGTGATGAATATTAAGCTAGGTAGACCTTTTCTTCCGACCTTGTCTGATCTTGTATAGCCCGATTGTGATAAAAGTTTTGAAAATAGTTTCAGAAAGCTTCATAGTTTAGGATTGCACTTTGATAGTGATGATTGATGACCCCCTTTTTTTATCCTTTGGTGTGGTTTAGCATGTGAAACATATCTGAATTCTGAACTAGAATTGGTTGTTGAGCACTAACCCATGAGACCACTAAGCCGGAATGACTTATCAATTTTATTAATCTCATGTTTCCACATGTTTCTATGTGTGACTCTATCTTAGTTACAATCTCTAGAATCTCTTCGAAACTACATCTTGCATTGTGCATTGACAACATGTTCAACTTAACTCAGTGGTGGGATGACATGGCGGTGGTGGCATTACACACTTAAAATGCCCAGCACATGCCACCGCCGCCACGTCATCCCGCTACTGAGTTAAGTCGATCTTAACTCGATGAATCCAGGTCAAAAGTTCATATTATTCAGAAACAAATCTAAAATTCAGATTATTAAGTCTACTATGGTCTAAAGTTCATATTATTTAAATCCAATTTCCCTAATTTTTTTAACTAATTTCTACTTATTATACAAATGGATAATTATTATAAAATTCTTTCATAAAATAAATTACTTAAAATTACTAAAAAGGTTCGTACACACGGGATCACTAAATCCCAGCTAGTTGCTTATATCAATGATATGTATTGATAAAAGTTCATAACATATAATGAATAATGATAAATAAGTGGTTCAAATATATTGAAAATAACCAAAAAAATTATTCGGAGATACCATAATTTTTGGTGAAATGTTTTTGGTACCCCAACTTTTCAAAATTCAATTTGGGGTACTCTTAATTTTTGGATTAGTAATTATTAGTTATTTTTCCGGTCATAAATTTGATTAAGTGACCGAACTACCTTTGTTCTTCCATTTTTTTAAGAAGAATAAGTATATATATATATATATATATATATATATATATATATGTATATATATATATAATTAGCAAAACTATAACATATTTCGGTTGAGGTCCATTAGTACAATACAATATGAAAAATCGAAGGATATTCGGACAGAAAGGTACAAGGCCACAACCCAAATATGGCAAAGAACAAGCCAGTTGTCCTCGAACGAAATTACGAAATTAGTATCATTGCAAGCTTTAATTAGCTTTCTTCACATTATTGGAAATACAGCCATGCAAATAATGCAATTGATGTCACGAACAAAATAATTAAATTTACCTTAAAATTTTTTTGTAGTTGTCTAGCATTCCCTCCATATGAGGTAATACATGCATGAAACTCCCCATCGTATCCAATAAGTTTATTTTTTCAATTATTTTATTCCTAATAGAAAAATTAAATATGTGGGTAGCATTGGCCGCCCATTGCTCCACATCGTAATGCAAGGAAAAGGGGAGGACCATCAACGGTCCTATTATATGCATCATTTAAAGGCTATTTTTTCTTTTTTTTTTTAAAGGTAGAGTATTTTTCTTTTTGCATCGCAACAATCCAACGATCAGATTTAAATCGGCGGCTGCCGCCCCAGCAGTAGTGTTCCCCGGGTCTTGGATTCGCCCGTCACCGACCTATTCAGAAGTTGTCGGTAAAATAGAGGAAATCATTTTAAAAAAAATTTCGCATTAAATTGAATCAGAAAAAGAAAAGAGAGAAAAATGTTAGGTGGCTAATTAGCATTATTATTCATAAGTCATAACTGACCAACCTAGTTTTATTTCTCTCTCTCAAAAAAAAAAAAAAAAACCAAGTCAAATGGTGGGTAAAAAAAGGGGAGTATACGTTTCAAGTAGGCGGTGCTGAGTGTATTATTTTTCTTTAATCCAATTTGCTATATAGTGTACTTTAAATCCTGATTTTATAATTGTAAATATCATGATATTGAGATCCTATATTCATATATTCTAAACAGAAACTTGTTTACATGGGTTTACCCTGGTACAGGTATTAATGTATGGATGCAATTATAGTGGTTTTCAACCATGACAACCAAAGTAAGTAAAATAAATTTTATTCGTACATGTGTCAAATTTGACCTTAATCATTAGCTTTCTTGTTTAATATAAATTATAAAATATATATTTTAAAATTTTAGTTTATTTTTAAAAAATTTAAAATAAATATTTTTCAAAATATGCTTATTTACTAGGCAAAAATTTAGATTTAAGATATTTAAATTTTAAAAATTTTATTTTAATTAAGAAAATATATTTTATAATCTTGTACTAAATAAAAAATGAATGACAAAGACAAAAGTTGACACATTTATAGATAAATATTGTTTTCATTGTGATGGTTGTCATAGTTGACAACTACTATAAGTTTTTCCATTAATGTATTATATAACTTAGCTGAAATTAATCAAATTAATTTTTTGTGATCAAGCTGTATCTAATATCTAGACTTTTTACTTTTAATTTATTATCCCGAAGAAAACAACTATCACATAAAATAATTTAACGCCAAATATATGCTTAGAAAGGGGGTATTGATTAAGAAATATATGATTGATATAATATGATATGGTTGTGGCTAAGAAATGAGGGAGGGTGGTGGAGCTTTAATATCTTGGCGATCTTGTCTATTTAAAGATGTTCCGTGCAGTGAAAGCTGAGTTCACTAAAAATAAAGTCTTATTTGATAAGACTTCCAGTCTTCCATAGCCTTGGGGTTCCACTCTAAACCCATAAACATTCTCTACCTCTATCTGCAATTTTCCTATTCTTACAACCTTTTATGATCTTCTTCGTTTTATCTTCCACCTTCATCTATAGATTTTTAACACGATATACTTAATTCATTGTGATTTTAGAGGAGAGCTAGAGATCAAAATATGTATCTTCTCTTCCTATAAGCGAGGATTATTAATCTAAACAATACTACTTTTTTTTTTTTTTTTTGTTCTTTTTGAATGTAATATATTTCCTTTGTTGATCATTACTTGCTGAGGCATTGTGATTTTTTTCATTTTACACTGTTATATATAGAGCAAATACATATGGCAGTGGAGAAAACTCCATCTCCCCCAAACAAGAAGATTAAAAGCCCAAAAAGAAACACGATTCATCCCCTGAACCCTGTTCATGTCCAACAGAGTTACTACCCTCAGCCATCAATGAAGGGAGGAATGATATTCATGCATGGTGTTCATGGAGGTGCTTTTTCAAACCCCAGATCATCGCCATATTCAGGACTCCTCTCTTACTCATCTCTTCCACCATATACTTACCTTAAGAAGCAGAATAATAATAATCCACCACTTCTCCCTCTCCCTGACGTCACTAAACCGGCCTTTCTCTCTCTACCAGCCCCAGCCTCCTCGGCCCACTCTCTCTCTAAGAGGAAACAGCAGCAGCCAAGGCAGCAGCACAAGGCCATGAAAAAGAGTACTCCCACTCATAGTACTGTAACAAAGTCAGACGACATCGTTCAAGCACAAAAGTCAGTCAAACGGTTGGGGGGATCCGACCCGAGAACTGGTCCGAAGGAAGCAGCCCGGGTTGGCGATGATGATGATATGAAGGAGGAGGAGTCATCGGTTTTGAGTATGTGTCCTCCTCCGCCCAGCAGTTTGCCTATGCCTAAGTTTTCGTTGGTTAAGCAACCCAAGCTGATCAGTTGCACCGTCGAGGCGGTTTCCGACGAGATCGACGACGGGGCCACCGACAACCTCCGCCGTATGCTCCGCCTCCGGTGAACTTTAATTTATTTCTGGCCTTTTCTTTTTCTTTTTCTATTTTTTTTTTTTTTTTGGGGAAAAGGGATTAAGGAAAGAGTACTGTCGATCTGTTTATGGCACCATTCAAGTGTGGGTTGCCTAATAATTATAGACGTCTTGATGTTGTGTAAATAAGATCAAGGGTAGGATCAATTAATTAGTGATCGATCTCTGTCTGCCCTTGTGTTGTGTTTTCATTTTTTTCTTTTTTTTGTTTGGATTGTGAGTGTCCTGATCCTCAACTGGGTTTTTTGCGTTGAGGAGGGTTCATCACACAAGGGCTCATCCATCTTCATCTGGTTTAATTTATTCGACCTTTGCTTAGTCGTAGTTTGTATTTCTTTTATATGAACCTTTGAGAACAAATTGATAGGATGGGCTTTCTCTCTTTGGTCCTTGCTTTCTTTCTTTGGTTTCCCAGGGAGTACGGTGTTGATGATCAAATTGAATTTGTTGATTGTCCAATTATTTTGTGTTAATTAATAATCTTATTGAATTGTTTATGATTTATGTATTTGTTGTTCAAATTATATTTTTTACTAGTTACACATATTTATGGACAATACTCAATATTAGGTCGATAATATATATTTATCGACTATGTTAAAAAATATAATGGTAACATAATTATTCAACTATGATAAAGAATGTAAATTTTATGTATAATTTTATATTTTTGTTAAAAATTATATATAAATAATATATATATATTAGTTAATTCATGAGTGGTGATCACGAAGGAGAATATGTAACACACGAATAATAATAACATCAAAGTAATAAAATATGCATCTATATTCTATAACAATTGAATATATTTAAATATAATATTTAGTGTAATTTAAGTAAATTTTTGATTCAAGACACTTGTCATTTTATTAGTTAAATTATTGTTTAGCCTATTATTTGAGGATATAATAGTCTCTCCTTTTCAATTTTATCGAAGAATATTTGATTTTTTAATTCTCAATATTCTTTATAATTAATAATTTCTCACATAATATTTTATCAAAAATTCAAATATTTTACTGTTAAAATAATATTTTATTGTTGTAAATATAAAAACTAATTTCTTGTAGGATCTCCATGTATGTTGTGAGAAATTGATAGTTAAAAATTTTAAATTTTGGCAGACATAAAATTCAAGATGACAAATAAATGACACCGTTAGAGGAAGTCAGGAAGAGCAGTGCAAAAGAAAATTAAAATCTATCGATCATTGCCTTGTAATTAATTAAACTTCAATTGTTTTCTAAAAACAAAAAAGAAAACAAACATCAATTGTACAACAAAGCAAAATAATGTACATCTGTTATTATCATTTACAGGACATTATTATCAATATTTTAACACAAATTACACACACAATATATTAAATATAAAGGGAACGGATCCAGTAGGAAGAGACTTTAGGTAGGAAGGAAATAATCTCGCGCGTTAGATCTCGATCGAACAACTGAAATTAATTCGTTGGCACATGTGAGATTTGGAGTTGAAAACCACCATATAACAGTCAAAACAACTAATGGTTTCAATTAATGAATAAAAAATAAAAAATTATGGTTGTTATGTTAATTAACGAGATTCATGGGGAGGAATCAAATAAGATCATTTAATGCCAAAAATAACACTCGTAGGATTTGCAGCTTATGTGAGGAGTAATTGAATGACTCTTGTGAAATTGAAATTGTCATATTTAACTGGAAGTCTCACGATATAGGGAGTTTGAGATTGGAGTGTATAAAAAATAGAGGGATTCAACAGCAAAATCGTTCATACAAGTTCATAATAATGGATGCAATAGGTTCGTCTCACGTTTTTTTCCCCTAGGGCAAAATTGCAATTTTTGACACGCTCAAGTTGTATTCGAATTCACATAATTAGGGTTTATGTCACCATTGTGTTTGCAAATTGGTCTTAGCCACACACATTATCGTGACCACACTCACATACGTACCGTGCGACAACAGGCGTTCTGTGCAGTAGGGTTGGGGTAGGCAATCAACGAGGGGAGGGGGTTATGGATGCAGGAGTTTGTTGTTTGTCATATAATTACAATGTAACACGTTACTAATATGACAATACTGTGTCCAGACAGTGGTCACCAAATGACCACACTTATAGTTGACTAAAGAGTTACATATGGAACAAGTCAACGGGTTATGTATAAATTGACGGAGAAGGGCTTTTTGTTAGTCATTTAATCGTATGGACCACGACACTTACATGACCACAATGTGTCCCAACAGTGGTCATTAAGTGACATCACTTATAATTGGCCAATGAGCTAGATATGCAATGTGTCAATGGACTCATGTATAAAACTGTATGTATGAATGAGTTTGTTGTCAGTCGTAGGTGCATAGTGCATAGAGCATAGTTGCGAGACATATAATTATATGAACTAAATACATTAATGTGACCACACTATGTGATAATAGTGGTCACCAGGTAACACTGTTTGACCAAACAATTAGAAACCGACGCGTCATTGGGTACATATAGGAAGATATGGATGCAAATTGAAATATATTTATTCACGCCGTGTAAATTGTGTTGTCAATAAACGGATGAACCCAACTTCATCTACCAGTGACCACATATGTCTATGGCAATGTAGCTGCAAATTACAGTCATCATGACTACATTGCGTGTTCATTGTGGTCAATGTCAATCAGTTTGGAATATTTAAGCCATATGGATATGTACTTGAATGTAAGCAAATATGGATGCAAATTGAATCAATTTCAATCACGCATATTGTAGTAGTTTGATTCCAAAATCTGAGCGACATCGTTATCAAATTCAATCACGTTTTATGGTCAATATCAAAACATGTCGTTGTTGAAATGTTATGTTGTTACATATTTATTGATGTGGGTACGAATACTGCAGTACTTTGATGTCCGAATTCCGAGTGACCTTTGTATCAATTGGTTTAATTGCAGTGATGTAGGCCACAACTAATCTACATACATAGCACCACCGCCTGTCGTAGTCAATGATGAATCGAGTGTGACCATATATTGGCCAAAGTGTGAAGATTAGACGATCGTTCCTCGGATAGGGATGTTGTTCGGTACGTTGGAGAAAGCGAAGACATTTTATGAATGGTACGCAGTTGACATTGGTTTCAGCGTACGGAGTGACACCTACACCATCGTGAAGAATGAACGGGGTAGGCAGTGGAAACACTTTTTTTGCTCACGCGAGGGACATCGCCGCAAGAAGCATGATCATTATGAACCAGCATGCTGCGATGATGGCAATGGCGTCGGTGATAAAGAAAAACATCTAGCGGACAACAATGATGACATGCACAGAAGCCACCCCCGTAGGCGCAAGGTGGCCGAAACCAGGGTTAGTTGCGAGGCTATGACGGGGGTATATGGACATCCGATGACGGGAAGGGGTTCACAGTGCACATGCTTACCTTGTTCGTTTTGATTTTTTTTTTTGTCAAACACAATGGACAATATTGTTGAGATATGTTGCTATCTCTAAGATGTTAGTTGTGATATGTATGTGGAAATATCAAACTATGTGTGACCATGCACAACTATTAGTGTGGCCGTCAATGGTATTCACATCATCAGTGGGCATGTGATTTGAGTTTGTATATAAGCTTACCAACTTGCGGTTTTATCTGATAACTCACAAGTGTATATGAACATGTGTGCAAATAATGTCAAATGTGAACACCCATCATTAGTTGTAAATGTGTACGGTCATACTGTCATATGAATGTGGCCAACTGGTGACATGTATCATAATGTCTATATTTTTAACGTGTATGGCCACACGTTGCAACTAGTTTGGTCACTTTAGGTATTCCATGTCAAATTAGACACCATAACTCGTGTTGTCTCCATGCAAACCATATATAGATTACAAATTGCAACGCCATAACCAACGTAATATGATATGTTAGATCCCATATACCCAAATCACTACTAAAAAAATATATATTCCCCACCATTTTCTCCAACCAATTTAAAATGGTTGGAAAAACCAACCATTTCAGCAACCATTTCATAATCCAACTATTTTTCAAAAATTTTATTGGGAAAAAGGGTTGGAAGTTCCTACCACTGTTGCTAAAATGGTTGGAAAAAGGGTTAGAACTCTCACACCACCTCTTGCATTATCACTATATTATCTCCTATTTAGCGTCTCTGGACAAAGCTTGATTGGAGGGGAGAAATTAACTTTGATAGGACATATTTGAGCCTATTGACAATGCACTTGGTAATTATCTTATACACTACATTGCATAGGGTAATGGGTCTAAATTTCTAGGAAAGTGTGGTTTAGGCTAGGTGGAAGGGCCCTTCCCTTCAGCACATGACTAACCAAATGCTTTACTGATTGACCAATAGTGCCCCAAAATTTCTGGAAAAAAAAACATGGAATCCATCTAGCGCTGGGGCCTTCGTTGGGGCCATAAATTAAGAAGAGCGCCTTCATTATTCTGCATCTGAGTACTCCCCCGCAAGCATCTTCATCTCCTTTTTCTCTTATAGAGGGAAGAGGCCTTCAGGTAAGCGGACTGCTCCAAGGCCACTCTCATCTTCAGTGTAGACATTTCGGAAGAATCCTTGGACCATGGTTTCTACTTGCGTAGTTGTGAAATCCAGGACCCATCTTCCCCCTGCAGCATCCCAATATGATTGGCTAGTCGTCTAATGATTGTGCTTAAGTGGAAAAAATTTGTATTTTTGTCCCTATCTCTAAGTGGCTCTTGTCTCGAATTTTATTGCCAAAAGGTCTCAATTTGGTCCAAGACCTCGTGGAGTTGATCAGTGAGCCTCTTCTCTAGGTTCTCCAGTAGGGATTTATTCTACCTTTGTTACTTCATATTCTTTTGATTAGGTCACTTCAACATTCGCAATCTCCATGCATTCTAGAAACTACTCTTTAGAGAAGGTTCATCACAAGTCGGTGTTCCATTGAGGAGTGTTTTTTCTAAAAAGGGACCGAGCGACGGACTTATCCGTCGCAAGGTCCTACCTTTTCGCCAAATCAGCCACAAATTAATGCGGGTCAGGGCGACGGACATTTCCGTAACAAATTCTGTCACTAAAATGCAAGTTTTTAGTAGTGACCCCATCTGGAAGAGCATGTAATACAATGGCATAAACTCTCGTACTTGTTGAAGGAGACGAGTATAATAGCAAGTTACGGGGTGGTGGATCAACCTCTACCATTTCAGCTTGTTGCTGTTGTTGATGGTGTCGCCTTCAAGTATTTGCCTTGTTTCTACGAGGAGTTGCTTCGATTTCAGGGTCGAAGGGTGCAAGTGGAATATGACCTTGTTGGCCCCTCCTATGCATCCATCAAATGAGAAATAGGCGCAAACATCCCTAAGGTTCTACCAAACAACTAGGCAAGAAAACTTAAACTGAACTCACAAAAACTAAACAAAAAGAACATGGGCGCTAGCTCCCCAACAATGGCGCAAAAAAATTTTCGGCTTGTAGTATGAGGGCAAGATCTGATCGATTCCTCAAGGGGTTGGGGGCCTATTTCCTATCGTTTCACTTATCGGGATTCTGTTTGGGCAAGGACACAAGACTGAGAGGTTGGAAATTTCACTAAAACTACGATCAACTAAAGTGAATTAATAAACTAACTAAGCCCAATGATTAGATGGCAATCAGGGATAAAGGAGGGCTCGGGGGATAATCGAGCCACCTAATAGGGAGATAATCCTAGAATCAAGTGATTAGGGATGATCCTCGCAATTCTAAGTATGAAACTTGCTATGAAAAGATCCAATCTAAGTTCTCCCTCCCGAGAGAACACTAGATTAACTTTCTAAGATTCACCACTACTTCCGAAATGGTGACTTTTAGAGTTAAAATTGCAAATCTCCTAGTTAGACTCACCCTCACGCCAATGAGGATGAGGTTAACTATTCCACCTAAAACTTCAATCCAAGCGTTTGAAAAGGACTGATGACCTTCTGGTCACTAATCGACGCAATGAAAGGAAGACAGAGGGGGAAATACTCATCACCAATCTAAACATCCCAAATCACCAATCCCAAAGAGTAATCCTCCATTAGGCGCCCTAAACACCCCCAACTCTAAAGGTATCTAGCCACTAATCATCCTAACTACGATAAAGTCAAGCAAGAAAAACAACGTAAACATGATACTAAGCGAGGGAGAAAGATAAAAACTAATCACAACACTTACACATAAAAAAATGATTAAGCACATAAACTAAAGTAAAAATTAAGATAGATAGATAGATAGATAGATAGATAGATAGATAGATAGATAGATAGATAGGGAGGGAGGGCGAGAGAGAGAGAGAGAGAGAGAGAGAGAGAGAGAGAGAGAGAGAGAGAGTTACCACACTAATGAAAAATAATGACTTGAACTTGAAAAAGATTAGCACTAAAGCAATGAAGAATGGATGACAAAGCAAGAACTCAAAGGAAATATTCAACTTTGTAATTAGGCTAACTAGGGTTTACAATGAAAGTTTTCGAGAAAAGAGAGAATCTACTTTGAAACATGTGCTAAACTAGGTCAATCAAAAGTTGAATGCAAAATATTACAACTTAGGTTTACATACATGTGGCAATTATGGGTCAAAACACAGTCGTTTTGCCCTCAAAATAATCATCCAGACCTGATGGGTCATGGGTGTGACCTCTCAAAAAAGACGAGGTCGCGTTCATGACCTTTCCGGGTCCGTCTTGTGATCCCCATGGCCTGCGAAAGGTGAAACTCGTCGATAAGCAGGTCATGCACGGGCGTGGTATTCATAGGTCACGACCGTAACTTGACGAATTTCTATGAATCTTCAACTGAGTGTGACCTACTGCCTTTTCGTTCTTCCACTCTTCTCGCTGGTCACGGGCGTGGCCATTGTTCATGACCGTGGTTCTAGATGGTTGGAATCTTGGTCTTAGGGGTCGTGAGCGTGACATGCATAGTCATGCACTTGACCACCTTATGTCCGAGAAGGCCATTGGGGCTTGCTGGGCCGTGTTGCGTGACTTGCACTGTCATGTTTGTGACCCTCTTGAACTAGGGGACTTCTGTTTGGTCATTGAGCTTTGGATTTCAGCCTCAGTTTCTCCCAGATCATGGCATCGGCTTCGGCATGGATCAAATCGTTCCGAGACTTGGCCTGTTTCTTTTCATTTCACCACTTTTTGCAACTTTTCCTTATGTCAATAAAAAAACCTAAAAGGAAGTGAAAACAAACACATAACAAAACCTAAAAAGGCTTAGTGTAAAGATATGATTTAGGCTCAAGACCGAGCCTAAACAGTTCAATCATCAAAAGTGAGCTCAAATCAACTCAACAACAAGTTAATTTCCTTTGAAGTCATATTATAAGAAGTCACTATGAAGCTGCAAGCTTAAGTGAGTCAATTTCGGAAGTCATTATAAAGTCATTTTTTGGTTGCTTTTGATCTTGACCATGTGTTTGATAGATGGGTTATCATGTGGGTATTATTTATCAAGGGTTAAAATCAATTTTGGGAGCGATTTGATCAACTTTTATATATTCTTGATCCTTAAGCCATTATTCATCATAAATATTAATCTATACTCATGGAAAACAGATCATTTATAAAGATGGAGAAGATTCGGGGTTTTTTGCATTTTGGATCTTGAAATTTAAGGTAATTTAGTTTTTGAACCCTTGGTTTTATTGTTTATTTTTTGGACCCTAAAATTTATAGGTTGAATAAAAAAGGACCTTAAAGTTTGTAGGTTGAAAAAAAGGCATGTGTACTGTTTTTCTTTTTCTTCCCATGTTTAAATTAATCTCCCGATTAGCATCAAACTTCAGCACTAAGGTTAAAACTAACATTAATCGAAACTAATTAGACCCTGAAGTAACCAGTGTCTAAGTAGTTCCGACATGAATAAGAGAGGTAGATTACAGCTTTAATATTAGTTTTAACCTTAGTCATGAAGTTTGATGTTAATAGAGAGATAAATTCAAACATGGGAAGAAAAAGAAAAACAGTGTACGGACCTTTTTTTCAATCTACAAACTTTAAGTTCCTTTTTTATTCAACCCATAAATCCTTCTTGCGCTTGCCTCTAAGTCATTGTACCTTCATTAACAACTTTGAAAAGCAAGATTGATGTATAATCCTTCCTCACGTCTATATGGAGCTGTAATTTTTCTCCCTTGGTCTTCCCCGAGGTTAAGCGAGCACGTGTTATAATTATTGGATGGTCATCCAGTGTATTGAAATTGAAAGTAAAGTGGTGATGAGATTGTGAAATTTTTGATTTGATGGGAGTCTGTGACTCTGTATTGAAGGGAGGTTTGCAAACCCCCGCCCGCTTAATAAAACTGGAATTTATATGTGGTGTTTGGGTTGGGTGTAAACTATTTGTAAAACGGTTTGAATTATTTCCTTTCTCCCCCTAAATGAATTTGAATTGGATTTTAACCTGTTTTAACAGTTAGGGGTAGACATTATTGAGTTCCATCTCATGTTTTAAATGTTTTGTTTTCAGGTGCAGACTTCATTGACGGGGATTGGAATTAGAAGTGAGGATGCGTCGGTCTTAGGAGATTGCTAGATAAACTAGTGTGGTTAAAGTTTGAACTATTGTGGTTTTCAATTCAGTTGTGTTGGGTCTAAGTTTAAAGACAAGTGTGTTTTCAGTTGAACGAATGTTGGTATTGCTTTGGTTAGTATAGTTGTTAAGTACTATTTTGCCTTGTGTTTCTTCGGAGACACGGCAGTAACACCCGAATAAAGTTTGACTTCCGCTGTTACCGTTAGTTTGATTGTTAGAATTTTATAATTGAATTTCTGAGGCGTTATACATCTGGACCTGTAACACCTCCGACCTAAAATTAGATGGTCCTCATGGCCAGAATTATTGGTGACCATTAACTTTGCCCTACATATACCTACACAAAATATTATCTCTACGGTTAATTGTCAAGGTCGTCCACCTTAATTACTTAAAAACCACATCATATGGTACATTGGTTTCTAGTTTCATTGAGGCAAATATGACACTTGTTGACTACTTCTTCCCCCTTGTTCCATATATGGATGCCTGTGTTTTCAATTCAATGGCCACATGCATGTGCATACTCTATCATACAATTATAGATACTTATTTTCGGCTAATTTTGCCCTTATTGATGTAGTAAATAATTTGATTGTATGAAATGTTGACTTTAAGAGTCACTAGTGAATATCCTCTTCACACACGGTTTCAAATATGAAGGGATTTATATTAAAAACAATATAAAGGAGAATAGTTTATTTGATTTAACGTCATTGTAATTTCTTTCGCTTTTCATATATATATATATATATATATATATATATATATATATATTTTGGTCCATCATATTTATTTAATTATAAAAGGGGAAGAAAGAAAGTTCAAACATTAGACATATACACTATTGCATCAATCAAAGTTATTGCTTGCTTTGGCTAGTTAATTAGATTTTACACATAAGAGCACCTTGTCCATCTATGTTATTATGGATCTTTAAAAAAATACTCCCTTCTTTCCATATTATCTGTCACTTTAACTAACTTTCTTTTTTCTCATAATATTTGTCACCTTATAATTCTAATACCATATTAATTACTAATTTATCAAATTAACCTTATTAAATACTCTCTCCTTCCCATAATATCTGTCACCTTATAATTCCAGTATATTGTTTTCTTCAATTTTTCTTTTTTATTCACCATTTTTCTTTTTTACTCACCTTTTTCTCATTTCCAAAGATGAAATTTAATGTAAAGGAGAATGTTTCTTGGTTTTGTAAAGGAGAAGGTTTCTTGGTTCTGTAAATCGAGCTCATGTCCTAAGTGACACATAATTTGGGAAGGAGTGAGTATATTTTTACTTATGTAAAAGTTTAGTCACAGAAATTTATGTATGAAAATATACAAATTAAATAGCACAGACAAAACATAAGTTACTAATTTATTTATTTTGTTTTAGTTTAGGCTTACAATGATACAATCTCATTAGAAAAGCACAACTACTACAACAACAACTTCCCAGATGACACGTTTGAGTGCAATCTGAGGGATTTCAATGTAGACAATCTTACTCTATAAACAAAAGTTTATAGAGTGACCATCTAATAACAGTTATTTTTGAAATAATAATTAGAAAGTATAGCTAGGTTAGGAAATATAGTATCCATTAACCACAGAGGGAATTAAGATAACTAGTAATATTTCCAGGTTTAAGCATTTGCTTGGGAGGAAAGCATTTTGCCAATAAAGACTAGAAAGAAAGGGATGCCTGTTTGTCTGTCCACTATAAATCTGACATGAAGAAACCAAGAAATCAAACCAACCACATAAAGGGAACCATATTCGTATACATATTTACGATAATCATGAGTGGGAAATGTGCAAAAATAGGTGAGTGTGAAGAAGAACCCTGGCAATATCACTTTGTAATGGTGCATGGGTACGAGAGTGGGGCATGGAGTTGGTACAAGGTTCGAACCTTGTTGGAGGCTTCTGGGTTTAAGGTCACTTGCCTCGACCTCAAAGCTTCTGGTATTGATTTGTCACCTGTTGAGTCTGTCAAAACCTTTGATGATTACAATCAGCCCCTCACCCATTTCTTCCACCACTATTCGCCTACCCATCCCCGTGAGAAGGTAACTTTAGTTTTGACTATTGATTATTTTATATATAATAATTTAAAACATAAAATTAATCCCATAGCATTTGTAGCAAATTAAGAAATAATTTAAATTAAAGGACAAAATGATATATTAGAGATTATAAAATTTTGAAAATAACATATATATGAAGAAACTAGAAGGATTATTAACCATTAAGTGAAGAAATATCATAAATATTAGAAGGGAAATACAATGGGCTATTATTAAATATTGAAAAAGCTAGGTTTGAAAGTGAAAAATAAACACAGGTGATATTGGTGGGGCATAGTGCTGGAGGTTTGAGCGTAACGGATGCGACATATAAGTACAGCAACAAAATTGATGTGGCGGTGTACGTAGCGGCCACCATGCTCAAGCATGGCTTCTTAACCCACCAAGACATCATTGATGTGAGTAACCGCTCTTACCTAGCTCCCTACTACATGCCTGCCTTCTTTAATTCCATTTTTTACTTTTCTATATATATTTGAGAAAAGAGGATGGATGTGAAGAACATATAACAAACATGACGGAAGAGGAAGATGATGCAATGAATTTAATTTTAATTTTTTATATTGATAAATCGAGTTATCCATCAATTTTTTTTTTCTTTTATCTGGGGAAAAAAGTTTGATAGATTAACCATCCCTGTAAAATATTATAATGTAACTGACAGTAAGTTAAGAAAACTCATTGATAATTCATCTACTTGAATATGTAACTGATAACGTACTGTTACTAAAATCACTTCATTATGTAACTGATGGAGGATGTTTACTGATTATTCACTGTATCATCAACAAGGACCATGATAACCATCTTGACTCAAGATAGTTAAAAACCATCTTGAATTGTTCATATTTCACATTTTTGTAACTTTTATTAATATTTTCTTTAATAATTATATATATTTATCAATTATAATAATATAATAATTATTAACTAGGTGAAAAAATATAATAATAGCCTAATTTTATCAATCATAGTAGAAAATCCATATTTTATATATAATTTTATATATATGAAATAAATATAAATAAATAATTATTTTTAAATTGTTTATAAGTTGTAGTAACCCTTAAAATAATGAAACATACCTTTAGAATGATTTAAATACACTTACATTTCACTTTATTAGTGATTTAGAAAAAATGCAAGATGGTTAAAAGTCATCTTGTGTCAAGATACAATATGTTTATATTTTCGAATCAACAAATACATACAGATTTGTACTGTTGGATTCAGATAAAATCTCGCTATGGGTTGGATTTAGGACACGTGATAACTTTATCACATAAACTAATTCATTCATGCACCTAACCTTGATGTATTTATCATAGATAATTCTTACAATTGCAACAATCGATAGGTCCGGCCTCCACTCGTCCATGATCCATTCTTTTGGGAGGCTTGAATTCTTATTATGATCAAGTAATTGTTTCTAAATGATGGCCAAAAAAAAGAAGAAGATGATGAAGAGAAAAGTGTGTAAATGGGTTAGAATTTGAAATGATTGAACTGCAGGGAGTTCCAGGACAATATGATCCTGGATTGGGCCCAGAAGCAAATGGTGAAAGATCAAGCATACCAAACACAATTGACAACTCCAACTCAAAGAAAAAGAATAATGAGTACATCCCCCCTGAGGTAACCCACTTTGATATAGTACTAGTATTAGGTATGATGAGTACTTGATGATGATGATGATGATGATGATGAAACAAGCACATACATACATACATACATACATGCAGGACATGGTTCTAGACAGAATGCTGAGACGAAAGGGGCCATTGACAGCAATACTTGGTGCGAAATTCAAGGGAAGTGATGAGGAAGTGGATTGGGTGCCACGTGTATACATAAGCACGTTGAAGGATGAGGTGTTGACGCAGGAACAGCAAGAGGCCATGATAAGGAGATGGGCACCGGAGAGAGTGTTGTATTTGGAGAGTGGTCATACACCCAACTTCTCCGCCCCTTTTCTCCTTGCTGGCCTCCTCGCCAACCTCACTCATCTTTGTTTTGCACAATCATAATTATCATCCACCTATCTATCTATACAATTAATTAAAGCTTCTTAATTACCACATCCTACTCTTTAGCTTTCAGTTGTCACTTATCTATCTAAGGAACTAAATTGTGTGAGGGAAGAGATGGGTGATTACCATTTCCCATGACTCTACTAAACATTTATGTTTTATATGTGTGATTGGTTTGCTTCTAATAAATTATATCATAATTAATTGGTGCATATTACAAAAATCAATATAAAGAATGTTTCAGAGTACTTGTTAATACTTTCATAGTATTTGTCATTTTAAATTGTCAATTACTTCTTCACCTATTTTAACCTTAATAACGACTTTTATTTGAGATGATATTGTCCAATCTTTATGATCACTATTTTAGTTTTTTAGAGTAAAATTGTCAAGTTGTGTAAATTGTTATGATTTCAACATTTTCTTGATATTTCCCCACTATTCTTACAGGGTTATGTTTTTCGATAATTTGCAAGCCATAAAAGGCTAAGAAAGTATCAAAGATGTTACAAAACCGCAACAAATAGCAATCCATCAAGGAAAGAACAAAAACAATAAAACAGAACAACTCGAAACAACGAGCAAACAGTAGACAAACAAAACAAAACAGCACAGCCTAAAAGCCTCTTCATCCAGTCTTCCAAGAGAAAACACCAAGGCTCAAGGGACAATGACACCCAATCAGTCCTTGTCTTCATCCAACCTCTTCTTCTTTAGTAGTTTTATAGTCGTTTCCCGGTCTTGTAATATTTTCAGGCCACCTTTATTGCTCATGTCAACCGTCAGCCGATCCATCAAATCATCAAAAGGCGTGGATTTTCTCATCGCGAGAGAATTGCAGTTTCGAGTTGGCTTCTTAACCCATTTAGCACGACTAGGACCACTAGAGTGGATCCTACACGAAGCTCTACTAACCAACCTCCACTTTGGGTTCAACAAGAAGCTTACATTCTTTTTATGACGGCTCTTGACTTTGTAAGCCTTTTGAAAAGATTCCCCAATATCAAGAGGTGGAGACAAAATACCTCACCAACATCATTGTCAGGCATGTCACTAACAGTGTTCACGCTATCGGAAAGAGCAACCTTAGTAGCTCCATCATTACCCCCAACCTTTACACCCCTCAAAAGGGCATCCTTATAAGGAGACTTAACAAACTTGGGGACGACCGAATGAAGAGGATCAGAGATGGTAGCAGAACCATCGGAAGCATCAGGACACACACAAGCTCGAGGACCATCCTTCACACCAACCTGCTTATCTTTAGGAACCCCAATCCAATTCTCAGATCCCTTCCTAGAAAGAGGCGAAGACCCGCTCTTTTTGTTGAATTTAGCCCAAGCAACATTTAGGACAACATCCTTATACCATTCATATCAAGAATAGCACATGAACCCGCTTTTTTTTCTTTGAAGCGAACAAAACCAAACCTGTTACCATTACGCCCTACCTTACTTCATAAACAAGTTTTTCAACCAAACATTGTCAACTCCGATAGGCAAATTGTCAACAAACAAAGAGAACAAACTATTGTCCCAAGAACTAGCACCAGAGGGCCTCCCATGCTTAGCAGCACTAGGTGAGGACACCAAAACACACGGGACAGATGAAGAAGAAGCACCAGAAACAGGGATTTTAGGCTGCTCTAACAACATAACCAACTCTTTAAGCACAGAGCAAATCTCGCTAACCCTAGAAAGAGCAGCTAAGGATACCACAACCATAGCATTATCACTAAAGGAGAGGGAGGAAACAATGGAGGTTACCTCACCCTTCAATTCCACGCACCGTGACACCAAGGAGCAGTTAGCAACCGTCATGAACACACTCAGCAGAGAACTCGATTCAAAATTGTGAAAACAGAAACCTAAGGAGGGAGGCTCAAACTGACAGGAACCCACACCAACCACACAGCAGTATCACCGGCAACGCACCAGAAAGAAACCGGCGACCTCCATGCCTCCAGCAACGAAGATACAAGGAGACCACTATTGATGCCAGGAACTCCGACGCACACCGACAGCCATCGAGCCATGCAGCAGCCACCACCCTGAAACGCCACAGAGAACTTACACCATGACCCGCCCACTCCACCCGGCGATGAGGCCGGCACTGGCGGCGCACCCCGGCGCCCAGGGACGGCGACTAAGCAGTAAGCACAGCAGGTCTGGCTTGGTTCAGCAATTTGAAATTCAAAAAAGAAGTGGAGGTTCTTACAGGGATATTATTGTGGAGTAGAACAAGTACTTTGACTAACTTTTTTTATTCCATGATAGTTATCTTTACTTTATAATTTCAATGATACATTAATTATTAGTCAGCAATTTTATCCCTTATTAAGGTATTTTCCAAGTTTTCATCCCTCCATCAATATTAATTTGGCTACTCTTGATTGGGGGAACTGGCTTTGAAGTTTGCGTGAATATGCCCAGGAAGATTTTCCATAAGATGGGTTTGGGTATCTCTGCTACTATCTACTACCTTTGGCTTGAACGAAATCTTCGTGCGTTCCACAACCAGGAACGTAGTTTGGAGTGTATTGTGGGCTTTATTGTGAATGGCATTAGATATCGTCTTTCTTGATTTTTTTGGTGTAATTATGTTTTTGTCTTGGGGTGGTGTTTGGTCTTTTGTCTTGGGTTGTTAAACCCCTCTAGGTATGCCTAGAGTTGTTTTGTATTAATCTGTTTTCAGTACTGGAAAGTTCTTACAAATTTTCCAAAAAAAAAAATAATCAATATTAATTGATCCTATCATTTATGGGGTAACTTGTTAATTGTAAACTTCCTTCTTATGAAATTTTTGCATACCGTACCATAATATTACAAAGCCTACATTAATAAAGAGTACATAAATAATTTTACACGGTTACAAGGTACATAAGGAAACAATTTAGAAATAGACAACTGATAGAAAGACAGTATTCATAAGATTTAAGGTCAACTTTCTATTCCTCCACTGTCTTCAGTGATTGTAGGCCTACTTTTGGGCCGACTTAAATTTTGTAAAAAAAAATATAAAATAGGTGGTTCAATGTTTAAACTGTAATAAAATCATAAAGGAACATCAAATTTAACCATTTTCTATTGAAAGCTAACAAACTCTGTATGAAAATCAAAGTAAATAATACGTCAGTGCCTAAAACTGCTACATTTCTAGGGTTGATCAATAACAACACTAAAAAAGTTGGTGTATAGATGAAAAGAAGAGCTGGGAGAAAAAGAGTATAGTGTAATATTTACTACCGGTTGGCAACTATGGAATTCAAGGAAAGAAGCTACATTAAATGGCAAGCATGTTCCTCAACCATTTAATCTCTGCTCCTCCTCCTAAATCCCAGAAACCTCAATAAAAAACAATTGAGTCTTTTTTATATTGCACTTGTGCCCTTTTTCATGAAGTTGATCACAGGCAAAAAAAAAAAAACATAGTCCCTTGGCAAGCTTTTTAGCTCTCTCTATTGCTGTCAATGTTCTTGGTTTTATCTTATTGGAAGGGGAATAAGGAAGTTTAAGCAAAGGTTTAAACCTGGAGGATGTGGGAGTTGGTAAGAGGCCTTTTTTGTAGGGTGAATTTTGTAGATGGTTATATTTTAAGATTTTCCTGGAATGTTTAGTGCAAAGGTTTGATATTGGGAGCTAAACCCCCAACAAAGCTATCCATAAATAGTTATTTGTTAGTGTTAAGTTTTTAAGTACTAAAGGAGCTTTGAGTTACTCATCAATAATGCGTTACTGCTGCAACTTATTCATGAACTGTTCAACAACCTGACCACTCAAATCATCTCGGAACCTAACACAAATATCAATAATGAAGTCTTCCTAAATCATATGTCGTGAGCCCATTATATAGCTATTGCCTTACAAATGTAGATAGGCTAACTCTACTTTTTGGTCAGAGGGGTATCGCACAGAATGAAATACTTGGAGCATTTCTTAACCCTTTCCCCCAGGACGAACACCATCAAATATTGGGAACGCGATTTTGGTATTGAAATTAGTAAAAGGTATAGAGGTTTGTTTCATTACTCCCAATCAAAACAAAAATTTGGCTCCTGTATAGATTCATCATGCTTCTCTTCAGGATTTAAGGTTTGTTTCAATTTCCTTTACATAATAGAAATCTCCTTGACTTGTGTCATCTGTCGATGGAATGATTTCTGATGTTGATCTAGCCTTGTATTCCGAACTTGAATCTATTAACTCATCAAAAGTTGTTGAGCTAGTTGTTTAGCCATGGAGCTTTGTTTGCTCAAGCAAGTTGCACAACATTTTAGCCATGTCTAAGCTGGGTTAAGGTTAGGACCTCCATTCTCCTTGTTTGCGGAGCCAGTGCATACCTAGAATTAGTTTAGCTATGATACCAATTGGTACAGATAAGGCTGACAATGAGTTGAACCGAGCCAGAGCTTGGCAAGCTCGAGGCGAGGCTCGTGAGCTATATCCTAAGCTCGCCATGGCTTGGGAGCTTGGTGAGCTTGAAAAGTTAAGTTTGTAGCTTGGCTCACTTAGGGTCGCGAGCCCTCACCGGCATTAACAAGCTCATTCCTTGCTTATTGCTATTTATTTTGTTAACCTACAGAGTAATCAAATACAATCTAATTCTAAAAATGGAAAATAATATTAAAAAAGAGCATTTATGAAAAAGATCCATTAATGATATAAGATTGAAAATGAATAAAGTTAAAAGAACAATTGTAGCATGAAAAATGAAAATAGTTTAATATTGTTGATTCACAACACATAAAAAATAATTTGTCAAAAGTATAGGTTCCTTTTTTTTGAGAACCCAAATATATACGTTCTAATTTATGTGAATGAAGTATTTTAATTTTTGAAATTGTATCATGAAACATGACATATGTCATCCTATTTTCTGTACATATGAGCCTTACAAGTTTCGCGAGTCGAGCTTCCTTGGAATAGACTTGGCTTGCTTGTCTGACGAGCTCGAGCCCAAGCCAACTCGAGCATATTTTGAGCTGAGCTTATCGAGCTTCCCGCCGAGCAAGCTCGTGAGGGCTCACTAATCTACTTAGCTCATTATCAGCCCTAAGAATATATTCACGAGAGAGGAGCTCTAGGAAATCTGACCTTGGTGGAATATGTAGAACGAAATTTAGAGGGGGAGAGATAGAAGATTGAGAGAATTGGATAACTATTGGATAAATTTCAATTTAATGACCAAAGACAAGCCCTCTCCAATATATGAAAAATTCCCCCTCAAGGATAGGCTCGCAACCAATGAAACCGTTGTTGGGTATTTCCCTCCTACATGGAAGAAGGGGTCCAACAAATTTTTTGGGACCTAATATATTAATGTGGGCTAATATATGTATTGTAAAAAGGCCCAAGCTTTTTACCCTCTTTTGTTGGCTTCCAAAGGAAGCTTCTTGGGGGTGTGTTGAATTAATTGAGGGGGCTGCTTTGCTGGGTTGGTGCAAGCCAAAGAAACACACACGCAAACAGAGAAAGGGAGAGAAAGAAGGAGAGAGCAGAGTATTGTGCTGGCAGTCTCGTTTTTGGCACACATCGATGACCAAACTACTTCTGATTGGCTTCAAATTTTAGTATGTTGTTCCTGACATTCTCCTCTTCATATTCAACAGTGTGCTTGTCGTCTTGACCTCCCTAGCTCAAGTTATAGCCCAGCAATCAGAGACTTACGTGATTGTGTTGTTCCACCTATTTTGGTGAGTTTGTGGTGAATTGTTGTTCCAAGGTTGATCCTTGATGCTTGTAATACCTCTAGTTTAGGCTAGAGAAGACATTGGTGTACCCACTTGTATTCTTGGTTGATTAGTGGAGGTTTTTGGTACCGTTTGTTAACGGTCCCGTGGTTTTTCCCCACATTGGGGTTTTCTATGTAATTTTGGTGTCTTTGATTGTTTGGTGTTTGGTGTTTGGCTTTCTTGATATTTACTTGGTGCTCTTACTACTTTGATAGAGTAATTTGGTTATTTGTGATTTGCTCATTCTACAACACAAGAAGGGAAAGATTGAAACTTGCTTCCGCGTATAATCGAGTTTGTTAACTGTTTTGCTGGGCCCCTTCCCCATCAACAATGAGCAAAAAGAACCAAAGCCTGACACATAACTACCTCCGTGTGGTCCTTAAGTACAAATTTAACAGCAAAGAGAAAGTGGCCTTTAATTATTTATTTATTCATCAAGTACTTCAAAACATTTACTTGAAACATTACCTTGCATCACAACAGCAGGAGTAGAAGCCAAGGTGCACAGTCTTCTTACCAAGGAGATTTCACTACCGAAAGATTTCCACCGGAGCTGATTGCCTTTCACTCATCCAATGAGTGAATAACCCCTTTTTTCATTTAATATTGAGTTTGTTTTCATGTTGGATAAACTTTTATCTTTAATTGTAACTTTCTTTTTTAGTCATTGGGATTGAGTCAAGAGAGATAGTAATATCACATTCACAGCTTATCACATAAAAGAGTTATGCTTTAATACTGAGCAAGTATGAGTAGGAATTTGTCCTGAGTCTATTAGACATTTTGTATTCGTGAACTTTTTAGCTATGGAATAGAAATGAACCCTTCTTTTCTTAAAAACAATCTCAATACAATATTCGATATTCACTTTTTTGGAATGTTTAACAAACTATGTTAACATTTGAATCAATTAACATAACTTAAATTTTTTCTTTTCACTATTGCATAACCTTCTAATAAAACCACTAAAAATATCTCAACTGCCCAACTAACTATCTTTTATTGATTTTTGAGCTTTTTGTATAAATAGACTTATAGTTTGAGACGAAGGGAGTATTACATAACTTAATTACAATCAAACTTTGTACATATTTATAAGTTAATAGAAAATCGGATCTACTCTAATAAGATATTACACCCTTCAATTAAAAAAATAACGTTTAAGATTACATTCAACAATTTTTTTCTGTTTTGATAGGTAAAATGACCAATATATTAAAAAATAATAGTCAAACTTTAGTAATTATATATTTTATCATTATAATTTCATCTATAATTATACATGCAATAATTTTTGGTTATAATAGGTGGTAGTGGTAAAGAATAATAATAATTATTCTACAAAAAAATTATAACAAAAGTTGTGAAAGCTTGAGATTTAACATAGTAATTCATTATTTGTGATTAAATTGTGAATATCTCGCCAAATTATAGATGAATTGCCTTCCGTTCTCAAAATGAAATGGAGAGAGAGAGAGATGTGGATGGCAATTGGCAAAGGAAAGCCTAAAACCCAATTTGAATTTACAACCGCTAGCATTGTACGGTGTTCAGTAGTTACATATCTGTGTCTTTGACTCTGTTTTTAAAGAGCACAACATAATCAATTCTCCCGAAAGGATCTCTCAATTATCCCCGATCTATCTCTCAATTCTCAAATCCTTGTCTAAATTTAACTTTTGGTATCAACCCATTAATAGATATGGAATCTACGACAATGACGATGAGCCGCAGCAACAAAATTGAGCTCATTCAATCCGCGATTCAGCAACTCCTCGATTCCAGGAAATCTGATAACCCTTCAACTAACGATGATGATGACCGCCATCTCCTCTCCAAATTGCTTTCTCAGGTCCGCATGCATACGCTCTTAGTACTCAAATATGTTGAATGCTTCTTCTGATTTCTCCATTATTTTTACCCTCTTTTTCTTCGATTATTGATTGTTCCTTTCAATTTTGGTGGGTATAAATACTCTAATACAAAATGCATGCTTTTGGGGTGGTCTATCTGTGTACCATGCTAGTCTTGTTCCATGTTGTTTAATTTTATGCTGGGAATTCATACAAACAAGCATAAAAGAAGGGCCCGTGATAGGTCCCCCGGAACATAAATCACAATTTTGTTTGCTTTTCTGGGTCCTAGGGGGACAATTTCTTTTTCGTCGATATTATTCAGGTAAAAACTTGGGGGAAAACAAAGGAAAATCTAGCTTCAAGTAGCATAGCTAGAACGTACAAAATACAGTGAAATGCTGAACATTTTTAGGGGTCCAATCTTATATTCTTTTCAAAGAAAAAGTTACCAACTTAACACAGCTTT
This sequence comes from Portulaca oleracea, assembly GCA_029582165.1. Taxonomy (NCBI): domain Eukaryota; kingdom Viridiplantae; phylum Streptophyta; class Magnoliopsida; order Caryophyllales; family Portulacaceae; genus Portulaca; species Portulaca oleracea. The sequence goes on from CM055870.1 coordinate 19,776,848, forward strand.
CGTATTGTCCTTACGTATAATAATGTACGAATATTAGATAGGCCTATTTGTTTTAATTGTTGATTAGTTTCCACTCATGTCTTGATGATAAAAGCTTGCTTAAGCTATCTGGAAGTAATAGTAACTTGGTTGAAGGGTCTGTTCATCTTGGATAGTTAAAAATCAATTATATGCAATGTAAATTGCAATGGACTAAAATTAAATATCTTTTCTTGTTTTTCCTAAGACTAGTAGGGAGCGAATATTTTTAAAATTTTGGGTCAACCAGGCTTATTTTTCCTAAAGTGAAAAAATAATTTTTAAGAGTAACCCGATTGTATCAGAATTCTCCATACCTCATACTTAACTTTAAGAGTTGAGTGGAATGTCAAGCATGAGGTAATTTGAATGGGTTATTGGCCATGAAGGATGGCCCCAAAAACCAAATTGACCTTAAAGTGAGAATCATGAGGTTCCAAATTGATTTTTTTTTTTTTTGTTCCAATTGTTTGCCCTTATCATCTCACCACCATCTACACCAGCGTCCAGCACCAACACCGCCACCACCATATGTCCACTCACCACCACCTGTGCACCACTGGTGAAAACCACCACCACGAGCACCTCCACCTCCCTTTTGCTCTCTGTCCGCACCCCCTCCCTTCCCCTTCCACCACCCTCTCAAGTCTCACACCACCGTCGTCCACCACCGCAGTTCGACTTTGCAAACATCTAAAAAACACGACGGGAACTGAAGTTGCTCCCCCCCCCCCCCCCCCCCATTTTGCATCGAGGTAGGGGCCAAAATTCAGGCTCAAGAAGAGATAAAGGGGTGATATGGACATCGATCCCCAGTGTTAGGAGTGGTCAAAAGTGATTTCCAACGCCCGGGTGATGAAAGAGGAATAGGAGGCGAACAGAGAGAAAAAGGGAGGTGGTGACGCTCATGGCGGTGATTCTCACCGGAGTGGCAAGGTCTGGTGGTGGTAGTGCAAGTGGTGGTGGTGGGTGGAAAGGTGCAAGCAATTGAAACAAAAAAAAAAAAATTACAATTTGAAACCTCATGGTCCTTACTTCACTTTATGATCCATTTGGTTTTTGGGTCATCCTTCATAGTTGATAACCCAATTTGAATTCAACTAGCCTTGTAGCTTGCATAGTTGCCTGGAATACAAACTATGCCATGATTTAGACTCTGGGGAGGAGTGAATACCCTGAGTCCCGTTTTGTAGACGCTACATAACAAGTTGAGAATTGTCTATCATAGTATCATACTATACATTTGGTTGGATGTTCCAAATTTTGAAATACGAGGAAGATGGTTGTCCTGTTATCCTTTGGCCATCGCCTTCCAAATTCTCAAACTTCAAGTTGTAGTTTTCAATGTATAGTGTTGCATAAAGTTGCTTATAGAGAGAGTTGAACATTACTCTTCCATGAACAGTTGGAGTCACTAAAGGGAGATGTTGATAAGTCACCATGTGAACCAGAGGAGGCACCTTCAAGCAGTGTCAGTGAACCAGAAAAAAAACCCGAAAGATGAAACAGAAGCATCAACTAGAAAAACAGGGCCCGAGGCAGAAGAAGTGGTCAAAGAACTGAAGAAGTTAGGGAGGCAAAACAGGATCACACACTGGTTGCTTTCGACTCTGATGATACTTACAGTTGCTTGGCAACTCTCTGAGGTATCAATCTTACTCAAAGTCAAAGATGGGATGAGCCACCCCTTCAGATCTTTGGGAAGTGTGGTCACTGGTCTGCTCAAAGCTCCCTTCTCATATGCAATGGAGTCAGACAAACAATCAGTATCATCCCCAAAGCAAAATGGCACCCGCACCCCTCTAAACCCTGATATGGGCCTATCCGGCTTGATGACCAATGGTCAAGAATGATAGTTTGTCAATTTCCTTTTTCCTATTATCGTGTGATCTAGTGTAGAATCCAGGTTGTAATCATGTATTTCATTTCAGTCTAGGGTTGTTTTCTTTTTCGGGGGCAAAGGTTAATATAAGCTAACAGAGGTGCACAGAAAATTTTGATTCAGAAATTTCATGAGATCACAATATAATCTGCTCACTTTGCCCATAAGTTTTAAGTCCCATGACTATTAAGGTTGAGTTTGGATGTAAGCTAACGAACTTATCCAAAAAGACTAAAATTTACCCGAACTTACATATAGTAACCTAATTTACATAACCTTATGTTCCACAGAACAAAATAGACAAGCAAATTGGGGAAAGAAGCGACAGCTGCAACAAAGCTATCGACCTTTAGAGGATAATATTTCAAAGTTGATAATTGCAATAATAAAATCATTCATGAAGATATCTTGTGTTCAGGTAAAAGTCAAAGAGACTGCCCCGTACCAATGCTAGACACTTGATTTCAAAAAGAAAAATATGGAATGCATAGTCCGACACGAATTGAGTAAACATGACCAACCAAAAAAATTTCTAGTTTCCATCCAGAATTGTGCAGCAACACACGATCAAACACAAACCTTCTTCAAGCCTTCCCAGACTAGTGTTTTTAAGCATAATTCAAGCGGAAGATATCATTCTGCACGTAAAAGCTTCCTTGTGGTGTTGGCATCAAATGGAACATCTAAGAGCACAAGTATAATAAAACAGGTTAGTGAGTAAGACCAATGCAGCAAGAAGCAACCTTTAACTAAAGATAAAAGATAAAGCATTTCACCAAAAAAAAAAAATTAGGGAAAGGAGAAGATATTCAACTTCTTAGATGAAAATCGCAATTATGTGTGCTTACCCTAGGACTTTTGTTGATTGATGTTTCAGGATTTTTGAAAATGACCAAATGTGCTAGCGATCATCATGTACAACATTCAGGACCACTAAAATTGAAGCTAATAGACATGATTCCATCAACTACTGAAATTAGATGAATGCATCTTTACCGGGTCAGATTTAGATATCAGCTATTGGCTAACTCACAAGATCTAAAGCAATAGAATTACTTTAAAGTTTATGCAAAGAAATTTCATGCAAGGACAATTCCTCAAAATTACACCAATTGTCTAATGGTAAATACCAGTTGAGAAAACTTCGTGGTTTTTGACAGTTCGCTCTCGTATCGCTTCAAAGCCCCAAACCCTTGTGCTGGCACACTACTCGGCATCCCTCATGAAACAACATCAAGATTCACGAAGTGTGACAGCTGCAGCTTCCATAAGCCAAGGAATGCCTAGGTTCAAGCTGCACTGATTAGACAGAGACCCACAACCAGCTCTGTTCTTTAGAAGGGTAAATACCCCATTTGCCTAACCCAACCCAAATTTACTCATTTTAACTCAGATTTTCAACATTCAACTTTTTAACTTGGATTACTGAACTATAACATACTATACTTTGAAAGTAATGGACAATTATGTACTGTACTACTTTTTTAGACTCTTAACACATGAGTTTTAGGGTCACTCGACATAGATTCAGTCGAAATTTCAATAAACTTGCCAAATGATTTTCCTCCGGTTGACACAAAAGATCTCTGATGAGTCATTGTTACTGGAGATCGTTCTCAGTACACAAGAGTCACCCACTCCATATTACAGTGTATTAGAGCCTAAAAAAATAGTATTGTCCAATATCCCCAAAGTATTGTATAGTATAGTCCAATGATCCTTTTAACTTTTACCTAAACTTACTCCGCCTTACTTTACCAACATTACCGTATCCCTCCAAAGAATAGAAATATTTGGAACTCAGCAGATCACTCATGGAACTAGCACTAGATTGGTTGGTAGTCACGGAGGACTAATATCTCAAAAAAACTACATGGAGCACAAACAGCACCAAAAGCAGTATATTTGAATGAAACCTCTCATACAGGGCAGAAGTATATCTGCTGCAAGCTACATATGTCACAGAGGGGGGGGGGGGGAGAGAGACAGACAGACAGACAAACAATGATCAATCAACTGGTCGTTCAACCACTTGGGTAGTTCCCATTTTTTAGCAGCAAATCATTAGAAGACATAACCAGAGATTTAGTATGTCTAAAACTAATACAGTGATGACCAGCAAACTGCACATCCACATGAACCTATTTTACAATTTTACATTCTCTCCAAGCTCTCAATAAGTAAATTATTCAATTGCAGCGGCTACACTAAAGGGAAAGCAGAAAAGGTGGTACCTTCAGGACAGAGGAGCAGAGCATGAGGCTACAAACCACATTCTCAGGGTTTGAATCTCCCCTCGCCCACAACTGACCCAAAGGGAAGGACATTCCCTTCCCACAGATCTATATTCTTTTACATAATACAACCCATAAACACAAAGACTACAAAAAGATGTATGACCATTAAATTCCCAGGATTTCATTCATTACTTTCTACCAAGTTCGCTAGATCATATGAATACAAGTATATAAGTATATAACCATTTTAACCAGAGAAATTATGGCAAAAGTTAGCAAGAGACTCTTTTTTCTAGCAGTGATACTTGTTAACAGATTGAAAGCACATACTCTACCATATACTCTCACAATCTAAGGCACAAGATAGCGTGGTTTTTTTTAAAAATAAAAAAATAAAAAAAAACAAGAACAAGAACAAGATAGCTTGATGTTAAATAGTGAACTCGATCCCCTTATCACCAACCTTAACTACCGAGCACAAATTCACAATGATCAAAAAAACCCCCAGAAATAAGTACCACTTTAAATTTCAAAATTGGCCGTCTTAATGATAACAGCTCACTAACAAAGGCATCATCCCTCTAAGCACCTAGCTCAAACAACCAAGGAAGCACCAATAACACAAGAGAACGCAAAAACCCTAATCAAAAAGAGGCCTTTTGGATCATAAATCAATATTTTGTTTTGACGTGCGTTTTCCGAGTGGGCGTACTTATTCACTGCTTAATCCAAAGGAGCGTCATTGCGATTGCCATCCACAATCGAATCCCCTCAAATTAGCATCAAAAACATCAGATCCAGTATAATCACTCCAGCATAGGACATTAAAAGAGAGATATAACGAGAATGCAGCTACAAATCTACCAGCGAATAGGAGCAACAGAGAACTATGGAAACCCTAATACCGAAAAGCGAATTAAAGAAAATTTTTGAAGAAACGAGATGGATACCTGACTGAACTTGAGGGCGTGCTGTTCGCCGGCGAGTTGGAGGTTACCGGAGACAAAAACAAGCATGCCGCCGGTGCCGGAGGGCTGGCAATCGACGGTGGTGATGGCGTGTTGGCACTGCTGGAAAGGGAGGCTGTTGAGCTTGGCGGCGATGTTCTGAGCGCCCTGAATCTTCTGACCTTCGAAGGTCAACATGGAGCTATCCTGGTACAGCGTAACCAACTGTGGCCTGTTAGAGTCGAAGGTAGAGTAGTAGTGATCAACGAAAGCCTTCGCTACTGCGTCTGGATCCATCCCTCCTCTCGCTCTTCTCTCCTCTCTCTCTCTCTCAAGAATAGTGCGAGTACAAGACGATATTGGTAGCCTCAGATTAACGCCACCAATAATAATGACTGCTTTGCAACAAAGAATCGCCGATATTATATTTATACCGAAGTCTCAACTCCACAATAGAGTTGACAATTTTGTGGGTTTTCTTTCGTGGGCCATCTTTATAATTTTTAAGGGTTAACAATATTGGTACCCATCTAAAAATTAAGGATTAGATCTCAGATTCATTTAATATTGGAGCATGATTTCAAAATTCAGTCCCGAACACATTTCAAACTGTACATTAAAATAAGGGTATAGTCCCGAATCAACCAGTACTGGATCCTTAACTAGGTACTCGATTGGAAAAGTTCACATGTTAGTGTAATTTAACTAGTGGTAGTCCGGCGCAATGTTCCTGTCATATATCAACTGCATTCATTTATATACTCTATGTCATTATCACCAACCTTAAAGATCATCTTGGGAGATAAGTTATAAATAAGAATAAGAGTTCATAAAAGTAAAGGAGAGTGAGATTAGGTAAGTGTTTGTAAAGATAAGTAATTTATCCTTGTTTAGGAAGCCTTTTTGAAATTAAAAGAGTTCATAAAAATAAGTTTCTAATTTACATATTAAGTATATTATTATATTATTAAACTCTTCCTTATACTCCAAATTGAGGTATTAAAAAACGAAGGTTACGATGGTATGAAGGGGTAGACTCCACCTTACTCTACCTTACTCTCTTTCCAAGCTAAGATAGGGAAGAGCGAAGACCCTTATTACCAATCTTTAACCCCTCCATACTCTCTTCCCAAGCAAATCTTAAAGTTTAAGGTTCAAAGTCTCAAACACAACAATAAAATTACAAGTATTTTCCTTCGATTGTTTAAAGCCCAAAAAACGGGCAAGAGACCGCAACAACAAAGTCGAACCGGCACAAGGCAGACTACAGCAGCAAAAAATCAAAATCAACCAAACTACACAGCAAAAACAACAAGATATGATTAGATCTTCAACATTGCCTTCTTTTTTTTTTCCAAGAAAACATCTCTAAATTTTTTTGCAACTGATTCTTCATCATCGCTAATGACACCCAATTTACAATCAACATTTGCAGCTCTACAAGCCTCGTCGTCCAATCTATCCAAGCATAACTCCACATGAACCTCCAACCCCTCACTGTTGGAATCAAAATCACCCACATTGTTGACGCCATGGATTATAGATCGTTTTCACGACCTTTTACCAGGACCCAAACTCCTTGAAGAGGCAACCTTGCATGTAGCTTGTCTGACCAAAAGCCACTTGGACTTCCACAAAAGGCTTGATTTCTGCCTCTACTTGGTTTTGGAATGAAACACCTTGTAGCCAAGATCATCCAACTTTAACGCTACACCTAGGGGATCAATTGGATCACTAAAAGTTCGATCACTATTAGAATCAACCACCTTATCTAATGCCTCCTTCCTTCCAAAAGAAGAGTGATTCAAAATGACATCTTTATAAGACAGTTTGTTTGCAACCTTGGGACAAGCCAAAGTAACATTGATAGGATTTGATATGGTTTTACTTAAATCAGAGCCACCACTAACAACAGAGCCCATAAGGCTGTCAGCCCTAACGTTGCTAAAACCACCAACCACACCATAGTCAGTAGAAGACGAAGCACCCTCTACAGTTTGAATTTTCTAAGGAACCTACTTCCAAATCCTTGGAGACCTCCTAGAAATTGGCCTTGAAGATGGCTTTTTACCGAATTTTTCCCATGAAACACATAACACAAAACCCTTACAAACTTTGCCATTAAGCCCTTGAATAGCACTCATGTCAGCTTGCTTGTCTTCGAAGCGGACAAAACCAAATATATTACCAATTCAACCATACTTCCGAGGTATGTAAACATCAACAATAACACCAAAATTCAAGAACAAATTCCTCAACCAATAACAGTTGATGTCCAGAGGCAAATTATCACCAAAAACTGAAAAAGGATGAGCATGGTTCCTCACCCCACCCGTCTTAGACTCCAAAAAACAATGGCCAACAGAGACAAGATCACTGGTTGAAAATTAAGGAGGCACAATAGGTAGACTACAATGCCGATATGAAGCACACACAAGGCTGCTAGGCAAAACAAGCGGGGGAGAGGCATACACAGATTTCAACACACAAAGAGCTAAAGTTCTTCCTTATAAAACATATTAGTATTATAGTATGTGAGCATATGACGATAAGCATGGGCTTGGATCCTTGACAAGTAAGACTTGAGATGGTTGAATGACTAATTGAATAGTCTCCATAATCAAGATTAATAGTACTTAAATTTAGTTTTATTATTAATAATTTTAAAACAATTAATTGGATCCTGGATATCGGGTTCAGTTCTAGATCTTACATGTGAGGATTCAGTCCCGGATCCATTTACGAACGGATCCTAACTTTAAGATCCAGTCCCGGATCCAGTTAACTAGGATCTGGATCAAGATCCATTGGATTGAACTGTTTCTAGATTTGGATCCAATAAATACCTGGATTTTCTGCTCACCCCTAGTCAGATTAATATAAGATAGTGGTTTCATATAACATATTGGTTCAGAAGACCAATCTCCCTACCCATTAAAAAAAGAAAAAACAATCTTATTGTTTGATGCGTGAAATAGAACTTATAATAAGAATGGTAATTGAATTCATAATGGAAATGAAAATAGAATTGTATTTATGAATTTTCACTTTCATGTTTGGTACATGGTAATTTACAGTGAAATTAACTTTTTTTTGCCCTGGATTCAGTACAAACAACGTTAACAAAAAGACTGGCCTATTTGATAAGAAACATATTACACAACTCCCTAATTGGCAAGAGCAGCCTCAAACACCATACTCGCCATACTAACACTATTCAGAGAAGGAGCAATATTATCAATTGGAGAAATAGTAGAAGCATCCTTAGTAGAATGTTCGACTACACAATACTGTTTCTTGCATGTAAGCTTGTTGTTCTGGCCCAAATACTCCATTTTTCTCTTTGTCACAACATTCTTGTCCAATACACCCTTGCAACTTTGTTAGTCTTAACAAAGAGATTCTTCCCGTACACTTTCATCATAATGTAAATAATTCACTGCTCCTTTGAATGTTCCCTGTGCTATTTGCAGATGATTGAACCTGAAGAGAAAATCGCTTCCTCTTTAAAAGTTGTGGTAAGGACTTAAAAACAAAGACAATAGACCCTTGGTTGATAGAAGGACTTGCATCTTCATCAATACCTTTGGAAGAACACGAATCCACACTTTCCACTCTATCATCTCCATCTGGAATCTATATTATCTCCTTATTTGAGTCTTGTGCGGCATAGGCTTTTGTATTCATGTCCTTTCTTTCAGTTTCAACTACCATCTTTTGCGCCTTTTCTTTAATACTGGATACACCGAAATGTGAAATAGTTATGACACTCTGTTGAAATCTACTTAAAAAATTCACCGGTTTTTCTTCAACAATCTGTTGATATGCATCCTTCAATAATCGAAATATACACTTTGGGCCTCTTAGAACATGATTTTACCAAGTTTACCTCTCCAACGCCTACTCCATCACCATTAGAACTTATCCTATCACTAGAAGTAGAACTTGCTTCCACTGTGTAAGTAGAGTTTTGACCCAATACCCCTTTATGGTTGGATGACTGACAACTACAAGTGTCAATATCTAGGGATGGCAACGGGGCGGATCGGGGACGGGGGAGTATATCTCTGTCCCCATCCCTGTTCCAAAAACTCGTCCCCATCCCCACGGATTCCCCATCCCCAACAGGGATTTTTTTAAAGTTATCTAAAATCTAACCGAATTTTAATCGGAACCGGTTTTTAACATGTTCAAAATACAACGTATTTAACTTGCTCAAGCAATAATACATCAAAATCAAACAATAATACATCAACAAGTGCTATTTGAAAAAAAAATGCAATAATACATCAACAAGTGTTATTCGGAAAAAAAAATGGAATTATGGAGGAGCAGGGATGCGAGTTTAGGTTAGGGTTTCTTACTTAAAATTCAAAAATTACTACTTTATCCTTGCTATTAATATATATATTGAATTAGAATAAAGTTTATTTGGTAATTTTAAAATTTTCGGGGACAGGGATTTAGGGTTGGGGACGGGGAATTTTCCTCTTGGGGGGGGGGGGAGGGAAATGAGGACGAGGATGGGGAAAATTTTGTCCCCATCCCCGCCTCGTCCCCGAGCGGATTTTGAAAAATTGTCCCTGCCCCGTCCCCATCCCCAATGGGGGTTGGGATTTGTCCCCAGAGCGGGGCGGGGCCCCAGTGGGTTCGGGGATTCCCCGCCCCATTGTCATCCCTATCAATATCCATTAAGTTTAAGGCAAGATGATTTGCCGCATCGTTAGTTATGACACTACTACACGAAGACTCAGAACCCGTATCTAATAGTTCCATCACATTCTTTCCCGAAGAACTAGTCTTCAAAGGACAGACAATATGATCAACTTGATGATCATTTGTAGTATCATCTACAAGGCAACCTTGTATATGTTCTTGAGCTCAGCACCCACTGTTGTACCCTTCTCCTGCAAAATGACATATCCCATCACATTTTGAATTAACTGGGAATTTGTTGTCAAACTCAGTTGATGTGGTTTACAATTTAGTCCTCCAATACTCTTTCTTTCCAAACTTGTTATAACTTTGTCTACCATTGTTCCCTCAGTACACTCCATATCTTCCTTGCTCTTTGTTTGAGAATTTTTGAAATTGTTTGATGCACCACTGACACAACGGTTCTGTTTGCTGAGGGGATAAAAAAAATCATGCATTCCTTTGTAGATGTCCCAATATCTTTTAGTCAATCCTTAAAAGGCTCGCACTCCTCCAATTTGTTTAGTTCCTTTAAAATAAATTTATTCTTTGGCTCAAATTTCTGCATTATCTCTAAGTCCGTTCATGCATTCTCTGCTATTCCCCTCTGTAAGAATGAAAGTGCTCCAATTTGTTTAGTTCCTTTAAAATAATGAAGTTGTGTTGTATCATATTGCTCTATTCTAAGCCAACACACTGCAAGGTTTGAGTTAAGGTTGATAGCCAAATCAGACATAGATGGTGTATCTTGGCTACAAATTGGTGGGCCAACACAAGAAACTGGAGAGCTCTTTCATAATACTCTATCACTTTAGGGTAATCTTGAGCCTTGAATAGAACATTAATACAACCCTTAAGAATTCGAGCCACCCAAATTGCCTCGCGGGATGGTTCATACGATCAAGAACTGATCTTGGCAAACCATCTCGAAGTTGGGAAGTAATTAATTCCTCAAAAGCTGCCTCAAACCCAGAATCCATTAATCAAAGACAACCAATACGCCGACAAAGGTCCATCAAATATATACTAAGTCACTACTATAAAACACTATAAAAAAGTCACTTAAACAACACTCTTTGACACAACCAATCTCTCACAAGCCACACCCAACAACACCTAACAACCTCTTCACACGTGGGCTCCGTTAACACCACCAAATAACTGCCTAAAAGTAAAGGAACCCCAAAATAACACAGTAGGAAATGCAAACTCTCCTCATCTTAAGACTCATTTTGATAAGAATTCATAATATACACCTAATAGTAGTACACTTGAATTTCACAACACCAAGCTTAGACCGAGCACGCCACATGACACACTTAACAACGAAAATACTCAAATAGGATCAACCTCGGAAGTCTCCGATTATTTCCAAATCGACCACAAATACAAATTCACCACCACAAATCACAAGCCCAAAAAAAGAACAAACCTATTTCAAGGAAATACCAAATGAAATGCTCCTAAAATACAGCACAACTAAGGAAAAGTAATGAATACATACCAAAAAGTTAGATGCAACTGGCGACTGTCTAAATTAGTCATTGTCGGCGCTCGAAAAGAGGAAACTAGACTTGACAAATATGGCGGTGTGATGGTTTTGGGAATCGCCTATTATGTCATCAATTAAGAGTCTGCTGGTAATAAAGTGGGATTAACATTTTAAATAACAAATATATATTTACCAAAATATCCTTAATTAGTTACTCTTTCCGTTCTAAAATAAACATCATCCAATAATATGTGTTGATCAAAGTTTTAAAATTTAGACAGTTACTAGTAATTGCTTAATGTGTATAATGATAATGTATAAAATTGCTATGATTAGGCTTGTGAGTTGTGACAAAAGATACTATTAAAAAATTATAGTATTGTAATTTTGATAAAACGTTGTGTTAGAAATTATCAATTAAGAGACACCTTGAGCATTATGAACATCAACAAAGCGACACTTGTTATATGCAGTGGACGGGTATTGAATAATATGGTCTAATATTGATAATACCGATATTTTACATTGATTAGTGGATTCTCATTTTAATTACAACCCTTCCCCTCCCCACCATAGTAATACATCAGTGGGAATTGGTGATTTCTATTCCCATCCACAATGTCCCATTTTGTTCGATGCCTACAAAACAAATATGAAAATTCTATTATATTCTCATTGTCACTCTTCAACTCCAACATACCAAACAACCCTTAAAAGCATCTCATGTTTACAGATTGCATATGGACCTCTCTTAATTGAATCCCTATCTATGAAACGTTGGGTACCCATCTCTACAATTAGTAAATCAATTTAAGTATACTGCAACTTATTAAAATGGTCAGATTGGATAGGTCCATTTATAATCCAAAATAAGTCGTTAAATTTAATAAAATATATTACTAATATTTTCTATAAGTTTCAGCCGTTTTCTATAATATTACTAATATTTTCTATACTACGGGACACGGGACAATCCGGTGCACAAAGCGTCCCCGCAAGCAAGGGTCCGGGGAAGGGTCCCACCATTAAGGTGTAATGTACGCAGACCTTACCTTGCATTTCTACAAGAGGCTGTTTCCAGGACACGGACCTGTGACCTCACGATCACAAGGCAACAACTCAACCGTTGCGCCAAGGCTCCCCTTCAATATTCCTAATATTTTCTATAACTTGTAGAAAATAAGTCGTTTTCTTGGTCCGCCAAGGATCAACTTTGATCTTTGACTGGAAGCCTCCTCCTTCAATGCAACCTTGAAGATCAATTTGAATGTTTGCATAAGCAAGGACGGTACTAAGTACTTTGGTGGAGCTATCATCAGAGGCAACAATTTGCATTGGTTCATTAGCCTGACTCTCAAAACACTCACCCTCCCGACATAATTAAAGCTATGCTTCTCACCTTAAGGGCTGCTCTTGATTTGGCTTGGAATAGGAGGCTTAATTTCCTGAGCTGGGACATGAAACAGAGTGTCATTGCTGCACTTGAGCAAGGCTCTACTAATGCTGATGTGATTGTGGAGATTAGAGGCTTCCTTCATAGTCATAGGGACTGAACAATACACATTAATCTAGTACTTGTTGTGACCATGCTTGCTGAGTTTGGTGAACAACAAGCAGCGGTTATGGTCATTCATGACTCTCCTCCAAAAGATGTAAGCTTTGGCTTGGAACTTGATCAGCAAACTTATCACATGGAACAGAAGATGCAAATCCAAGCTGAACAATAATGAAGTTCGACCTTCCACTTAATGGATCTATGATCATTGTCCCCTCCCCTCCTTTTTGGCAATCCCGCTATCCAACTTATAAGTCTATCTATCTTTTCCCAATCAAATTCAAGTCGAACCCAAGGCTCATCTAGCGGGCTCGATTCTTTCACAGACCCATTATATTATACCCACTAATTTGTATATAGTTAGGGCAAAGACACAGAAACTAGTGAACTTCACCAAACATGAAAAACAAAAACAAAACCAAAGCCACGAAAGGATGTTTCAACCCTGCTTGTAAACCGTCCGTATAACATTATACTCATTCTCAATGTTAAACAAGCCTCATTATACATCACAATGAAACCATCACTAACCTGAAAGAAACAACTTATATACAAACCCAACAGCATAATCACAATATAATTACATAGTGATCTTTTACTCTATATTTTCCCCTCGTCCGCCGGGTGGGGGGAAGACAAGGATATGCCACAAATTTCCAGCATGTAATTCTAGTAATCATATACAGGACACCTTCTTTTTTACATTATCTCTTGTAGATAAAAATTCTAAGCATCCAAATCTATGGTATACAAACTACAAACCTGTGTCAGACTCCAGGCCGAACAAAAGTTGATGCAGATAGGAAAGATCGTTATTCATGGCAGTTCTGAACTTAACAAGGAAGATCCAAGAAGAAGACTCTACATGGGATCTGATGCCAAGAGCTTGATTTGGATATCTAAGCAAGTCAAATGTCTGACAGCTGAAGTATGTTGTGCATCTCATCCTGAATGTAAAATCAACCTGTTTCTGCAGGGTGTACGATTTTGTACAGTGAGTCCATGAAACACCACCAAATATGTGCAGTTTTGAGCAAAAGGATGATCAATCGAGCTTTGACCCACTGCTCATATCTATCATTTTTGTATAATAGCCTATGCACACATGACAAGTACCGACTCAAATTTGACATGGATTGAGCCAATCAGCCAAACAAAGACTTGTTCAATCAACAAAATGACCAGTTTTAGAGGATCTAATGGAGGATATTGGCCTCATCAGTAACAGGGTTAGGAGAAAGGCAACAGATGAGATTTAATTTCCAAGCGTCAACCTTGATGCTGAACAGTACTAACTACATTACCCGGCATCAAAAGGGGAAGCCAAGAAGAAAGGCAAAAAAGAAAACAGGAGATTTCCAATGCGTATATATTGAGATCTTTAACGGCTTAATGCAGGAGTATCCTGGGGCACACAATGGTTCCTGAGTCCTGCCCAGATGGGCACCTCGCAATTCAGAGCAAATCCTACTGCTATATTGTCCAAACTTTTAAAATATATTATATGTACACAAATAAAACGAAATCCAAATCCAAATTCAATACTCCAAAACTCCGCCACTAAACTAGGTATGGAGTGTTAGGGTCTTACCCCCAACCTAAATTTTGCAATTGAGACAGGCTGGTTCAAATTGACCCAATATTCAAAAATCATTTTTGCTCGAGGATTAGTGAGGCATTTTGCTGAAAGAGAAGAAAGGGAAAGTAATGGCAAGCTTACTTGTACACAAAACAGCAGATTGTGTGTGGGGCCAAGAGCATCCACCAGCCATGTGCACATGGCTTGAATCCATGCCACAGGGACTCCTTTGGAGGGATACAGGCTAGTTATTCTGAGAATTGCTCGTTTGGAAAAACCGGGAGACTTCCCGATAAAGTTGTTCAGGTCCAAATGGCTTTGACACATACCCATCCATGCCACACTTGACGCACTCCTCGTTAGTTGCCTGGATAACATCCGCAGTCATGGCCAAGATTGGTACATGCCAGTTTGAAATTTTATTGTAGTGCTCAGCGGAAACATCACCCTTTCGGATCTGGTCATTGATGCTTTTCTCCCCATCACGAATTCTCCTTGTAGCTTCAAATCTGTAGAAACAGATTCAATATTTGCTCACTACAGTTATACCAAAGACAGGGTCCAAAAGTCCAGGTACATTTTAATGTTCATGAATCATGAGACCCAAAACCTCATAGTAACACTAACTTTAGAACTATTATTATGATTTAGACACATGCACGCTCGTAGAATCACATTATAGCACACGACACAGCATTCGATTTTTTTTTCAAATGAGCGAGATGTTCTAGGAAGTAAGTTCAACAAATAGTTCAAGCACATTCTTGAAGGGCCAAGAATAGGTTGTCCCACTCCAAGTGAAGGGTAATTACTCACTAGAAAAGAGGGTGGATCAAAGACACTTGAATTTCCAATAACCTCATAGTCACACTACCTTTAGAACTATTATTATGCATTCAAAACACTAAATCAATAGCCAAATTCACATATGGCTTTTTTTTTTTTTTTTTTTACATTATCATGCAACAAAGATACTTACCCGTCCATTTTTGGCATTTGGATGTCCATGAAACAGGCATCAAAGTGGTGGGGTGGCTTTAGTTTCTCAATGGCTTTTCTCCCACTATCCACGTAGTCAACTTCAGCTCCATATTTCCTCAATGCCCCAGCAGCAACTTTACGGTTAGTGCTATTGTCATCGACAACGAGAATTTTCCTCCCACGAAGAAGGTGCTGCAGTGGCAAGCTGGCCAGCACCCCATTACGGCAATTTCCTTGGTTCCCAACTCCCAAGGTTCGCTGTAAGGATGCTGCCACCATGCTAGCCCTAAGAGGCTTCATTATGACAGACAGAGTATCACCAATGCACAAAGTAGAGTCACATCTGCCCAAGTTGAGACTGTTTACTAGAATGAAAATTTTCCGAGGCCTTCCACAGTTGACATTTTTTAATCTGTTGGCAAATAGAGAGGAGTCTTTCGGATCCTTGTTCCAGACCTCCTGCTCGATAAGCACCACATCAACAGGTGAATTTCTGCCACCAATAATTGCAGCACCTTGGTTCAAATCAGGGGCTACTTCGACATTGATGCCAAGGCGCTGAACATGATATTTTGACACCTTCGCTCTGGCTTGTCTAGGGTCTACAATCAATGCCCTCATGCCACGGAATTCAGCAGAAGCTAAAGTAGATTGATTGCCCATCTGCTGAGTCTTTGCCTCATTTGAGCCTGAACTCCCTCTACTAAAAACTGCAGTGAAAGTGAAGGTAGAACCAACTTTTGGCACACTGGCAAACCCAATTTCCCCGTTCATGAGGCCAACTAGACACTTGCTTATGCTCAGCCCTATGCCAGTGCTTCCATTTCTAGGACGTACTTGCATGAAGGGAGTGAAGATGCGGGACTGAGCTTCAAAGGGGATGCCAGAACCTGTATCCTCAACTGTGACCATCAGGTTCACAACATCAGATGAAGGCAATGACAGTGAACTAGTACGTCCGTCTTGACAGAGTGTTTTGAATCTAGCCCAGCTCCTCCGTCTATCTGCAACAGGGAACCCACTCAAGGAGTTCTGTGACGATAAGCCCGTTTCCACATTTATTGAGTCCCTCACCTCATCCACAAGATGAACAGTCACAAAAATATGGCCCCTCTCCGTGAACTGCCACATTGAAGAATTCAATTTATTGGACTACTTAGTACTTATCCTACAAGCTTAGATTAAACAAAATCGCCATAGATGATATACTAGCGCCTATTTTTTTGACTTAGAGAACGAGGAATTCATAAATGTTCCAAGTTTCCCAAACAAGTATTACATGACATCATAGAGAAAAGTTATATTCCTCCCTTCAAATACTATTCTTTAATCACTTTTAAACCACACAATACAACATGAGATCAACTTTTTGTGGATTTTAAAACGTTTTTTGATACCAGCAAGTATGTGTCATATCACGACAGGTGCATGGACTACAAGATAGACACAGCTGGCCCCAACCAAGAATTACAAGAGAGGCATTATTTCAAATATTCATGAGAAAAACTTTGGTAAAAACCCATCCGAGGTAGTAAAATTGGAATTAATAAACCTATAGTTTATAGATGATAGTAAAATTGGAATTAATAAACCTATAGCTTATATCTGTTATGAGACTATGTCTATGCTAATTGGCCAAGTGCTACTAAATAGAGATATATTCCAGAAACCTTATACGTACTTTAATAGAGTTTCCCATGAGATTTGTGATAATTTGACGGAACCTTCCTGGATCGCCAATCACCAACTCTGGTACTCGCTCTGAAATATAGGCTGCCAACTGGATGCCAGAATGAAGGATGAGTGACCTTATAACCTTTGGAACCCACTATAACACTGACACTACAAGGAAATTGAACATGAAGAGTTGATTACCTCTATCCCTTTTTCTTGAGACTTCACCGAAAAGAGGGATAGCACATCATCCATAATTGCCCGTAGATCAAAAGCAACAGCCTCCAGCTCAAGCTTACCCGCTTCAATCTTTGCTTGGTCGAGAACCTCATTGATAAGAGAAACTAGAGTCTTGCCACTAGCCTGGGCTGTCCTAACATAGTCTTGCTGAGTCTCATTCAGATGGGTGTCCATAAGCATATCCAACATTCCTGCAAGTTCAAATGCATCGTAGTACAAACATAAATAAGATTATGTTTGTTTCCTTTCTAAGCTCTAAGAAAATAATCACAAAGCAGGGTTAAACAATTACCCAAAACTCCATTCATAGGCGTTCGAATCTCATGAGAAACTGTAGCAAGGAACTGCACCATGTAAACCAAAGATTATATAAATGTAAACACAAGCACAAATAAGCTAGATTGAATGATAACTGGAAATGGAAGGATCACATGCCTGTGACTTGGCAATATCAGCTGCCTCAGCTCGTTTCTTGAGCACCATCATCTCTTGGTAGTCATCCTCCACTTTGGCAATCCTATTTTTAGCAGCATAGAATATCTGCCCAATGAGTAAAGCAATCACAAGTATTCCCACTGCCACTGCAATTGCTAACCATGGCCACGGAGGTCTCTGTTTGAATCTGCAAAAAAGATGATGTCAGTGTTTCTGCCGTCCCATTTCCTCCTCAAGCCACTTAATCATATCTTCCACTTCTTAGCCAAATGTATCCCCATGGGATGCATGCATAACCATGATGAGTAACTCCTAACTCGTTAATTGGCATTTTATCCAACCACCCCACCAAATTTTAACAGATGAAGCTTCAACAAAGAGATTCCCAAAAACAAACACAGAAAACAAGCCAGAAAAAGAAAGGAGAAAGGGTAATCATCGCCCATGAACCATCACAAAGTGAGGGTTATTCCCTTCAGAGGCATATATAGGGTCGCAGACTTTTTTTTTTTTCTTTCTTTCTTTTTTGAATTTTCTGATGCATCCTCACCTGCAACGCATCTCATGCTGTCTGAAAGGGTCTCCAAAGTTCAACTGGCTGACATACTCCAAGTCGTCACGAAACACATCTGACCCATACATGCTGATGGGGTTTGAGAGATTAGTTGTATCATACACATTTACAAGGATTGTCTGTTTGCTGGCAAGCTGGTGCAGCAGCTTCTCCACAAGTGATTCTATGTCGAACACCCCTCCTAGATACCTGTTTGAAATAGTTGTCACCATATGTCATTACGTTTCTGAATCAGAATTAGCTCAGGTTCTTAAATCATACAACTATCAAGCGAACACAGAGTGATCCACTGGGGTGAACCAAATATATACTGGAGCTTCACATTGCATGAATACATGTTACTAATAAGTCAGAACACGTCCACCAACACACTCACAAAAAAGTTCCAAAGAAAACTTTGACCTAAAGATGCTTTTGGTCACAATGAAAGAATGCTTGGCTCAGGCTGGCTTTCAGAAATGTTTAAAACTTTTGCAATCCTCCCATATCATAAGTCTAAATAGGCATGCTTTTAGAACAGGAGCCACAATTCTCTGCAGGTAGTATACTTTTTATATGCTACCTTGAAATGGTTAGTTTCCATACTATCCCTGCTGGATGTTAATCACCTCATCCCCGGGCATGTTATTATGTAAGCCTTCCACAAATAGCTTCTTTAGTGGGGATAAGTCGATAAGATTTGCATGGACTTAGTTGTCCCAAGGTTGCTCCACATGGATGGATCACATTAAGGTTGAGCAGTTTAACATGATCACCATTATAGAGATTTATATATTTCATTTACCCAGCAGAATCCAGGTTGAGCTGACTGCAATGTCCTAGGGAAAAATTGCCCAAGGTTGTCCATGGAAAACTCAGATAAACTACACAGAATGAGACATGGCATACCCATCACTCATTAGGATCCTCTCATTGGGAGTAGCATTAGAAGGAAGATCCGGCTTATATACAGCAAAGGTCAGAATAACTCCAAGGCGGCCCGTTTTGAGCAATGGAAAAGGTGCAGTTAAAACTCCTTTCCCAGATGCCCTTGCACGGAGTACATTTTCACGATCCTCCTGTAAATGAGTGTTGCAAATAGATAAGAACATAAATAATCAAAATGTTTGGTTGCATCTAAGCTTTGGAGCTCAACATACCAAGATCAACCATTGGGAAGACAGCTGAAGTTGAATTGGAAAAGACATTTTCCAAGAATACGAAAAATTAAAAAACAAAGAATACAGAATACAGAATACTAAGATGTTCTTACCTCCCCGGACAACACATCCACAGAAACCATATGAGCAATGGTATCTTGAGCGAAGATTACAGGGGCATATTCTTCTTGGTAGGGTGAAGGCTCCAACTTTTCATAACCATCCTTCTCAGCAGGGCTTTGTTCAAAGTTACTCATACTCTTAATAGTCCATCCTTGTCGTTTCTCAAATTGCGCCCTTTCAGAATGAAGTACCCTCACAGCATACGCCACACCGCTTGTTAGAGGCCTCTCAAAGGCAGTTCTTTCTGTGTATTTTGAAAAGGTTTTCTGTTCCAGATTTACCTTAGTTAGCTTCTAATTGGAGTCTTAAGCTCTTACTAAGACAATCGAAAAACGTTAAACAAGACTACTGAGCTCAATTCAAAGCACAATAATCAAGAGATGGACAGCACAGTTCATTCAAAATATCTATACCCATCTACCCTTTCATTAGAATAAACCCATACAATGTGAAAGCAAAAATCTTTTTTTTTTCCCTTTAGGATTTGAACAAGGTGGCATTTTCAATCAAAAATCCAAATCCAAAACCAAAACCATGAAGTAGTAAGTAGTGAATGATTTTTAAATCTTGGTTTAATCAAAACCAGTCTCTGAATTTTAATTCAGCCACAGTATAAGTCTGCTACATGAGCGCCCCCAAACCACCACTCTGTTTTGCAGGGGGTGTTTTGGGGGATCAAAATTCATTCGATTTTTAATTCTCAATCAACAGAAAGCATTACCTAAGAGATCACAGCATAGCATGATAGCTCCATGTCAGGGGGAAAAAAGTTCACTTTACCTGATCAATAGCAGTTGGATTCTTGCCATGGTGAAAGGTAGAGATCAGAATGGCCATAGCTTGGACATGATTCATGCTGATATTGAACTGATCTTGTAACATCCTGGCCCTCTCATCACACATGCTGGCAAGGTTTTCTTTTCTCTTCTCAATAGCTTGTGACCTCATGTACCAAAAACTGCAAAAACTAACAATAATCCACAGAATCACCCAAGCCACCAGAAGCTTTTTCCACCATGTCATTCTCACCCTTTTTGACCCAATATATTGGTAACAGTGGTGCTGAATCTTGCAACTATTCACAGTGATTTTCTCCCACAAATCCCACAAAACTTTCCCACCATCACCTAGCAAACTAGGCTTCCCATCCATGACCTCACCACTAATCACCCAATTCATTGGGATCACTGAGATAAGCAAGCAACATAGCATCAAAAGCACATGCCCCACTTTCAACCCAAAACCAAGCACTTGTAGGAAACTCATTCAGACCAGCATCCCAAGTGCCAAGTTTCTAACTTTTTTTCCCCCTAGTTTACACTTGGAGCAGTGCCAACAATAATTGGCTCTGACTATTGGTTAGTCCCAGCCAAAAAAAACCTGATAAATAAAGACAAGAGGGAGGACAGAAGAGAGAGAAGTGAGCACACCCAGTTGTCAAAGTTACACTGTGACTTGACCAACTCCAGGAAAAATTGCAAATTATGAAGAAGGCAGTGCAGGGAAAGAGGAAAAAAATGTGAAGAAGAAAGAAGAAAGGCAAGTGGAGGAAGGTACCCACTTCCTCTACTTAGCCCACCACTAAGAAACAAGATTCAAGAGGATGAAACGCAAGAAGATGCCATGCCAGCTTATCCCCTCCAAAGTAGCTTGAAATTTTTAAAAGGGCACATGGGAGAGAAGAAAAAGAGAGCCAACAGCATCAAGAATTCTCGATAATTACCTAAAACCAGGACTGAAACCCAGCAATCCACAGCAAAAGAGAAAACCAAGAATCAAGGAATCACTCAAATCAAAGATTCCCAATTCTCTGTACCAACCAAACAGACAGAATTTGAGTTTATCCCGTCACCAACCCCAGATCAAGACCCAAAATTAAACCCAGCTTAGTACAGACAATAAGGATTCTAAACTAAGCTTTTGATCAAATCCCAACCGAGCCCAGAAAAGGAATCTGGCAACGTAATCTAAAACCTTATCTGTCCTTGAAACTTCTATATTTAGCCAATCAGACAATTCGTCGAACATGTGGTGGGCGTACAGATGTCTCGCAGTGTAAGGAGAGCTTTGCGAAATCTGCCAATTAGATAACAAAGAATTTGATTCATTGTGGAGCTAAGGAAACAACATTAAGCAAAACCCAGAAGAACAAATAAATACTCCATACTATACTGCTACAGAGTATAATTGTAGTCGTACAAGATTAGAGGAGTATGGCGGAAATGTCTGCTAACTACAAGCCATTATCTCTATCCATTACGTCCAAACAAAAACATATTTAAAATGGAGAGAGAGGGAGACACATATATAAATAATTGTCTTTTCTCATATCATATACAATTTCTAATAAAATAACTACTGCCTCCGTCTCAAAATGTGTGTCCATTACCTAAATTTGACTGTTGATAATTACCCACAAATTATAATGAGTTACAATATAAATTACCATTATTATAATTTATAAATAATTAACAGTTAAAATTTAATCAACGGGAAAATATTTTGGGACGAAAGTAGTATTGATTAACCTAATATATTCTAATAATATGGTAAGCAAACATACACAAAAAAAAGTTAGTATTCCTATTAGCTAAGCGGCTAAACCAGTAAACCCCACCTTAACGTAATCCCTTACCCCATCTTCATTCTATTTTCCTTTTTCTTTTCCAAAAACTTTACTTTTTCCTCGTCTTTCCTTCCCATCTTTTATTTATTTTAAAGAAAAGACGAGAAAAACTCTCAACATTCTTTTGGCCATGTTCTTTTCTAAATTAAGTAAGGTTTTATTTACTTTATTTAGTACATCTATTTTTACTAACACTGCATAAAATACTTTACATAATCTATATATAAATTCATATATTTCTTTTTGAGGGGATACAAATCCATATATTTAATATGTGATTAATTTGACTTATCTTAATCACAGTATTTTATTTAAGAATTCATATATTTAACAACTGATATGATTTAGCTAACAATAATTATGCAAAATTACTTATCTTTTCTACTTTGTCTTACTCACCTTCCTTACATTCATCACTACGTACCTCACAAAAGAACAAGACTTTTATCTCAAAAGGGTGAAAAATTAACAACCCTTTTTATTATTAATAAGAAAATTGAGTTGAAGTTTATGTGTAAGTTGTCATTGATTTTTTTAATATTGCAACTCAGACTTAATTAAGCTAGTAAGATTCCTATTTTTGTTACAACTATTTATTGAGATTATTTCTAGAGTATAAGAAAATTATATAGCATGAGAAATCATGTGAAATAAGTATAAGAGTCATATATAAGATAAACTTGAGATAAAATGATCAACATGGGTGAATACAATACAAGACCAACACGACCCTTGCTGGTCTCCAGAGAGCTAGATTAAGCTCCCTGAGCTCAACACAGACCGTGTCAAGACACCACGGACCGTGGTGATCACACCACATACCGTGTTGAGGTTCAGGAGTTGTTTTAATGCTCCAAACGACTATATGATCTTCTCCATTAAGTCATAATCTTGATTTTATATCAGATTTAAGTATCCAACAACTATATCCTCATTATAACACATGGTCAAGAGACTTAATCAAGGTCAAGATACTCATTAAGGACCTTAATTAAGTTCTTTGACCAAGGGTATAAAGAGGGAAGAAGCTAGTCTCCTATAAATAAGAGACATTTTCTAGCCATTTGAGCACACCATCCTATAGTCACAACCTCTTATTCTTGTTTAAACAACAGTTATACTAGAGTGTTTCAAGTGAGAAACAATATTCTTGGGTGTGTTAAGTGCTAAGTTTTATTCCTTTGAATATTTACGATATGGTAAATAGTTCTTAAGGAAAGTGAGTTCGTCCACGACTCTTAACGATATCCTAAGTGAGTTTACCATTGGAATCTATATCATATTCCTTTTCCTTCAACAATCTTAAGAACTATGTAGGATGGCCTGACTTCGTGATATGTCTAGCAACTTTCAAAAGCTAGAACGATTTGAAGGAGTGGACTTTCGACATTGGCAAAGCAAGATACATTTCTTACTTACTACTCTCAATGTGTCTATGTGCTTAACATTGAGATTTCTCCCAAGGCGGTTCAAGTACCTTTAACCGAGAAAGCACAAACATCTTTAAGCGAGAAGTCTCCCACGGAATCAACCGACAAGACATCCAAGAATGGTGATAAGAACAAGGGACAAGGTGAAGACAAGACACCTATGGAGGCTACTTGGCAAAGGCTCAAGATGGAGAATGACGACTACATATGTAGAGGATACATTCTCAATGGGACGAGCAATACTCTCTTCGATGTCTATCAACATGTGGAGACGACCAAGAAGCTTTGGGAGATGCTTGAAGCTAAATACATGTCGGATTATGCAACAACTAAGAGTTTTCTTGTTAGTCAATTCATGACATTTAAGATGGATGATAATAGGAAAATTCTAGATCAATTTCATGAGATTCAATGTATTTTGAGTAACTTCAAACAACACAAAACATGGATGAATCTATAATCGTATCTTCTATCATTGAAAGTTACCCTCTTCTTGGAATGAGACTAAAAGGACACTCATGCACCGGAAAGAGGCTATGTCTCTTGAAGGATTGGCTAACCATCTTCAGATTGAAGAAGTGTTACGCCTACAAGTTAGTACCAAAGAGCAATCTAAGGTCCATATGGTACATGAGATCAGAGTAAGGGAAACAAGAATAAGAATAAGAGTCACACAAAACCAACCAAGGGAATTCAAAAGCCTAAGCAAGTTTGTTGGGAACATGGCAAGCCGGGGCACACAAAGAGAGAGTGTTACTAATGAAAAAGAAGCATGGTCTTTTGAACAAAGATACATCAAAAGGCAAGAGCAAGGAGAAGGAACCCAATTCCTTCGTGATTAAGGATCAAATCAATGTGGTCTCCATTGGTAGTATTGATTGGTACATAGACTCGGGAGCGTCAAGGCATGTTTGCATTGACAAGAGTTTATTCAAGACTCTCAAACCGACGGATGATGGTATGAAACTCCACATGGGCAACAACCATCCGGTTAAAGTTGAAGGCATTGGGCAAGTAGAACTCACTTTCACTTTCGGGAAATCTTTGCTTTTGAATGATGTGTATTTAGCTCTAGAAGTTTGTAAAAATCTTGTATCCAGTTATCTTCTTAGTAAGTGTGGTTTTATACAGGTTTATGATGGGGATAACTATGTACTTTCTAAGGGAGAGACTTTTGTTGGGAAGGGATATGTTTACAGTGAAATGTTTAAGTTGAATGCTAAAAGTAATAAAGACGACATGATTTCTGTGTATATGCATGTGTCAAGTTTAAAAAGTTCTTTTCTATGGCATGCTAGATTAGGGCATGTGAACTTAAAAAAATTGAAGGAAATGTCCAATATTGATTTAATTCCTAAATTGAATGATGACATAGAAAAGTGTAAGACATGCATGCTTAAGAAGATCACTAAAAGTTCATTCTCAAGTATAAAAAGAACTTCTAAATTGCTTGATTTAATTCATAGTGGTTTAGGTGATTTTCATAGTACAACTTCTATAGGTGGTAAGAAGTATTATGTGACTTTCGTTGATAATTATTTTAGATTTTGTCAAGTTTATCTTTTGAGTTTTAAAGATGAAACACTTGAAAATTTTAAAGTTTACAAAACTAGAGGTGGATTATAATGTGAGACCTTTATTAAAGTTTTAAGATCCGATAGCGCAGGGGAATTTTATGATCCAAAGTTTTTTCAAGAAACGGGGATTGTACATGAGACAACCGCCCAGTATACACCACAGCAAAATGGGGTTGCAAAAAGGGAAAATAGAACTTTAAAAGAAATGGTGAATTCTATGTTGTCTAACTCCGGCTTAAGTAATGGGTTTTGGGGTGAAACCATTTTAACGACCTGTTATATTTTAAATAGAGTTCCAATAAAAGCAAATTCTAGTACCCCATATAAGTTATGGAACAAAAGGAAACCAAATCTAAAGAATTTTAGGAGTTGGAGTTGTAGGGCCATTGTAAGGGTACCGAAACCTAGGAAAATGAAATTAAGTGAAAGAGAATTGAGTGCATCTTTATAGGCTATGTTCAAGATAGCAAAGTTTATAAGTTTTTGGTAATTTATCCAAATGAGTAGATATCGTTGAATACCATTATGGAATCGATAGATGTATAAGACTAGGTTCTTCAATTCCTAGACCTAAAGATATAATTCAAGATGTTGTTCCTCAAATTGAGCCTTGTGATGTAAATCACGAGGATACATCCATACAAGATGATCTATTGAATCATGATGTCATTCATGATAAAGAAGATGAAAGTATTGAATTAAGAAGGAGTAAAAGAGCAAGGAAACCAAAGGATTTTGGGTCAGACTTCTAAGTATATTTAGTAGAAGGTTCAAGGGACTCGGTTAAAAGAGAGACCCTATATATGTACAACATAGACAAAGATCCAAAGACTTTTAAAGAAGCTATGCAATCTCATGATGCTTCTTTATGGAAGGAAGCTGTATAAGATGAGATTGATTCTACAAGAGAAAACAATGCTTGGATCTTGGTTGATTTTTCTTTGGGCAGTAAACCAATTACCTCTAAATGGATCTTTAAAAGGAAAAAGAGAGTAGATGGTACCGTTGAGAGGTATAAAGCCCGGTTGGTTGTAAGGGGTCTTACTCAAAAGTACGGTATCGACTACTTTGATACATATGCACCGGTAGCTAGGATAGCTTCAATACGTGTATGGTTGGCTTTAGCTACTATCCATAAGCTAGTAATCCATCAAATGGATGTCAAGATGATATTCTCAAATGGTGAACTAGAAGAGGAAGTGTATATGGAACAACATGAAGGGTTTGTTGTTGAAGGTCAAGAAAAGAAAGTTTGTAAACTTATAAGGTCCTTATATGGACTTAAGCAAACACCTAAGCAATGACATAAAAAGTTTAATGAAGTAGTGTTTTCAAGTGGGTATAAGATCAATGAGTCGGATAAGTGCATATACTATAAGTTTGAGAATGACAAAGGGGTGATCATTTGGCTATACGTTGATCTTTGGAGTGACATGGAACAAGTTAATATGATCAAAGAATTTCTATCCTCCAAGTTCTTTATCAAGGACATGGGTGAAGCAGATGTAATTCTTGGTATTAAGATAATTAGAAATATTGATGGAATAAGTTTATCTCAAGAGCATTACATTGAGAAAATTTTAGACAAGTTCACAGGTAAGAATATAGCTCCGATAAGTACACCTTATGATTCAAGTAAGAAACTAGAGAAGAACATGAGTTCTCCAATTCATCAACTTGAATATGCTAAGGTAATAGGAAGTCTCATGTATGTTATTGACAAGTACAAGGTCAGACATTGCTTATGCAATTGGTAAGTTAAACAGATATACAATTAATCTGGTAAAATGCGTTGGTATGCTGGTCGGAGAATACTAAAATATCTAGTTGGTACTAAAAGTTACCAACTCACTTATAAAGGAGAGCCTTAGGTATTAAAAGGTTACTCAGATGCAAGTTGGATATAAGCAAGATTATTTTTCAACTACTGGGTGGATGTTCCTATCAGAAGGTGGAGTGATTTCTTGGGGTCTAAGAAACAAGCTAGTATAACTGACTCCACTATGGCTTAGGAACTGATAGCATTATATGATGCATGTATAGAAGCAGAATGGTTAAGGAACCTATTATAGGAAATACCTCTTTGGTATAAACCATATCACAATTCATTGTGATAGCAAGTCTACTCTTGATGTTGTGTATAGTCATGTCTACAATGGAAAGTCAAGGCACATTGGTTTAAGACATGCCTATATTCATCAATTAATAAGGGATGAAGTAGTAACTTCATGGTTTATCAAATCAAAAGAAAATTTAGTTGATCCTTTAACCAAAGGATTACCTAAAGAGTTTATATTAAGTGTTTCAAAGGGGATGGGTTTAAGTATAACTCAAGTTTCTACCAATTACAACAAAGACTCAACTTTACAAATTGGAACAACACCAATTTCTAAAGTTCAAATGAGTACGGAGTTGTTAAATTAGTAGGACGCATCAATCTTTAAAATCTCACGGTTAAGTGATGCTTAGAATCTGTAATGGCAAGAGGTTGAATAGTGATACTCTTAATTAGGGGTGTGCATTATTCTGTTTTGAACTAAATAAATCAAAACCGAACCGAATTAACCGGTCCAAACCAAACCGATATTTATTTAGTTCGGTTTTCAGTTTGGACTTTATGCCTTATTCGGTTTTCGATTTATTCGATTCCGGTGAAAAACATAAAAAGTGTGCATTTTTCGGTTCAAAACCGAACACCGAACCGATTTATTCGGTTCGGTTTTTGGTTTGGACTTTGCCCCTTGTTCAGTTTTCGATTGGCCCGATTTGGTTCAGTTTTAAACCGATGAATAACCCTACTCTTAATGGACTTTGTGGAAACCTAATTATAGGGGTTGTATATTACAAAGTCTACCTTTGTAAGTGTTATGTGTTGCCACATAAAGGAACTTGGAGCTAGAGTTCCGAAACACTTACGAAAAGATAAGGACACAAGACCGGATAACAGTGTTAAGTAAAGTCGTATGTGTGTTATGAGCGTGGCAATCAGTATGAACACAAAGTTCAAATACTTGTCTACTTTGTGATTTAGATCCAATTCTTGCTTATATACACTAATTGAAAAGTTCAAAGAGCAATCTACTTTTCACCAGGTTATTTAGGCATATGCTTTGTGTGTTTCTCGGGTGATTACAAGTATTTCTCAAATGGCGGGGGTGTTAGCTCCTTAAGTTACAATCCAAGTTTATTTCAAGGGCTTTTTCATACTCTTGAAATGGCGGGGGATTGTTGGGATTATTTCAAGAATTTAAGAAGATTATATAGCATGAGAAGTCATGTGAGACAAGTATAAGAATCTTATATAAGATAAACATAAGAAATATGATCAACACGGGTGAATACAAGCCCAGCACGACCCATACTGGTCTCTAGAGAGCTAGATTGAGCTCCTTGGGCCCAACACGAACCGTGTTAAGGCATCACAGACCGTGGTGCTCCAACACGGATTGTGGTGATCTCATCACTAACCGTGTTAAGGCTGATCATGATCTGTTTTAATGCTCCAACGGCTATATAATCTTCTCCATTAAGTCATAATCTCGATTTTATATTAGATTTAAGTAGACTTAGTCAAGGTCAATATATTCATTAATGAGCTTAATTAAGTCATTTGACCAAGGGTATGAAGAGGGGGAGAAGTCTCCTATAAATAAGATACATTCTCTAGCCATTTGAGCACACCATCCTATAATCACAAACTCTCATTCTTGTCTAGACTGCAACTGATAAGTGTTATTTATGACTATGTTTTTTAGGGGAATTTGATAGTGAATTAGAGATAGCTTTGATTGTAAATCTTGATTTATATCCCAATTTCCCTATTACACTTGGTGTTGTTGTTTTTTATGTAAATTTTTAGGATTGGAGGCCAAAACACCAACAATTCCTCTACATTTAGCAAGAACGGAGACACCACAGGCCTCCAGTAGTCAAGGCCAGAGCGTGGTACGAGTTTTAGAGTAAACGGAACAGATACAGTGGCCAACAATTCCTCCACATTTGGCAGGCTCGGTCGGGTCGCGCCATTCTATTTCCATGAATGAAAAAGATAGGCAGCGACAGTTTTTTTTCATTCATCTATCATTCATTCTTCATTTAGAGGCCATCAGGAGAGAAAGAAACCCTAATATCCCCATCTACTCCTCAATTCTCCATCAATATTCAAGATAAAATCATCTCAAGAGAAGCAAAGATCAAGATTCGAGAAGAAATCATCAACGCTCGCGAAGAAGGCTTCACCCCGTGATCGAAAGACTCGACGTTTGTATTCTTTGTAGTTTGTCTTTCTTGTCGATTTCCTTCTTTGTTTTGAGATTCGATTATGATGTTCGCAACTTGTTTTATGTTTTCTTTGACAATGAGTGAGTAGTTTTCTTGAATTTTAGGGTTTTGCAACCTAAAACAATGTAGTTTGATTGAACGCTGCTAGTTTGTACATGAATTCTTGCTAGAATCAAAAGGAGGTTGTGTTTTCCATGTTTATGTGTGTTCTTTGAGCGCTCGAATACTCATGATTTGAGACTAACCTGAGAAGTACTGAAAGGTGAATTAGGATAATCTGACTACCAACCTTTCTACCTAGTTTTGTGAAATTTGAGAAAAGAATAGCAAATTAGGGAACCTTTTTGATACCTTCAACTTTGATTAACTTGAAAAACATATGAAAGTTGTAATTTAGGGTAATTGAGGTAATTCTATTAGCATCGAAAGAGCAGTAGAGTTCTTATGGTTATCGTTCTTGATTCATTCTTGAATGTATGATTGTGCAAGTTATGTTTTAATAATCAAACTCATTGTTAGGAAAACAATTCCCTAGAAATATTTCTCCCTTGATTGAATCTTTGATTAATTTCCCTGCTTTATTAGTCCTAATTAGTTGTTAGACCTTTCCAAAACCTAAAACCTGGTTGGCTTAGCAATCACATAGAGAACTAGTTTACTGCGCTGCTAATTGAGTCCCTGTGGGATCGACCTTGACGTGCTACTCCATACACTGTGCGCTTGCGGCCCTGTCAGCAACTATACTTGATTGTTTCAAGTGAGAAACAATATTCTTGAGTGTGTTAAGTGTTAAGTTTTATCCCTTTGAACATTTACGGTATAGTAGATAGTTCTTAAGGAAAGTGAGTTTGTCGGCGACTCTTAGCGATATCCTAAGTGAGTTTACCATTGGAATCTATACCATACTCCCTTAGCTCTAACAGTTCTCCACTAAGTTGTGGTCTGCTAATCCCTATTCTTCTTTCCCCTTCCCTTTCAGGTTGTTGAAGAAAAATTTGAAGTTATTGACATATGTGAAGTGCTTACTTGAGTGGGATTGATTTTGATAGATATCATGTAATTTGAATGTATATAAGTCATCTTTATATATCTATGGAGTATGCATATGAGTTAAGAGGCAGTGTGTGTATGTATATGTGTAGAGTTATGTTTTAATATGCAATGTTGCATAGGTTTGTGAATGCATTTAGATTGGACTTCGAGCGTGTTGCTTGTGATATACTCTACGATGTGGTTGTTGAGTTAATTTCCATTGGTTTTGAATTTATTTACAAAGATGTAAAGTTTTAAGCCTGGTAAACGCCCATGATACAAATGAAGCTCTATCGGAATTTTCCTGAACAATATTTTAAAATGGATGTTTAGTTGCCTCTTTTACCTCTCAAAACCTTAATAAAATTAAGATTGACTGACCCTAATAGCCCCTCATAGGAGTTGGGTTATTATTTAAAGTTTGTAAGAAACCTTTTAAGTTCGTAGAAAGGCACACTACGTTGCTTCACAATAGCTTAGGAGACTTCAACAATCATGTGAGTAGGGATGGTAAAAGGTACAATATTACTTTATTACTACTCTTGTTATACTAGTTTGATATTCTTGCAAATTTGGCTAACTTTAGGCGCATTTTTTCTACTCAATTATCTATAAATGTGTATCCAAACTTTTAGTCAACAGAACCAAGGTGGTTCTTCCCCATATTTTGAATGTAAGTCATGCGACTTTTGTATATATGGAGAGAGCTCATTCTTAACATCTTGATGCCCCAAGGGCTAACCCGAGACTTCAACAAAAAGGCCACAACCTTGAGTTGCTTCCTAAAAAATTAACCTTCGCAAAGCATTTGACACGGTATATTGGAAGTTCACCAGGGAGATTCTAGCGGGTTATAAATCTCCCCCTCTGACAATTCTTCAAGTGGATTATCACATGTATTACCTCCACTTCTTTCAACATGTAAATCAATGGGACTAACCATGGCTATTTCTTCAGGGGGAGAGGATGCGTTAGGGGGTTGGATCCTATCTCCCCACTTATGTTCGTTATAACCATGAAATATGTCTCCAAGTTCTTGGCTCATGTTACCTTGTATAATAGTTTTAAATTCTACCCTAAATGCAAACAAATGAAGCTCACCTACTTGGTTTTTGTTGATGATCTTTTAGTCTTCTCTACAACAAACATGACATTGATGCAACACATCATGAGAACCTCCAACCACTTCATTGAGACTTCAGTTATGGCAAAAAATGCAACAAAATTCATAGTTCTGATTGCGAGGGTGACTCAAGGTGTGAAGAGAGACATCTATGAGCTCATATGCTTTTAAGAGGGGTCCTTCCCAATATCTTACTTAGGCAGTTTCTGACAACAAATTGAGCAAAAGTAAGTGTGTTAAATTTATTGACAAGCTTGCTTTGAGAATTCACCAATGGAGAACCAATAACTTCTCCTATGCGAGTAGGGTTACCGTGACCAATTCAGTCCTCATGGGTTTATATACATTATATGCCTTTATTTTCATCGTTCCCTCAAAAACTCTTCTGGTTAGCTAGCTCCACCGACTCTTGTGATCCTCATATGGCATGGGAAACCGTTTTCCTCCTTAAATCCCAAGGTGGACTCGATATAAAGAACATGAACAAATGGAATATATCTTGGTGGATAAGCAAGTCAAGGCGATTTCTCAATACAAACTATGTTTGTGGGTGAAATGGATCCACGAGCATTGCATCAAAGGTCATGATTGGTGTCAAATCTCACCCAAGGGTGGCACTTGTTGATACGTTAAGAACATTTGCAAAGTCAAGGACGACCTTAAGGTTCTTATTGTCAACAAAAGCACTTACAAGGTCAGTGAAGTTTATAAGGCTTCTTGTGGCGTTTGAGATCAATGTCATTGGGACACAATTAGTCTAGAATCAACTTAATACCCTGAGACACTTCTTCATAGCTTGGATGACTCTCCATGGAAGACTTCTTGTCCACTTCAGAATGGCAACACATAACATTCAATGTGAGTTGACATGTCCCTTCTGTAATCAAGCCTCAAAAACAATTGATCACATCCTTTTTTACTTTAACTTCACCACTAGCCTGAAAGTGGCCACCACTCACTGTTGCATCTCCTAACCTATACTGACAATCTACATAATTGGCACAAGAAGGTCTTAAATTGGAACACAACCATCAAGTTGCCTTTGTCGCGGTAGTGAGTATCATCCACAACGTTTGGAGATCTAGGAACCTTAGAGTTTTTGACAAAATTCTTTTGGACACGAATCAAGCCTCTGATACCGTTAGTAGATCCTTGAGAAATAGAACTTGCGTATAATAGTTATCACTCAATGTAGCTCTAAATATGCTAAATGTATTGATACCTTTTGTAAAGGGTTTTTGGATACTAATATACTGAATTTTTAGGGTGTTGGACAATAATACACTGAACTTTAACCTTAGACAATAATATACTGTACTTTAAGGGATGTTGAACAATAATGCACCTAGAACGATTCCGACAATGGCTGACTTGGTGACAATCCTATTTACCAGGTTGAGGAGATGAATTGACCCAAAAATATTTAAATTTATGACATGTCAACTAATCCACACATAAGCAAAAGGAATCAACTATGAAAAGAATAAAAAAACATAAAGTCACATTTGCTTAAACATGTTTTCACTGAGAGATTGTTGTTGTAATTGTATAAAATCACCTTTGCTTATGTAGATTAGATGAAATGTCATAAATGTAGATATTATTTAGCCAATTTATCTTCTCGACCCGCCCCGTAAGATCACCACCAAGTCAGCCATTGTAACGTGGTTTTGTAACCCCGGTTTTTATATTGTTCTCCTCGAGGAGCTAGGGGCCTTGGCTAAGAAACTCGGTCTAAGGTCGGATTAAGATCGCTAAGGTAGGGTAATGGGTTGAAAGAAGATCACAAAGCGAGAAAATAAACTAAGGTCAGTTAAGGTGAAACAATGGGTTTCGGGGGCTTTTCGGGATGCAAACATGAAACAAGGAGATAGGTTTTGCGACAAGAGAGCAAGAATGAAGAAAATCAAGTGGCAATTCCGTTAGAAAATACCAACCGGGCTTCCTCTTTCGAGGATAGTCCGGATTTAACTTCCCTAAAGTCCACCACGGACCCGGAGGGTTAATGAAACGGTGTTCCCTAGTTAGTCTCTACTCACTCTCGTGAGTAAAGTGCTAACTATCCCAATTCCAACCTTCCAATTCAAGTGTTGGATGTGTTCGGGGACTTTCGGACCCAAATACATCCCACTTGAGGGATGGAATGGAGTGGGAAAGGTGATTTCCCAACTAATTACTCACTACAATTGCTAACCCATGCCTAATTACCATTCACACCCTTAATTACCCCCTAACCCATTAGGGTTTTAGCCACTACCCATCACAACTATGCTAACAACATCAACAAAACCAACCCTAGGCATGATTTCTATCATACAACAACAATCGAAAGACAATCAAAGCAATTAAAGAGCAAAGAAAGTAATTAACAAGAAATTAAAGTAATTAACAAAGTAGAATTGATTTAAGGGAAGAAGAAACTTATCAAATGCTGTAGAAGAACAAGGAAGAACAATGGAAAGGATAATCCCAAGCAATTTCTCAATTGTTGAATCCTCCAATCTTGAAAACAATCCAAAATACACCAAACCCTAGATTAATCTCTCTCTAAAACTCCTAATTATAAGGCTGGAAATAATGTCTAACACTCTTTAAGATTCCCCCTCAAGAAATCGTCAAAAGGAGTATATATACAAGTGGAGTTAGTTGGGCAAAACGCGCCGTTTAAAGCCCGACACATGCGTAGGAAACAGGGGAGGTCGCGGGTGCCACCTGAAGGGTGGCGGGCGCTACCTTGCGGAAACTCCCAGGAAATTATGAGCTTCGATCGACCGCAGGCGCGGTCTCCCTATACCGCAGGTGCGGTCTTCCTCGGCCTAGCGGAGGTAGCGGGTGCCACGCCAAGGGTGGCGGGGGCTACCCTGCGAAAACTCTCAGGCGATTATGAGCTTCGATCGACCGCAGGCGTAGTCTCCCTATACCGCAGGTGCGGTCTTCCTCGGCCCAGCGGAGGTAGCGGGTGTCAAGCCAAGGGTCGCGGGGGCTACCCTACTCTTTTCTTCTCTTTGTTCCTTCCTTCTTTCCAAGGCATGTAACGCCCACTACAAGGATCGTAGTGGCTGTTACCTCGCTGATTTGCACCAAATAAAGGGAAAGTGGTCCGGGGTTAACTCCGCCTCGGCTCTCGGTTCGGTTCGGCTCGGGAAATCACCAAAAACGCTAAAAAAACCCGTTTTACCTCGTTTTTGTGTAAAACGCCAAAACCTACAAAATAACCCAAAATGTACTAAAGTGCATGAAAATAAACACGAAATGAGTCAAAAGCCTAAGTATTAAGGCGTTATTTAGACACAAAATTGGGTCTAAACACCCCCCCACACTTAAACTTTTGCTCGTCCTGAGCAAAACAAGACAAAAACAAATAAGAAAAACTAAACACCAACTCCTCTGTTCTGGGAGGAAACTAGTGCATTTAGCATATGCACCAAGCCCTTTGAACCCCCCGGCAGTCCGGGTGGATGAGATGGACTCGTGAGGGTTTGTAGCAACTATACCCACAAAATCCAAAGAAAAAGGAGAGAGGGACAGTGATAAACAAAACCAAAGAAAGTAAAGGAAAACGAAAACAGCTTTGCTTCAAAGAATCATGCAATCTCAATTAGGAAAACGATGTTAATTCTCCAAAAGGAACCATTATGAGCATCTCACAAACACCTAACTCAAACGAATGTCAATCTTAGAGGTTTTCGATCCCCTACACCTCATGCCAAGCAAAACCCCATGTGTGTAAGTGCTAGTGGGTTCTAACTGATTCCAGTTGACTCCAAAGACTCACACCCGAGCTCAAAAAAACACGAACAAAAACAACAAAGAGTTTCCCTCCCTCGCAGTTGATCGCCCTTGGCTTGGTGAGGGCCGCAGGTGATGCAAGGAAAGGCCCCACACTTTATTAACACTTAACTTTCTTTTTAGGTTGGGTTTTCCAACATTTTCAATTTATTTTAAATATAGTCGGGTTAGTTTCGCGGGAATTGCACGATCTATAATGCGGGGTTTACCCTCCCAGCACAGGCTTTTCCATTCACCTCTTCGTCGCAATGCGATATAGAAGGAGGCTTAAGGGGTATCAGCGTCGTACCGCTAATACCGGTCCCGTGTAGGTGGACTAACTTTATGTTGGTTAATGTCGTTCAGTCGACACCCCCAATTAATTCATTTATTTAACTTTGCTTTCTTTTTCTTTCTTTCTTTCTTTTTTTTCTTTCGCTCTTGCTTTTGCTTTTCTCTTTTTTTCTTTACTTTTTAGAAAACAAGCTCGGAAATGAATCCCTAGAGTCTCCCAGTTTTAACCAGAACGTGAAAAGAATCAGGGATCTCGCTAGAAACTCAATGAAGGGAATCTAAATAGGTGAGTCATGACAATCACCCAAGATAGAGTCGAAAATGCTCAGACCTCTTTCGATTCCAACGTAATTTATCCCTTTGGAGCTGTTTAAAGAAGATTAAGAACGGCTTCCCAATGTTGACGACAAAATCCAAGAAACAAAGCAAAACAAAAACAAAACGAAAACCGAAAAACTTTTAAGGTTTTTCACTCCCTTTTTTTTTATCCTTTTTCACACAAAAAATTTTCAAATTTTAGCCTAAAAAGAACAAAAAGTCAATAAAATGCTAGGTGACCTACCCTTGAACAAATATAACTCACCCCCCCCCCACACACACACACTTAAAACGCCACAATGTCCTCATTGTGGGAAAGGTGTCACAAGAAAGGGTAGAGAACTTACAAAAAGCAAACAAACAAAAACAATTAGCAAGCAAGTGGTGGCGACCCGAGCCTACACGACTCCAACAACTAGATAAACCCAACAAGCAAATACTAGGGGTTCGCCACTAAAAGAAAAATCAAGCATGCAAAAGGATCATAGGGTATTCAACTCAAAAAGAGAAGAGCGGAGAGATATTACCTCGAGTTCTTCAAAACAAATGATTACTCAATCCGCGATCCGTGATAGCCAAGCAAAGGGTTAGGATTTTCAAGTAAAAACAACCAAAGCTCGTAAGATCCGCATGCAAGATTAAAAACATGAAAAAGAAACTAACTAAGACAAAAATTAAAATTAACTCAAAAGAAATAAATAAATAAAAATATGGGTTGCCTCCCATAAAGCGCTTGTTTAAGGTCCCGAGCTTGACCTAATTACTTACTTGATTCTCGATAGGCGTGGTGTGCATGAGAGAAGCATGGTAAGCTTTTTTCACCAACTCTTCTTCCTTCTCCTCCCTCGCATCCCAATAGAACTCATGAATAAACCGGAATGATCCTCCGGTGGTCTAGCCAACTCCGAAGGAATCAAAGGTAATGGCCTCCTTGCTTTACTCCACCAAAATTACTTCCTCCTTTTCCATCGCTTCCTCTTCTTGCGCAAGAATTGAGCATGCCTCCTTGAAGACTTGATAGGCCGGATAGAAAGAGAAGATAACCCCGACTTGATATTCGGTGATGTGTCAGGTCTCGGGCCTTGGAAAGGCATCTTTTTCAATTTCATATTTTCCATATATGTTTCACCCAAGGCAATCTCCCTCCTCAAAGGTACAGTGTTGAGGAAGTACCAATGGAAGGTGAAACTATCTCCATGAAGCTCAAAATGAATAGCTTTAGGGTGACTTTCTCCACCCCAATCATCTGGTTCCACAATAAGTAAGCACGGCTCCTCTTGATGATTATCCATAATCCCAACCACTGCATTGACCTTGAAGCGTGACTCATTGTGAGGGTTCCTTCTCGAAGGATCAAGATCAAAATAAATATGTTCTCTCCCCACATTTAGAGACAACGGCCTCTTTGCACGTCTATAATTGCTCCCGTAGTGGCCAAGAAGGGTCGCCCAAGAATGATAGGGCTTCTCTAGTCCTCATCCATCTCCAAAATAACGAAGTCACAAGGGATAAGGAAACTTCTCACTTGAACCGGAATGTCTTCTTATATTCCCAAGGGCTTCCTAACACTTCGGTTCGCAAGTTGCAAGCTAATAGCTGTAGGGGTTAAGTTATCAAGGTTCAACTTCTTACAAATTGAGTGTGGCATGAAACTCACACTTGCCCCCAAATCACATAATGCATTATCAATCCTCATATCACCAATTAAGCACGATATAGAGAAACTACCCGGATCGGCAAGTTTCTCGGGAGTTTTGCTCCCACATAATGGCATTGCAACTGATTGCGAGATGAACGGTGGACGACTCCTTAATTCTCCGTTTGTTTGTCAAGAGGTCATTAAGATGTTTCTTGAAAGAAGGGACCTCCGCCATGGCATCAAGAAAAAGAATATTGACTTGGAGCTTCTTCAATATATCAATAAATCGCGAAAACTTCGCCTCGTTTTTATGTTCAATCAATCTCCCAGGAAAAGGTACTGGTGGTCTATATGAAATGGGTTTCTCCAATGGGTACTCATGATTGTCTCCCCTCAAGACTTCTTTCCTTTTCTCTCGTTTTTTCTCAATCTCTAATCTCTCTTCCAACTTCTCCTTTTTCTCATTCTCGGCCTCATTAACCACAACATCATCCTCCTTCTCCTCAATTATGGTTCGTGTTAGAACCCCTCAAGGACGTTGGCACTGAATAAGTTTTGAATGAAAGCCAAAATTCGAATAGCTAGAAAAGATATGATGCGCAAGGAAAGAAATCTCAAAGCAGGCAGAAGGACATTCACCTAGGGCATCATAAGGACGTTTACTCACAGCATCACAAGGACGTTCACCCCAGACGAGAAGCTTCGTCGTGAAAGATAAAAGGAGCAAAATATAAGGGAAGTTTAAGGAGTATATTCTAGAAAGATTTGGATTTTATTCTTTTCCTAACTAGATTAATTAACTGTTACCTTTCTTATTTCAGGAAACAACTAATCAACAGCTTGGAAGAGAGATTTGATTGAAGATTTCCAGAATCAATGCCAATATGGAAGTTGCCATCTAAGGAAGTTATCAAGGATGGAAGGAAGGAAAGTATCCGATTTGGACAACTCTTCAACGACTCCTTGCGACCAAAAAGCAACATAAATAGAAGACTTCGAAGATGAAAGAGATCAACGATTCCATGGAAGAAATCGCGTATTCAAAACAAGAAGAGTGTTCTCTGTTTTGATTGAGTTTTCTTTTGAGTGAGAAAATCGAGTTTGAGTGAGATTGTGTTTGAGTGCAATCAATTCCTTAAAGAAATTAGGATTTGGTTGATACTCTTGTAATCGATTCCTAGAAGGACTTAGGATCGATCAGTGATTACACCAAAGTTGAGTTTGGTGGGAGTTTTCCAGAAAATAAGAAGCGTCCATGGAAAGGCGCTAGGTTCTGCTGTAAACCCTAAGGTCCTTCACCTTGGGTTATTCTGTGTTCCAGTTCAGTAAGATAAAGGAGGTTATTCAGTTTACTTTTGTTATTCCTCGCTTTAAAGCTTAAACTGCCTTATCATTTATTGAATCTTAACCTAGAAGGATTAAGATCCTAACGTCCTTTACCAAGTTGCTATTTTGTGCAGAAAATTTCATAACCCTATTCACCCCCCTCTAGGGTTATTTCAGTTCGCTCAACTTCTAAGTCCTCCTCTTCATTGCTACTCACCACAACTCCCTCATTCTCTCCCGAAGGTCTTTCCTCTTCCACATTCTCCTCCACTACCGTAGGTTCTTCAATTTTTCTTCCACTCCTTAGTAATAGCTTAAACTTTCTCCCCTTGGATAGGTTGTGGTTGAATGGGTTGAGAAAAGTATATTTGTTGAGCAACTTGGGTCATTTTGGTTTCAAGGTCTCTAAGACGAGCCTCCTCACTTTCTTGATTAGCCACAATTTGTTGCAGCAACTTTTCAATCATAGAATCATGGGATGGTTGAGAAAATTGGGGTAATGAGATGGGTTGATACGAGAACTCTTCTTGAAAATGTGCATGATGGTCATATAGTTGAGAAACAGGGTTAAACACTGGGTTGACAAGCATGGTATAACTAGGATCATAATCTTCATAAGAATGGGAATAAAGTTGGTTGGAATAGATATCATTCACATGCTCCACTTGACGATACACCGTACATTGATGCTCAATATGTGGACCAAAACACAATTTACAAGAATGCAAATTAGGAACGGGGGTGGATGCAAAAGCTTGCATACCTCGGGCTAGGTTCAACTGGTTGGAAACTTCATCATTCACCATCTTCTTTTGCAAATCAAGGACCGTGGCCATTAGAAGCCTAATAGTAGGGTTGTGCTCCAAAGAATGATCCCCATTTCTTGAATTTTGGCCTCCTCCCCAACTAGGAACATTCTGAGATAGCTCATGAAGAAAAGTATTGGCTTCCTCCGCAGTCTTCTTTAAGAACATCCCTCCGGATGCACGATCAATGGACTCTTTGTACGAATCACAAAGCCCATAATAAAAGTGTTGAAGTAGCATCCAATCCGGTAAATTGTGATGTGGACATTGGCATTGAAGGCTTTTGAATCTCCCCCAAGCCTCAAAAAAATCTTCTCCAGGTTTTTGCTTGAATGACATAATAACTTGCCGGAGTCTATAAGTTTCGTCCGCTGGGAAAAATCTATGCAGGAAATCTCTTCTAAGTACTTCCCATGAAGAATAAGTTCCGGGAGGACACGTTTGAAGCCATGTCTTTGCTTTCCCCGTAAGAGTTAGAGGAAAGAACTTCAATTTCATGAATTCGGAAGATAAATCGGGAACTTGCACGAAACTAATCCGATCTTCAAATTTCTCGATATGTGCAATAGGACTCTCAGATTTGTCCCCATAAAACTAATTGCTCGAGAAGACTTCAAGTAAGTATGGTTTGAACTCAAATACGACATCGGGTGGTAATGGTAGTAAAGTGACCGGGTTGCCTCCCGTACCCAATGATGGAAGGGCATATGATAGAAGGGTATGGGGTGAACCAGCTTGGCCCTCCGTCATTAGAACTCGAAACCTCCTACAAGAAATGATGAAGCATCAAATTCATCGGGATTTGGAATAAACTAGTTTCTAGCATGAAAGCAATCTTAAACAACTCAAGACCAAGAAAC
Source organism: Portulaca oleracea (assembly GCA_029582165.1). NCBI lineage: Eukaryota > Viridiplantae > Streptophyta > Magnoliopsida > Caryophyllales > Portulacaceae > Portulaca > Portulaca oleracea. The sequence continues at coordinate 19,817,499 of CM055870.1, forward strand.
TAAGCTAGGGGCGCTTGCTCCCCGGCAACGGCGCCATTTTGTGTAACGTGGTTTTGTAACCCAGGTTTTTATATCGTTCTTCTCGAGGAGCTAGGGGCCTTAGCTAAGAAACTCGGTCTAAGGTCGGATTAAGATCGCTAAGGTAGGGTAATGGGTTGAAAGAGGATCACAAAGCGAGAAAATAAACTAAGGTCAGTCAACGTGAAACAATGGGTTTCGGGGGCTTTTTGGGATGCAAACGGGAACAAGGAGATAGGTTCTGCGACAAGAGAGCAAGAAGGAAGAAAATCAAGTGGCAATTCCGTTAGAAAATACCAACCGGGCTTCCTCTTTCGAGGATAGTCCGGATTTAACTTCCCTAAAGTCCACCACGGACCCGGAGGGTTAATGAAACGGTGTTCCCTAGTTAGTCTCTACTCACTCTCGTGAGTAAAGTGCTAACTATCCCAATTCCAACCTTCCAATTCAAGTGTTGGATGTGTTCGGGGACTTTCGGACCCAAATACATCCCACTTGAGGGATGGAATGGAGTGGGAAAGGTGATTTCCCAACTAATTACTCACTACAATTGCTAACCCATGCCTAATTACCATTCACACCCTTAATTACCCCCTAACCCATTAGGGTTTTAGCCACTACCCATCACAACTATGCTAACAACATCAACAAAACCAACCCTAGGCATGATTTCTATCATACAACAACAATCGAAAGACAATCAAAGCAATTAAAGAGCAAAGAAAGTAATTAACAAGAAATTAAAGTAATTAACAAAGTAGAATTGATTTAAGGGAAGAAGAAACTTATCAAATGCTGTAGAAGAACAAGGAAGAACAATGGAAAGGATAATCCCAAGCAATTTCTCAATTGTTGAATCCTCCAATCTTGAAAACAATCCAAAATACACCAAACCCTAGATTAATCTCTCTCTAAAACTCCTAATTATAAGGCTGGAAATAATGTCTAACACTCTTTAAGATTCCCCCTCAAGAAATCGTCAAAAGGAGTATATATACAAGTGGAGTTAGTTGGGCAAAACGCGCAGTTTAAAGCCCGACACATGCGTAGGAAACAGGGGAGGTCGCGGGTGCCACCTGAAGGGTGGCGGGCGCTACCTTGCGGAAACTCCCAGGAAATTATGAGCTTCGATCGACCGCAGGCGCGGTCTCCCTATACCGCAGGTGCGGTCTTCCTCGGCCTAGCGGAGGTAGCGGGTGCCACGCCAAGGGTGGCGGGGGCTACCCTGCGAAAACTCTCAGGCGATTATGAGCTTCGATCGATCGCAGGCGCGGTCTCCCTATACCGCAGGTGCGGTCTTCCTCGGCCGAGCGGAGGTAGCGGGTGCCAAGCCAAGGGTCGCGGGGGCTACCCTACTCTTTTCTTCCCTTTGTTGCTTCCTTCTTTCCAAGGCATGTAACGCCCACTACAAGGATCGTAGTGGGTGTTACCTCGCTGATTTGCACCAAATGAAGGGAAAGTGGTCCCGGGTTAACTCTGCCTCGGCTCTCGGTCCGGCTCGGCTCGAGAAATCACGAAAAAGGCTAAAAAAAGCCCGTTTTACCTCGTTTTTGTGTAAAACACCAAAACCTACAAAATAACCCAAAACGTACTAAAATGCATGAAAATAAACACGAAACGAGTCAAAAGCCTATGTATTAAGGCGTTATTTAGACACAAAATTGGGTCTAAACAACCATCATTGAAATCGTTTCGGGTGCATTATTGTTCAACACCCCTCAAAGTTCAGTGCATTATTGTCCAAAGTCAAAGTTCAGTGTATTATTGTCCAATACCCTGAAAGTCCAGTATATTAGCATCCAAAAATCCTTTTGTAAATGTATTATAGTAATTTTCTCCCTGTGTGGGCTTTCCTTTTGATTGAAGCTTCTAACCTTTGTCCAATATATGTGTAAGAGAGAGTGTGTGTGTGTACGTGTTTTTTTTTTTTTTGGGGGGGGGGGGGGGAGCATTATAATTATTAGGCACCCTCTACAGGGCATAGTTTTTAAAATCTGGATCCGGATCTATGATCCTACAATTTTATGATCCAAAATCCTCGATGTCATTCTACCATTTACATTTCGATCCGCGATCCTACGTGGGTTAATTTCGATCCTAACTACCCCATGTATTCGAGTTAAGATCTTGATTCTAACAACCTTGCTACAAGGAGAGAGGGTGTACAACCACCGAACTAAATCTATTGTAGGGCCTGTTTGGCAAACAGCTGGTAGTTGGTAACTATTAGCTGACAGGTGATAACTGTTCGCTGGTGGTTGTTTGGGTTAGCCGTTTAACTTTAGTTGTTTGGATTAGTTAATTGCAGGAAAGTTTGATAAAGTAGCTGTTTGTGAAAACTACCTTAAAAAGCTTTTTTAAATAACTTTTCGAAAACTAGCTTATTGGGTCTAATAAACTAATATGAAAGGCTGTTTACCAAACACTTCAGGTAGCATTTTTTTTCTATTTTGGTAAAAAAAAAAAAAACTAATCGTGTCTCCAATCAGCTGCTTATCAACGAAACTCGTATTCCTAGCCTAGAAAATAGACCTACAAGGAGCTTCCAAGAACACTATAGTATCCACCAAAATAAATTGCGTTCACTATAATTCAAACTCTAATGAGAAAGATAAACCTCCGACTTTCATGCTGTTAGAGAACTGTCCTCTTAATGCCGGATAATCATATACATACTATGAACAAATGTACAATTTTTAAACCATAAGAGTAGCCACAGTAAGGCCTCAAATCTACTCCCACCATATCAATATGTGATGTGAGCATCCACATGGCTGATTTGTTATTGTGTGAGACCAAATTTGGAAAAGACAAGCTCAAATCTAGAGCTAAATGTGAGGCAGCCAATTTACATTGTGGGGTCCTCACTAATAAAAAGGATCAATATATTAAACTTGTGGGTCTTAGTGTTAGAATTTATTCTCACTGTTTGCGCGATGCAACCTTTGGGGTTTAGAGGTGTTAACTCTTTTTCTTAAAAAAAAAATAAATTGATGATTGTTAAGTTTAGTAAAATTTTTTCCAATTTGAATATTCATATTTTTCTGATAAAAAGAATGGACTTGGTCATGGATTTTTCGCCTAAGTTTTGACATTGACCAAATTGATTGAATACTCGGATACAGTATTTCTTATTTTTCTATTGTTTGAATCCGATTTTGATTCGGATTTAGTTCCGTCCAAATTATCAAACTCGAAAAACCGGGTCCGGACATCAATCTCTCATCCTAGTTTCGACATTGATCGACCTGAATTTGACCCGAACCCGAATTTTTGCCAATGCTAGTGATTGCTATGTTCTTTTTTGAAAAATTATTTTTAAATTAGGATAAATTGAATTTAACTATCAAATTATAATTCATCAAATTTAATTAATTTCAATTATAAACATATTTTATGAGATTTATTTATCATCTCAAAGTTGTATTATTTTAAATTGTTTAGGAAAATAATATACTTAATAAAGATTACTAAATTTAATTATCAAATTTATCATAAAAAAAATTAGTGATTTGTAATTTAAGGAAATCTATTAATTAATTTATAATAAAACAAAAAAAATATAATTCTTTTATGATATGCAAATTTGACCCACTCACTGGTCCCTATATCAGGAATAACCACAGTGCAGTAAATTTTACGGGCTGGGGAGAGTAGGTTCCAAATTGTCTAGTATAGTTGGATGATGAGGTAATTAGTTGCCACTTGACGTTTACAAGATTCATTTTTATTTAATAATTTTTCGCACACTATTTAATCAAAACATATAATTTTATACTTTTTTAATACTCCCTCCGTCCCAAATAATTTGTCCCAATTTGACTAATAAGGTCAAACTTTATAATGTTTGATCGTTAATTTATCAAATTATACGTTGAGTTATCGTGTAAAACTATTATTATTAGATTTGTGACGAAAAATACTTTCATTTAAACAAAATATTACAAATCTTGCTAAGATAAAATGTGAAATATTAATAGTCAAAGTATAACATCGAAGACCGTGAAAAAGTAAAGTGGACAATTTATTTGGGACGGAGGGAGTAGTATTGTTTTATTAGGAATCTAGTGATGTAAATGTTATACGCAAAATTATTGTATTACATTAAAAGAATTAATGATCAAAGTTTTTGACATAAATTTCAAGGTGATAGATAAAAATTCGGGACGGGATATATATTAAAAATTATAGATTTTTTATTACTATTATTACTTGATTTTTTATTATGAACTTTTTTCTGATGTGAATGTATTAGGAATAAAATGATAGGGTCAGGCTTAAATACAATAATAGAGAAGTCCTAAAAGCCGGGTCACTATGACTGGGGCTGGGCCCCGGTGTTGTTGGCTGAAACATATTCTATAGTCGACAATACCCTTCATTTGGAGGTTTCATTCCTCAAAATGCCCCTGAAGTTGTAGGAATTACGTTGTGGAGCTGTCATTGAGTGGTTGGGGCCAGGGGGTGAGTGAGATTAAGGGCCCCATCATTATTTGATGAACTCTCAAGGCGATATCAGTATTATTAATGTGCTTTCCATCGTGGGTGGGTGGGAAATCCGGAATCATATTGTTATCAAGGCCTACATTTTACATAAAACAAAAGTAAATATATTGAAATATCTTTGATTTCTAAGGTTTTATAATCAAGACATAAATTTGACTAATTTTTTTTATTTTTTTATCAATGATGTTAGAGTGGAAAATAATCCTCAATATTTGGTTTTAAACTTTTGATTGAATTAAAGTCGTATTCTCTCCCCGGGAGAGAAACCGTAGCCCTCTATTTTGCGACTACTAGGGAGTGCGCCGCTGGTCCGCTGGTGCCGGCCTGGCCGCAAGGAGGCTGGCGTTGTGTTCATGCTGTCGGGTTCTGTGGTGGTTTTGGTCTTGGACTTTTGCGGCTGCTCTCATCTTTTGACGGTTGACGCTCGTTTTCCTTGGTCCCTTGCGACTGTTCTGGTGGTCGCCGGCGGTCTTGGGCGGCTCTGTTGTTGTCATTGGTGGATTGTGGCGTGCTTTCGAGGTTTGGTGCGATTGTTCCGGTAGTCGCGTTTCGATCTTGGGAGGGTTGCCGTGTTCCGTGGGTGGCTGGAGGTGTCTGTTTCGGTTTGTGCGGTTGTTGTCTTTGCGGTCTCAGTGGTTGGTCGTGGTATTCAGTGGGTTTCATGGCTGTCTTAAACTCCTTCATTGTGTCCAGGCGTAACGAGTTAAAGGGTGAGGTAAACTCTATTAATTTTCCTCCCTTTCCTTTAGTGCTAATGGCCTGGATGTTGTCTCTTTGGCTGCCCTTTCTAGGGCGAGCGTTATTTGTTCTGTACTAAATGATTTGGTTTTGTTGTTGGGGGATGCTAAAAACTGTGTTTTTGTTCCTTCTTCTGCTTCTACCCCGCTGGATTTGGTGTCTTCGCCTCTTATTGTTAAGCCTGCGAGGCCCAGTGGTTTTAGTGTTGGGGGTGATAGCCTTTTTTCTTTTTTTGTTGAGAATATGTCGGTTGGGGTTAATAATGCTTGGTTGAGAAAATTGTTTATGAAGTTTGGTACTGTTGTTGACGCTTATGTTCCCCGTAAGCTGGGGCGAAATGGCAAGAGGTATGATTTTGTTCGTTTCAAGGATCAGTTGGCCAGTTCAAATGCTATTCTTGAGTTGAATGGGTGGATGTGGAGCGGGTATGCCTTGCGAGTGGATCAGGAAAAATTCTGCAAGAAGCTAGGGTTCATTCCTTGCTCTAAGAGGCGCTCGAAAAATTAGATTTGGGTTCCTAAGGTTAAGCAGGTTGGTGTGATGGCTGGTGATGGTGATGGTGATGGTGATTGTGTGAATTCTCATGCGTCTGATGGATCAGTTACCGTCTCTGATCCTCTTCCTTCGGCTGGTCCTAAGGTCTTGAAGTCACCTTATAAAGATGCCCTCTTGAGGGTCCCTATTGTAGGTGGTAAGGCTGGGGCTAATACGACGTCTTCTTTCGGTAGTGAGCGCACTGTTAGTGACCCTTCGAGCAATGCTGTGGATGGGGTGGTTTTTTCACCTCTTTGTATCGAGGACTCCTTGCATAAGGTTTTCAAAGTCAAGGGCCGACAAAGAAGAAATGTGGAATTGTGGAACCCAAAATGGAGGTTAGTTAGTAGAGCTTCGTGTAAGATCCGCTTTAGTGGTCCTAACCGTGGTAAAGGTTCGAAGAGGCTTTCTCAAAAATGTAGTTCTAACAGTGAAGGTGCGGTTAGTAAGTATGAAGATCTTCGAATACAGTGGTTTTTTTTCTTGGAAAGATTGGATGAGGAGGCGCGAAGGGCGGCCAAGCTCGTGTGTTCGTTGAAGTTGTCTTCTGATAATCATGAAAATGTGACTAAGGCCTTCAGAGACGATATGCTGGAATGAAAGAAAAATCTTGTTAGATAACTGGTTTTTTTTTTCCTTGTTTTCCTTGTGATGCGCTTTTGCTATTCTTTTGGCTGCTGAACTCTTTGGCTTTCTGCTGTTTGCGGTCATGTAACGCGGGTCCTTCAAGAGGTGTTCCACGGGCTCGACCACCCCCTCTAAATATTCATAGACTTCTTCCCGGAGGCGTTGATCCTGCTGCGGGAGATGTTTGAGTATTTTTTTCTTGGGAAGGACATTTTTGATGCCTTAACCTTTTTATGGCTAACAAATTATCAATTTTTTTTTGATTGATTTAGTACATGTAAATGATTGTATAGAGTCTATCTTAATATGTAATTTCATAATCAAATTTCACATGCTTTTGGTTGAATAAGTTTTCAATTTAAAATTTTAGTCATTTAATTCTATAAAATTATTTATTAATATGCTTTTAACCTTTTTTCATTGGCCTGCATGCATGATTGATATAACTTTTTTACAATTTTATATAGTGTTACAAGTATATGATCTATTGAGCTCATGGTATCAATTACATTTATATAGTCCATTGGTTACCATTGTTTGATTGTGATTTATATACGAATAATGAAAGACTTGCTTAATTAGCTTACTTTTACCTATGATGGTATGAAGTCGATGGAGGTTAGGACATACTTACATCGAACTTGGAGTAATAACTACTCTCTCTATTTCTTTTTATGTGATTTTTAGAGGTGGTGTGAGAAAATCACTATTAAAAAACATTATGAAATAGTTTATGAAAAGAAAAGTTAAATATTCTTCATTGAAATCAACATTTGAGGATCATTAAATTAATACTAAAGATAAAACAAAAAAATAGTAATTAATGTATCTTAAAATTGAAACTCAAAAATTACACATAATATGAAACAAGAAACACTAATGTAAAAGTCTGATAACATTGAAATGTGATGCTAACCATAACTTAAAATAATCACGAAGTTTAAAAGAAAAGACCTACATTGATTGAAGTTCATGAATCTAATTATATTATAGATTTATAGGCAAACACAGTCCAATCCGTGCTCCATTTGAACTTTGCAATAGTCAATAGAGCAACACGGCACCCCGTCACAAACAACCAGTTATACAATTCCATAGGAATATAGTTTTGCTATCAATGGCGTGCTCTCCTCTTTTGTACATTTATTTATATTTATTTTTCTTTACCATAAAAAGGAATAATTAATTTGGCACACTCCAAAACCTTAACAATTATTAACACCTCTATTTCCACTTGAATGACATGTCGATGTGCTGTCTCGCCAATCAACGTGTATGGTAAAACCCCACCAATAATTAATGCACATGTAAAACAAAGAAGGGTGAAAGAAAAGAAGTACTCGTACGTAGACTAATGTGGTAGCTGCCACTATTGAAAGAGATGGTAACTATGTTGGGTTTTTAGTTAACTTATTGCGGTTCGTCGTCCCCCTTTTGCTATTGTAGTATTCTTTGGTTCATTTTACCATTCACTCACTCACTTTCTCCTCTCATTCTCTCTCATTTTCTTATAATTCATCAAATTGGTTACAACTTTTTAAATTCAACCTAAAAACTTAATGCAAGGTGAAAGATCTTCGGACGACGAAGATGTTAGTTTGTAAATTTTAAAATTTGAAAATTTGATGCCAAAAATCAAAAAAAATGCCAGCCGAAACCCCAGCCACACACCATTTACGACGGAGCAGTGGCCAACGTCGCACGCCACTCGCGGCCCAGCCACGACCAGCATTCGGCCCAGCAGCGTGCCATTTTCCGGCTTGCATTTTTCAATTTTTTGCACCAAAATTTCAAATCTTAAAATGTACAAACTAACACCTTCATCGTTCGATGATCTACCGCCTTGTATTGAGTTTTTAGGTTGAATTTTAAAAATCGTAACCAATTTGGGGAATTATGAGAATGAGAGAATGAGATAGAGGAGATAGTGAGTGACAAGGGAAGCGACAATAGTAAAAAGGGAGGAGCGAGGAGGCGACGAATATCAATGCCTTTAGTTAAATTAGTCTTACTTAAACGGATATAAAACAAAAGAGATATTTAGTTAACAATGAAAAATTAGATTATTTTAAATGAAGCTATGGGACAATAGATAACCTTTTATAAATAGATTTAATTAATATTGAAATAGATATAGTATAAATACTATAATGGATTCATTTAAATAACTGATAATCTATTAATATATAAAAGTAATATATCTGAATTATGAAATTGTGAGTGAAAAATAAATTTAGGTGTCCACAACCAATGAGATTAAAGATAAATAAAATATATTAACTGTTTTTCCCTCGCTTTCTCACCTAAATAAAATACAATATAATTTTGATATAAAAAAATCTATCTATTATTATTAATATATAAGAGTCATATATTCAAATTTTGAAATAGTGGCACGGGAGGAATGATAGTGATTTTTGGATTTATTAATATATATATAATTGTAAATACAATATTCACTTAGAGATATTGAATACAATATAGGGTCATCCTGGCTTGTACAAAATTATATAAAATCAACAAAAAAATGCCCAATAAACTAAGTACGACAATAGAAATAACTTCAAATATGTAAAGTTTAATCTGGGGTAAAATTGTACTATTTTTAAATAGGCGGGAAGAGGGGTTGATCATTTTTATTTTTCTAAAATTCTATTGGTTAAGACCACATACAAACACTCAGGATTGAGTATTTCAAAATTCAAAAAGAAACTCAAAATTAAAAGAGAAATGGGGCAAAAATTAAAAGGATCTTTCCCAGAATCATCTTAGTTGTGTTATAATCCTGAAAATCTTCATTTTCCTCTTAGACTCTTTATACAATTCGTCCAAACTACATGCCTAACCCAATCAATATGCATGCTATCAGGCGCAAATCTGTAGCAGAAATTAACCGCAATTAACATCACCTACAAACAAAAGACACATAAACATATATGTCTCTCTCACAAATCAAGAGATTTTAAAAAATCCCACACCTCCACAGAATATGCAGCAACAAATCAAAAGTCAGTTTTCCAAATATAATAAAAAAAAATAAATAAATAGAAACAACCCAGAACAATTTGGGTTTGGGGGTATTATTCAGTTAACAATCTTCAAAACCCAAAATATGAAAAAACCCCAAAAAAATTCTTAACTGCCAGAGAGGGATTGGGGATAGATAGTCTGTTACCAACTTACGGGAAATACAAAATTTTAGAAACTCCCACAACTACAGTACTGCGACCGGTGCTACAGAGATGTCTTCACTGCGTGCTCTCTTTCGCCGTGGAATCTATTAATATATAAAAGTAATGTATTTCAATTTTGAAATACTCAGACGAGAGTGAATATAGGAATGTGGGCCAGTGGAAATGCAGTAAAAAAAAACTTTTATTTAATACCAGTCGTAAACCCATGTAATGAACGAGATATCTAACAATCAATATGATCAACATGGGTGAGTCTGAGACCAACACGAGTCGTGTTGGTCTCCAGAGAGCAAAGGAAACATTCATGAGCTCAACACGGGTCGTGTTGCACCCAACACGAACCGTATTGGATCCCAGAATTGTTTTAAATGCTGACGGCTATATGATTTTGTGTAATTAGTGTTTGATATTATTATTAAGCACGATTATAAAGATATTCCAAAAGCTATATGAGTTGACTTGGTCAAGGTCATATTAAGGATATGATTCTCCATTAAGTCTCTTGATTATCCTTTGACTAAAGGGTATCCTAAGAGGATGGAAGTCTCCTATAAATAGGAGACATTCCAAGCTAGTTGAGACACACCATTCTAAGCTAATCACATCCTCATTTTTGTCTAGACTGAGCTATACTTGACTGATTCAAGTGAGAACCAATTTCTTAAGTGTTACAAGAGCTAAGTTTTATCCTTTGAACATTTACGGTATAGTAAATAGTTCTTAAGGAAAGTGAGTACTAGGCCACGACTCTTAGCATTATTCAAGCGAGTTTCCATTGATTTATATACCGTTTAATCCCTTTCCTCCAACAATCTTAAGAACTATTTACTAATGGCCTCGCTTCGTGATATGTCTAGCAATTTCCAAAAGCTAGAGCGCTTTGAAGGAGTGGATTTCCGGCGGTGGCAAAGCAAGTTTCACTTCTTGCTTACAACTCTCAATGTGGCCTATGTGCTTAACATTGAGATTTCTCCCAAGGTGAATCAAGATCCTTCGACCGAGAAGATGACGACTGAGGAGTCTCCCAAAGAGGATGCAACCGGCAAGATTTCCATGAATGATGGAGACAAAGGCAAGGAAGGTGCGGAGGCTACTCGGCAAAGGCTAAAAATGGAGAATGACGACTATATTTGTAGAGGATGCATTCTCAATGGGATGAGCGACACTCTCTTCGATGTCTATCAACATGTGGAGACGGCAAAGAAGCTTTGGGAGATGCTTGAAGCTAAGTACATGTCGGAAGATATGTCAAGTAAGAATTTTTTTGTTAGTTAATTCATGAAGTTTAAGAGGGATGATAATAGGAAAATTCTAGATCAATTCCATGAGATTCAACGTATTTTAAGTAACTCCAAGCAACACAATTTGAACATGGATGAATCTATAATTGTATCCTCTATGATTGAGAAGTTACCTTCTTCTTGGAATGAGACTAAAAGGACACTCATGCACCGGAAAGAGGCTATGTCTCTTGAAGGTTTGGCTAACCATCTTCGGATTGAAGAGGATTACGCCTACAAGATGGTTCCAAAGAGCAATCTAAGGTCCATGTGGTGCCAGAGAATAAGGGAAACAAGAATAAGAACAAGAGCCACAACCAATCTAGCAAAGGAATTCAAAAGCCTAAGCAAGTTTGTTGGGAATGTGGCAAACCGGGGCAGGCAAAGAGAGAGTGTTACCAATGGAAAAAGAAGCATGGTGTTTTGAGCAAAGATACATCTAAGGGCAAGAGTAAGGAGAAGTAACCCAATTCCTTTGTAGCCATGATTAAGGATCATATTAACGTGGTTTCCATTGGTTGTAATGATTGGTATATAGACTCGGTGCGTCGAGGCATGTTTGCATTGACAAGAGTTTATTCAAGACTCTCAAACCGGCGGATGATGGTATGAAACTCTACATGGGCAACAACCATTTGGTTAAAGTTGAAGGCATTGGGCAAGTGGAACTTGTTTTCACTTCCGGTAAATCTTTGCTTTTGAATGGTGTGTATTTAGCTCCGGAAGTTTGTAAGAATCTTGTATCCGGTTATCTTCTTAGCAAGTTTGGTTTTATGCAAGTTTATGATGGAGATAACTATGTACTTTCCAAGGGAGGGACATTTGTAGGGAAGGGATATGCTTATGGAGAAATGCTTAAATTGAATGCGAAAAGTAATAAAGATGGCATGATTTCCGCTTATATGCATGTGTCTATTTTGAATAAGTCTTTTCTTTGGCATGTTATATAAGGACATGTGAACCTTAACAAGTTGAAGGAAATATCTAATCTTGATTTGATTCCTAAGTTGAATGATGACATAGAAAAGTGTAAAACATGCATGCTTAATAAAATCACTAAAAGTTCATTCTCAAGTATAAAAAGAACTTCTAAATTGCTTGATTTAATTCATAATGATTTAGGAGATTTTCATAGTACACCTTCTATAGATGGTAAGAAGTATTATGTGACATTCATTCATGATTATTCTAGATATTGTCAAGTTTATCTTTTGAGTTCTAAAGATGAAACACTTGAAAAGTTTAGAGTTTACAAAACTAGAAGTGAACTTCAATGTGAGACCTTGATTAAGACTTTAAGATCCGATAGGGGAGGAGAATTTTATGATCCAAGGTTTTTCCGGGAAATGGGGATTGTCCATGAAACAACCGCCCCGTATACACCACAACAAAATGGGGTTGCGGAAAGGAAAAATAGAACTTTAAAAGAAATGGTGAATTCTATGTTGTCTAACTCCGGTTTAAGTAATGAATTTTGGGGTGAAGCCATGTTAATGGCTTGTTACATTTTAAATAGAGTTCCATTCAAAGGGAATTCTAATACCCCATATGAGTTTGGAACAAAAGGAAACCAAATATAAAGTATTTTAAGATTTGGGGTTGTAGGGCCATTGTAAGGGTCCCGAAACCTAAGAAAAGAAAGTTAGGTGAAAGAGGAATTGACTGAATCTTTATAGGCTATGCTCAATATACCAAAGCTTATAGGTTTTTGGTGGTTGAGCCAAATGAGTATATTTCTATAAATACCATTATGGAATCAATAGATGCAATTTTTGATGAGACTAGGTTCTCTTCAATTCTTAGACCTAAAGATATAACTCAAGATATTGTTCGTCTAATTGAGCCTCAAGATGAAAATCATGAGGGTGCATCCATACAAGATGATCTTTTGAGTCCCGATGTTATTCATGATGAAGAAGATAAAAGTATTAAATTAAGGAGTAAAAGATCAAGAAAACCAAAAGATTTTGGTTCGGACTTCTATGTTTATTCAGTAGAAGGCTCAAGGGACTCAATTGAAAGTGAGATCCTATGCATGTACAACATAGATAAAGATCCAAAAACTTTTAAAGAAGCTATGCAATCTTATGATGCTTCTTTGTGGAAAGAAGCGGTACAAGATGAGATTGATTCTATAATGGAAAACAATGTTTGGATATTGGTTGACCTTCCTCTTGGAAGTAAACCAATTACCTCTAAATGGATCTTTAAAAGAAAAAGAAAAGTGGATGGTACCGTTGAGAGGTATAAAGCCCGGTTGGTTGTAAGGGGCTTTACTCAAAAGTATGGTATTGACTACTTTGATACATATGCACTGGTGGCTAGGATAGCCTCAATACGTGTATTGTTGGCTTTAGCTACTATCCATAAGCTAGTTATTCATCAAATAGATGTAAAAACGACATTCTTAAATGGAGAACTAGAAGAGGAGGTGTATATGGAACAACTTGAAGGGTTTGTAGTTGAAGGTCAAGAGAAGAAAGTTTATAAACTTATAAGGTCCTTATATGGACTTAAGCAAACACCTAAGCAATGTCATCAAAAATTTGATGAAGTAGTGCTTTCAAGTGGTTATAGGATCAATGAATCGGATAAGTCCATATACTATAAGTTTGAGAATGGAAAAGGGGTGATTATATGCCTATACGTTGATTACATGTTGATCTTTGGGACCGACATGGAACAAGTTAATAAGACCTAAGAATTTCTATCCTCGAAGTTCTCTATGAAGGACATGGGTGAAGCGGATGTAATTCTTGGTATTAAGATCATTAGAAATAATGATTGAATAAGTTTATCTCAAGAGCATTACATTGAGAAAGTATTGAACAAGTTTGGAGGTGATAAGATATATTCAACAGTGACACCTTATGATTCAAATAAGAAACTAGAGAAAAATTTGGGTTCTCTAGTTAATCAACTTGAATATGCTAAGTTGATAGGAACTCTCATGTATGCTATGACAAGTACAAAGCTAGATATTGCTTATGCAATTGGCATGTTAAGTAGGTTTACAAGTAATCCGAGTAATATGCATTGGTTTGCGATTCGGAGAGTATTAAGATATCTAGCTGGTACTAAAGATTATCAACTCACCTATAAGGGAGAACCTTCAGTATTAGAAGGATTCTCGGATGCCAGTTGGACTAATAAAGGAGATTTCTCTTCTACCAGTGGTTGGGTGTTCCTACTAGGAGGTGGAGCGGTTTCTTGGGGATCCAAGAAACAAGCTAATATAGCAGATTCCACTATGTCTTCGGAATTAGTAGCATTATATGCTGCTTGTGAGGAAACAAAATGGTTAAGGAACTTATCATTGGAAATACCGGTTTGGTATAAGCCAATGACACCTATCACAATTCATTGTGATAGCAAGTCTACTCTTGATATTGTATATATTCATGTCTACAATGGCAAGTCAAGGCACATTGGTTTAAGACATGCTTATGTACATCAACTTATAAGTGATGGAGTAGTGACTTTAAGTTATGTCAAATCAAAAGAAAATATAGCTGATTCTCTAACCAAATGATTGACTAAAGATTTGATAAAAGGTACTTCAATAGGGATAGGTTGTAGCTCAAAGAACTACTAACTACAACAAAGACTCAACTTTACGAATTGAAATACCACCAATTTCTAAAGTTGAAATGAGTACGGAGTTGTTTAAATCAGTAGGAAGCATCGTTTTTATCCCAAGGTCAAGTGATGCTTAGAGATATGTAATGATAAGAGGTTGAGTAGTAATACTCTTAATGGACTTTCTGGAAAGCCTAATTACAGGGTTGGTATAATTACAAAGTCTACCTATTTAAGTGTAATGTGTGGTCATATAAAGGAACTATGAGCTAAAGTTCCGAAACACTAATGAATGATAAGGACATAAGGCCAGATAAAAGTGTCTAAGTTTTACACTCAAGATTTAAAAATGTATGTGTGTTATGAGTATAGTTGGTCAATATAAATCCAAAGTTCAAAGACATATCTACTTTGTGATTTGGATTTAATTTTGGTTCATATACACTAAATGAAAAGTTCAAAGAGCAATCTACTTTTCATTAGACATATATGTTTTGTGAGTTTCTCTGGTGATTACAAGTTAAGGTATACTTCAAATAGCGGGTGTACAAGCTCCTTAAGTAAAGTTATTTCAAGGGTTTTACATACTCTTGAAATAGCGGGGGATTGTTGGAAATATTTCAAGAGTATAAGTAATTATATAACCTAAAGAATTATATATAACAAGTATAAGGATCATATATAAGTGAAACGTCAAGAATATGATTAACACGGGTGAGTCTGAGACCAACACGAGTTATGTTGGTCTCCAAAGAGCAAAGGAAACATTCTTGGGCTCAACACAGGTCGTGTTGGAACAACACCGGTCGTGTTGCACCCAACACGGACCGTGTTGGATCCCAGAATTGTTTTAAATGCTAACGGCTATATGATTTTGTGTAATTAGTGTTTGATATTATTATTAAGCACGATTATAAAGATATTCCAATAGCTATATGACTTGACTTGGTCAAGGTCATATTAAGGATATGATTCTCCATTAAGTCTCTTGATTATCCTTTAACTAAAGGGTATCCTAAGAGGGTGGAAGTCTCCTATAAATAGTAGACATTCCAAGCTATTTGAGACACACTATTCTAAGCTAATCACATCCTCATTCTTGTCTAGACTGCAGCTATACTTGAGTGATTCAAGTGAGAACTAATTTCTTGAGTGTTACAAGAGCTAAGTTTTATCCATTTGAACATTTACGGTATAATAAATAGTTCTTAAGGAAAGTGAGTACTAGGCCATGACTCTTAGCATTATACAAGTGAGTTTCCATTGATTTATATACCGTTTACTCCCTTTTCTCCAACAATTAGTACATAATTATTCAAACAAATTACAGTTGAACTTCTGATCATGTAAAAAATTACAACTCATTAGTTGTTACAAACACAATGAAAAGAAAGTAAAGAGTAGTGATATATTGCAGCGTTGATCGCAAAGTTATTAAAATCTCGATTCGAATAAACAATTCTACGAGTTTATGATCCAAAAACCTTCCATCGATCCAACTCTTATTAGGATCTTAAAGTAGTTAGGATTTTACGATCCTGGTTTAACATGAATAATATGTGTTAGAATCGCAATACGATTCTACGATTCTATGATTCGATCTTCGATCCTACATGAGTTTAATAATGTTTGTCCACATTATTTTCTTTAAAATTTTGTCATAACAATATAAATTTTGTAATAATGTTATCCACTGAGTATACAATTTAATGTATTACTTTATTACTTGTAAACATTTGTTAAGATTTTAACTATTATAGAACATTTTTTGATATTTTCCTATTGTATTAGAATCTTACAATCATTGATCCGATTCTACGATTATGATCCTAACCAAGGTTGTTAAAATCAGAATCCTAACTCGGATCCATGGGATAGTTAGGATCGGGATTAACCAACGTAGGATCATGGATCTGAATGTAGATAGTAGAATCGCATCGATGATTATGGATACTAATATCCTAGGATCATAGATCAGAATCGGGATTTTAATAACTATGATCCTAGCTACGCTCATCGATGCTAACTAGAATCCCCATTCTAAAAACTTTACTTGATCGTAAACACTATCTCCACAATCAATCCTTGTGAATGCTTCCTTAACTGTATTTAAGAACTTCTGGTTTGTATCATGCACATTTGGTAAGGCTGGCCGTGCATATTAGGTAGAATCACAATCACCGAAAGGACATGACAATAGAATAAAATTCTAACAAAGTTCTACTACTAAATCATTATTTTCCTCATGTTTACTAGATTGTCAAAGTGAAAGATCATCTTTTCTACACCCTAATTAATGTGTGAAAACAATAAACTCCCCCCCCCTTTTCCAAAAAAAAAACCCCAAAAAAGAGGAGAGAAAAAGAAAGAAGAAAGGTTATATAATATCAAATAATTGGGTGTGCCTATGTATATGAAAAGGAAATGAAGGCGAAAAATTGATTTGTCCATATTAGATACACATTCAATGTAGTCTTTAATTAAAAGATTTGTACAAAAACACTAACAACATTTGAATTATGCTTTAGGCTTAATTTTAGATTTAATACAAAGCGAGAAAGAACGAGGCAGAGTATATTTTATATTAGGTAGATGACATACTGTTAAACAGGCATAATAATGAGGAATGCCTTGAAGTTTTATAGCTGATTAAAGGAAAACATAGTTTAACTTCCCTACAATCTGACGAGAAATTAGAATCATTAGTGTTTAATGGTTTATCATATTGATTGAAGATAATATGTTTATATTACAGTCGTACTATTAGCAGAATCCAAGTAGACATGGATACTCTACTATTGCGAAATACGAACAAATTACCTGCAAGATTGATCATGACTAACTTGATTTGGTTTTTGGATTACCTATAATGTACAAATAGAATGGTCAAAGAGAACTTCATGACATTTATTTATAAGAAGCTGGTTAAAGAACAAATTACCATCATTGATCGAGCAGTGGTGGAAACTGTAAATTTAAATTGGTTATTGGTTATTGGTTATATAATGATATCCAGTCGGGATTCTACAGAGTTTGTGGTGCAGTGGAATTGAATTTGAGCAGTTATTTGCTATATTACTGTGCCTGTTTTTTTTTTTTTTAAAAATGGGTGGAACAGAATGGATCATATGGTGGTTGAATTGTAATTGATAACTGCAAGTTCATTAGACGGGAAATACATTGAAATGAATTGATTTTTTCTTTAATTTAATTTGCACAATTTTCGAAAATCACTCTACTCACCAAAGTTCAAAGATATTATTTTTATATACTAATAGATAGATATAGATTTTTCGGATAACAAAATTATATTGTATTATATTTAGATGAAAAATTGATGAAAAAATTGTTAATATATTTTATTTCTTTTTAATCTCATTGGTTGTGGGCACCTAAATTTACTCTTTGCTCATCATTTCAAAATTTAAAGATATTACTTTTATATATTAACAAATAGGAATGTAGGCCAATGAGCATGCAGTAAAAATAACTTTTATTTATTTTTATTAATTTTCATGCTCACCATTCACGAAACTTGTCCCACTCCTTCTAAATAACTGGGAAAAAAAGCATAACCGATTAGCCACGTTATCCACATTTCTCGCCCTCTTTTTCCCCTCCCTCCTCGATATGTTTAATTCAAAAATCACGAAATCCAACATCCCCCAACTTAACATAAGGGTTTTCTCTTGCTGGATGAGTCTCAAAGATTATCTTCTCAAGATTTGCTCTGGTGAAATTGTTGGAGATGATGAAGCACAGTTCTCCGTGAATTTCAATGAAGGACCAAGGTTTGTCGTTTTTCTTTAATTTAGCTCTTCAAAGAATCAAAGTTGTTTTCTCTGAGTTAGGTTTTATGTTAATCTTTTTGTTTTTTGTGTTGATTTTGAACGCCTATGGCTGCTTTACTGCTCCAGGGTTCTGTACAAGTCTATAGTCGGAAGGTAGAGTACTTGTACAACTTAGTTCTGCATCCCAAATAAGGTCAGTCATTGATTGTCGTGTGTTTGATGTGGATTTTTGCTTGATTGTGTTATTGGATGTGCTTCAGTTAGTTTATTCTCCATGATAATGATATTGGTTAAAATTATAGACATAATATTGCTTTGGATTTAAATGGTTGTGTTCATCTGTACAAATTTACTTATGTTGAATACCCAAAAGGCACTGAATGATGTCGGAAACTGAGAATTGGTAGGAAAAGAGACTCTAAAATTGATTTGAGGCTTCAAAGTTGTGATGCTTGCTGCTTTTCTTTGAGCACATGGAAATGATACCCATTTTATTCCCTTTATTTATAGGAAATTCGTAATACCCATTTTGTTCCTTAGATCATTAGCTTCTTCATTTGATGTGCGTAATTTGTTTCTTTTATTGGTTTCATTTTCTTTTGTCATTATAACATTTGTAGTGATAGAAATCATAAGTGTCATTCTGGGTTCATACCAACTGTTTGATAATATGCCATTTAACGATACTCAAATGGCGCCTCTATGAATAATAGATATGATTTATATTAAGGGGAATATGTATTTTGGGTTTCAACATTCTTGGTTTGCCATCTACTGCCCGTGATGCGTGGAGTCTGGGAAATATTACATGGATTGAGGTATTTTGCTTTTGATGGTGGTTGGGTCAAAGGAATGACATGCTAAATTAGTAAAAGAGTTTAGTGGCAATCCAATTGAAGAAGATCTACCTTTCCTATGTTTGACCAAAAAGTTGAAGCTCTAGAGGAATTCCACCACTTGGCGTGTCAGGCGTTGAGCCTGTGTTGGTCGTTCAAGTACTTGAGGGCCTAATATCGGAGTTGAGGACGAATTGGCTTGGCCTCAAGCAATGAGACCAATGGTCGAGGGCATGAACCAAGGCGTAGAATTCCTTGTCGTAGGTGGAGTAATTCTTCCTTAAAACATTAAGTTTCTCACTGAAGTAGTCAGTGAGGCGTTTATTTTGCATGAGAATGGCCCTAATACCAACCCCACTTGCGTCACAATCAACTTCGAAGACTTGGGAGAAATCCGGAGGGCGAGGACCAAAGCCTCATAAAACTTAGCCTTAAGCTTCTTAAAGGTCGATTGAGACAACTTGGTTCATTCAAAAGTACCCTCCTTCATGCACTCGGTGATAGGGCGGTAAGGGTGCTACACCGTTTGATGAATCTCCAATAGAATGAAGCGAGGCCATGGAAACTTCTAACCTTCGTGAGAGAGGAGGGAACTGGCCATGAGAGAATGACTTCCACTTTTGAGGGATCCATCAAAATTTCCTAGGTTCAACACAATAGAGCAGAGAAATGTGACTTGGGGAGTGAAAAGTTCACATTTCTAAAGCTTACTGAACCAATTTTGTTGGCGGAGAATCTTGAAGACGGACTCCAAGTGTGAGAGGTGATCACTCTCACTCTTGGAGTAGACGAGGATATCGTCAAAATACACAACCACAAACTTGCCGGTGAAGGGCCTCGAAACCTCATTCATGAGGCGCATGAAGTTGTTAGGGGCATTGGAGAGGCCGAAGGGCATGACGAGCCATTCATGCAACCCACCCTTGGTTTTGAAGGCCGTTTTCGACTCGTCACCTTCCCGCATCCAAATTTGATGGTAACAACTGCGTATGTCGATGTTTGAGAAAATCTAGGAGACATGTAATTTATCAAGCATGTCGTCGAGCCTGGGTATTGTTAGGTTTTAGGTTATCTATTTCCTAAACAGATACAGATTAATTGACGGAATATTATAACAATTATAAAAAATTAATCAAAACAACTGCAGAGGCATTAGTAATTATACTCGATCGCTAATTCCTACTGAAGAAGAGGTTGACCTTTCAGATTCCAACGCTGAAGCCCTCTACTGAAAAAGTCCACGCAGCACTCCGGGAACCCGATTGCTAGATCGACCCGATCAAGACGAATCTCAATTTAAGATGTATGTGAGATTGTTTCGGGAAACAAAGAATGTTTCCAAAAACTAGAACTGCAAACTAAAAGAGAGAGGAACTCAGGAAATCACCCTGGTATCTCTCTAAGAGTCTTAGGAAGTTGGTGTTGAATAATCTCTCCCAGAGACCCCTTTATATAGTGTTTAGAAAACCTAGAGAAAAGGGTTCAAAACCCTAAAGGGCCGACTTAACGCAACGACAGATTTCTCAGGCCCAACACGGTCCGTGTTGAATTAACACGGTACGTGTTGGTCTCCAAAAAGTCCATTAACTCGGTCCATGGACACCAGAGACCGTGGTGTCTCAACACGGACCGTGTTGGGTCAACACGGTTTGTGTTGAACCCAATTCGATCCGTGTTGGGCTGATTTCTCACAGAAATCAAATTCCAACTTTTCTAAACGTGATACAATATCACTTAGGTTAAA
Source organism: Portulaca oleracea (assembly GCA_029582165.1). Taxonomy (NCBI): domain Eukaryota; kingdom Viridiplantae; phylum Streptophyta; class Magnoliopsida; order Caryophyllales; family Portulacaceae; genus Portulaca; species Portulaca oleracea. The sequence continues at coordinate 19,838,346 of CM055870.1, forward strand.
TACATTGTTCCAGGGCACTGACTTGTGTGACCCAGTAGGACCAAATAATATAGTTGTAATTAAACATATTCAATCACTAATTATAGTGGTCTCTAGCCAGACATATAATTACTATATTACTTTGGTTTAATCTCCGTGTATATCGAACATTGTCGGGACATTCCCAACAATCTCCCACTTATCCCACAAGTGTTCTATTCCTTGAATTCCCTTGTCACTTACTGTCTCTAGTTCAGATAAGGTAAGCTATAGTCATCCTTATGTAAGACCTGAACGTTTCTCGATCTCCGAGTTTAGACTTTGAAAAACAGACGATCAACTATTGATTCAACTAAGCTCGGCCAAGCATTTTCAGTCCAATCTCACCGAGTGGCCACATAGACAACTGTCCCTAATAGGGAGGACAATGCCATCTTGTTCAGACACACATTCTCACATGATCCAACTGTAACCCAGACACCGCCTTTATAGCCTACTGTTATGAAAGGCGTTTGGCGCGCTCCAAAGTCACAATAGACCATATAGTCTATGTACCGAACTCAGGATTTAGGAATTTCGAGTAGTGAGAGCTCCTATGACAATTCCCAACTTAAAGAGCTCCCACTGCGGGTCAGCTCGGTAGTTGTTCTTAACAATACCCATGTGATTGATTTATGATGTCATCACATCACTATGATCACGAAACTTGATCATCACCTCAATCCTACATGCTAATTGTGTTGATATTATCACTGTTCCTACGTGATAATACAATTAGGAACCAGGTCGACTGTCGACCAAGACTAGCGTGATGATCAGTTCCTTTGCTTGAGTGATGGCTCCTATCAACAAGGCTCCATTTCTCTTGCAAGGCTAGAAACATCACCCGGTACTAAAAACGAACTTCGCAGTCCTAACAGTTTCTGCCACAACTTCTAAAGTCGTGCTATACTTGTGTTATTTGTAGAATTAACCGCATGTCATGTTAGGAACTTCTTCCAGTTCACCTCAATACCACTCAAAACAGATCGTATAATTTTCTCTAACCTTTCAGATAATCATATTTCTCTGCATGAGTGTAGCATCAATGCAACTCTTCACACTTAGCTTTTATCAACCACTTTAGACTTAGGACACATCTTTAGTTTTGCTTATACATATACAATGTATATGTTATGTTGGACTTTGAACATCTCATGGCATACATTAATCTCACGCCTGAAGCATGAGTTATATGTCTCATCCTTCTTAGAACTTTTGATTGTTTTGAGACAATCAAATTCCGCAAGGATATGCCATGATTATGGAAATTAATCCATTCTCGAAGTGAGTTAAACTATTCAACACCTACTTAACTTTGATTCAAACAATCAAAATCTTTAATCTATCATTATAGATCTTGTCTCCAAGAAAATTCTTAGCCCCACCAATCCTTCACTTTGAAAATTATTTCCAAGTCAACCTCAGTAGAAGCAACATTGGAATATTCTTCTTAGTAGGCAGTATGTCAATCATATACAATACCAGAAAACGCATTGCTCCCACTGAACTTCTTGTAAACACAATATTATCTTTGTCACTTCCCAGTATGTCAAACCTTTTTGATATCCTGGTCAAGAAGGTCAATGATTCCAACTCCTAGAAGCATCCTTAAGACCACAAATGGTCTCTTGTAGTTTTCAAGTATTCCAACAAAAGACCACTCAGTTGTGTCAAGTACACACCTTTCTTCAAAATCTAATTTTGAAGTCAGACTTGACATCTATCTTAATGAACCCATGTTTTTCCTTAAAACCCTCTTATGCTTGATGGCTTACACCTTCAGACAAATCAACTGAGATCTAAACTTGGTTATATACATGGAGTCCATCTTAGACCTTATGGAATCTTGACATGCTAAAGCTTCTTTGTTGTAGGTAGAGTCATTACTTTCTAAAAGTAACATCTCACGCTCATCCATAGAAGATCGATGTCTCTGTGGTTGACGGAGTTGTTTACCAGACTTTGCTTGGAGTAATGTTCATGACACATCCTCCTCAACGTTTTGAGGAACTTCAACTGCCTCAAACTTGTTCTTAATTTCCCGACCAATAGAAAAATTTGAACTAGGATCAAGTAGCGGAGTTTCAGGTGACGAATATAGTGTTTTGTGTCTCTCGAACTTCGGTAAGTTCAAAATCTCTCCCACTCTTTCTTTTAGAGAATAACATATTCTCTAAGAAGAAAGTATTTTGAGATACAAACATTTTTCCTCTACAACAATTTGTAGAAGTGATACTCCTTTCTTTCAGAAAACGGTTCAAGAACCTCTCTTCTCCATATCATATATGGTGTCTTCTCTAGTGCTTCAGATAATCTTTATTCAGTAATTAGAGTTATGGTTAACTGCGTGTATCCCCAAAAGGTAATCGGCAATGTTGACTCAACCATCATTGAACGCACTATATCTAATAAGGTGTGATTTCTCTTTTAGATACGTCATTGAAATGTCGTATTCCTAGAGGAGTGAGTTATGAAACAATTCCACATTCTCTGGAATGGTCAGTGAAATCATGGCTCAAATACTCACCTCCTCTACCTTATTGAAGGGTTTTGATTTTCTTGCCAAGTTGGTTTTGTACTTCACTTTGAAAATCTTTGAACATTTCAAATGATTTGGACTTGTGGCGTATTAAGTAGATATACCCATATCTACTAAAAATCGTCACTGAAAGTGATGAAAAAAGTACAATAAACCTTCATCTAGCACTAGTGCTCATAGGCCGACATACATCAATATGCTTGCATCCTAATAAGTCATTAGCTTGTTCACCAGTTCTAGTAAGAGGTGATTTTAGTCATCTTAACCATCAGGTATGCTTTACAAACATTGAACTTTTCAAAGTTTATGTTTACCAAAATCCTACACTATGCAGTTTTCTGAATACATTTCTGATTAATATGACTTAAGCTTATAGTGCCAGAATTATGTTTCATTTGAGTCATTTGTTCAAACTCTTGGCTCAACCATTAGCATCCTTTCGATCGTATCTAGGTGCTCTCATTGTTTCGCCAAGACTAATTCATTTTGGAAATCTTCAAACTATTTTAACATTCCAGCTTCATATGAATCTCATAGACATGAATCACCATGTGTTATTTTATTCATCTTTGAAGATTTGAAGTAATTCATCCCTTGTACTTGTGCTCAATTGGACTACATACATCCATATGCATGAGTGTTTGTTGGCACGTTCACCCTTTCTTGTAAAAGGTACAGTCATGCTTTGCAGACATCACATGCTTCAAAGTCTTATCATTCAAAAGTCTATCACTGTGACGCTTCCGAATGTGCTCTGATTTGCATGACTTAATAAATAGTTACAAGGTTTAAGTTTGAACATGAGTTATTCCTTTTAAACCTCTTGGTTTCGATGTGTTGGGTGAGTTTATCCGAGATCCTCTCTCTCTCTAATTGAGAGCAAGAAATCAAATTTCCAATTATAATGAGAACATAGAATCACCTATAAATTTCTCTTATAAGTCTCGAGGGAATGGATAAACAACAACCTCTTCATAAGGAACTACAACTAATTGCATGTTCCTATTTGTAGGCTGACTCTCATCCTTCAAAGCACATCTACTTTGCTGTAGATCTTGCACATTTACGTAAATGCGAGTTTCATAGCCGGTATCTGATACTCAAAATGGGTTTAATAAGGGTAGTGTGTATCATATACGCATTTGCCTAGAATTGAAATCATATCTCAAGTCTTCCTTATAGTTATTTACGCTCCCAATGTCATACATGATCTGGTTGTTAACCGGTTGCTGTCATTGGTTGGGGATGTACAACTGTTTGTCCTTACCTTTCCTTTGACTTCTTGTCTTTGATAGATTTCTTAAATCTTATTTTCCGTTTCACTAAAAGACTATCTTTGGTTGCCAACCTTTTTGACTAAAGGGGAATCTGAGGTTTCTCATGTTTTAAAATAGTCAAATTATTTCCGAACATGAGTGCCATCAATTGGCCTTGATCTAACTTAACCGAGACTATCTGGTTATTGGTTTCATATTTATTAACTCTAAGTAGTTCGATGAACTTGGTTTTGAGTTGGTAATATTGAAATCCTTCCTCTAATCTTCAAATATTTTGAAGTTAAAGTCGCATGAATACTATGACATTACATGTATCCATTTGGCTTGATTGCCCTCTTAATATTGATGCCTAGCTCAATGTTATATCAAAGACATGTTTCTTTTAATCGTCTTCAAGACAATCTTGCGATGACAATGCCAATTAAGGAATTGGTGTAATTGTTTTTCTCTTTCTCAAGGAGAAACAATATTTTATTAGTGGTGGATGTTCGAGTGAAAAGACATAAATAATTCTACAAGACAAGTTGGTTCATTTTAGTTATTATTCATCAAAAGAAATTAAACTAATTTTAATTTCAAATCAAAACACTTTATCAACTCTCATTTAGTGTTTTAATTATCTTATGATCAATCATTCAAAATGATTATTGGCAAGAAATTTGTATTGAATACAATATTTCTCTTCCTCTGCTCTTGGCCCAAAACTATTTTGATAGCCAATTTGAATTGACCTTGCTCTCACCCTACTTATTAATGATGGACAAATAATTCGCTTTGGCTTTCTTTATTTATCCATCTAAGTGGTGTTTCAATAGGTTGAGCAATAAGTCATTTTGAGAGTAGATTTTATTATCCTAAGCATGCAATTCTAGGTGAACTCTTTCGAAAAGCATAAAGACATAATAAAACAACATGCAATAACGAATTTAAAGCATAAATAAAACCCCTAGTATGACCATCTAGACTTAATCAAACTAATTTTAACTAAGCCTTGATAGTCTTAAAAAAACTCTTCTTGGATTTTGCAACTTCCTTGGATGGGCTCCCACTCGAATCACCACCTCCATTGCTGTTGGGCTCCCACTTAACTTGATGTCTCCAATTACAACAAATTTACAAAGTGGACCTCACAATTGAGGCCTTACATGAATTAAAATAAATTTAACTGAAAATTTTAAATTTTAAATTAATTCAACGACGGCACGCAGGCCGTATTTCACCCAACCTGGTACGCAGACCGGTAAAACCGACTATCTATGGCCATACTAGAAACACATGCAAACAGGTAATATTGCAATAATTATATCAAATATAATACATGCTTAAACAAATTATAAAGGTATATATAATTGCAATATAACACATAAGGAAATGAATACTAAATAACATTTCCTAAAAAGTTTGCATGATTAATAAAATAAATAAAATCCAAATTTTATCTTACTTACCTAAACAGATTTAGGATTTTATAGCTATACACACAAAACACTTGACTTTCCTAAAATCAAGAAGTATAAAATATACTATATCTTTTAAAGATATTGTAAGTTTCCTAAACTTTACAAAAATAGATTTTATGCCCATCAACTGATTTAAGAGTAATAGGATTTAAAAATTAATTTCAAAAATTTGTTACAAACCCTAAAACACACGAATTCACCAAAACTGCTGGCAACACGGTCCGTGTTGGATCAACACGGTCCGTGTTGCTTCCCAGTTTCGGTTAATTTCTGAATGAAAAACTTAAATAAAATTATCATAACTTATCGAATTTAATAATTTCATATCACAGTGTTATCTAATAACCCAATATGAATATTTTCCAGAATTTTAACAATTTTCAAAAGATTGTAAAATCTTAGGGAATTAAACCTTTTAATTCTTCGTTTAAGAGGAAAATAAATAATAATAGTTCGATAAGTATAAAAAATCAAATTTTATAATTTTCCCATACAATAGGTTCATCCAATATGCTACTGTAAAAATTTCATATTTTTATCAAATTTTGAAAATTACAATAAAATTCAGAAAAGTGAACAATTATACTTTTTTGTTAAACGGAAAATTAAAGGAAAATTAGTAAACGATTTCGAAAATTCATGAAAATTTTATCCATAACAAAATGGTTATCCAGTAACCTACTGTATAATTTTCAGAAAATTTACAAATTTCTATAAATATACAAAATTCAGAGAAACAACAAATTTATTTCTCTCAGATCTAAAAATCTAAATTAAAAAATATATTTGATAGGATAAATTAACGGAAAAATGTTTCCCTAAAAGTATGGTTATCAGTAACCTACTGTAAAAATTTCAGAAGTTTTACAAATTTCTACAAACTTAAAATTCAGAGAATTAAACGAATTTTAATTCACTTCAGATCTGAAAACTCAATTAAAAATCTATTTTAATTGGGACAAATCTACAAAAATTATGGAAAGTCCAAAACACTTCCAGACACCTCCAGTACAAATTTCAGAAATTTTGGAATTCATTTGTTATTTTATTTCGATTTTTTATATTTACCGTAAACAAACTAAATCAGAAAATAATTCTACAAAACACTATTTTACGAATTTTGATCTATTTCATGTATTGCCTATTGTTTAACAATATTAAACAAGATTGTTTCTAAAACATTAAAAAATAAATCAAGTTCATGCTATATTTAACGATTAAACAAACATAAAATCGATTAATTAAAGGCAATAAGAAATAAATAGTAACAAAGCATGAAATTTTACAATAAAATTTCAGATTTACTATCATGAACATTAAAGATTAAAACTTTCATTAAGATTCAAAATGTTAGGCATAAATCTACTCTAGCATATTCATAATATAATTCAACTATTGACAAATTGCTTATGAGTACAAGTACAATACTTTAGCATGCAATTGGTTGCTTTGATACCACTGTTAGGTTTTAGGTTATCTATTTCCTAAATAGATACAGATTAATTGGCGGAATATTATAACAGTTATAAACAATTAATCAAAACAACTGCAGAGGCTTTAGTAATTATACCTAATCGCTAATTCCTGATGAAGAAGAGGTTGACCTTCCTGATTCCAACGCTGAAACCCTCTACTGAAAAAGTCCACGCAACACTTTGGGAACCTGATTGCTAGATCGAACCGATCGAGATGAATCTCAATCTAAGATGCATGTGAGATTGTTTCGGGAAACAAAGAATGTTTCCTGAAATTAGAACTGCAAACTAAAAGAGAGAGGAACTCAGGAAATCACCCTGGTATCTCTCTAAGAGTCTTAGGCAATTGGTGTTGAATAATCTGTCCTAGAAACCCCTTTATATAGTGCTTAGAAAACCTAGGGAAAAATGTTCAAAACCCTAAAGGGCCGACTTAACGCAACGGCGAATTTCTCAGGCCCAACATGGTCCGTGTTGAATTAACACGGTCCGTGTTGGTCTCCAGAAAGTCCATTAACTCGGCCTATGGACACCACAGACCTTGGTGTCTCAACACGGACCGTGTTGGCCGGGTCAACATGGTCCGTGTTGGGCTGATTTCTCACAAAAATCAATTTCCAACTTTTCTAAACGTGATACAATATCATTTAGGTTACATACATTGTTCCAGGGCACTGACTTGTGTGACCCAGTAGGACCAAATAATATAGTTGTAATTAAACATATTCAATCACTAATTATAGATGTCTCTAGCAAGAAATATAATTACTATATTACTTTGGTTTAATCTCCGTGTATATCGAACATTGTCGGGTCATTCCCAATAGGTATAGGGTACTGGTATTTGATGGTGATGTTGTTGACGACGTGACTGTTAACGCACATGCGAAAGGTTTCGTTTTTCTTTGGGACCAGGAGAGCTGGGAAGGAACAAGGGCTCATACTCTCTCGTACGTAGCCCCTAGAGATGAGTTCGTACACTTGACGTTGAAGCTCCTTTGTCTTTTGTGGATTACACCGATAGGCTGCCTTGTTGGGTAAGAGGTCCCCAGGCACAAGGTCATTCTAGTGCTTAATGCTGCAAACTAGAGGAATACCGGGTGGCAACTTCATGGGGAAGACATTGTTGGACTTGGTGATGATCAGACATACGAGAGGGTGTAGTGGTATCTCTTCCTCACATTTGTTTGCCTCTAAGAGGAGTAAGGCAAGAATGATCTTCCCCATGCATAGGGTTCTCTCTACCCGTGTTTCACTTATGTGTTTGGGTTTCTCACTTCCTACCCGAGTTTTGGAGCTAGTATTTCATGTGGATCGGAGCTAAAGGAAATAACTTAACCCTCTCGTTCCCATAGGTGAAAGTGTAGGTGTTTTCCAACCTATCATGCAAAGTGCGCTTGTCGAATTTCCAAGGTCGTCCCAACAAGGATATGGAAAACACTCATCAGACCCACACCACAAACAATAAAATCATCGTAAGTTAAACCAAAAGACAAATTAACAAGGACTTGCTTCGTTACCTTGATGTTGCCTTGGTCGTTGAGCCACTTGAGGGAGTACAACTTGGGGTGTGACAATAAAAGTAGGCCAAGCGTCTCGACCATGAGAGTCGAGGCGACATTGGTGCAACTACCCCCGTCGATGATGACATTGCACACCTTCCCTCCAACAAAGCACCATGATTGGAAAGTCATCTCCCATTGAGCCTTGTCAAGAGGGGATTTATAAGCATGCAATACCCTCCTCAAGGGCATTGCCTTGCATGAATTGTATGGGCTTGGCATCATAATCTTCGGAATCAACCCAATCCTCAACGATCATTTCGGGTTCTTCTTGTCCATTTTGAGCTCCTCATCGATTTTCTAGACCTCTTGAAGGGTCAAGGTCCTCTGGTTTAGACAATTCGCTTGGAAGTGACCATAACCTTTGCACTTGAAGCATTTCTTGTCCTCCATGCTCCGGGGAAGATCCGTAGAGAGGGAATGACGATTCGAAAGGGCTGTCTTTTCATTGGAACGTGGGAGATTTGCTTGTGTAGGACCCGGGAATAAATTCCATTGGTGTCCCACGCGTTGTACGGTGAATCGAAAGGGGTGTCTTTTCATTGAAGGGATTTCTTTGAATTTCCCGTTAAACAAATAAAAGTTTAGTGCAAGTAAACTCTTTTTGATTTTAATTAGTTAGTGGAACTTTACTAATTCAGAAAATAAACAGAAAACGAAAAAAAACGAAATAAAAAAATAGGACAACAAACAGAGAAGCTCGAGGCCGGGACCGAGACCACTGACTGTGACAATACCTGGCGGTATTCAGCCAGTCAGTGGTTAGGGAAGGAGTCCCGAACCTGGAAGTCAGACCCGAGCCACAGGACCGGTCCGAATACCGCCAGGTATTCTGTCGGTCTACGCCTCGTAGCATGCTTCCGAACCTGGGAGCCAGATTCGAATCAGGGAACTGGCATCCATACCGCCAGGTATTGCGCCAGTCTCTGATCCGGATTTTCTTCTATGTCTTTCAGTCTCTCCTGATGTCTTTCAGTCTTTCCCGATGTCGTTCAGTCTTTCGCGATGTCGTTTAGTCTTTTCCGATGTCGTTGTAGTTTGTTGAAGATGATGCAGGTTGAGTTTAAAATTAAAATTATTTTCTGAGTTATATGAAAATTATATTTCTATATTTTCTCTTGAAAATAATTAATTTCTCATTTTTGATGGTATACTTCCTATTTTCAGAGTATTAAAAAAAAGTTTTAAATTCTCCTCATAACAATTTCTCGATCAATACATGCTAGACCGGTCAAATGACCATTTACTTAAATTTTAATGTTGGTTGAGGATGAGTCTTTAAAAGAGTAGCATCTTCATCTTCATTCACACATTCCATTAGCTCCATGCACTCTTTCTCTTTCTAGGAAAACCGAGCACCTAGTCGAGTCCTGGAACAGGACATACCGCCAGGTACTGCAGCCTCGGTTCCTGCCTCTCTCCGGGCTTTTTGTCGACTTGCCTCGCCAGAGCTCCAGCACATACCGCCAGGTATCGCGGAAGCTGGGCTCCCATTTTCTCTTTCTAAAAAGACAGTCCCATACCACCGACGTGTCAGGGTCTTCTCCACTAGCTCCGCCAGGTATTGCTTCTGAGTTTTGAATTTTCGGAGCTGAAATTTGAATTTTCGAAGCTGACAAATCAGACCATACCGCCAGGTGTGGCGGTATTTTCCCCAATTATGGTGTTCCTGCAATGTCTCCGCTCTACCCAAACCCGGACTCTTGTTACGGTGCTGTCATACCGCTAGGTATTCTTCCTGGGGGAGTTCAATTCGGGCTAGTGTCAAGCAAGTTCGTGTTGCGGCTCGAAGAGCACACCGAAAGGTATCTTATCGACATACTCCATATTACTCCACTTTTATGAAATTAAATCTGAATATTTTTTTTTGAGCTGAATTTCGAAATCTGGCACTGGAAAGCCCATACCGCCAGGTTTTCTGGCAGGTTACCGCCAAGTATAACTTGAGTTTACCAGGTATCCGAACAACAGTAAACCACCTAGTTTACCGCCATGTATAACTTGAGTTTCAGCTTTGTTCTTCCCTTTTTTTTCCGAAATCAAATATGAAATTCATATGCATTATTTTTCGGGTCACCCAATCAATCATACCACATGGTATGGTCATTCATTGAGTCAAGTTTTGTGGGCCCGTACGAGGAGGTATTGTGTTTGGGTACCTCAATCGTCCCATGCCTGCCAGTATGGGCTCAGGTCTGTCCGCGGTCCGCATAATCAATTATGGGTTTTGAATTTCCCTTGGAGTTTGAGGATTCAACTTGGTTTCATAATTTTAACCATTTTTCCTCGTGTTCTGTAGCTGGCACGATGACACAACCTTTGAAACCTCGTGTTCACATAGCTCCTTATACTGAAAATTGGGTTCATCATTCATTCTTTGCCAAGGAATGGTTCTCCGAAGGTGGGTTCGACCCAACAAACCTTTCGCAATATCCAAATGAGCATGTGTGGCTTAGGAGATCGGAAGTCCCGGTAAGCCTTTCAAGCTCATATATTATTTTTTGTATGGTCTTGGTATCCTGTATACATGCTTTATACAACCCTTGTCATGTATTGATGCCCAAAACGTTTTGCTGTTTCTTGTGTCGTAAGATTTTTAGAGTTTAATTAATGTTGGGATTAACTAGTAATCCCAAGATTCTGCTCATAAAAATCCGACTTCCGTTTCGGAATTTAGAGTATAATTCAAAAAGAAAAATGTTATGATTTTTCCGAATTAAGTCTCGTAAAAACTTTAGTGAATCAGGAACGCATACTTCAAGTTGAACTTCGTGATGAAGTAGAATTGAGTTTGACTTGGAAAATGGGTTATTTTACGGGTTTTTGCATTTTGGACCCCGAATTTTAGTGGTATTTATATTCTGAACCCTTGGTTTTCAACTTCAACTTTTTGGACCCTAAAGTTTGTAGACTGAAAAAAAGGACCCTAAAGTTTGAGAGGTGAAAAAAGAGTCCGTTTCCCGTTTTTTTTCTTTCCATGTTTGAATTTCTCTCCCGATTGACATCAAACTTCAAGACTAAGGTTAAAACCGATATTAAAGTTATAAAAATCCTCTTTTATTCATATTGGATTTACTTAAAACCATGTACTCAGGGGTCTAAGTAGCTCCGACATGAATTAGAGAGGTGTATTATAACTTCAATATTAGTTTTAACCATAGTCCTGAAGTTTGACGTTAATCGAGAGATAATTCAAAAATGGGAGAAAAATAAAGAATGAGACAAGGGTCATTTTCTTCAGCCCACAAACTTGAAGGTCCTTTTTTATTCAGCCTACAAACTTTAGAGTCTAAAAAGTTAATGTTGAAAACCAAGGGTTCAGAATATAAATACCCCTAAAATTCGGGGTCGAAAATGCAAAAAAACCTAATTTTACCATGTCAATGCTTCTGATTTGATTCGTGTGACTTTGATATGCATATGAATTTTTCTTAAGTTACCTTGCATGAAATCCCTCCAAAAAAAATGAAAATCGAATGTCAACCTTTCGAGTGTAATTCGAAAGGAATATGGCTATACCTTTTCGAATTTTTCTCGCCCGGTTTGTATTAGCCCCCAGTGTTTGATGGAAATTCCTTTTTCTCATAGGATGATAGCGTGAAGACTTGTCGCTCGATTACGAAGATGATGGCTACTTCCCCTTTACTCATAGGACTAACTTCGCATTGGCCTTGTTCAATAGCTTATGCAGCACACGGGCTTCTTCCTCTTTTACCAGTGTTTGAAGGCTTGGTTAATGCCTCGTTCTCGTCGTCCTGGTAGAGCTCTTGGTGAGCTTTTCTAGGGCACTACTAATACGTTTCACTTCTGGTTTGGTGAAATGGCCGCCACTCCGACAAACTTCGTTATAATTACTGGTTTACCTTGGGGAACTCGAGGCCTGTCTAAAAATGACATCGTTCAGCCTCTAGTGTGCAACGTAGGGTGGCAATCTAAAAATTACATAAATATGTGTCTCCAGTCCCAAGCTATTTCTTGAGTATATGAATGTTCATATTTCTCTTAAAAGTGGAGCCTGTTATGAGTTTGTTGCTTCCTCCTTTACATTAATACATCTTCTAAGTATATGGATATTCAATCTCCATATTCTATTGACGGATCACATTTTTCTTGAGGATTTAATTAATTTATTTCCTAGACAAAGGCATGGCGCGGAAGTCCTCTTTTCCTTCAGGTACGATTTTTTTGTCCAGGACACTGGGCAGGTTGCCATACCTGCAGGTATGGTACTCTGTCTAGTTTTTTTTTTTTTTTGCATAGTGACATTAGGATCGGGTCTAGTTAGGCTGTATGCCTATAGGTATGCAACTCTGTCCAGTTTTCCATACTATTCTGTACAGTTTTTTTTTTTCAAATCCTTGTACAGTCAGGCTGTCACGCCTCGAAGCATGCAGCTCTGTCATGTTTTCCATACCTTTCTGTACAATTTTTTTTTTCAAATCCTTATACAATCAGGCTGTCATGTCCTCCAGCCATTCAGCTCTGTTTCATCAGTGTCAGTCAGTTAGTCCTTTTTCGTTGTTCAGAACTCTGGGCAGGCTACCATGCCTGCAGGTATGGTGCTCTGTTTGGAGTTTTTCATGCACAGTACAGATAGATTTAAGTCTGGCCAGGTTGGCATGTCTCCAGGTATGTTACTCTGTCTGCTAATTTTGTCCAGTTTTCTTTGTTTTTGCACAGTCTTTCCAGATTCGGGCCTGGTCAGGCTGTCATGCCTCCAGGCATGCAACTCTGTCCAACTTTCTTTGTTTTTCTGCAAAGTCCTGTTAGATTTGGGTCTAGTTACGCTATCATGCCTCCAGGCATGCAACTCTGCCCAACTTTCTTTGTTTTTCTGCACTATCTCGTTAGATTTGGGTCTAGTCAGGCTGTCATGCCTCCAGGCATGCAACTCTACCCAACTTTCTTTGTTTTTTTGCACTGTCTCGTCAGATTTGGGGTCTGGTCATGTTGTCATGCCTCGAGGCATGCAACTCTGTCCAACCCGGGTCAGTCAACCGGATTTCACTTGTTGCACGGAACCCTAGGCAGGCTGCCATGCCTGGAGGCATGACACTCTGCACGATGTTTTTTTTGTCTTCGCATGGCTCAACCTTGAGTCCCCTCCGCCGAGCATTCCGCTAGGTATTGCTATGTGAAATCTTGCATTTTGTCTTCGCATCAGGTCCATTTTTTTCTTGGTGGTGCTGTATGTGGTACCTCGGTCCGGATCATACTTGGTGATATGGTGTCTGGTTGCAAGACACAAACCCCGCTTGTTCTTGGCAATATGAGTCGGGTTTGTCCGTATGCTCGGGTCTTCTCAATTTAATTAAGAAATGAGTTATTTCCAAACCAATTCCCGTAAACATTGTGATAAATTTTTAGAAAAATGAATTATTTTCGAAACGTAGTTCTCCTAATAATTTGTGATCCGAATTTTAGAGTTTAACTCGGAAAATGAGTTAATTCTCATAAAAATTTGTGATCCGAATTTTAGAGTTTAACTCGGAAAATGAATTAATTCTCGTAAAACTCGAATTATTTCTTCATCGGCAGCGCCCTTTGAGCTTTTGGCAATACGTCGGAAGGCGATCAAGACTCCAAGTGAGCTTGCTTGATTTCTAGCCACCATAACTGCGTTTCTTTTGAGGTTCGGGCAGGAGATAAAGGAATGCAAATGCGGTCTTATGCATGCTATGCTGCATGTATTATGTGAAAATAAGAATTGTACAAGACTCTTTTATGTACAATACACAAGTCTATTATGCATTTTATACTATAAGATTTTTATGCAGCCCTTATCTTAATGCATGATGTGACTCTTTTTTTTTTATTTGACTCAAGAAGAAAGAGGGAAAATATTAAAAAAACTAACATGACTCAAAATGAAAATAAAAAACGAATTGTGACTCGAAACTAATACGACTTAAAATGAAAAAAAGCATATGACCTAAAAAACTAACATGACTCAAAAATGAAAATAGAAAACGAAATGATATGACTCGAAATGCAAACTAATGCATCTTAAAATGAAAGATGCACATGATCCAAAAACAAAAAACTAAAAAAATGCACATTGATTTGCTGCATGTATGAGATATGAACAACCCCCTCTTTTCCGAGGAAAAAAAAGAATAAGGAAAAGTAAATCAAAAACTCTAAATGTTAAGAGTGATTTCGAAGTAAGTTTCAGGACAAGGCAAAAATAGTGAAAATGATGAGTTCTCTTGTCGAACTACCTCGTATGTTGCCATGATGCGGATATTGAGTGATAAGCGAGCCCCCAGTTGGAATGTTGCATAAGAAGATATTAATGGAAGACTCGGCCTGCTTAAGCTGCATGATGGGATAGTCGGGATGCTCGACCTTGATGTCATGGTTAGGAACCCCAAGCACTTAGAAGGATCAAGCGACAAGTCGTCTTGATTTCTCTTGCCTTTTCTCTATTCTTCTTGATTCTTTTAGGTAGGAACATGTAAGCACCAAGCCCCCAGTATTAGTGAACAAGCGTCTTTAGGTGAGTCAGAATGATTGACCTAGGTGGGTGTTGCCTTCAAGTAATGCCCTATTTTGATGCAGCTGGCATCTTGTTATGTTAAAGGAGTTATTCCTTACTCACGTATTCTGAAAGTAAGGATTAACTGACGAATTTCATGCATGCACTAATGACCGAATCAGAAGAGCTCACACGGTGATGGGGTGAAAATGGGAATGATGGAAAAGATAGTGAAAGCTCATGCCGAAATAGAGGGCCAGATAAGGTTGTGAATGGATCGGTGAGGGTAGCGATTAGATTTATTAGACAAGGTGGTGAATGGATTGGTAGTTCGATGGACAGAGGTTCGAACTGATAGTGGTGGATGTAATGGTCTATAGATGGAACACCATGTCTTGTGGGTTTATCTCATAAGGGAAGATATGGTCTAATGGCTATGGTTTGATGGATTCAGGTATGAAGGGTGATCCAAGTCTGATGGAAAAGGTAGGTGTGCTTTGGTGAAAGAAATCTGACAGCTTGTCACTGTCATTAGAGACCAAGGTTCCCTCTCCTTTTGCCTAGCTCCCCTGCTGAGGTTTTCGAGCTAACCACTCTTTATTCTATCTGTCAAAGACTGAAATATTTGATGATGGATTTTCTCTAAAGTGAATTGCAGCGGTCGGGCCTCAAAGAGGTTCTCCTACATATCCAGTGTGGAATCAGGCCATTCGTAGTTCAATAGGTGCAGCTTCAAAGGATTGATGCCTTAAGGAGGACTTCAAGACAAGTTAGAGGATTATATGGTGAGGGAAGATGCAAAGGCTAGAAGTGAAGGGATGTGTACGGGTGACTTATGTAGACCGACAACTGCCTCCTACGCCGTTTCTTCTTTCTCTTTTTTTTGTAATTGTTTTTCTTTTTCTGAACTCGACAACCTCAATCTTTATTTCTCTTATCCATGATATTTGTCACTTGCAACGCATTAGTTGGCTTAAATGGATTTACGGATGAGGCGATCATAAAATGAATGACCGGGTTCATGGTGGTGGTTAAAAAGATGACGTGTGTGAAGGTAATAGTGTAGGTAAAGCTGCTAGGTGTGAATGAAGGTGATGATGATGTAGGTGGTAAGGTGTAGAAGCCTTCTATCACAGGCATGTCTTTTTAAGCTGCATGATTTATTTGATAGTGAGATTCACTTTAAATACTATTGGTCACTTTGAATTCTATCCTTTTGCCTAACATGTTGGATGAGTGGTCATGTTAGCTTCTCTCCTCTTAATTTTTACTCATTCACCTCTCCTTTTGCCCAACTTGTTAAATGAATGTTCAAGTTGGCCTCGCTTTTTTTTTATTTGTCTCTCCTTTTGCCTAACTTCGCTTTGGTGGTGAAGTTAACCTCTCTTCTCTCTATTAACCTTGGACTTGGGATAAGGCACGAAAGCATAACGAAAATGTGATGGAGGAAACGAACAGATGGATGTGTTAGACTTGGATGGTCACATGGGTGAGTGAGCTCTTCAATTCAAATAAGGAATGCAAGCACAAGATTCTTTCCTTAGCATTTTAGAAACAAATGAAGGGTCGGGGAAGACAAGAGTCATAATCATGAAAGGTTTCATCTTTATTTAATGCAGCTAAGATGAATACATTAAAATCTACTAGGGACAAATCCCAACTGACTTTGAAAACGCAAACAATTCCCATAAAAGAAAAGACACGACATTAAGAAATCTAATGGCGATCCTGTGCTGCTTTTGGCAATGGTAGTTCCCCTGATTGGAACATGTCTTCACGTTTGGTTTTGAAGGTCAAGCAATTCTCGATGTCGTGCCCTCTAGAGCGATGATAGTTGCAAATCTTTTCGTCTTCCCAATACTTCCCCTTAATTATGGGTTCGAGCTTTACCGTGGGAAGTTGTATCTTACCTTCCTTGAGGAGACAGCCGAGAGCCTCCACATAGTTAGTTGAAATCAGAGTGAAAGACATGGGTTATCGCGGTTCAACAGTTCTAGCAAAGGAATTAGGATCCCTTTGATGAATGTCAATGTCATACAACCCCATCGATGATGATCCTCCTCTTATATTTTCTCTGATGCATTGTTCGATATTAGCCATCCGTCTATCGTTTTGTAGAATCCAAAGGATCATATCCATTTTTCGATCCTGACCTTCCATACGTGATTGCATTTGATTTATTGTGGTAAGAGTTTGTCCATAAAAGAACTTTCTCGTTCACCACATCTTCTTTCTTGTTATCCTCCTAGGCTAAGGGGGGAATTTGGTCTTCCTTCTTAGTTAAAGGAGACCGGGAGACATTTGGAGCTGTTTTGAACTTCTCCATTGGTAAGTTGGACTTATGTGGTTGATTGAATCTAGGAATAGAAGTGAGTCCCGTGTCCATATAGTGATTTGCAGACATAGGGATTTCTCTCTCTAATTCACCCATGCTTGTCACTTCACTATGATGAGTGTTGCTTCCATCTTCATCAAGAAAATTCAACTCATCATTCATCTTTGCTAGCATATCGATGATTTCATCTATTTTCCTATCATTTTTAGTAGCCATAGTATTACTTATGCCTCGCATTTGCTATAAAATTTCAGTCAAATGTTCGGAGATGAAGAGGCTGAATTCATTGTTGCTAGGTATTCTGTTGGAGGCCATGG
Organism: Portulaca oleracea; assembly: GCA_029582165.1. NCBI lineage: Eukaryota > Viridiplantae > Streptophyta > Magnoliopsida > Caryophyllales > Portulacaceae > Portulaca > Portulaca oleracea. The sequence continues at coordinate 19,855,810 of CM055870.1, forward strand.
AAGACAGTGGTGCAAAGAAGGCAACTTGTTTACTTCGAGTTCAAGGACGGTCACCAGATCCTTATTTTGCTCGTATGGAAACCATAAACCTCAAAAATTAACCCTGACATTGACCTACTAGCGACCTATATGAGACAACCTAATGTAGACCATGCCTATATGCTGACTCTTTTTTTTTTTTTTTTTTGGCTTGATTCACCCACTATCAGGCTTGCATCAAGACCACTAGCCTTAGTATCGAACAAGCCTGACATTACTCTTTTTTTTTTGATTATTTTGTAGATTTTGGAGTTTTCACCAAAAACGTAGCAAAACAAGCCTTTTCATAGCATTCTTGGCGATTTCCCGAGCCGAGCCATACCGGAAACCGAGATGGAGTCAACCCGGGACCACACTCCCGACCTTTGGTGCCGATTAGTGAAGTACGCATGCTACAACCTTCAGATCGAGCGTTACATGCCTCGAAAAGAAGGAAGAACAAAGGGAAGGGAAGCCGAAGCGTAGCCCCCGCCACGAATGGGTGTAGCACCCGCTATGCCCAAAGTGCAATGGAGGCCGAGTGTGACCGTGGCCACGGTCATGGCACCGTAGCCACGGTGGGCATGTGCTGGGAGTTAGGTTGTCCGAGGAAGACCATACCCACGGTCGTAGCGCCGTAGCCACGACGCCTCGAAGCTCAAAATCGCCCGAAGGTTTTCGCTGGTCGCGCCTGCGAGGGGGGATGGTCGCGCCCGTGACCCCCCTGTTGGGTTGCGACTCTTCGGCCTTTTTCGCTGGACAGAACTAGACCGTGACCACGGTCCCTTGACCGTGGCCACGGTCTTTCTATGTCCTGCGCGTGTTTTCGGCTTGAAGTGCTGCGTTTTGGCCAACAGTTTTGCCTTGTATATATACTCCTTGTTGACGATTTTCTTGGGAGGAATCTAGGGTTAGACTTAGACATTATTTCAGCTTGTAATTAGTGGATTTTAGAGGGAGATTAGTGAGAGATTAATCTAGAGTTTTGGAGATTTGTGTTTATTATTGAAGATTTGGGGATTCAATCAATTGAAAGATTGTTGGATCATCTTTTATTGCTTTCTATTGTTCATCTACAACACTTTGATAAGTATTCTCTTCCCTTAACTCTTTTATTAATTACCTTGCTAATTACTTTGCTTGTTCTTAATTGCTTTGCTAGCTATTTCATTGTTCTTGCTTGTTTATGGTTGTTTGATGTTAGAAATCATGTTTAGGTTTGGTTTGGATGTTGTTAGCTTAGTTGGTATCATGATTAGTGGCAAGAAACCCTATGGGTTAGGGGGTAATTAAGGGTGTGAATGGGTGATTAGGTTTGGGTTAGCAATATTAGTGAGTAATTAGTTGGAAAATCAATTTCCCACTCCTATCCTTCCCTCAAGTGGGATGTATTTGGGTGTGAAAGCATCCCGAATACATCCAACACTTGTGTTGGAAGGTAGGAATTGGGAGAGTTAGTATTCTAGTTCGCGAAAGCGAATAGAAACTAACTAGGAAATTCTGTTTCATTAACCCCCCGAGTCTGTCAATGGACTTTGGGGAAGTTAATCCGGACTATCCTTGAAAGAGGAAGCCCGGTGGGTATTTTCTAACGGAATTACCACTTGATTCTCCCTTCTTGTTACTCCCTTGTTGCAAAACCCATTTCTTCATCCCCGTTTGCATCCCGAAAAGTCTCCAAAGCCCATTTTCCATTCCTTGACCGACCTTAGATTTCTTTGTTGCGTTGTGACCTTTTCAAACCGATATCCTTACCTTAGCAATCTCGACCCGACCATTGACCTAGTTCCTTTGACCAAGGCCGCCAGCTCCCTGACAGAGAACGACAAAACCGAGGTCTTACAAACCACTGTTACAGTGACATTTGGAGGGGATGAAACATGAGACTGACTCTTAGAACGGAAGGGAAAACATATAGCACATAATTTATAGATAGCACAAAGGAAACGCACATAACATACAAATTAGGGATGCGCCTAACCAAGGTTCTATAATAAAAGGTTTAAGGTTGGGTACCTAAAACTAACATATTCATGTCTCTCATGCGCCACAAATTCTATGGAGTTCATAGTAATGCGACCCGTGTGTTTCTCGCAAAATTAAAGGGAAAATGTAAATTCATAATCCCGAGAATTTTGGAGTGCTTCATGAGTGTGAAAGCAACTTGCGATCTTCTTGAAATGCGGAGTTCATTACTTTATGAAGTCGGAAGTATACTTTGTCCGAAAGGGGAATTTGGATTGAAAAGCCTAGATGGTACCGTTGGATTCATCCTGATTTATCAAAAATCAAGATGGAGGTCTGTATGCTTGATGCCTAACTGAATAATAAAAATTACAAAAAAATAATTTCTCCTTTTCTACTCAATTTTTTTTAAAAAAAAAGCCGGTTTTTCAAGTTTAGGACCCGGGAATAAATTCCATTGGTCGAGTACCTAAAACTAACATACTCATGTCCCTAGTAGAGTCGCCATTTGTAGGACCCGAGAATAAATTTCATTGGTGTTACACGCGTTGTACGGCTAGTCGAAAGGGTTGTCTATTCATTGAAGGGATTTACTTGAATTTCCCCTTAAATAAATAAAAGTTAAGCGCACGTAAACTCTTTTTGATTTTAATTAGTAAGTGGAAGTTTAATAATTCAGAAAATAATCATAAAACAAAATAAAACGAAAAACAAAAAAAAAAACAGGACATCAAACAGAGAAGCTGGAGGTTGGGATCGAGACCACTGACTGTGACAATACTTGGCGGTATTCATCCAGTCAGTGGTCAGGGAAGGAGTCCCAAACTTGGAAGTCAGACCCGAGCCACAGGACCGCCCAGGTATTCTGTCGGTCTAGGCCTCGGAGCCTGCTTCCGAACCTGGGAGCCATATCTGAATGAGGGAATTGGCATGCATATCGCCAGATATTGCGCCAGTCTCTTATCCGGATTTTCTGCTATTTACGCCAGAAATTAAAATAAAAACAAACTTTTTTCACCTTGAAGTTAGCTTTCTGAAATCGAAAATAAAACCCGAAAAAGAGAAAAAAAGAGGAAGAGTCGCCAATTAATTTTTAAACGAGAATTAATAAACTCAAAAATTTAAGGCTCCACAAACCACGAGATTCAGATTCGGGGGTAATGTAACACCCCAATACCCTTAATCACAAGATTAACATTAAGCATACACTAAGCCTGTGATTAGCGCAGCGGAACACCTAGGGTGGAGGTATTACCGCCGTCCCCACTCGGGACAAGGCTACAAACCCAAACACACCATTACAGCACACTTAAATCGCCAATTAAACATTATACATACAATCCATATTTAGGAATCACCAAAACATGGAAATTCAACTTATACAACCATTAGAGAAATAACTACATCCCATATTTCATAATCAAGGGGTCTTTTAATCATAGGGAAACCACCGGAGTCGGCCAAACTTCCATTCGAGACTACCTTGCTTGGGTACACGCCTACTTTAGCTTATCCTTGCCTTTAAAACAAAACTTTAAAACATACGCAAAAATGAGTGGGGAAACACTCAGTACGTAAACCTCCAACACGTCAAACCGTTCGAAACGGTTGTAGTGCCGACATTTAAATTCATTTCGAAAACGGGGAAATGGGTAAACAAGAATAAAATAACTTGAATTCATAAACGTAAGAGAGTAAGTACATTAAATGAATATAGACATTTAAACTTAAATATTTGGTCCCTTACGATCGATGCAATGCATCTCACACACGCGCATGCCCAAATCGATCGAAGTTTGGAGTGGGTGACTGCCGAGCAGTCGACACTGGCCAGGTTTGGACACTTTGATCAGGAGTATCATATATAAGAAGAGAGCTAGCACCTATAAGTAACTAGCGCGAAAGCACGTAAAATGGGACCCTTTAAAACCGTAAATATAAGCATTAGTTCGTAACATAAACTTGATATAACCATGATAAATGTTTAAACGATGACAAAGAAGCGAAAAGTTGGACAATTCGCGTACCTTGAAACGCGTAGAAGCTTGTTAGCGTGTCTCGGCTTGGGACAGCTTGGGTGACTTGGGAACTAAAATAAGAGCATAGGAAATTGAGAATATTGATAAATTCCTTGCATTTACAAGCTAAGATTAAAGTACTTAAAACTTGATAACATAAAAGGGAAGAGAAAATAAAAAAAAATTTCAAATTTCGATAAATCAATGATTTGATGATAACTTGAGCTAGGAAACTCGGATTTTTGCAAACGAGTACTTTTCGGAATGGGAAAATCACGCCCTAAAACTTTGTCAACTGGTTCGAAGGCTAAAAATGAAGGGAAGTGCTCGGAAAATAGCCCGGACAGAAGCAGAATGCTTAGAAGGAATTATGCGGTTTGGAACTTTAAAGCGAAATTTATGGTGAATCTTGAATAGGATCAAAGAAGGTTTATGGTGTATAAACCTTCCTTAACAACCAACTTAGATGAGCATAGAATTGGAGTCCTTGAAGGCTTAAGAAGAGAAGCTATTCGGTCATTGAAAACATGAAAGAAACGTTGCCAAGCGACGGAAATTAGATAAGGACATGATTATGAATTTTGGAAAGTTTACGAACCGATGACCGGTGAATTGAATACATAGAAGAGATGGTCCTTGGGCTATTTAGACATCGAGGAAACCCATAAACTTGTTAAGAAGTCAAAAGTACCACTTAGCCATCAACATCACTTAGACGAACTTAAAAGCTCATCACTTTACCCCATGGTTTGCTAGTATTTCCATAAACCTTTAGGAGATAATCCCAAACACTAAAATAGCTTAGATCAACTTAGAAAACCTACTTAACCCCTCTTAACAATGACACAAAGGTCCCCATCTTATTAGAGCTCCTTAAAAGATCAAATTGCACACTTTAAGCTAGAATTGACTATTAAAATTCTGGGCAACGACTTTGCTGACGGCCCTCATTCTCAGCCTCATATCTCACTCACCCGATATCGTGTGGATGCAAACTTTATGTTTCCGGAAAGCTTGAAGAATGACCTAAAACGTCTATGTTTACTTCCAGAACCAACAAGGTCTCTAAATGGACGAAATTTGAGCATATATCCACTGACTCAGAAAACGTATTTAATTTTGTACCTTCACGGTTTTGGTCATATCTCGGGCTACACATATCAGATTCTCGAAATTCCAAAGCCGAGAGTTAGATAACAACTTAGGTTATCTTTTAAAGTGAAACTATGGGCTAAACTCACATTTTAACTCCTCTAGAAAATTCAGATTGCAACCAAAAGCATAATCAGCTCTTGAACTCCCTTTAATGGTATCTTTTGCCACTAAACATATACTAATTCAAACCTAAAGCCCAAATTAAACATTACTATTGATTTTTCCAGAATATAAACCCAGAAAAGTACTCATCTTCTTCCATAAAAATCCCCATGCAACCATAGATAACATAAGTAATTCAAACAACACTTGAATTAACACTCTTTCACCCATTTCCACACTAAATTCATATCATCCATTTATATAATAACTTAATTAACATAATAAACAACCCAAATCAGTCCCTTAATCATCATATTTCTCATCCAAAAACCACATGCAAGCAAGAATTTCAACATTCAACAAGAACTTAGCAAGAACTCATCCAAAATCCAATCAAACAATACATGCACCCTTCTCATACTCAAACCCTAATTAACCCAACTTAACCACAACCTAAATTCATGCTTAGAAAACATAAAAGAGATGAAGAACAACAAGAATCACACAAATTAGAAGTGAAAATCAGATTTGAAACATAAAGAGTTGAGTTAGGGATTTGAATATATACCACTTGGGGAAGAAATTGAAGGAGAAAAACAAGAGGAGAGATGAAGGGGGGCACGACCACCGTCTGGTGGTCGCCGGCGTGACCTCCGGCCACCGGAAACTGGCCGGGAAAAGGGGGAGCATGGATGGGTAGAAAAGGGGGAGGAAGAGTGAGGGAGTGTTGTGTTTTTTCTGAAAATGAAATGAGAATAATAACCCCCTTAGTATATATAAAACACTCCCTTAATCAATTAACTCTCTAATTAATAATTTAGGCTAGCCAAAGTGTAATTAACTTGCTATGTAAAATAATTGGTATGGACTAAATAAAATTAATGAACATAAACTTGGTAAACTAATTTAGTATATGATTAAATAAAATTACTTGGGAATAAATTGGGTAAAATCAACTAGTATTAAACCACATAAAATAAATTGGTAGGACTCATTAATAGAATGAATTGGGCAATAAAATGTACTTAGGAAGGTTGGGTAATATAAATCGTAAAAGGAACGGAATTGAAATTAATATAACCTTTCTCGTCTAAAAACGTAAAATTGAGAACCATAAAATAAATTATATAACTTATCGTGAAAATATTCATAGACTCATAATAATTTTTATAACTTTAGATCCGAGATAGCATAGAATCAACCCATTTAGCCATCGCCTTGCTCGAGACCTGTCACGCATAAATAAATAAATAATAGAAATAATAACCGTAATAACCACAATAATAGTATTCATGTCGTAAAAGCCGAAAATTTTTATTAGCGTATTTTAGCTAATTACCGTAATTAAGGTTTTAATTAGTACGGGTTTAGGGCGGGTCGTTACACCCTCCCTCCCTAAAAAAAAGTTTCGTCCCCGAAACTTGCTGTTGGATTAATTGTGAACGAAAAGCCTTGAAAGAGGTGTGATTAGTTTTTCTTCATGTCTTCCTTGGTTTCCACATGGTTTCCGAGGTGTATTGTCTTGCGCATAGTACTTGACTAAGGAAAATTCCTTAGAACGTAGTCGTTTGATTCTACGATCCATTATTTTAGATCGGTTGTTGCTCGAAAGTGAAATCTTCTACCAACAGAGGGGGTCCTCCCTCTAGAACATGAGTTGGGTTTGGCACTTTCTCCCGTAGAGTGCTTCAAATGGAGCCATCTGAAAGGTAGACTGATAGCTATTATTGTAGGAAAATTCTATAAGTAGAAGGAATTGATCCCAATTTCCTTGGAAATCTAAAACGCAACCGTGAAGCATATCCTCTGCAACTTGCTTTACTGTTTCGGTCTGGTCATCGCTCTCCGGATGGTAGGAGCTACTGAATTTAAGCTTAGTACCGAAAGCTCTTTGTAACGCGCTCCAAAATCGCGATTGAATCCTTGTATCTCGATCGGATACTATATCTTTCAGTATTCTGTGCAATCGAACGATCTCGTGAATATAGACATCTGCCAGCTTATCTACCTTCCATCCTTCATGAATGGGAATAAAATACGCCGACTTAGTCAGGTGATCCACAATTATCCAAACGAAATTTCTCCCAGAAGCTGTGAGGGGTAATCTCATAATAAAGTCCATAGAAATTGATCCTTATTTCCACGTGGGAATTCCCAAAGGTCTCAGTTCGCCTGATGGTCGTTGTTGATTTTCTTTGATCCTTTGACATGCTAAGCACTTAGCTACATGACTAACTAGGTCTCTCTTCATATTAGGCCACCAAAAGTGCTCTCTTAAGTCCCATACGTTTTTGTTCCTCTTGGATGTACAGAGTACGATAAATTGTTGCCTTCTTCCAAAAGCTTAAGCCTGAAGTTTCCCTGGTTGGGTATACATAGCCAATTCTGGAACCTTAAGATTCCATCCTCATGAACTAGAAATCCAGGCATTCCTTTTGTAGCTAGATTATCCACAATCCTCTTGAATTCAGGATCATACATCTGTTCAGCCTTAATCTCTGCAATGATAGACGGTTGAAGGGTTAAAATAGCCAAACTCTTGGCCGTCTCACCCAACTCTACTAATTTTATGCTTTCCTTATTCAGCTCCTGCCATAACCTTGGATGAATTTCGAGACAGTTCAAAGTCCCATGTTGAGTTTTCCTACTCAAAGCATCTGTTACTGAGGTTGCTTTACCGAGGTGGTATTGGATATGTAGATCATAATCCTTGATAAGTTCTAACCACCTTCGCTGCCTTAGGTTCAACTCTTGTTGAGTGAATATATATATATATATATACTTGAGACTCTTGCGATTCGTGAAGGTAGTAGTAGGGACTCCATAAAGATGATGCCTCCAAATCTTCAGAGCAAAAACTACTGCCGCTAGCTCTAAGTTATGCGTCGGGTAATTTTTCTCATATGGCTTCAATTGTCGTGAAGCATACGCCATCACTCTATCATTCTGCATCAACACACACCCCAACCCTTGTTGAGACGCATCACTATACACGACGTACTCCTTTCCTTCCTCGGGAAGGGACAATACTGGGGCAGTTGTGAGCTTCTCCTTAGGTACTTGAAAAGCCTCTTCACACTTGTCAGTTCATTCAAACCGGGTCGTCTTCTTGAGGAGGTTGGTTAAGGGGAGAGCTATTTTGGAAAAGTTCGGAACGAACCTCCTATAGTATCCGACCATGCCTAGAAAGCTTCGGACTTCTGTAACCGTAGTGGGTCTTGCCCAAACCTTGACGGCGGATACTTTGCTAGGGTCCACTCGGATCCCTTCACTGGTGACTATATGCCCTAAAAATCCGGCTTCCTTGAGCCAAAACTCACACTTTGAAAACTTAGCATACAGCCGGCGCTCTCTTAGCGTCTGGAGCACCATCCTTAAATGATTTTTCATATTCCTCTCTACTCTTTGAGTATACCAATATATCTATCATCAATAAAACCTACCACAAACTTATTCAAATAAGGCTTGAACACTCGGTTCACCAAATCCATAAATACTGCTGGAGCACTAGTAAACCCAAAAGGCATTTGCATTACAGTGAATTCATGGTGTCCATATCTTGTCCTAAGAACAGTTTTAGAGATGTCCTCATCCTTAACTCTGAGTTGGTGGTATCCTAACCTCACATCCATATTAGGAAATACTCCTGCTCCTCGAAGTTGGTCGAATAGATCATCGATCCTTGAGGGGGGAAAAATACTTGTTCTTGATCGTGACTTTATTTAATTCTCAGAAAACGATGCATAACCTTAGACTTCCATCCCTTTTTCCTTACAAACAATACTGGGGCTCATAAAACCTTTGCTCAACAAGTCTTTCGTCTGCACCTTTAGTTCTTTAAGCTCTGCAGGTGCCATCTGATAGGGTGCTTCTAGATATAGGCCTAGCTTCTGGAACTAGCTCGATCTCAAAGTTAATCTCCCTCCTCGGGGTAACTCTATAACTTCCTCGGGAAAACATCTGGGAATTGTTGCACCACGGGAATCCCTTCTATCTTGGATGGGTCATTAAGATCTTTGCTAATCGAACACAAGTAACCTAACCCTTGCACCCGTGATTTAGCGGCTTCCGAGCCTTTACATAGGTTAGGATAGGACACAGATTTATTCCTAGTTCCCCCAAACAAGACAAGTCTCTACTCCCGAGGCATTCATCAGGTCGACTGTTTCTTCCCTGCTTCCAATCTGCGCTTGAGTTAGGGTAACCAATCTATACAACCCAAAATTAGGATATCAACATCTAGCCTAAGGTCTACCTTCTCATACGGGTAGTTAACAAGAGGTAATATAATTGAGAGGGATAAGAATTATAATGATTCCATGAATAAGGAAATCCATAAGAGATGCTGAAATGAGCTTGATATGAAGAAAAAGATCTTGGGCAAGTTTTTGATTCTTGAATTAGGACAATCAAAATCGGGAATGTATGAACGGTTGGCAATAGTCACTTGGAGTGTACAAAACGTAGGTTGTTGATATTGATCGAATAGTAACTTGTATTTAAGCTAAAACTTGGATATAAACTGTAGATGCTTACTGGGGAATAATGATTACTTTGGAGAAGAGAAAAGCTGACCAAATAGAGAGCATGGTAATATAGATATGGTCCATCCCCACTGGATCGATGAGTGGATTACTATTAAAAGAAAGACACTTACCCAAAAGGAAATTGAGAAAAGAGAGAGGTGCCAAAAAGGTGTGGACATAACATTAAGGAGCCAAAATGATTGGTCGATAACAATTACAGGCTCTCCTAAGAATTCTTGAAAATAAGCAATGATTAAAATCGACGAAGTTGATTGCAATCTTGTGATGATGAAGGTAAATTTAGAAGGGGGATGTACAATATGAGTGTGGGATAAAGCTTGATTCAAACAATGAACTCGAAGTATTCTAGCTATACAGAGGAGGGTTGAACCTCATCATGGTTGCTCGTTAAAAGAAAAGGTTGGGTGGGTTTTGATACATGCGTATGAGTGAAAGGGTTCAAAACTTCTATAACCTCACAATCTCGTTCTTAGTCATAAATCTCTAATCCCATATTAATCTCCTAATTTCATCATGATCCTATTGCTTCCCTTTTTGTTTCTCCCCTAACATTTTCCCTTATACAAGATTAGAAGTGACTATTATTAACTCCACAACCAAAGTCAAAATCCTTGTATTTGCGCTAATGCCCCCAGTATGGGTACTGCGTCCATAAAGCCCTTGTTTATCTTATTGACCACTGTTATTAGGCCCTTCAAACCATTTGAACAATTCAGATAAATATAAAGTACTTCTTCCCCTTATCACTTCAGGTGGATCTCTGCAGAGCTACATCCAGGCCTGAGTTACCGGAACTGGTATGTTCTCGTGATACCTCGGAATATCACATCTCAAACTTGGTCAAGGCAACGTGGCCAACTGTCTAATTTCATATTCTTCCGGTCACCTGGGGTTTAGTAGCCGCTCTTTATCCCCTGAAAGCATTATCATGTGATGGTTCAATGATCGGGAGATCATATACATATGTAGATACCTACTTTTGATACCAAAACGACCCAAAAGATACATATACTTCTTGTTGGATCCACATTCCTATTTTTAAGACCACTACATGTGCTTACTTTTCCTTTGCACGTTACTAGAATTCGACCCATTTTCCTTCATTCCAAGAATTAACTTGGCAGCACTTAAAGCATGGAACGATTATCAGTATAACCCCTTGCTTTCCATCACACACTGATACTAATTATTCCCATGTCGACTATAAATAACAGAATACATCCACCTTACTGCCTTCTATCCACATAGAACCTATTTGTGCTTTTTATCCCGACCGTTCTAGGCGAAGGTGTAGTCTTCACTGGCTGAGTCATGGCTTCCTTTAGATCTTGTGTCACTCGCGACCCGTTTCTAGCCTTATTTTCTCCTTGGGGCAATTAAATTTGACACCCTTAATATCCGGGATTAATTGTACCGCTTTTACATAATCACGAGCATACGATGGGGCAGAGGAAAAATTTGGGGTCCCAAACGGTCGTTTAAACTGATATGGTATCTCCTCCTCGGGAATACCCTTGACATCCATATACTTTGGAGGTGACAATTCGTAGGTAGTGGTGGTCAATGTCATGCTCCTAACATTCGAGACCTTTCTTCATGTATATCCTGGTTATGCGTGCAACAAGAAGTTGTGATACCTATTTTGGAAATTCTACACGTGGATAAATAAATAGGAGGGTCACCGACAGTCAGAAGTGTTGAACATTAACTTGATCGTGTTATTGCATTTATAGATTTTTGCCTTAGCTTACTAAAGTCTTCTACAATTCTCAACCGTATTTTATATTAATCCCAGCCGGTATCTATGTCCTATCAACTTGTCATTTACCAAATTAGTCGTAATTGAGGTATTCAGCGTGTCGGTCGGGTTCCCCTCGGAGGAGTTTTTGACAATAGTGGTTACTAATATCATCCCACGGACTCTCGTGGGGAAGAGTATCTAGTAAGCATCGAGCTCGGCGTATGTCGTCATGATATTCCAATTTTGAACTGGCGGCATAGTGAGCGTCGAAGGCGTCTTGCAACGCCTTGAGGTGAGCTTGAATATTAGTCATGGTTCCATAAACATCGCGAACAAATTGGGAAAAGGATTACCATTCGCATCCATCTACATTATACATATAACATAAACACGAAGTTTTAATAAACTTAGCAAGTTAAAAGCTCGTTAAAATAAATAAAAGAAACAAGGCAAGGTCCGAGACTCAACCAACTTGAACCTCATTTGCTACAAAGGGAACTCTTGTTCCTTCTTATGATCACCGTGACCTGACTTACTATCCTTGGACCATATTGATCATTTGTATCATATAAACACCTTTAAACATTGCACTATACATCTTGGTAAGGCATTTAGCCCCACATTTGAGCTCTACATCAATCCCACTTGGAATTAGGTTTATAATTTCTTATTTGCATAACTAAAGTCTCCTTTAAGGACTAATTCAACGAGCTCCGCATCTTCCAAAGACACTTATGCACATATCATGCTTCACTCGTACCAAACTTTTAAGTTACTCCCAATCCGTACTTAGGTTTTCTTAAATTCGCTACTAAACTTTCTAATTTCTGGAGAAATTTCGGCAGCACTTCCCCTATAAATTGGACTATCCCAAATTTTACATAACTTCAAACCTGCAAGAAAACGTACAGACTTCACATATTCACTTGGAGCTTCATGCTCAACATCCAACCCAACCAATTCACATATTCCAAATATCAATCCATAAAGGACACGTACCACACAATTTATACCCAAATTCCACTCATTCAGGTCATACTTCCTATGAAATACTAATTCCCAAACGCTTCTTATAATTCCGTTTTGATACCACAACTGTAACACCCCAACACCATTAATCACAAGATTAACATTAAGCATACACTGAGCCTGTGATTAGCGCAGCGGAACACCTAGGGTGGAGGTACTGCTGCCGTCCCCACTCGGGACAAGGCTACAAACCCAAACACACCATTACAGCACACTTAAATCGCCAATTAAACATAATACAAACACTCCATATTTAGGAATCACCAAAACATGGAAATTCAACTTATACAACCATTAGAGAAATAACTACATCCCATATTTCACAATCAAGGGGTCTTTTAATCATAGGGAAACCACCGGAGTCGGCCAAACTTCCATTCGAGACTACCTTGCTTGGGTACACGCCTACTTTAGCTTATCCTGCCTTTAACCTGGGAGCTCGGATCGCCTAAAACAAAACATTAAAACATATGCAAAAATGAGTGGGGAAACACTCAGTACGTAAACCTCCAACACGTCAAACCATTCGAAACGGTAGTAGTGCCGACATTTAAATTCATTTTGAAAACGGGGTAATGGGTAAACAAGAATAAAATAACTTGAATTCATAAACATAAGAGAGTAAGTACATGAAATGAATATAAACGTTTAAACTTAAATATTTGGTCCCTTACGATCGATGCAATGCATCTCACACACGCGCAAGCCCAAACCGATCGAAGTTTGGAGTGGGTGACTGCCGAGCAGTCGACACTGGCTAGGTCTGGACACTCTAATTAGGAGTATCATATATAAGAAGAGAGCTAGCACCTTTAAGTAACTAGCACGAAAACACGTAAACTAGGGCCCTTTAAAACCATAAATATAAACATTAGTTCATAACATAAACTTGATATAACCATGATAAATGTTTAAACGATGACAAAGAAGCGAAAAGTTGGACAATTCGCGTACCTTGAAACGCATAGAAGCTTGGTGGCTTGTCTCGGCTTGGGACGGCTTGGGTGACTTGGGAACTAAAATAAGAGCATAGGAAATTGAGAATTTTGATAAAGTCCTTGCATTTGCAAGCTAAGATTAAAGTACTTAAAACTTGATAACATAAAAGGGAAGAGAAAATAAAAAAAAATTCAGTTTTTGATAAATCAATGATTTGATGATAACTTGAGCTAGGAAACTCAGATTTTTGCAAACGAGTACTTTTCGGAACGGGAAAGTCACGCCCTACAACTTTGTCAACTGGCTTGAAGGCTAAAAATGAAGGGAAGGGCTCGGAAAATAGCCCGGACAGAAGCAAAATGCTTAGAAGGAATTATGCGGTTTGGAACTTTAAAGCGAAACTTATGGTGAATTTTGAATAGGATCAAAGAAGGTTTATGGTGTATAAAGTTTCCTTAGCAACCAACTTAGATTAGCATAGAATTGGACCTTGAAGGCTTAAGAATAGAAGCTATTCGGTCATTGAAAACATGAAAGAAACGTTGTCAAGCGACGGAAATTAGATAAGGCCATGATTATGAATTTTGGAAAGTTTACGAACCGATGACCGGTGAATTGAATACATAGAAGAGATGGTCCTTGGGCTATTTAGACATCAAGGAAACCCATAAACTTGTTAAGAAGTCAAAAGTACCACTTAGCCATCAACATCACTTAGACGAACTTAAAACTTCATCACTTTACCCCATGTTTTGCTAGTATTTCCATAAACCTTTAGGAGATAATCCCAAACACTAAAATAGCTTTGATCAACTTAGAAAACCTACTTAACCCCTCTTAAAAATGACACAAAGGTCCCCATCTTATTAGAGCTCCTTAAGAGATCAAATTGCACCCTTTAAGCTAGAATTAACTATTAAAATTCTAGGCAGCGACTTTGCTGACGACCCTCATTCTCAGCCTCATATCTCACTCACCCGATATCGTATAGATGCAAACTTTATGTTTCCGGAAAGCTTGAAGAATGACCTAAAACTTTTATGTTTACTTCCAGAACCAACAAGGTCTCTAAATGGACGAAATTTGAGCATATATCCACTGACTCAGAAAACGTATTTAATTCTGTACCTTCACGGTTTTGGTCATATCTCGGGCTACACATATCGGATTCTCGAATTCTAAAGCCGAGAGTTAGATAACACCTTACTCTATCTTTTGAAGTAAAAATATGGGCTAAACTCACATTTTAACTCCTCTAGAAAATTCAGTTTGCAACCAAAAGCATAATCAGCTCTTGAATTCCCTTTAATGGTATCTTTTGCCAGTAAACATATACTAATTCAAACCTAAAGCCCAAATTAAACATCACTCTTGATTTTTCCAGAATATAAACCCAGAAAAGTACTCATCTTCTTCCATAAAAATCCACATGCAACCATGGATAACATAAGTAATTCAAACAACACTTGAATTAACACTCTTTCACTCATTTCCACACTAAATTCATATCATCCATGTATATAATAACTTAATTAACATATTAAACACCCAAATCAGTCCCTTAATCATCATATTTCTCATCCAAAAACCACATGCAAGCAAGAATTTCAACATTCAACAAGAACTTAGGAAGAACTCATCCAAAATCTAATCAAACTATACATGCATCCTTCTCAAACTCAAACCCTAATTAACCCAACTTAACCACAACCTAAATTCATGCTTAGAAAAGATAAAAGAGATGAAGAACAACAAGAATAACACAAATTAGAAGTGAAAATCAGATTTGAAACATAAAGAGTTGAGTTAGGGTTTTGAATATATACCACTTGGGGAAGAAATTGAAGGAGAAAAACAAGAGGAGAGATGAAGGGGGGCACGGCCACCGTCTGGTGGTCGCTGGCGTGACCTCCGGCCGCCGGAAACTGGCCGGAAAAAGGGGGAGCATGGCTGGGTAGAAAAGAGGGAGGAAAAGTGAGGGAGTGTTGTGATTTTTCTGGAAATGAAATGAGTATAATAACCCCCTTAGTATATATAAAACACTCCCTTAATCAATTAACTCTCTAATTAATAATTTAGGCTAGCCAAAGTGTAATTAACTTGCTATGTAAAATAATTGGTATGGACTAAATAAAATTAATGAACATAAACTTGGTAAACTAATTTAGTATATGATTAAATAAAATTACTTGGGAATAAATTGGGTAAAATCAACTAGTATTAAACCACATAAAATAAATTGGTAGGATACATTAATAGAATGAATTGGGCAATAAAATGTACTTAGGAAGGTTGGGTAATATAAATCGTAAAAGGAATGGAATTGAAATTAATATAACCTTTCTCGTCTAAAAACGTAAAATTGAGAACCATAAAATAAATTATATAACATATTGTGAAAATATTCATAGACTCATAATAATATTTATAACTTTAGATCCGAGATAGCATAGAATCAACCCATTTAGTCATCGCCTTGCTCGAGACCTGTCACACATAAATAAATAAATAATAGAAGTAATAACCGTAATAACCACAATAATAGTATTCATGTCGTAAAAGCAGAAAAATTTTATTAGCGTATTTTAGCTAATTACCGTAATTAAGGTTTTAATTAGTACGGGTTTAGGGCGGGTCGTTACAGGTAAGGTTACAAATTCGAAAATAAAAATTCTCGAATTCGCCCATTTTACGAACGGACTGTACTAAATCGGTTAATAGGAAAAGAAGAGAGAAAAGGAGAAGAGTAGATATGGAGTATTAATCAATGTAATTTATTTTGTTTAGTCGCATGCAAATGCGATAGTAAATGCGAGAGATAAATATAGTAAAGGTAAAATGGAATTAAACATGAATAAATCTTATTTACAAACATTCAAGTTTAATTAGGTCGAATTAATTGATTAATCACATTACAAGATAATATAAGTGAAGAAGTGGGGGGAGAGAGAGAGAGAGATAAACTAAATGTCAATTAAGTGTATGCATAATGAGAGAGAAAGAGAGGGGGAGAGAAGAGAAGAATAAATCACCAAGTGTCAATACGTTAGGGTGATTTCGGTGTAGAATGGAATGGAGATGGATGTGGTTTTTATAAGTGGCTTGAAATTTTAGGTTAAAGAAATGGGAAGAATACCGCCAGGTTTATCAGGCCTAGCTGGGCGGAATTCTAGGTCATGGCACGTTTCCCGAGGTGAGCGGAAACAGTCTGGGTCGGGCAGAACCTGCCCCAATACCTGGCGGTACGGTGGCTGGGTTTTTCCAAGCCTGATCAGTTCCTGTGCCTCGGGCTGCGTGTAGAATTGGATTTGGGCTGTTTTTATGGTTTTTTTCTCTCTTTTGCATTTTACTTTCCTTGGCATTTTTCTAAATAAAATAAAATATAAATAAATATAAATAAAATTACATAATTATGAGACACTTTTCAGATGTCTACAGCTTGGTTTCGGAGTGCTCAGTTAGGAAAGTTAGTTAGAAGGTTGAAAGAAGAGTCGATTGAAGGGTTCGGTGGCGACCTTCTCCTTCCTACGCCTTTCAACCTTGAGAACCAAACTGCGAAGCTCGTCCATGGAGTGGTAGGGTTGGATTTCAATCTTATCGACAATAGCGGGGTCCAGCCCATTCAAGAACCTCATCAATATAGGTTGCTTCTCGGGCTCTTGTAGGTCACTCTTGATGAGGAGTTGTTCAAACTCTTGGATTGAGTCAGTAACAATTCTCTTGCCTTGCGTAAGGGCGAAGAGCTTCCTCATAATGATTACTTGTAGGTGCTAGGCAAAAATCGTCGATTCATCAGTTGGTTCAGCCTCGCCTAGGAGGTGATTTTTGCTCTACCCTTTTTAGCCCGTTATGCCTTAACATTCTCAAACCAAAGGGATGCTACCTTGTTAAGCTTCAAGCTAGCAATTTTGAAGGCCTTTTCATCCCTATACTCCTTAGTGTCAAAGATCCTCTTCATCATGTGGACTCACTCAAGATAATCATCGGGGTCGGTAGATCCATTGAATTCTAGATTTTCGATCTTAACACCATGGAATTCATCCCATGGGGTTCTTTCACCCGTCAGCGATGTCGTCAAGGGGAGCCTCTATCGTCGTCACTTAACTCAAAGATGGGAGGAGGATAGATAGGGCTACGAGTGGACCTCCTTCGTCCCTCACGAGGTTGACCTTGGAGGTGTACGACGATGTTGTTCACTTGATCCAAGAAGGTTTCGAGAGTCCTCTCAATGAAGGAGACTCGGGTTTCCATAATCGTGTTTTGGAGACTTTGGCGATGGCTTGACTCATCTTGGTTAGGATTGATTTCATCACCCATCACAAAAATATGGGTGGACACGGCATGTGTTTAGGAATTTTTGGAGTTAGGGGGTTTTCTTGTTGCTAACTAGTGTTTGTGAGTTTGGGTTGTTTGTGGCTTCTTCTCAACAATAATATTCAAGCACAATAAACACATTGGCCACCTCAACACTCCCAACAAGAACTTCAAATTTCACCACACAACTTCAACAATCAACAAGAACAACAATAATAAATTCTATAATACACTTGGAGGGCACAGGAAATGGGGGTTCCTAAATTTCAACAACAATAACAATAACTCTAATACACTTAGAGATTCATAAGGGATGGGGTACCCAAATTTCACAATGATAACAACAAATTCAACGATGCGTGTGAACCCTAACTTGGATTTTAAAGAACAAGAACTCAAGCCAAAACCCTAACCTTGGCTCTGATACCAAATGGAGCATGGCACGGTGGGAAATACTTGGTTGAGTTGATGAAGAAGAAGACCTTGAACCCAGAAACCAACAATGGGGCTTGAGCCCAAGATATTGACTTAGGTATAGGAGGATTCCACCACCGAGTACTACATCTCCACCAAGATTAGATAAAGACTAGCACCACTAATCCATCAAGAAATTAACTTGTTAACACCACCACAATGAATTGAGGTTAAAGTAAGAACAAGACTTCAGAGAGGAAGTCTTAGGAGAAAACCCTTGCTTTTTATTAATGACCAAAGCTGAATGCCTCTTTCTCACCAATGTTAATGGTTATAAACATTGGAGGGGAAGAAGAAGCCAAAAATTATAAAAGATCCACTCATTACACGCGTATGAAGGGGGGGAGGGAATTGCTAAAAAATAAAGAGCATCATCGGACAACATCGAATGGCGTGACCTGCGCCTCTTCCAGCGTGAGGCGCGCGTCATCTAGAGACCTTAGGCGTCATCAAAAGAAAGAGGCACGACCAGTGCCTGACCTGGCGCGGCCAGCACCAAACCAAACACAACTAGCACCTGTTTCAGGGCTGGTTGATGCCTGATGCCGAAATAACCACACTCCCTTGAGACGACGCGACATAGCGTTAGGATCCAAATAAACCTCCTTGGTTGGTGACATGTCCCAAGCCTCTAGAGGGGCTCGAGGCCTATCCAAAGGATGGTTGATACGATCTTGAAGGTCGCGGAATCAAGACGAAATTTTAAACTCCATGTTTGGGTGAGTGGTTGCAACCCTCTTGGCGTGGACAACGAGCAAAGAGTAGGGTGCTCGAGCCTCTTCATAGGCCATATATCATGTTTAGTGTATGTTTGCGTGCCCGTTTTTAATGTGCTCCCAAAGAAACTCACTTGTCTGCCGTCAAAAGGATATTGAGATTTCTTACAGGTACCAAGGACCTTGGACTACGGTACCCTCGCAATAACGACCTCGGCTTGGTTGGACACTCAGATGCAAACTTTGCAGGCTACTAAGTAGACAGAATGAGCACATTCATAGGATGTCGCCTCTGACCATCTCTTGTATCATGGTAGTTAAAAAAAAAAAAAAAAAAAACCTCAATGGCCCTATTGATAAGCTCTCTTTATGACTAAGTTTCTAGGGTGTTTTCATAGTAGATTAGGGATGTTTTGAGTCGATTATGTATATACATACCCCCTACTTCTCTATTACGCTCGGTGTTGGTGTTTTTGATGAGAACTTGCAGATTTGGGAGCCAAACACCAGTTTTAGGAGCATTTCAGGAAGGAACAAAGACACAACGGGTCTACACCTATCATGACCAGACCATGGCATCGGTTTCACGCGGATTGAAACTCGGAACACCTGGCCAATGGCCACCACGGTCAGACCGTAGTGATGACTATGGACCGTGGTGTCCCTTTTCAAGCGCATTTGACAAAGTCAAGTAAAGCAACGCGACAGCACTGACCACAACACGACCGTGGCAAGCAGCACGGACCGTGGTTGCTTGGCCACAGACCGTGGTGGTCCGGTGAGTCGTGTGGGTCGGTTTTTTTGGTGATTTAAAGAGAAAGAAAGCGGTTACTCGGAAGGATGGTTATTTCCATTCATTCACAATCCGTCATTCATCCACTCATGAAGAGAGAAAGAGAGACCCTAATCCATCCCTCTACACCTCAAATTCCCCATCAAGATTCAAGATTCAAACGTATTCAAGAGAAGGGAAGATCAAGATTCGAGAGGAAATTATCAACGCTCGCGAGGAAGACTCCACCCCTGGATCGAAAGACTCGACGGTTGTATTCTTCGTAGCTCATCTTTCTTTTCGATTTCTTTCTTTGTTTTGAGAATCACTTATGATGTTTGGAACTTGTTTTGTGTTTTCATTGAATATGAGTGAGTAGTTTCCTTGAATTCTAGGGCTTTGCAACCCGAAACAATGTCGTTTAATTGAATGTTTATTGTTTGTGCATGAATTCTCGATTTGAATCAATAGAATGTTGTGTTTTTCATGTTTATGAGTGTTCTTTAGGCCTAGAATACTTGTAATTCAAGATTAACCTGAGAAGTACTGAAAGGTGAATTAGGATAATCTTACTACTAATCTTGCTACCTAGTTTTGTGAAATTTGAGAAAAGAATAGCAGACTACGGAACCTTTTGATAACCATAATATTTCATACCTTCAACTTTGATTAACTTGAAAAGCATACGAAAGTTGTAATTTAGGTTAATCGAGGTAATTCTATTAGCATCGAAAGAGCAGTAGAGTTCTTATGGTTATCGTTCTTGATTCGTTCTTAAATGTATGATTGTGCATGCTAGATTTTTCCTTGCTCAATTAGTTTAATTAGTTTTCTAAAAACCTTCGAAAATCAAAACTCGGTTAGCTTGGCAATCACTTAAAGACTAGTTTACTGAGCTGCTAATTGGGTCCCTATGGGATGGACCTTGACGTGGTACTACGTACATCATGCGCTTGTGGCCATGTCAAGTTTTTGGCGCCGTTGTCGGGGACTCTGTCCCTAGCAGCCATTAAACGAACCCTCTTAGTTTGAATAAGCTATTTTTCTTTTTCTTTGTTTTTCTTTTCTTTCCTTTTATTTTCTTGTTTCACTGCGTTGGTGTTCTTGTTTTTGTTTTGCTAGGATCTTTTGGTATATGCAATAGAATTTGGAGTTCGAGTTCGATTCAGAAATAGAGAGAACTTTCCACCGGAGGAAGAGGTAAAGACTAGAGGAAGCTAGTAAAGAGACACCCACGCAGCAGTCTGAGATGGCCGAAGAAGAACCATTAATAACTTTCGGTCAGTATGTGACTCCGAACGTCACAAACCCACCAACCGCCATCAAACTCCTTGAAGTGGCGAACAACTTTGAGCTAAATAATTCTCTCATCAGCCTTGTGCATGCTACGTCGTTCCATGGTCTCCCGAACGAGGATCCCAACCATCACCTTTGCATCTTCTGACAAGTTGTGACAGTTTCAAAGCCAACGAAGCCTCGCCGGATGCGATCAAGTTGAGGTTGTTTCCTTTTTCCTAGGAAGACCGAGCATGAGAGTGACTGGATTCTCTTCGGCATAACTCCATTAGCACCTCTGATCAGCTTGCGGGAGCATTCTTGGCTAAGTACTTTCTGCCAAGCAAGCTGACGAGTCTTCGAAACCAGATCTCCACTTTCTCCTAAGAGCCGGACAAGAACCTATATGATGCATCGGATATATTCAAGGAATTGCTTCGCCAATGCCCCCTCCACGGATTCGAACCATGAGTCCCCATTCAGGCATTCTACAATGGATTGGACAATCAGTTGAGAGCCACCATCCTTGCAGCTGCTGGAGGGAACATCATGAGTAAGACGATGGACGAATTGCATTCATTGATTGATCAGATGGCGTTGAACAGCCACCAGTGGTCGAAACCCCGTTCCAGGAAAACGGGAGGTAAGTATTCTGTCGATGCTATTACATTATTATCTGCAAAGCTTGATGCCATTAATGAGAAAATGGAGAGAATGCATTTGAATGTTTCCCCTCCCTTCAATGTGCTTCTTGCAATTCTTTTGAGCATGCGATCCTTTATTGTCCTAATGGGGTGGGTAGTAGTAGCCAACCTGACCAAGCCAATTTTATTGGTTGTCTTTTATTCCTTACTCCAACACCTATAACTCCGGTTTGAGACACCACTCTAATCCTTCTTACCGGAATCAAATGGGTCACCCACAAGGACAAAGACCTCTTACTCAACCCTACCGAGCCCCTCAAAAGCCCGACCTAGAGGCTATGATGGAAACCATGCTCCGGGCCCAACAAAAGAAACTTGAACATCAACAAAGACAAGATGAGGTGATAAAGGCCCTAACCACTAAGGTTGACCTTCTATCCACCTATAACCGAATTCTTGAGAACCATATCACTATTCAATTTGGTACTTCCATGACCCCTCCTGGACCACCCGTGTCTAACCCTAAGGAGCATTGCAATGCTATAGTTTTGAGGAGTGGGACACAGATTGAGGGACCCAGATGCCAAATGTTAAGCATGGGGGGGGGGGGGGGGGTTTCGAGTGAAAAAAGTGTTGAGAAAGAGGGTGAGGAAGAGAAGGACCGAGAGAGAGAGATCTTCGACGAGGGTAGTGCTGAAATCCCTCAACCACCACCATCTTCACCACCTAGCATTTATGTGCCCCTTATTCCATTCCCTTCTAGGCTTGCTAAGTCTAAAACTGATGTTCAATTTAGGAAATTCCTTGGTATGATGAAAAAGTTGAGTGTGAATGTTCCTTTCCTTGATGCTTTGTCCCAAATGCCTTTATATGCTAAATTCTTGAAGGAGATTCTCTCCAAGAAAATAAAAGTAGATGACTGTGAGGCAATTGCATTGAGTAAGGAGTGTAGCTTTGTTGTCTTGAATAAGCTCACTCCAAAGCTTAAGGACCATGGAAGTTTTCTATTTCTTGTGGCCTAGGAACCATGAACATCGACCGTGCTTTATGTGATGTGGGCTCAAGTGTAAGCTTGATGCCTTATTCCCTTGTTAAGAGACTAAACTTAGGAGAGCTTAGACCTACTGTGATGTCACCTTAAATGGCAGATCGTTCTGTTAAGTACCAAATGGGTATTTTGGAGGACTTTCCTCTTAGGGTAGGACTAGACCTGGCAATTCTCGACCCGACCTAGAAACCCGACCCAAACCGACCAGCAAAAATGGGTTTTGAACACGAAATTCTGACCCGAGACCCGAAAATGACCCAACCCAAAGAACCTGGTAAACAACGGGTCAGGTCGGGTCAGATTTGGGTCGACCCGTTGGGTCAGACACTTTAATTTTAAGTGTTTTGTCTACTTTGGCCCTATGCAAAAAAATGGGTCCATTTCATGAAAAATAAGACCCAAAATTAAAATATTGGGTGACTTTGGAAAGTTATGCGTAGAGAGAGACATACAAATGAAATAATGAAATAACAAATGACCAAAACAAAACCCTAACACTGTGACTCACTCACTCTTTCAGTGAACCCTCTAACTCCTGCAGTCTCGCCGCTCTCCTCTCTTTCAGTAAAATAGTGTATTATTGTCAAAGGTCAAACTTCAGTGCATTATTGTCCAATACCCTAAAAGTTAAGTATATTAGCATCCCAAAACCTTATATATTTCATAAGTACTGTTATTCGTGGATTGTTGACATAAACCGCATAATACTTGTAGACTTGAAAATTGCCAAATTTTGTCCCTTGGGTGTATAGTAATATATCTATACAACCATGACATATCGTGGTGGTCGAACTTGGAATGGAATGGTACATTACACAGGTGTTTTTGACCAATTATAATCAATTTTATTAGTTATAAATGACTGAGGGAAAGGGCGGTCATGACCCGTAAACTCGACCCGTATTTACCCGAACCCGAAATACACTCGACCCGTATTTACCCGAACCCGATGTACGACCGACCCGTAACCCGTCCGCCCGCCCGCCCGTATTGACAGGTCTAGGTAGGATACTATTATGTGCCTGTGGATTTTGTGATTCTAGATATGGCCGAGGACACCTGTACCCAAATTATTTTGGGAAGACCATTCCTTGCCACTGTTGGGTGCATAATACATGTGAAAAAGGGGAAGATGAGCTTTAAGTTTGGGGAGCATGAGGTTGAATTTGATCTATTTCGTGAACATATGCCTCATAATGTTTCTTCTTGCTGTGGTGTTGATGTGATTGGGAGTGATGAGTCTGTTGATGTGTTTCCTGAAGGGCCATGGACTTGGTGACGTGACGGATTGGGCACATGTTATTGAACCCGTTCCTAACATCACAAAGGACATGCCTTGTGCTACTTATGAGGATTAGTTGAGAGATTTTTGTAGGTTTGAATCTAAGATGCCTTCCATTGCTGAGGAAGTAGATCAATTCGACCCTTGCTGGTGGGTTCGACTTCGAGATTTTGAGGGATCACATGTTGATGGTGATCCGAAGGAGTTTGGCCATGACATTGTAGAGCATTCTCCTGGTTGAGGTAAGTTTCGTCTAGCTTAAGACGTTAAACTAGCACTTCTTGGGAGGCAACCCAAGCATTTATTTGCTTTCTTTTGTTTTGTTTTGCATTGGTTTGCTCTGAGGTGTATGTTGGGATTGTCATTGCAAGTGTGTACTCATGCGATTTCTGGCTTGATGTGGATAATATGAGAGACTTGGTTGCTTGTTTGATTTAGGTTGCTTTGTCTTGATTGTGATTCATCTAGTCTTGATCGATTCTTGTGCATAATAATGAAGTTCTTGTGTTTGGTACATCAAATGAACTAGTTGCTTATAATTGTGGTGGGTTAACCCGTGAGATCTCTTGAGCTTAAAAGACTATCATTTTTATAGTCTCATTTTCTTTTGAGTGTGACCTTACCATGTTTGCATCTCTAGAACTTGATTTGACTCTCTTTGAAACGACATTTGACTTGTGCATTGTGTTTATATGATTTAGGCCCATTTTGAATCAACATAGCCAAAAGCCATATGACATCTTGACTTCTTTTTGTTAGCCTGTGCGCAGTTTTTCCTATCTTGATCGTTTCACCTATATTGCGCACCCTTGGCCTATCCTTAATCCCATACCC
Organism: Portulaca oleracea; assembly: GCA_029582165.1. Taxonomy (NCBI): domain Eukaryota; kingdom Viridiplantae; phylum Streptophyta; class Magnoliopsida; order Caryophyllales; family Portulacaceae; genus Portulaca; species Portulaca oleracea. The sequence goes on from CM055870.1 coordinate 19,880,683, forward strand.
TTTTAGCCAAGTTAGTGGAGCAACAATTCAGTTGGGGGGGGGCAGTTTTGTAGTCTATCTGTTGGTGACTTTGTTGGCTAGCTTGCTCGATGAGGGAAGCGTTATTCTTAATGGTTATTTATCCCCTCTTTTCATTCGAGGATGAACCTTGTTGTTGGGGAATGAGTCATTCCTTATGTAACCATGCTATTTACCGATTAAAAAAAATGAATCTTATTGAAAAAAAATGAAAAAAGGGAGAAACTTTGAAGAATAAGGTGAGTAACTTGGTGGTTTTCTTGCTTATATTGACTATTCCCTTGCTTCTCCTTCATTTTGGGATGCATATATATTTGAGCTTAATTGCGGTGTGAAGTAAGAGGAGTTGTGTTTTATGTATTGGGAATGTTGCTCTTTATGTCCTTGGCTCTTGAGCTCCACATTTCCCAAATAAATTCCCACCTTACCCTACACCTGAGCCCCATTACAAACCATGAAAAGTCCTCATGATTGACACGTGTGTATTTTGTCTATAGCGGTAGAGAATTGAGAGTCTTGTCAAGCTTATGGTAGTTTGCTTACATTGGTTAAAGGTTTTGAATGAACCGCCATATTTTTTTACAAACACACGAGGGGAGTGATTCACATACCCTAAAGTGAGGTCCTACCGGTCCCAACTAGTTCGCCAAGCATGTGAATGGAATTTGATTGCATTTGTGTTGTTATGGATGGGTTTGTTGCTTCTTGGCTTGTGATTCTTTTTTGAACAACAATCTTTGTCTCAATTTGATTCTTAATCTCGCTAGTGAATCTCTTTTGTGTATACTTGCTTTGACTTTCAAATATACCCTTTTATTGAAGAAGGTGTGAGTAGTTTTCCTTTTGAGTGCTTTCATCTTGTTTGAGTCTTGTACTTGCTTGGGGACAAGCACCTATCCACTACCGAAGCCAAGTATATGGCTGTTGGAGCTTGTTGTGCACAACTACTCTGGATAATGTAACAGTTGAAGGACCATGGCATCCAATACACCAAGGCCGGCCCCCATGAAGTGCGACAATTAAAGTGTTATTCGAATCACAAAAAATCCTGTTTAGCACTCAAGAGCCAAGCACATTGAAGCTCGCCACCATTTCATCAAAGACAACATTGAGAAATGTCACATCATCTCAGACTTCATCTCCACTCACCTTCAACTAGCTGTTATATTTACCAAACCTTTGGCAGAAGAACAATTCAACTTTATTATAAGGGAACTTGGAATGCTCCAGCTAGACGCATAAATTAAGGGGGAGCCTGCAAAACTCCAAGCAACCATTGAGCGGAGCCACATTCCATTCAAGGCCCTCAGCACAAAAGGCCTTCTGCCCAAGGTGCGTTTTAGAGTGACTATATCAAGGACCATGATCATTTAATCAAAGTACCCTGAACCAGTCCTTCATATTAATCATTGGTAGTCGGTTGATTTGGATAGCTAATCAACAATTGTTCTGAATCATCCTGCTTTCAATTTTTTTTAATAAAAGATCCTTTCCTTTTTAAAATCCTTCCCCCCCCCCTTTTTTGTTTTGTTTCTTATCTTCTTTTTGGATCTTTCCTTATTCAAGTCTCTTTCTATCTCTCTGACACACCTTTATCGCACCATGTAACCATTTCTTCCCCACACCATCAACGACGTCTATCCTCTTTCTCTTCCCTTTCTCACTACTGAAAATGGCTCTCTTCCTTCCATATTTTTCATCGTCCTATAAAACCCATTATTATCCTCTCCCTTCTCACTTTCCCAACCCACCAATCGCTTCCAGTAACGTCTCCATATTAACTCCTTATCCCATCCAACCATCTCCGTTTCTCTTTATTTAACCTTTCCTACATCTCTTTCACCATCATGTCTCATCGTCCCTACCATATTCTCCTCGCTCTTCTTTTTCACAACCCCACCTTTCTTTTTCTTAATCATTTTTTCACCATCACTAAGTGCTCCTTATCCTGACTTCTTACCCTTCCTACCTCATCTAAAGTGTCCAAGCACCTTTGCTCTAGCAAATGTCCCACTTCTCCTCCAGAACCCTCTAACTCTAACTCCTCTTCCTTTGGGGCCATCACCCTCACCCACAACCCTGATATTCCTAAAGCCCTTTCCAACACACCGGGATACAACGCCTAACGTCCTTCCAAAAATACAACCTTTTGTGTTGTGAGCGTGTCAATATCGAAGCCCTTGGTGACACAAACTTCTCCTTTCTGTCCAGCCTCGAAGATCTTGGGTGTTAGGCATTCTTTGAATACAATGACTTCATCTACCCAAATCTTGTCCATCGGTTCTATATCACCTTCGACGGCTTGACCACCAATCCATCCAAACCCTCGTTCAAATTAATAGTTCTAGGTCGCGACATCCATCTCAACCCCATCACACTCGAGTGCATTCTACATCTTTCTCATGACCTAGCCAAACCACGTCTCCAAATCAACTCTCATCGTCACCAAGTCTTTCTCTCCAACTTTGGTCGTCCATTTGACAATAAGCATCCCCAATATACAACTCTCCTCTCTGAACCTTGTTTCCTATGCTACATCTTGGTCAGCACCATTCTTAATTGGGGCATGTCCAAGGAGACTATTAATGAAGTATGCGCTACCTTCCTCTTAACATCCTCGACGGAAGACATCCAGATCTCGGGGAACTCAATCTCCATCATCTTGCTAAAGTTGCTTCCAACTTATCCGGGCCCCTCCCACACTATAATCTCCTCAACAAGATTTTCAAGGCCTTTCAAATAACTCTCCGATCCTCTAGGATGAGAAAACTTACCTCTCCCTCCCATTGGTCAATCTTACCACCCTCGAGACCCTCAGGTATAAAGTGCAGGGTAACAGCTCGTGGATTCACTCTGACGAGCTCAAAATTTCCCAAGCCTCATACTTAGTCGCTGCTGCCAAGGACAATACTGACGAACTGCATAAGTAGGTTGCAATGCTCCAGACATAGATCTAGCTCCTACAGTCCATTGTTGCCTCCTTTAAGGAGTTATGTAACACCCCAGGTATGTGGTTAAACTGTTGCTTAAAAGGATTGAAATGACTACTTATATCACTAAGGTGCACCTTCTTTTATGATAACTCATCCATTGGGAACTCCTTAGTTAAGCATGCTTGGTTGGGAGTAATCTCAGAATGGGTGTCTTCTTGGGAAGTTTTCCAATGCAATGTGTGAGCGACGACGAAGCACGCTAGAAAGACACATGGTGATTTTTGGGGCCAGTCAGCGATCTTTGAAGCAATTATTGATAATCTCCGCGACCGGAGAGAGGTTGGGACGTTATAGACGGTATCAGAGCCAACCGCGACCATGAGTTGCGCTAGTGGATCGGAGATCCATGGGCAGTCACCTAGCGGGGTAACAATTTTGTAGTGGATTGTGGCACAATGAGAACGTTGTGCACTTAAGTGAGGGTGATTGTAACACCCCGAGTGTGTTGTTAAAGTGTAGCTTAAAAGGATTGAAACGACTACTTATATCACCAAGGTGCACCTTCTTTTATGGTAGCTCATCCGTTGGGAACTCCTTAGTTAAGCATGCTTGGTTGGGAGTAGTCTCAGGATGGGTGACCTTTTGGGAAGTTTTCCTAGGCAGCATGTGAGCGAAGACGAAGCACGCTTGAAAGACTCATGGTAATTTGTGGGGCCAGTCAGCGATCCTTGAAGCAGTATCAGCAATGTCTGCGACTCGAGAGAGGTTAGAGCATTACAAGTTAGCTAAGCCTCGAGGGATTCCCGATATTTCAGCCACCACTCTTCCGACTGTTGATTCGTCCTAGTTCTCCCTTTGTCGTCTCTCCTATTTAAATCCTCGTTGGTTGTTCCTTTCCACAAACATTTTAACTGTTTTTGCCAAACATTTCTCTCCTTTTTACCTTTTTGCACAAAAAGAAAAAAGGCGAGAAATGTTCACTCTAACTTTGGTTTGTACTTAAAAGTTAAAATAGATACCTTAATATTTTGGATAATTATATGCTATTATCTATTATGCATGTCAGGTTATCTGTTAGCACTTTTCCTTTTATATAAAAAGGGGGAGATTCTAGGAACTCCCTACAGGTACAACAACCTAGTAGTAGAATAAGGACAAGGATGTTACCTAAGTTCCTTCCAAGGACATCAGACAAATTTTTTTTTTTATGAAAGCCAAAATTTTTGTGTCTAGAAAGGGAAGATTTTTTGCCTTACTCGCTAATCTAATTTCCTACCTAAATCTGTAGACCTTGATTTGGCTTGCCTTATATTCGCATAAAATCAATGCATGAACTATTCATAGAGAGCAATCAAAGGATCTCTCACAAAAAGGAAACTAGCTACTCACATTCCAAATCAAGGAGATCTGGAATCAATTAAGAGGGAGAGACAAGATTTTTGAAGGTTATATAAAACTCACACTGTTAAATTTCACCCAATTTGGTGAAACTAAAAGAGCGAAGAGGGAGAGAGATTTGAGAAAATGATATTATTGATGAATCTTAACTCAAACTACAAATGAAGGAAAGGAAGGCTATATATAGCTAACTTCCCATACCTAACAAACCAAAAAAGATAAAGAAACAAAGAAACAACCTTGCCAACAAATTGGGAACTAATACAAGATTTTATAATTCCTAACACCCCCCCTCAAATTGGACGGTGTCAAAACTCCAATTTGCCAACAATGGAAATCTTGAACTTTAACTCCAACAGTTTCCTCCCTATCACCACAATTCCTAATAGCGGGTGAAATGGACGTAGACACGGAAGAACTTCGTGGAGTCAAACAACGAAAGAAAGAGAAACTCAAACTACAAATGAAGGAAAGGAAGGCTATATATAGCTAACTTCCCATACCTAACAAACCAAAAAAGATAAAGAAACAAAGAAACAACCTTGCCAACAAATTGGGAACTAATACAAGATTTTATAATTCCTAACACCCCCCCTCAAATTGGACGGTGTCAAAACTCCAATTTGCCAACAATGGAAATCTTGAACTTTAACTCCAACAGTTTCCTCCCCATCACCACAATTCCTAATAGCGGGTGAAATGGACGTAGACACGGAAGAACTTCGTGGAGTCAAACAACGAAAGAAAGAGAAAGATTGTTGCCGAACTTTTCCAGGTATTGAAATTGTCTCCGGCGAATACATTGACCTAATTGAGACTTTCCTGGTTGATCGGACGAGAGAACGAAGAGAGGAAAAAACACACAGTTGAAAGCCATCTTGGCAGCAAGACTAGCTTGAGCAGGTGGTAACATCACTGACCGCAACAACTCCAACGAAGAAACAAGGCCAAAGAAATGGGACAGAATTGTGTCCGCTGATGCCTGTACCAAGACACATCCAGCGGAAGAACAGGGCTAGCCCCAGCAGGAACACCCCATCCCATCACAACCTTTCCACCGTAGTAATCCACCAGAGCTCCACAGCACTCGGTGACACAAGATAACCCCAGAGGAACGATGACTGAACAACACCAGCAAACGACTTGCTCCAGCCATTAGAGAGCGACAACGGAACAATCACCACTGACATAACAACACGATCGGCATTACAAAGAGCCAAAGCCAACTCTAACATCATCACCACTTTAACTCTTTCAGATGTTACGAATTCCACAAACCCTGTCATCTGTGTTTCTTCTCCTCCTCCTCTTCCGCCATCAACGAACCCCCGAGCTACCGGAACCCTAGTTTCACCGGCGAGTGAGACATACGCGTCACCACTGGCTAGTTGCACCGATGAACGGAATCCGGCAAAAAGTCCGGCGATTGATGACGGAAGTAGAGCTGAGTTGAGGATAAAAGAGAGTAGGATTGAGGAATTTAGGGTTTGCAGAAGAGGAAATCGATCAAAAATGTAGGAGAAGAGCAAAATTCGTCGGAGAAGGGTTTAGGGTTTTCAAGGTGGAATCGAACTACGGAAAAGATTGAGAATAGTCTAATTTGAACTGGGCATCAAATTTGATAAACCAAGAAATTGATTCAATTGAATAATGAAGAAGAGTTTTCTAGGTTACTGGGTGCGAGAGTTGAGATTGAGATTGATGAAAATGGGAGATTGTTGGGGATTGAGAAATGAAATGGAAGAAGAAGTAGTGAATCAGAGGAATAAGTGGAACAAAATGGAGGAACTAAGCCTGCTCTGATACCATGTTAAATTTCACCCAATTTGGTGAAACTAAAAGAGAGAAGAGGGAGAGAGATTTGAGAAAATGATATTATTGATGAATCTCAACTCAAACTACAAATTAAGGAAACAAAGAAACAACCTTGCCAACAAATTGGGAACTAATACAAGATTTTATAATTCCTAACACACACCTACATCCACAAGAACACCATCGATTTGTGAGTTGAAATTTGAAAAGCCAGTTTGAGAAGAATTGTAGGAGACCGAATGATTGATCTCTAAGCTGAATCTATAGCCAATAGAGTTATTGATGAGCTTTGTAGCCAGTAGAGTACCTCTAGTTGGTTGTGTAACCAAGGTTGCTTATTGACTTTAATCTTGTAATAGTGATCCGATAATGAATCTTTGTGAAGTATCAACATGGTTGGCAAAAACTTTCTTCTTGAATTTTATTCAAGGTTGTTAGAGATTGGTCACTAGGATACTTTGTAACTTTCTTTTATTAACCTGTTTGGTTCATCAATACAATAGTTGAATCTCTTTTTAGTAACTTGAAGTATCTAGATGAAAGTCAAGATTTATATCTAATGTCCTTGACTAAGAATTGTGTAGAAATTTTTGTTAACCCTATTTACCCTCCCTCTAGGGTTTCCTCTGTTAGGTTTTAGGTTATCTATTTCCTAAACAGATACAGATTAATTGGCGGAATATTATAATAGTTATAAACAATTAATAAAAACAACTACAGAGGCTTTAGTAATTATACCTGATCGCTAATTCCTGCTGAAGAAGAGGTTGACCTTCCAGATTCCAATGCTGAAACCCTCTACTGAAAAGTCCACGCAGCACTCTGGGAACCCGATTGCTAGATCGACCCGATCGAGACGAATCTCAATCTAAGATGTATGTGAGATTGTTTTGGTAAACAGAGAATGTTTCCTGAAACTAGAACTGCAAACTAGAAGAGGAACTCAGGAAATCACCATGGTATCTCTCTAAGTGTCTTAGGCAGTTGGTCGTGAAATAATCTCTCCCAGAGACCCCTTTATATAGTGTTTAGAAAACCTAGGGAAAGGGTTCAAAAACCCTAAAGGGCCGAATTAAAACAACGGCGCCTTTCTGGGCCCAACACGGTCCGTGTTAAAACAACACGGTCCGTGTTGGACTCCAGAAGGTCCAATTATTCGGCCCATGGACACCACGGACCGTGTTGAACCCAATTCGGTCCGTGTTGGGCTGATTTCTCACACAAATCAATTTCCAACTTTTCTAAACGTGATACAATATCATTTAGGTTACATACATTGTTCCAGGGCACTGACTTGTGTGACCTAGTAGGACCAAATAATATAGTTGTAATTAAACATATTTAATTACTAATTATAGATGTCTCTAGCAAGACATATAATTATTATTGGTTTAATCTCCATGTATATCGAACATTGTCGGGACATTTCCAACAATCTCCCACTTGTCCCACAGGTGTTCGATTCCTTGAATTCCCTTGTCACTTACTGTCTCATGTTCGGATAAGGTAAGCTGATGTCATCCTTACGTAAGGTTCGAAACGTTCCTCGATCTCCGAGTTTAGACTTTGAAAAAACAGATGATCAACTATTGATTCAACTGAGCTCGGCCAAGCATTTTCAGTCCAATCTCACCGAGTGGCCAAAACGACAACTGTCCCTAATAGGGAGGACAATGCCATCTTGTTCAGACACACATTCTCACATGATCCAATCAGAACGGACAATCGCCTTTATAGCCTCTTTATTCTGAAGGCGTTTGACGTGCTCCAAAGTCACAACAGACCATGTAGTCTATGTATTGAACTCAGGATTTAGGAATTTTGAGTAGTGAGAGCTCCTATGACGATTCCCAACTTAAAGAGCTCCCACTGCGGGTCAGTTCGGTAGTTGTTCTCAACAATACCCATGTGATTGATTTATGATGTCATCACATCACTATGATCACGAAACTTGATCATCACCTCAATCCTACATGCTAATTGTGTTGATATTATCACTGTTCCTACGTGATAATACAATTAGGAACCAGGTCGACTGTCAACAAAGACTAGCATTATCAAGTTCACTAATGGGGTTTCAGAAATCGGACCTCATCCAATTTCCCATTTTGAATGCGCTAACCTTTTTGGACATTTACATAATTCTAAACCACAATTGATGTAAATTTTGGAATCTTATTCTTAATGATGAATCAACAAGGTCATAATTCATGAACAATTCATGTAAATTTGACTTGTTAATATTCCGGAATGTGTTTAATACCTATTGCCCATGCATGACTATCATTCTATAACTACAACAGGGGTTTAGTATATAATACTTGCAATAAACCTCGCACATATATCATTTCACTAATGACCTTTCATATAGGAAAATATTTTCGGAACTTATGTTTGGATTCATAGTGAGCTTCAGTTCCTTTGCTTGAGTGATGGCTCCTATCAAAAAGGGTCCATTTCTTTTGCAAGGCTAGAAACATCACCCAGTTCTGAAACGAACTTCACAATCCTAACAGTTTCTACCACAGCTTCTAAAGTCGTGCCATGCTTGTCTTATTTGTAGAATTAAATGTCATGCTAGAAACTTCTTCCAGCTCACTTCAATACCACTCAAACAGATCGTATAATATTCTCTGACATTTCAGATAATCATATTTCTCTGTCATAAGTGTAGCATCAATGCAACTCTTCACACTTAGCTTTTATCAACCACTTTAGACTTAGGACACATCCTTAGTTTTGCTTATATATATACAATGTATATGTTATGTTGGGCTTTAAACATCTCATGGCATACATTAATCTCACGCTTGAAGCATGAGTTATATGTCTCATCCTTAGAACTTCTGATTGTTTTAAGACAATCAAATTCCGTAAGGACATGCCATGATTTATGGAAATTAATCCATTCTCGGAGTGAGTTGAACTATTCAACACCTAGTTAACTTTAATTCAAACAATCAAAATCTTTAATCTATCATTATAGATCTTGTCTCCAAGAAAATTCTTAGCCCCACCAATCCTTCACTTTGAAAATTATTTCCAAGTCAACCTCAGTAAAAGCAACATTGGAATATTCTTCTCAGTAGGCAGTATGTCAATCACATACAATATCAGAAAACGCATTGCTCCCACTGAACTTCTTGTAAACATAATATTATCTTTGGCACTTCCCAGTATGTCAAACCTTTTTGATATCCTGGTCAAGAAGGTCAATGATTCCAACTCCTAGAAGCTTCCTTAAGACCACAAATGGTCTCTTGAAGTTTACAAGTATTCCAACAAAAGACCACTCAGTTGTGTCATGTACACACCTTTCTTCAAAATCTAATTTTGAAGTCAGTCTTGATGTCTATCTTAATGAACCCATGTTTTGCCTTAAAACCCTCCTATGCCTGATGGCTCACACCTTCAAACAAATCAACCCAGTTCTAAACTTGGTTGTATACATGGAGTCCATCTTGGACCTTATGAAATCTTGACTTGCTAAAGCTTCTTTGTTGTAGGTAGAGTCATTACTTTCTAAAAGTAACATATCACGCTCATCCATAGAAGATCGATATCTCTGTAGTTGACAGAGTTGTTTACCTGCTTGGACTAATGTTCATGACACCTCCTCCTCAACGATTTGTGGAACTTGAACTGCCTCAACCTTATTTTTTAATTTCCCGACCAATAGGAAAATTTGAACTAGGATCAAGTAGCGGAGTTTCAGGTGATGATTACAGTATTTTGTGTCTCTCGAACTTCGGTAAGTTCAAAATCTCTCCCACTCTTTCTTTTAGAGAATAACATATTCACTAAGAAGAAATTATTTTGAGACACAAACACTTTCCTCTACAACAGTTTGTAGAAGTGTTACTCCTTTCTTTCAGAAAGCGGTTCAAGAACCTCTCTTCTCCATATCATATATGGTGTCTTCTCTAGTGCTTCAGATAATCTTTATTCAGTGATTAAAGCTATGGTTAACTGCGTGTATCCCCAAAAGGTAATCGGCAATGTTGACTCAACCATCATTGATCGCACCATATCTGATAAGGTGTGATTTCTCTTTTAGATACGTCATTGAGATGTCATATTCTTAGAAGAGAGAGTCATGAAACAATTCCACATTCTCTGGAATGTCAATGAAATCTTTGGCTCAAATACTCACCTCCTCAACCTAATTGAAGGGTTTTGCTTTTCTTGCCAAGTTGGTTTTGTACTTCACTTTGAAAATCTTTGAACATTTCAAATGATTTGGACTTGTGGCGTATTAAGTAGATATACCCATATCTACTATAAATCGTCACTGAAAGTGATGAAATGTACAACAAACCTTCTTCTAGCACTAGTGCTCATAGGCCCACATACATCAATATGTTTGCATCCTAATAAGTCATTAGCTTGTTCACCAATTCCAATAAGAGGTGATTTTAGTCATCTTACCCATGAGGCATACTTTACAAACATTGAACTTTTCAAAGTTTATGTTTTCCAAAATCTTGCACTATGCAGTTTTCTGAATACATTTCTGATTAATATGACTTAAGCTTGTAGTGCCAGAATTGTGTTTCATTTGAGTCATTTATTCAAACTCTTGGCTCAACCGTTAGCATCGTTTCGATCGTATCTAGGTGCTCTCATTGTTTCGTCAAAACTACTTCATTTTAGAAATCTTTAAACTATTTTAACATTCCAGCTTCAGATGAATCTCATAGACATGAATCACCATGTGTTATTTTATTCATCTTTGAAGATTTGAAGTAATCCATCCCTTGTACTTGTGCTCAATTGGACTACATACATCCATATGCATGAGTGTTTGTTGGCACGTTCACCCTTTCTTGTAAAAGGTACAGTCATGCTTTGCAGATATCACATGTTTCAAAGTCTTATCATTCAAAAGTCTATCACTGTGACGCTTCTGAATGCGCTCTGATTTGCATGACTTAATACATAGTTACAAGTTTTATGTTTGAACATGAGTTATTCCTTTTAAACCTTTTGGTTTTGATGTGTTGGGTGTGTGTATCCGAGATCCTCTCTCTCTCTAATTGAGAGTAAGAAATCAAATTTCTACTTATAATGAGAACATATAATCACCTATATATTTCTCTTATAAGTCTTGAGAAAATGGATAAACAACCAACTCTTCATAAGGAACTACAACTAATTGCATGTTCTTATTTGTAGGCTGACTCTCATCCTTCAAAGCACATCTACTTTGTTGTAGATTCTGCACATTTGCATAAATGCGAGTTTCACATCTAGTATCTTATACTCAAAGTGGATTTAATAAGGGTAGTGTGTATCATATACGCATTTGCCTAGAATTGAAATCATATCTCAAGTCTTCCTTATAGTTATTCACGCTCCCAGTGTCATACATGATCTGGTTGTTAACCGGCTGTTGTCATTGGTCGGGTATGTATAACTGTTTGTCCTTACCTTTCCTTTGACTTCTTGTCTTTGATAGATTTCTTAAATCTTATTTTCCCTTTCACTAAAGACTATCTTTGGTCGCCAATCTTTTGGCTAAAGAGAATCTGAGGTTTCTCATGTTTTAAAATAGTAAAATTATTTCAAAACATGAGCGCCAACTATTGGCTCTTATCTAGCTCAACCGAGACTATCTGGTTATTGGTTTCATATTTATCAACTCTAACTAGTTCGATGAACTTGGTTTTGAGTTGGTAATATTGAAATCCTTCCTCTAATCTTCAAACATTTTGAAGTTAAAATTGTATGAATACTATGACATTACATGTATTCATTTGGCTTGATTGACTTCTTAATATTGTTGCTTAGCTCAATGTTATATCATGACATGTTTCTTTCAATCGCCTTCAAGACAATCTTGCGATGGCGATGCCAATTAAGGAATTGATGTTAATTGTTTTTCTCTTTCTCAAGGAGAAAACACTATTTTATTAGTGGTGGATGTTTGAGTGAAAAGACATAAAAATTCTACGAGACAAGTTGGTTCATTTTAGTTATGGTTCATTTTAGTGATTATTCATCAAAAGAAATTAAACCAATTTAATTTCAAATCAAAACACTTTATTAACTCTCACTTAGTGTTTTAATTTAACCAAGACCCACAAGACCCATGCGCTCAAGTGGACTTTGGCCCAACAAAACTCGAGCCCATGTTACCTTTGGTGGATCATCTTATGATCGATCATTCAAAATGACTCTTGGCAAGAACTTTGTATCGAATACAATATTTCTCTTCCTCTTCTCTTGGACCAAAACTATTTTGATAGCCAATTTGAATTGACCTAGCTCCCACCCTACTTGTTAATGACGGACAAATAATTCGCATTGGATTTCTTTATTTATCCATCTAAGTGGTGTTTCGATAGGTTGAGCAATAATTCATTTTGAGAGTAGGTTTTATTATCCTAAGCATGCAATTCTAAGTGAACTCTTTCGAAAAGCATAAAAGGAATAATAAAACATGCGATAACAAATTTAAAGCACAATAAAACACCTAGTATGGCCACCTAGACTTAATCAACTAATTTAACTAAGCCTTGACAGTATTCAAGAAAAACTTCTTGGGTCTTGCAACTTCCTTGGATGGGCTCCCACTTGAATCATCACCTCCATTGTTGTTGGGCTCCTACTCAACTTGATGTCCCCAATTACAACCAATTTACAATTTGGACCTCACAATTGAGTCCTTACATGAATTATAATAAACTTAACTGAAATTTAAATTTAAAATTTAACTCAAAGACGGTACGCAGACCATATTTCACCCAACCCAGTACGCAGACCGGTAAAACTGACTATAAAGGCATATTTATAATTGCAATATAACACATAAGGAAATAAATACTAAATAAAATTTCCTAAAAGGTTTGCAAGATCAATATAATAAACAAAATCCAAATTTTATCTTAGTTACCTAAACAAATTTAGGATTTTATACCTACACATACAAAACACTTGACTTTCCTAAAATCAAGGAGTCTAAAAGATACTATATCTTTCAAAGATATTGTAAGTTTCCTAAACTTTACAAAATATTTTATGCCCATTATCTGATTTAGTAGTAATAGGATTTAATAATTAATTTCTAAAATTAATTACAAACCCTAAAATACACAAATTCACCAAAACTGCTGGCAACACGGTCCGTGTTGGATCAACACGGTCCGTGTTGCTTCCCAGTTTCGGTTAATTTCGTGAATAAAAAAACTTAAATAAAAATATCATAACTTATCAAATTGAAAGATTTCATATCATAGTGTTATCTAATAACCCAATATGAATATTTTCCAGAATTTTAACAATTTCTAAAAGATTGTAAAAATTTAGGGAATTAAACTTTTTAATTCTCTGTTTAAGAGGAAAATAAATAATAATAGTACGATAAGTTTAAAAATCAAATTTTATAATTTTTCCCATACAGTAGGTTCATCCAATATGCTACTGTAAAAATTTCGGATTTTTATCAAATTTTGAAAATTAGAATAAAATTCAGAAAAGTAAACAATTATATTTTTCAGTTAATCTGAAAATTAAAGGAAAATTAGTAAACGATTTCGAAAATTCACGAAACATTTATCCATAACAGAATGGTTACCCAGCAACCTACTGTAAACTTTTTAGAAAATTTGCAAATTTCTATAAATACACAAAATTCAGAGAAGCAACAAATTTATTTCTCTGAAATCTGAAAATCTAAATTAAAAAATATAATTTGACTGGATAAATTAACAAAAAAATTTCCCTAAAAGAATGGTTACCCAGTAACCTATTGTAAAAATTTCAGAAGTTTTAAAATTTTCTACAAATTTATAAAATTCAGAGAATTAAAAAAATTTTAATTCACTTCAGATCTGAAAACTCAATTAAAAATCCATTTTAATTGGGAAACATCTACAAAAATTATAGAAAGTTCAGAACACTTCCAGACACCTCCAGTAAAAATGTCAGAAATTTTCGAGTTCGTTTGATATTTTATTTCGATTTTTCATATTTACCGTAAATAAACTAAATCAGAAAATTAATTCTACAAAACCCTATTTTGCGAATTTAGACCTACTTCATTTATTGCCTACTGTTTAACAATATTAAACATGATTGTTTCTAAAACATTCAAAATTAAATCGAGTTCATGCTATATTTAACAATTAAACAAACATAAAATCGATTAATTAAAGGCAATAAGAAACAAATAATAACAAAGCATGAAATTTTACAATGAAATCTCAGATTTATTATCATGAACATTAAAGATCAAAACTTTCATAAAGTTTCAAAATTTTAGGCATAAATCTATTCTAGCATATTCATAATATAATTCAACTATTGACAAAATTAATTATGAATACAAGTACAATACTTTAGCATGCAATTGGTGGCTCTGATACCACTTTTAGGTTTTAGGTTATCTATTTCCTAAACAGATACAGATTAATTGGCGGAATATTATAACAGTTATAAACAATTAATCAAAACAACTGCAGAGACTTTAGTAATTATACCTGATCGCTAATTCCTGCTGAAGAAGAGGTTGACCTTCAGTTCCAATCTGAAACCTCTACGAAAAGTCCACGCGACGTGCAGGAACCCGATTGCTAGATCGACCCGATCGAGACGAATCTCAATCTAAGATGTATGTGAGATTGTTTCGGGAAACAGAGAATGTTTCCTGAAACTAAAACTGCAAACTAGAAGAGAGAAGAACTCAGGAAATCACTCTGGTATCTCTCTAAGAGTCTTAGGCAGTTGGTGGTGAAATAATCTCTCCCAAAGACCCCTTTATATAGTGTTTAGAAAACCTAGGAAAAGGGTTCAAAAACCCTAAAGGGCCGAATTAAAACAACGGCGCCTTTCTGGGCCCAACTCGGTCCGTGTTAAAACAACACGGTCCGTGTTGGACACCAGAAGGTCCAATTATTCAGCCCAAGGACACCACGGACCGTGGTGTCTCAACACAGACCGTGTTGGGTCAACACGGTCCGTGTTGAACCCAATTCGGTCCATGTTGGGTTGATTTCTCACCGAAATCAATTTCCAACTTTTCTAAACGTGATACGAATATAACAACCAAGGATATAACTATTTGTCAGAGTGATTTCTCACCTGAAAAGTTAATTAATATGCCTACTTGCCAGAGTGCTGCGTGGACTTTTCAGGTGGGAAATCACGTTTAATATGAATTTAGAAAAGTTAATAACCCAATTCGGTCCAGAGTGTTGCGTGGACTTTCCAACTTAATTAATACGGGTCATGTGTATATCTAACTAGCGCAAATACAAATCAGGTTCAAGTTCAGATAAATTTGACATTAAAAGTACGAGTTGGGTACATTTTGAATTCAGGTAAATACTTATACTTTTTTTCACACATGAATTTAATTGTCGTATCCGATTACAATAACCAAGAATCATAACATTAAATAAAAGTTAAGCTACTAAAGCTATTAATTCGAACAGATGTGCTAAAAGGTGGAGGGTATATTTGATTATGGCAAATATAAGCCGGGTGTATTTCAGATCCATACAAACTTAACATTAAATCCGCAAATTACGTGTGTTTTGAGTTTAGATAAACACATGTTAGGTGTATTTAACTAAGCCGTCCAATTAAACGGGTCAATTAGCTAGTAATTATAGAATATAGCAGAATCACTTCAAACATAACAATTATTCAATTCTGCTTTGAAACTAATCTTATTTTTATCAAAATTCATACATATTACCTATCGATAAAGTCCTTAATTGTATCAACCATATAATTTAAAGTTACGATCTTTCTAATTATAAATTCTGAATTTCGATAAATTGGACTGACTCAGGTTCACTGAATTTTCTTTTTACAATGGTAAGCGGTCCCGTCCACTGGGCCCCTATCTCAGGGTCTAACTCAGTAAGCCTTTATTGAATTGGGGGACGGGGGTGTCGATTCTTTTGTTCAAAGGTTCAACCTTATTGCATACAGCACTCTTGAATGCTAGTAAGTGTGAAATGCTTCCCCCAAAATTCGAACCCCAATGAAAAGGGAGAGAAAGTGGTGTTCATTGTCACTGAGGCAAGAACCCAATAGATACGTTCATTGAAAATAATTCACCAGAAGTGGTCATAAACCTAAACACTTCACCTTGCAGTTGAGGTGGGTCATTATATAGGATTGTGACAGCACACGTCAGGGCACTGGATCGATGGCCAATGAGTTGATCCTTTGTGGAATGTGAAAAATGGAAAGGATGGACACGTGTTGAGTGTGGGCTAGTTGATGAAAAGAACATAAACTTTCAATCTTTGGTCCAACCACTTACATAGGCCATGCATCCATGTAAAGTTTGCCATTTGGCTTTATAAATCTTTTTCCATGAATCGTTGATTGTTATGACTATAGGAGAATTATACATTGCTCCCTCCGTTTATTTTTGTACGTCGCTTAAGAAATTATGTTAAAAACTTTGACCGTTAATATATTAATTTGTATAATAATTAGATTCGTAATAAAAGATATTATTCAAAAAGTATAATATGATATTTTTTTATAAAAATTTTATATTAGAAATTATTGATTAAAAATCAGTACTGAAAACCGTAAATGGCAAATAAAAAAGAACAGAGGTAGTATTTAGCTAACTTAGAAAGGGTTGTGTTAGACCATATAAAACAATGGGAACTTTGCATTGGAATATGTGTCTGGGAGTTGAGTTCATGATACTCACATTACCGGAACACTGCACTGCTCATCCACACTATGTTTATTTATTTATTTATTTATTATTTTTCAACTACTCAAAAAGTGACATGTGTCCTATTGTTGTAGAGAAATAAATATTTTAAAGTAAAAAAGTAGGAATGAGTTTATATTATTGTAGAAAAAATAAAATAGAGTTCTAAAAAGTAGGAATGATAGATGATGTGGAAGGAGTGAACTACCAGTTTCATTCCAAAAATAAGATCAAACATTGCATTTACTTTTAATGTACTTGGAAAATGGCTTCAATTAATGGTTGCAAATATAGAATAAAAGCTCATGTATTGGTGACATAAAACTGTGACAAAATTACTTTTCTTATTTTCAGTGGTGGATCTAGATAATTTTGTTAGGAGTTTCCAACTAATATTAACTATAGAGTACCATACATTCGAGTGTGATGTCATTTAATTATTTTCTTTACAATTTTTTGATTTGTTTATAATTAGTTAACAAAAATAATAAGTTGGCCCGGGGGGACAGTGGGCCTAGAGAAATAGTAATTAGCTTAAAAAGTTAATTTAAAAGATAAGTTCAAAAATAAATTTTCTAATATCTTGTAAAAACTTAGTCTAAACTCTAGACATAGTTAAAGAATCAGATTTTAGTCTAAATTTTAATGACTACAAGACTCTAATGAGAATGACAAACCTAAAACAAATATTGTAAGTATTATCGAAAAAAGTCAGTATAAAACTCATAATTTTTGTTGTTAATTAGGTTGTCCGCTTGAATTATCCTTTTGCCATTAACATCAACAACATCATTCAAAGTCTCTCATTTGAAACATAAGATGATGTTCTTATAATATAAACGTTCAACAAAAAAACTTTCAAAAACGAGACATTAGGTTTGTCAATTAGGTGGGTAAGTTATGGGTATATAGAAATTACATATATTTATTTAAAGTTATCAAAATTTACCTAAATTTATTTCTACCTACCTTTATTAAATTTATCCAAAATTACCCCTTAACCAAACTTACAGGACTTTACCAAAATTTAACTCTTCTTTGACTCCACAAATTTGACAGACCATTTGTTTTAAAAATGTAGTTGCCAACAAAAACAAACACATATAGACTTTAAATTGTTTAACCAAATGACTATATTTTTCTATTGGAAAATAGAAATTAAGAGATAACTTCTTGGAGCTGTGTCCATGAATCATGATTCTTTGGGTCATTATATGGGGTGTCCAATTATATTACTAGTATCAAATTCAACCCTTTCCAAAATTATTTTCATAGAGATTTTTTAAAATTAGGGGAGTCTATGTACATTCTTAGCTTGTGTGTGTATCCGCCCCATGCTTAGTTTCGAGTTCAAAAATTCTACGTACACTTACTACTTTGACACAAACTGTGCCACCAACTACAATACCTTTTTTTTTATTTTTTAATGAGTCATACAAATTAAAAATAATAAAATATATATGTATTTGTTAGAAAAAGTAGTTTTCTTGCATTCTCTTTTCAGATTGCACATGGAAAGAAGGCATTATGATTTCATAACAGTAATATCGTATTCAAGAATCAAGTCCATTAAAATTCTCTTTCCTCGTCAAGCTTCTTTTTGCTGTGTAAAAATGCAAGAGAGACTATTTGCGTAAAAGTAAATTCATCGGCATGATTAATTCTGCCAGCAAGTTTTGAATCGTTGGCCCATATTCGACCTTTTGCTTGTAAATCATCAATTGTTGCTGGTAATTCTCATCTTTGTCTTTATCTTTATCTTGATTGATTCCACTATATGATATTCACTCCCACTCCACTACTCTTGTTTCAGTGACTTCGCTTCAATTCCGAGGCCTTATCTTAAGCCCTTGTTTTCCATGTTTGATCCATACCCCCTGTGGCAATTCCCTCTGATGTCTTCCTCGACTGAGAAGCTTAGTATCACCGTCTTTTGTTCGGGGTGACTGCTTTATTAATAGTTGTCCAATGGTAGTTTTTCGTAGTTCTGAGATACAAAAAGAGTCATCCCAACATATGGAAAGCTTAGTGTTTAACTGAAACAAGTTACCCAAGAACTAAGAAAAACTACCCAGTAGACAACTATTAATTAAGCAGTCACCACCAAAACTCTTTAAAGACCCAATCAGACTGAACCTTGAATAGTCTGTTGTTATCCCAGGCGACAACCTTTCAAACAAAATAACCCTTGACAAATACAATGTATCCCCATATTTCATGAATGCCTGAAAATTATTTCAAATGTCCATAGTCAATCTTCAAGGATCCTAATGGCCTCAGAAAGGAAGATAAAAATCCCAAGGAGGCCAACTTTGCGCAACAAAAATAGCATCTTATGCACATGCATCGATTATCCTTTTGTTTTTGTTGGGTGCAGATCGTTTATTGAGTTATATATTGTTATGGTAGAGCTTTCATTAAGCAGATTAAGATTTGTCATGTAAATTTTACAAATAAATGGAATGGTATATAGAGGAAAGGCGGGAATATGTTAGTCTTATATAGTAGCTGGGGGCTTGTCTTCAACTCCTTTCACGCCTTGGAATCAGAGTATTTACCTTCTATGCTTCTTGTCTTATTATGGGGTTCTAGGGTTGAAGTAGCTAAAGTACATAGATGGGCTGTTAGTAAATTGGGTAGTTAATGCCCTAATTTGCCGGGTATATAATTATTATTAAAATATTTGATTTTTTTTTTGTAAATTTTGAAAAAATAATAATGAGGTGGAGTGGTTTGTGGTTGAGTTTGTGTCAAAGTAGTTTGTGCATATAGACCGGTTGTTTCGAGTTTATTTATGCAAAGTACTTATAACAAAAGCAGTTTACACAATTAGTAACATATATGTGTGTGTAACTATGGCAAAATAATAATTTAGAGATCAAAATAAAAAATTATATATTTGATGGTTAAGAAAAGGATAGCAAAACTATAGTGGAAAGTCAATAGAATATTGTTGATATAGCGTATATTCCAAGGAAAAAAAATTCTTTTTTATTTCCAAAATTTATAGTTTTACAAAAATAATCAAATAATTCATCAACTTATAATAAAATGGATTATCTACTTGTACATCAAAAAATTCTAAATGGTCAACAGTTGTAGGCTGATACTCGTGAGTTCGGGAGCCAAATGATAAGAAAAGCTAATCTAGGGGTCATTTTTGGATGGACCATGCAATAGAAAATGAAAGGAAAAATAGTTTGGTCTTGTTTTATCATTTACGTAGCGGTTAATCATTCCTCGGTCATTCAATGGATTTACCTAGAGCGTTCTCAAAAACAGTAGAAGACAACTCTCTATGAAAACTGGAACTACCAACAATAGATTAATGAATAGAATGACCGAACTTCGCCAACCAATCAGCTACTTTATTTCCTTGACAATAAATGTGAGACACACTAACTTCATGACACCCCTCCAAATAAAGACGAATATCCCTAAATAGCACGGTAATGTCCCAGGGAACCTGATATAACCCCTTTATTGCATTGATTATGACTAAACTATCACTTTCTAGAAGAATCTTTCGAAAACTAGCCCGAACTGCATCAATATTGACACCATTTCGCATAGCACTAACCTCCGCAACCAAAATTAAACTGCATCCCAAATAGAAAGATGAAGCTTGAAGCAACCGCCCTTGTGAATCGCGAATGATATACCTTCCAACCTTATTTGAATTCTCGACCCATCAAAATTGATCTTGACTAACCCATAAGGAGGCTTGACCCAACTAATCCAGGATGAAGCCTTGGCTTACTTTGGCCATCTTTTACTCTGCGAGCATATAAGAAATCCATTAGTTTATGACGGATTCTCCATTTGGTAGAAGCTCGTTCCGCTCGAATTAGAGAGCTTTCATTTGGGACAAAGAATTATTGAACGTAACTAAGTTCCTAATCTTCCAAATGCTCTAGATAAGAGCAATGACCCGATATAGATTATTCTTTGAAATACCATTTCTACACCAGCTATCAGAAAATCATGCACCTCCTCATGTCCAACATGATGGACTTGAATCCATCCATGTTGGTTGGCAAGTTGCCTAGTATCATGGGAATATGGAAATGAAGCAGAACACGTTCTTCCATTTCTTGTCCATTATTACAAAAAGGACAAGATACTAGAATGTTCATGCTCTGATACACTAAATTAGCTCTAACATGCAAAGCCATATGACAAAGTTGCAAAAAAAAAAAGTTTTAAACTTTGGCTATATATCCAAATTCCATATCCATGTAAATTAAACTCCCAAATTTCTCCAAAATCAACATTTTCATGTGCAAGCCAAGTAGCCGATTTCGTTGAAAAATTACCACTGCTTGTCAAACCCCAACAAACCGAATCTTCAAAACCATAAAAAGGATTAGACACATAACAAAGGTTAATAGGCTTTTGATTTACAAGGGAACGCAATTTTTTGACATCTCAGGAACTATCACTAGTAGAATTGGGGTCATTATGCGTCTGTCAAATGGCGTCTGTTTAAATGTCAGACGCCCAAACGTAGTTTTTTTAAAAATAATTTGTAAAGTGGCGTCTGATTTCTGGGCAAACAGACGCCAAAAATATTTTTTTTAAAATATTTAGTCAAGTGGCGTCTGATTTCTGGGGAAGCAGACGCCAAAGTTGCAGCTGATTTCTCGACTGCTGTGAGGCTATTTTTTAATTTTTAATTTTAATTTTAAACCCGATTGGCGTCTGTTTGACCTTGAAACAGGCCTTGATCTAAATAAAATTGGAGAAATTCTCTTGCTCGCCATTTGTGAACGGAAGAGAGAAAAATCGAGAGGTTGAAGAGAAGATCCAACGAAAGAGCATTTCAATTCACAAAAGTTAGGTAATTTTATTAATTATTGTTGTTTTTTAAATTATTAGGGTTATGTTCTTTTGTAATTTTTGTTATAAATTTGTGGTATATATATAACCGAAAAATATAATGAATATGAATTTGTGATATGAATTTTGGATGTTTTATATGTTTTAGAATGATGATTTTTATGAATTTTGGACATAAATATATGATATATATATGAATAACGAAAAAATATGGTGAATATGAATGTGTGATATGAATTTTGTATGTTTTGTATATTTAGGAGGTTTATGGTATGAATTTTTTGATATAAATTTTTGTTATGAATAACGAAAATTACGGTGAAAAATAGGGTTTTATGATATGAATTATGTATGTTTTTATGAATTTTTGATATAAATTTGCGATATGAATAACGAAAATAGTAGTGATTGAAATGGAATTTGTGATATGAATTTTGTATGTTTTGTATATATGTTTAGGAGGTATAGGGTTTATGAGTTTTTGATATAATTTTGTGATATGATCAATGAAAATTATGGTGAATATGAATTTGCATTGTGATATGTATATTGTACTCATTTGGATGATTAAGCATGAGTAATTTAAATTCATGAGCATTCACGACATTGTGGAAGGGCCTCCATCGACGGCGTTGGATGTACCGGAGGTTTGAGCAGAAGGAGGGTTATCGGGAAGAATGGGCATTGGGGTATACATGTTTGATCAATTTGCAAAGAGTAATTCGTATGAGTATCCGAGGACTGAAAAGTATCGGTGTCCATGTGTGAAGTGCAAGAATAAGTGCGGATTGACTCCCGATGAAGTTAAAACACATTTGTACTGGCGTGGGTGTATGGAGCGATATTGGTGTTAGGTTAGTCATGGTGAAGATTTGCGTGAATATTATGATGATGACTATGACAGTGGTGATGATGCGGTAGGTGAGGGGGAACCGTGTGCAGATAGTTCGCCACAAACGAGGAACCTGACCACCACCGTTCATCGATGAGCGGAAGATATGATGAATGATTTCATCATGGCGAATGAGGCGCCTAATGCAGGAGCTCAACAATTTTATGATATGCTTCAATCTGCTCAACAGCCTCTGTGGGAAGGGTGTGCGACCCATATTGAGTTGTCCACTGCCGTGAGACTGGTCAATCACAAGTCGAAGCACAATTTGTCGGAGCAAGCAATGAACGATATCATGGAATTGATGAGCGAGACTTGTCCCCAGCCGAACCTAATGCCTAGAAACTATGGTGTGTTGAAAAAGAAGGTTAAATTGTTGGGGATGGGCTATGAAACATTTGATTGTTGCATTAGTGGGTGCATGATCTACTATAAGGACGATGCACATCTCACTGAATGTAAATTTTGTGGTCATCCGAGGTATAAGCCACAAAAATCGTCGGCGAAGACAAATAAAGGTGTCCCATACAAGAGAATGTTCTACTTTTCTTTGACGCCTAGGCTGCAGCGTCTGTATGCATCGAAGAATACAGCCGGTCATATGAGGTGGCACGCGGAGAACAAGCACGATGAAGGTGTTTTTTGTCATCCGTCGGACGGCGCATCATGGAAAATGTTTGACAGCGCGCATCCAGACTTTGCGAGGGAATCGCGGAATGTAAGGTTGGGCCTGTGTGCGGATGGGTTTAGCCCGTTCAACATGACAGGGAAATCTTATTGGTTTCAGTGTATCGCCTTATGGAGCACACGCGGTCAGGTCCATTATGGACATCGTGAAGCAAAACTTCAAAGACTTTTGGCCTAAATGGGCTAAAGTGCCTCAACAGTCAAAAGAGTTGATATTTGAGGAGTTCAAGGTAAAGTTACGTATTTAACGCCCATGTTTGCGTATACTTTTATATATATATATATATATATGTTTATATACGTATGATTTAATTTATATAAACGTGATCGATGAAATTGATTGTCTAATTTATTATACTTGATGAAATTGATTGTCTAATTTATACGTATGATTTAATTTATACGTATGGTTTAGGGTTTAGGGTTTAGGATTAGGGTTTAGGGTTAGGGTTTACAGTGTAGGGTTAGGGTTTTATATATGTTTGTGTACGTACATATGGTTTAATTTATTATACTTGATGAAATTGATTGTCTAATTTGCATGTTTAATTTCTTCATGTACGCATATGGTTTAAATGTAGAAAAAATACTGGTGGGAACCCCAGCATGATGGATATATCCGTGAGTGGTTTAGGCTGGTCATCAAACAATACAGCGACGCTATAGGCAAATCCAAAAAGCGTTGGCTGGCGGGGAAAGGCAAACCAAAATGGATTGTCGACGACGAAATTTGGAAAAAATTCGTCGAATTATGGGAAGACCCCGGTATGCTGAAAAGTGCTCCAACATGAGCGGGGCGAGAAAGATGGACAAAGAAAAGGGCCCACCATCACACACAATGGGCCCAGTTCCATTCGGTATTGTTAGGGAAAAATTGGTAAGTTAGTTGTGAATGTTTAAAGATCATGCACGTATTTGATACTAACAATTAATTATATAAACACGGTTGTATTTGATGCGTACAGAAAAAGAAAAAAGACCGTGACCCAACCATATGGGAACAATTCGAAGCGACCCATATGAGGAAAGGCACCGATCAGTGGGTGGACAACAGGTTCAAGGTCATTGAGGTAATTAAAAATCTTCATCATTGAATATCTGTGATTGATTAACGTACGAACCTAAACTTTAATTAATTCATTAATTTTATTAACATACTCTTTTTATGTTTTACTAAATCAGGAGAAGATGCTTGGCGATTATGATACTTATAAACGGGAGATGGCGGCCAAGCAGCGAGAGGACGGTCAACCAGAAACTCCTCTCATGACTGCAGAAGAGTTCTGGTTTGATAAACAGCTGCAGAGTCGGGGGCACGTCGTAGGCATGGGGGCTGTGGGGGAACATATGAAGCAGCAGTTCCCCCACATCGCATCTAGGCGACGTCCACGACGGCGTGGTGACTCCTCCTCCGTCGACATCCGAGCTCAAGTTACGGAGATGAACAGAGAGCTCCAGCAACAACTCGAGCGAGAACGACAAGTTCGCGAGGAAGATAGGCGGAGAATGGAGCAAAGAATGGAGGAACAGTTGCAGATAAAGTTGCAGGATCAAATGATGGAGATGCAACGCCGTTTGCAGCAACAAATGCATACAGAATTCGAGCAATGGATGGCGGCAATGCAACGCGAAATGCAAATGCAATACCAGCAACACCAGCAACCACCGCCGCCACCTTATAATTGGCAAGCCCCCTTCTTTGTCGGATCTTCGTCTGGGAGTCAGCCCTACACCGGACAAGGGCAATACCCTCTTACGCCCCATCCGCAGCCAGTCCCCCGCCCTCCTTATCAACCAACCCAACCTGAGCCCACCCACCCTACTGATGATGATAATAATAATGACGCCGTAGAAGAATAATTTTTTTATTTGTATTTTTTTAATATTTGAACATAATCAAACACTGACTTTTATTATTATATGTACGTATTATATTGTGCTGGTTTTGATAACTTCTTGGACAGAGTCTAATAAGTAATTATATCGTGTATATCATTAAAGATTAATAATATAATTATAACTAAATAAATAAAAAAAATGTATATCATGTATAATTAATAATTATAGTTAATATTAATAATTATAATACTACTAGCATTATTGTTATAATAATATATCTAATTAATAATATTATTATTAATTATTAATAATTATTATTATAATTATATACGTATATGCGGATAATTTTCAACCAAAATAAGGGCAAACAAAATGGCGTCTGTTACGGAACCAAACAGACGCCATTTTACCCCGTCATGGCGTCTGTTAGCAACCCAACAGACGCCATTTTTCTCTATAAAATCACCATCCAGCTGAACATTTTTCCCTCCAATTCATTTCTCTTCCTTAAATTTCCCTCCTTCATCCATCAATTTTCTCTCTAAATTCCATATCCTTTCAATTCCCTCCACCTCAAATCAATTCACTCCACTAATTGATAAAATTTACGAAGATTGAAGATTGAAGATTGTAGTTATTTTTTGTATCTTATTAGTTATAAACCTCAAAAACTCTGAAAATAGATATTTATTATAATTTGTTTTTGTAATTTTTACACACATATATGTATATGAAATTGTACATTTTAAATTCCATATAAACTGTATTTTTTTCCATTATTACAATTTAATTTGTACTATATATTATGTAAACTATATTTTTTCGTTACTAATATATGTTTGTATTTTTTGGTGTTTTTATTAATGACGTATATAATTTGTTTTTGTATTTTTATCATTATTAATCGTAATATTTTTCATTATTATTGAATTTTTTATTACAAATAATAATTAAATTTATAATTTTCTTTATTATATTTAGTACAATGAAATAAATATAAAAAACACATAATATTTCTGATTATGTTAATCGTAAATTTTTTTTTAATTTATGTGGAGTTGGCGTCCGTTAAGGGCTTAATCAGACGCCAAATATAGCGTCTGTTAACATTAAACAGACGCCATCTCAGCTGAAAAGCCGCCTCGTAGACAAAGATCGGCGTCGATCTGACGGTGGTGGCGAAACATGGCGTCTGTTTTTAACAGAAGCCAACGTCAAACGCCTTTTCAAAAAGGCGGAACAATATTTGGCGTCGGTTTAAATCAGACGCCAAAATCATTTTGGCGTCCGTTTAACCCCTTTCCAGACGCCATTTACAGACGCATTTAGGGTTAAATTCTACTAGTGTATTATCTTTAATAAATTGTGAAACTTTAAGACTAGTATCAATATTTTCCAAATTAGAAATACCATTAAGTTCTGCTAAGTTATTTTCATTACACCAATTATTCATCCAAAAATTAATCTTATTCCCATGACCCACTTGCCATTTAAGACCTTTAGCAAGTAAAGATGTAGCTTTCAAAACAGATTTCCAGGCCTAAGAGTCTGAAGCTTTGGTGGAAAGGGAAAATATGTCCCGACCCGACCCTTGACATATTTTGAACGAATTTGATCCACCTAAAGACCATGACCAAACATTATCTTCCATAAAAATTTACACAAAAATGTATTATTGACTGATTTAATTTTCCTCAAACCAAGTCCTCCCAATCTTTTTAGTTGATAAATTGTGTCCCAAGCAACCAAAGACACTTCCTTATTTGAGTTGAGATCATTCCAGAAGAAGGTTCTGTTAATTCTATCAATCTGTCTATAAATGTCCTTCGAAATTTGAAAACATTGAAGGACATGATAAGAGATATATTTTAAACGGGATTGTATAAGGGTTATCCTACCCTCTTTGGACACAAATTTTGCCTTTCAACGTTGAAACTTTGTAGCTGCATTTGCCATAAGGTGCGCAAAGGTATCTTTTGACGGTCGACCCTTGAACAAAAAGACAATCTAAATACATACTACATTGGATTGATTAATGCCAAAAATACCCGCCACCAATTGTTTATCCCTGGTAGCAGCATTTTTCAGAAAGATCATAGAAGACTTATGAAAATTAACTAATTGTCTAGAAGATACACAAAATTCATTAAATAGAGCGCATTTTCTGACACTCTTCCAGTTTTGTACTACAAAGAAAAAGAATATCATCCACAAATAAAAGACATGAAATTCACTTTCTAGCAGCCGACAATTTGAAACTGATTCCACTTCTCCGTTGTAAAGCAGCCTTAGATAATTCGACAGTTAAAACTTGCATACATAAAATAAACAAGTATGGGGACAATGGATCCCTTGTCTAATACTCCGAGAAGGTTTAAAAAAACGTTAGATTCTCCATTTACAATAACAGTATAAGTCACCGTCATGACACATTCCATAATCAAGGACATCCACTTCTGATGGAACCCTAATTTGAGGAGAACCTCTTCAAAAAATCTCATTCAATTTGGTCATAAGCTTTCTCCATATCAAATTTTATGTGGTTTATTTATGAAATCATCATTTCTCGTAAAAAGCAAATTCTTTTCAAGACATTAATTATCGCAACAAAAATTCATATGCTATTATACTACCCCATAGTTCACTCAATTATTGAAACAAATTAGGGGCGGGGGAGTGGAAATTGTGCAGTCAAACTCCAAAAATTTTGACCATAAATTTCTCAATATATACAATGAATTGTTATATAAAATTACTATCATTAGATTCGTAACGAAAGGCACTATCATACAAGTATAATATTGCAATTGTTAATAACATATTATGCAAAAAATTATCAATCAAAAAGTGATATTGGAGACCATGAAAATCAAAATTATGACAATTAATATGGAACGGAGGGAGTAATTAGCAAATAAAATCATAAATCAGGTGAGCACTTTGAACTTTAGAATTTGTGTTTGTCCCGCTTGTTGGTACTATATATTCCGCTTTGAATTCTTTTTTACCCCTACCTCCTTAATCCATTTTAAGTACACTTAGTACAGACACATAGAAGGTTGATTATATGTTTCCATCTTTTTCTTTGTTCAAGCACTGAAATTTTTCTTTTCATTTGATTTGTCCCATATACATCTATCATCATTTGTAATATTAACCCTTACTATTATCTCCAATAGTTAATTAAGCTCGCAAATAAAAATGAACCCAAGTAAAAGAAGGGGTTTTTTGTTTTTTGGACCCGAATTTTGGGGGTATTTATTTTTTGGACCGCCATATTTCAAAGTTTATATTTTGAACCATATACTTTGTGGACCCAAAAAATGTGGGCCAAAGTTATGTTTGACTTCGGCGATTACCTAATTGTTGCCTAAACTTCCCGATATGACCTTTTATCATTTTTTCCTTCTTTTGACTGTTGTTTTGAAATTGACCAGACTAACAATAGGGTAAAAGTTAAATTTTGGAAAATTTTGGTAAATTTTGGTAATGTTTTTGGCAAATTTATGCTCATATGGGGGTTGGAAATCGTGCAAGAAGAGGAAGAAGAAGTTGCGGCTGGAAAATTTACAAAAGAAAAAAAATTCGATAATGGTTTTGAAATATTGAGGTCCATATTGTTGCCAGAGACAAAGTATAGGGTCCAAATATAAACTTTGAATTATGGGGGTCCAAAAAATAAATACCCGAAATTCGGGGTCCAAAAAGCAAAAAACCAGTAAAAGAAGAGGCTTTTTTCTTCAGGAAAAGTAAAAGGATAATCTAAAGGATACATGCAAGGAAAATCCATTGTTCATGGAAAGTACATTGTTCTCCAATTGGAGATTCTCATGGTCTCTCTCATTGTCCCACACTCCCACTATCTAAATTTTAATCTGAATTACTGAAATTGTCCATGTTTTTTTGTGTGTAAAAAGTTAAATGCAAGCTAAGGTTTTATGTAGGAGTAAACTAAAACAAAATTAATTATATATTAACTAGCTTGTAAATAAGTATATCGAATTATTTAAACGGAGTGAAGTGTGTACATAGTCTAATAATCATGCTATTTAATCAATAACTAGCGTTTGTACCCATATAATGCACGAGTTAATTTGTCTTATTGATCGTTTTTTTTAAAGTTTATTTCCCTTTTGTATTCGCTATTTGGTTGAATGGTGATCGAAATTTATTAAAAGATTTTCATTTTTTATTTTGTCAAACCTTAACACATCTTAGATATGTTCAGTACAAAAAAAAATGTATAAGGGAATAGTAGAATAATTTTTATTAAAAAAAATGTATTATCAAATGGTATAGTTATAATCCTCATTTAAAGAGTAACTGTATAGTATAATTAAGAATGAAATTTTAAAAGTTTGGTCTTTTGAGATTTTGATAGCTAATGCATTAACATCCATAAACAAAAACTTGTGCATGAAATTTGTGTGTATTTTTTAATGTTTGAGTTTGAGTTTTGAGTTTTGATTGTTGTTTTCTCTTGTTGTTTGCAGTCACGGGGTAGTGATAGTCAATAGGCCACCAACTGCTATCATTTTGACGTAAGTTTGGACTGTTGCCAGTATAAGTATTATGTGAGACATTTATGAGAGTTAATAACCTGAGGTTTCGTTACAACTTAATATTGTACTTGTTATAGTAGCTTTTGACATTCTTTTCTATTATTGTTTATGTGAAAAAGGAAAAAATTGATGGGGGTTATAACTGTAGGACAATAATGATGTATAATAAGTGAATTTTTAATAAAATTTTGATTTTTTATATGCGTGACACATAGTGGTTTCTTGTTTATTTTGTCTTGTTGTAATATATTTAATAGATAATGGAAAAAGTCTAAAAGTAAATTAAATTTCTATCTATTTAAGTTGCCCTAATTTGTGTTATCTCGTATATTAATTGGTATGCATGTAGTTTTTTCTCTGGTTAGTCTAATGTCAAAATCACTAAAAATTATTTATCAAAACTTGACATAAATGTTGAAGAAAATTTACTATCGAGCCAAATTCATTAAAATTTACAATATTTTCTTTGGGGGGGGGGGGGTGTGAAAATAGATATTTTCTAATTATATATTTTTATATTTTTTTGGTATATAATTCAATCCAAACAATTCATACAAGGAAATATGAAAGACAATGAACTGAAGCTAAACCTACCATTTATAAAAGTATTTAAAATTTCAGACTTACTCATAAGGTTAAAGTTTCATAGCCTTAATAATATATTTGTTTCAATAAAAGTAAAGTAGGTACATATTAAGTGATTATTTAAAGTGTGATATCGGAAGAAGAAGGCATGTAGTAATCAGCAATTTAGGTTAGATCATACCATATGTTATAATAATACTTGATACGTAGCAATGTCATTGGGCATGAGCATATTAATTAATTAAAGAGAGAACAAATGAGAACTTAAGAAGGTACCATGATTCTAATCTTAATTTTAATTTAATCAATTCACAAGGCATATACTTTGCTTGCAAGTAAAAGTTTTCGAAATGTCAGAAATTAGGGCATTCCAACCAATCTGAAGCAGGCTGACATCAAATTAAAGTTTTCCTTTTCTTTTCTTTTTCTAAAGGAGAATAAATAAAGCACAAAGTAGGTGACAGTTGATCACCGTTGTTGTACGTCATCAGCAATTAGATAATTTTATCTGTTTTTACTAATTGTCGTCCCGGCACGATGGTAAGATAAAATCTTACATGCAGTATTCATGGGTTGGTTACCTTAACCCCCAAAAAAGTTCAAAATTAGTGTAATTTAACATTTAAATTATAGCTTGTATGTTTATTAAATGAATGTGATAATTTATCAGGTATCTCTAATTCAAATGTCCTGATCCATCACAAGAATCTTATCCAATTTTATATTTTATAAATCTTATATATATATGAGGGAAATTGGATTATAATAATACGAACTTTTGGCCCTATAAGACTTAATAATATGAACTTTCAATTCAGTGATGAACAATACGAACTTTAACCCCCTATTGCTCCCAATAACACATCACCGAGTTAAGATGAACTTAACTCGGTGATATGTTGACGTGGCGGCGGAGGAAGGGTATTGACTTTTTTTAATTTTGCCATGTCATCTAAAATTGTCCACATCATAATTCCCTTTTTTTCGTTTTTCTCTCCTCTAACCCCTCTCTCTCCTCCCCAATTCCAAGTCCTCCTCCAATGGCTTCTGTAGCTGCAACCGGCAGAATGCTTCAACCCCAACTCCACCATTATCTTCCACTCCCTCTCCTCCCGCCATGTCTGACCTCTCTTCCACTCTCAGCTTCCACACCCACACCCACACCCACACCCACACCCAACCCCCACGGCCTAAACCCTCCTCCCTAAACCTTAATCACTCGCTTCAATCGCTGGATTTTCGGAAACAACAATTCAAACAACAACAAAAACAACAATTACTACTGTGTTCATAGTTGTTTGAAGAATCAACCCTTTCTGGGTAACAAAATCAGCACACCCAGTACCAAAAAGGGAAGGATGATGAATTAGAGATAAAAAATGAGAGAGGAGAGGAAGAAGCATGGCCATGGCTATGGTTATGGGTGAAGTGGAGAATGGAAGGAGATGAGAGGGAGGAAAGAAGGCGGACAGGAGCTCATCGGTGGCCTCGACTGCACTGTCCACCGCAATTTCTTTGGCTCACAGATTCAGAGCTTCGAAGCCAACATCATCTCGCCGCCGTACCCTCGCTGAAGCTCTCCAGATGCTCCCGGAGGACATGGATAATTGTCGATCCGCCACCTCTCTCTTCTTCGGCGTCCGACGGAATGCCCTATTTTGCCGCTCCTGGTTCCCCGCCACCGATAATTTGAAGTATGTTCCTCGCCTTTGATTTTGATTTTGATTTTTTCTGTGTATCATTGATTCTGGTTTGATTGATTCGAATATTTTGCGGAATTTATGCATGCCCCGTCTGTTGAACGAAATTTCTGCAATTGTTTTTTTTTATGGTTGATTTTGGTGATTGATTTTGATTCAATTTTCTGGACAGGGATAATCTGAAGTATGCTGAAGCTCTCCAAGGGTGGAAATGGTGATGGATGGTAGTTGATTCTGGGCTGGGAAGGTTTGTGGTGGTCGAGGGGTTTGATTTTGATTCGAATTTTCTGGACAGTCTATTGAAGCGAGTGATTAGGGTTTAGGCAGGAAGGTTTTGGGCGTGGGTGTGGGTGTTGGTGTGGGTGTGGGTGTGGAAGCTGAGAGTGGAAGAGAGGTCAGACATGGCGGGAGGAGAGAGGGTGAAAGATAATGGTGGAGTTGGAGTTGGAGCATTTTGCCGGTTGCAGCTACAAAAGCCATTGGAGGAGGACTTGGAATTGGGGAGGAGAGAGAGGGGTTAGAGGAGAGAAAAAAGAAAAAAAAGGGAATTATGATGTGGACAAATTTTAGATGACATGGCAAAGTTAAAAATAGTCAATACCCTTCCTCCGTTGCCACGTCAGCATACCACCGAGTTAAGTTCATCTTAACTCGGTGGCGTGTTATTGGGGGTAACAGGGGGTCAAAGTTCGTATCATTCATCACTGAATCGAAAGTTCGTATTATTAAGTCTTATATGGCCAAAAGTTCGTATTATTAGAATCCAATTTCCCTATATATGATAAAAGATTATCTATTCGTTGAAATATACTATCTAATCAAATCTGCATAAATCTAATCATTAACTACCTAATTATATATAAACTGATGGTTGTTGAGGTTGATGAAATAGATGTTGAGCAGCATCAATTGTTTGTGAAGGAGATGGTTGAGGTATTGCTCCAATTCAAATTCATGTGCTAACTCAGAACCTGGTCGTGGGTTGTTGTCTTTGTTGCAATCATGTGATATTTTCTATATCACCCTAGCTTTAGGGTTGTTTGATCATCAAGGGTAGATCAAGGTATTGATGTCGTAAACTGTCTTGGGCTGCTATCAGATTGGAAATCACTCAGGTTTAGTGGAAATCATTGGTGGTAATATTTCAGTTAGCTTTTTGCTGCTTGTAAACACCTTGTATTGTCTGGCTGAGTCTATTGGCTCAGTCTGGTTGTGGAATAAAAGGATCTATTGACCGTTAACTATAAAAAAAACTACCTATTAAAATTTTATTATTATCTTTTCATTGGAAATAGCACATAAAGTTAGATTATATTGTGTTTTCGTATATGAGCTAATAATAGTTCTACACAAAGGAGACTACATGTGAAGGGAGTTTTGCTGAATTGGAATTGTCGCCCAAATCTTGGAATTGCCACACAAAGGGACACTCGTTCCAGCTCCATAATTATCATTTTCCTCCATGACCCACTTCTGAATCCTGAATATTAATCATGAATATTGACTTGAAAAAAAATCTCACAAAGAGAAATAAATGAATCTTTTATAGGTCAAACATTCAATAATGAAGAAGAAGCCCAAATGTTCTACAAAATTATGGGCAAAACTACGATTTTTCAGTTTGCAAAGACCGATTCGAGAAAAAAGACAACAAGGTAGTGAGGATTGATTTTGCTTGCCATCAAGGGAGGAAGAAACCAATCAAAATACTTGACCCATCCAATGGTTGACGAAATAGAGAATCGTCCAGATGTGAGCGCAATGCTCATATGCATATCACTTTCAAGAGGTCTTTTGAAATATTTTCTTAAGAATGACTTGCAACAAGGTTCATCAAAGAGTGCAACCATGATCTTACGCTCGAAGAATCTCGCTTACTTCCATCTAATAGAAGCATCACACCTGAAGAAAGAGAAGGAAAAAAAATTGTTTTAGAAGGAAGTTGGACTTTCAGTTAGACAAATCATCCGAGTATGGAGCTTAAATCAAATGTTGAACATGACAAACTTCCATTAATTGAAAAGGATATCCGAAATCTTTTTACTAAAGTGAAGAAAATGATCGGCCCAGATGATGCAATGGCCTTGACTGAAGGTATGAAATTAGCAAAGGCGGAAAATAAAAAGTTTCAATATACCTACACCATGGATGAAGAAAGGAGACTCGAGCACTTGTTTTGGTGCCTTGCTCAAATTTTTGATTGGTACAACAAATCTGGTTATGGATTCGTCTTTGACACTACTTACAAAGTTAATGCATATGATATGCCTTGTGCAATATTCGTTGAGATGGACAACCATGGAACCATGGTTGTATTTAGATGTGCACTTTTATGCAATTAAACCACATCTACTTTTAAGTTGCTTATGAAGGTACTCATTTTGTCATTTGATATAACTTGAATGTTCTTTTGATATTATTTGCACCACAAGTTCACTGGAAAAAATAATAAATGATTTGTAATGATTTAGATTATTAACTTTAGTCTATAATCATCTTTGATATAACTAGAATGAAACCAAGGTTTTGCAAAGTTCGTAGTTGCCTTAGATAAACTTTAGTTTGATACATAATATAGGCTCTGATATGAAACTTATTTGCAATGATTTAGACTATTACTTAAAGTTGTCTAGCAGTGGTTTTGATAGAGGATTTTATTTAGATTGTCAAAGGGTTTAGAATACATCAATGTCTGGATTTTTTGTAATGAATTAGATTATTAAACAAATGATTTTGCGAGGCTTGTGAATGGAGATTTTTATTTAACACTATGTTATAACCCAAATGCAGACTTTCATTGAAATAATGAGAACCTTCTAAGACAATTATGACATATCAAAACTCGTGGGTGTCTAAAGCAATTGCAGTTGAAATGTCAACTACAAAACATAGTTTTTGTATATGGCATATTACATCAAAGTTTAGTGCTTGGTTCATAGGTCTTCTTCGCAATAAGTACAAAAAAAAAAACGGTTTGTTGATTTTATACGTTATAGGATAGATTGTCTAGAAGAATTTGAGTATAATTGCCATTCAACCATTCAAAAGTATGATTTGCAAACAATAAGCATGTTACAAGTTTATATGAAATTAGATACTTTCGGGCACCAGCTTTTCTTCGTGATCCTTTTTTTGGAGGGATGACAACAATAGGCAGGTCAGAAAGTACACATGCATTACTCAATAGGTTTATTTCTTCTCACACTAGTTTGACAAATTTTGTTAAATAGGTTTGTACCATTTCTTTCTTTCACATTATAAGTATTCTTGTTTAATTTTTCCTAAAAGATCAAGTTTGAATCACTCATATAAATTCTTCTTTAATATTTTCATATTGGTATTGCAATTAAAGATATCAAGAATAAACGTACACAAACATCACTTCCACAAATAGACCTAGTTCTTTGAAAACAAGGTCCCCACTTGAAGAACAAGTTTCTCAAATGTTCACACCATTTGCTTTTAAAACGTTCCAAGAAGAACTTGAACGAGCATGCGAATATTCATTTGTCTATGCTGAAGGAAATGAATTTGTCATAATGCACTACAATATAGTAGAATTCGTAAGGTCTTCTAGGATGGAAACAATGCATTATGTGGTTGCAAGAACATTGAATTTTGGGGCTTAATTTGTTGTTTATATATTATGAGTGCTCATTAAGAAGTATTGTTTCTAGATCCCAACATGTTATCTACCTTATAGTTGGCATTCAAATGTGCTAGAAAGTAGTGGTGAATCATAAGAATTTTTAGGGGGAAGCAGTTCGAGAAGAAGAGTCTACTGAAATTAATGAGGAAGATGTGAGAGGTCAAAATAACATTTTATGCCCACCAATTTTTTTAATTTTTTTATTTTTAAAAAGGCATCCATAGAAGGAATGTTTCAAAGGTGGAAAGAACTTGGCTAGCAAACAAACTAAAAAATACTTAATATGCAAACAACCTAGTCATACTAAGCCAAAATGTCCCAACAAAGAGAATGCATACATTTTTCAGAAGAGGCAGAAGGTTTCAACAAGCCATATAGGTCTAAATCCTATCTTTTGTTTGAAGGAATAAGTTGTAGCTAGGGACTACTTTATATTGCTTTCAAAAATCTACTTTGAGATTATCATTTACTTTTTGGGTTTTTTTTAACAAGTCAATCATGTTTTTATGATTAAAGAAGCACCATTTGTTTTGAGTTCCAACAGAGTACTTCCTGTCTATTTTTTCAACAAGAGTATATTTTATGTTTGTGAATCAGCTAGACTATACTATACTAAGCTTATTTAAGGTGTTATACTTCTCAAAATCTTTTATTTAATTTCCAACCCAACCAAACCCCCAGAATCCCCATTCTAGAATCCTCAAAATCTCTATTCCCAATAATTACAGATTTATGATCCTTACCCATTGTACAAATAGACATTAGACTAAACTGTGAACACAATTAGGAGTATGCTAGCAAATTTCCATCATTAAAATAAGAAGAATTAAGTTGATGAATACAATAAATAACCAACAATCAACAATCAAATGTTGCTAGGGGAGAAAGATTTGCAAACATACCCGAACTCCAGAAGCTATCATTAGGCTTTATAGTCCTCAAGAGCTCACCTTGCAATGGCATGTAAAAATTATATAATACAAGTGTTGCAGTAAACAAACATGAGCATAGAAATGCAAGGCTTAAAATCCTCAAGTTAAAAGACTAAACTACTTACATAGATGAGATGAGGTTGACCATTGATTTCAAATTTCAGATGGTTCTTCTTTAAGTGACACACAATCAAAATTCACTTTGTTTAGTCTGGTCGAATTATGGTCAGAATAACCAAGGTTCATCATGGTCTTTGTGTTTGTTATTGTTGAATATGCCATCATGACAATCGATCATATATAACCAAACACCATAGTTTGCTTAGTATAGCAGTAAATGGGGCAGAGCAACATGTATGAAATGATTGTCAAAATAGAAAATCAGATATAGAGACATATGATTAAGATTCTAGGAAACAAAAATTACAATAATAATGTGTAAAATATAGATACAAACATGGGTACCATAACAAAGACCAAATTGAGGGCTTCAAATAATTAATCATTTGGATAGACATCATTAACAAGGATCAATCAAAATAATTAAACCAGTTAATCGATCTAGAAACTTCGAGAAAAATAATCAATAATGGCAAGTGTAGATTGCTAGGTATAACAAAAAATATTGTCAAGATTGATCAACCATGGCCGACGTCAAGAATTGACCAGGGCCATTCCAGAATCTTCGATCTAAATCTTCAATCTTGGTCTATCAATTGCCGGTGAGATGCAAACCAGGTCCGCTAGCAATGTCGACGGTGTCGATAAGGGATTAAGGGGTCACTGGAAGTATGAGCGGTCGCGGAGATCGGTTGGCAATGATGACAGTAAATGACATATAATTTTGGGATATGCATTAGTCAATTGGATGGACAAAAATTTGGAAACTTTAGATGGGGAGTGGCTGAGAAGCCATGAATAATTGTGAAACATGCTTGAAATTAATAGGAACAATATTGAAAATGAAGAAGAAGAGCTTTAAAAGGGTAGAAATTGTCGAACATTGAAATGAACACCAAATGAATGGGAATATAGTCCTTGAACCACATATCAGCATTTGGAAATAAAAATGAAGCATGATCTGCTAATTATTTACAGATTTAATACATCTGTTCTTTTATCAAATTAATGTTAATTAGGATGTAGGAGTTACGCATATTTTTTTTAAATGTTTTATGGAAAAGAATTGGGTAGATTGGATTAGATAATAAGTTTATTTTATTGAATAGAATTGGGAAATACTAAACCAACAGACGTTCCAATATGCATGGTACGGGGAACACTAACGCCTAAAGAAGAGCCCACTCCAACCCACAAATAGCTCCCCACAGGATTCAAACCATGGAAGGGAGGGAAAAGAGACGGAGTCCTTGCCACTAAGGCAAGGGCTTATTGGCATGAACAATGAGATAATTACTGCATAATTAATCACCTTTTTTCGATTATTTCAAAGCATAAAAGACTAAAGAGTTTGCAATACGAAGCAAATGAAGATTTGGCAAAACAGCTACGCAACAATACAAAAAAAAAAAAATCCTCCTAAAATGGAAAAAATGCTAAGATCAGATTAGAGTTACTCTCAAAATATTAGTTTGACAAAAAAAGTATTGCACTATGCCAATCAACCCTTACCTTAGTGGCAAGGACTTTATCTTCCTTCCCTCTTTTTTCCGGGTTTAAATCTTGGAAAAAGTTGTTTGTGGGTGGGAGTGGGCCCCTCTTTGAGCATTGACATTCCTCGTACCCCGTATATATGTTGTAGCACCTATTAGGTTAGTACTCCTAGGGTGAACAGTTCTGAAATCGGGACCTAAAACCTAACCGATACCTAGCAACGAGTATTGACATTCCCCATACCCCGTATGTTGTAGTACCTATTTGGTTAGTACTCCTAGGGTGAGCGGTTCTGAAACCGGAACCTGAAACCTAACCGAAACCTATCAACGAGTAAGGGTAAGGTTCTTTATATTCATGAACCTACCTTAATGGCTAAGGGTAAGGCTTTTATAATGCTAACCTGAACCGGACCCTAGAGCCTGTCAGACCGGTTCAAGTTCCAAGTACTTGAAAGTTGAAACCAAAAATCGAGAGCCAACATATAAATAGAACGTGGAACCTAATTTTAATACAAATAAATAAATAGAATTATTAAAAAATATATATTTATTCATAAGCCAGTTGCAATTTTTCAATTTTCAATGTTTCATTGTCAGCGCTAAAATTAAGTATGGTACTGTAGTCATGATAATTGCACAGTGTGGTGTATTTGACACTTAAGTAGAAAAATAATCCTTTTTTTAAAAAAATTATATGTTAGCAAAAAAAAAAAATCATAGTTATCGGGTACCCTTGAATTGGAACCTGAACTACGAGTGAGACTATGGTTCCTAAAAGTTAGGAATCTATCTTAAGGGGTAAGGGTAAGGTTCCTAACTTCATAATATGGTCCTGGAATCGCTCCCTCAGATGGGGGCCCGATAGGTTGGATTAATTACCAAATATATACAACACTAGGTAAGTTTTCAACAACAACCCATAATAGAGCTACCCATATCGAGAACAAAACAAAATTTCAAACTCTCAACAATCCTCAACTAACCAACCACTAATGTACCACAATCAACTCAACTTGTCCCACTCAAAACACTCCAAACATGGCTTAAGGGTTGAAAAAAGTTTCTAGCAACGCTTGTAATAGAGGTTCCTCAAAAAAGAGAGTGATCAAAGGGTAAAAGAGGGGATGAAAGTGGAAAATCATGTATATACGGGTGATTATTTAGCCATATAGCTTTCAAATATAAAAATGAATGTCTCATTCATATTGTCAAAGTACAATGCAAAATGCGGTTTCAAAGATATGCAAAGCAAATTATAGAGGATGCAACAATGACAGAGTCCCACATGGAAACATATGAGAGTAATAAAGCAAAAAATTACTCGGAGGTACCCCAATATTTGGAGAAACTATTTTTTGGTACCCCAACTTTTGAAAACTAATTTTGAGGTACCCTTACTTTTTGGGTTAGTAATTATTTGGTGCTTTTCCGGCCATTAATTTTATTAAGTGACCGAAATACCCTCATTCTTCTTCTTCAAGGGTATTTGTTCAAGAAGGGAAGAACAAGGGCATTTTGGTCACTTAATAAAATTAATGGCCGGAAAAGCACCAAATAATTACTAACCCAAAAAGTAAGGGTACCTCAAAATTAGTTTTCAAAAGTTAGGGTACCCGAAAAACATTTTACCAAAAGTTAGGGTACCTCATAGTAGTTTTTTGGTAATAAAGTGATTAGTCTTTTATACCTAAATGGTCTTACTGATCAATGGTCAACATCCAATCCTAGTTTAAAAAAATGTTCACAAGCCAAACTCACACCAAAGTGTTTCCAAGGTAACCAATCATGTCTTTCAAATTGAAAACCCTTAAATCATGAAGCTCTTACAACTCATTTCCAAACTTTTATTCATGAACGGACATATAAGATCAAATCAAGTCAAAGAAAAACCTATCTAGCTTAAATTACATCATAAGAGGAGTTGTTATTCACTAATCCTAAAGACTAACCTAATCTTTTTTTCATTTTTCAATTTTTTTTCTGATTTGTTTTTTTTTTCAATTTGTTTTTTTAAAACATAAAACTAAATTAAATGAAATTATTTAGAATAAAATAAATTAAAGTACGAAAAAGAAGAAATAAAAACTAAAGATGCAACTAGATGAATGCAAATATTTACAAATGCTCAAATTTAGGAAAATAAAAGCTAAGACTAGAAACAAAAAATAAAACCACACCATCTACAAACATCCATCATATGCAACCTACATAAAGAGGACACAAACTCATCATCATTTTTCTTTTCAATACCCCCCTCCCCCCAAAACAGATGTTTGGACAATGCATTGTCCTCATGCAAAACAAAACACAAATATGCACAAAGGGGTCAACAGAAGAGCCATGGTGGTGGAGGAGGATAAGGATGTGAAGGGAAAGAGAGATGCCAATCATGCCTAACATTCATCATTAGGGATGTTCATCGATCCTGGACTGGACCGAATTGGACTAGATCGAATGGACCGAGGACCGAACTAGAGGACTAAGCTCGACCGAGGACTGGACCGAAAAAAGTTCGGTCCGAGACTAGACTATACATAAGGAAACCCTATAATTTTAGTAACTTCAGTCCTTCAGTTCGGTCCATAGACAAGACCGAAGACCGAACATCAAATT
Source organism: Portulaca oleracea (assembly GCA_029582165.1). Taxonomy (NCBI): domain Eukaryota; kingdom Viridiplantae; phylum Streptophyta; class Magnoliopsida; order Caryophyllales; family Portulacaceae; genus Portulaca; species Portulaca oleracea. Next base: position 19,921,448 of record CM055870.1, read on the forward strand.
TTTTTGGACCGAGGACTGGACCGAACTTCCCTCGGTCCAGTCCAATCCAGTCCGGTCCAGTCCCTTTTTCGGTCTAGACTGGACTATGAACAGCTCTATTCATCATATAAAGTGTGCATGGTCAGTAGAATGTTTGACTTGGATTTGTGTTGGGCATCTAACATCTCAAATATCTGAGTTTGATTTGACAAAAATTTGGTTCGCGGTGGATCAGAGATATTGAAACTCGAACTTACAAAATTCTCACAAAGAGGTATGGTCGGCGCAGAGAGAATCAAAAATTTCTTGAAAGTTAAACGCATGACCATCATCACCACCACCATGACCATCATGGACCATTTGGGCTTGGTGGAGCAAATGGGATGTCATCCCCGAGCCCAATGAGGAAGAGGATGTTGGATTCGTGACTGATTGATAAAAATGCATGAGAGAATTTTACCTGGATAAAATTAGGATAAACCCAATAAATCTTATCTTGTCTCCTTCTACACATTTTCATAGATTTTATGGTTTTGGCATCCAATCTTCTGACCCAACAACTTTATCATTCTCATGATGTACGAGGTTCCAACCTAAAATTCTAGCAATTATGATCACTAAACCCCCTACAACTATGGCCCCAATAGGTTGAGAAAGAACATGATACAGATGGGAAGTTAGGAAAGCAGTGGGGGTTCATATTCACGACATTGTTATACACACACCAAAAAACATATAATTAAGCTAGTTTATAACATTGATTTTCTCGCCCCTACCCCTACCAAAATCCCACAAGCAAGAATCTATTGTGTACACTGAAAAATTGGGGTACATATATGAGTACACTTTGATTTGCGAGGGTCATAAATCATCCCTAGTGTTTAGGAACTCCAAAAAACATTAGGGTTCCATATGTTTATGTCAGGGATGTTTCTCTGATCTTATCAAAATCAAGGAATCCAAGGATTATAGGGAGTGAAAATACCCTAGAAAACTCAACCAAATTATACTCATGCTTATCCCCATTCTGCCAAAATAATTCTCCCATCAGCTTTAGACAAATACACTTTAAGGGTGTTGTTCGGTCTCGTTTGGAGTCGAATTTTATATCTTTTATAGGGAGTCTTGCTTGTTTTAGCCCCGTTATTATATGTAGATATGATGTTTTTTAGTTTTGTAGGTTAATAATATGTTAGAGACAAAACCCGAGCGGAAAGGGAAAAACCAGGCGGAAACTTCACAAAGTTTGCATGTCAGCAGCAGAAGTACAAAACAGCCGAGTGTCACACCCGAGTCAACTATGGTCGCGTCACATTGGCTCGCGCCTGAGACCGGCCCCTGTGATGTCAAGAAAACTGTCGAAGCAAAGAAGTCTAGCAAGTTGTCGCGCCCACGACGATATCTGTCACGCCCATGACAAGCTCCTGTACGATCGAGAAAGTAGCCGAAGCCAGGAACTCAGCGGTGGACACAGGGCTGTCACGCCCACGAGTGAGACGTCGCGCCCGCGACGTTCTGCTTTTCTGCGCTATTTTTTTGGGTGAAACGTAGAGTTTTGTGTAACTGAATGGCTTTGTATATATACTCTGAGCAGCGGATTTTGCTAAGAATTAGGTTTTCTATTAGTTTTCATCTACTTTTTAGCATTTGCTTATCTTTTACTTACAATTTTAAGTTGCTTGTTCTCCAAGTTCTCAAGTTTTTTATTGTAATCAACATCTATTGAAGTTTAATTTCAGAAATTCTTCTTTCATTCTCTTGTTTTCTTTTGATTCCATTTGAGATTGTTTATGCTAGCTTTCTAGAATAACTACAAAGACAATTCATTTTACTGAAAAGGGGGATTAAGGATAACAAATCCTACTTCAAAGTGAGGATTTGAGGGTTCTTAATAATCTAATTCACACCTTCTTACTTGTTCGAGAGAAGTTTCAAAATGAAGATAAAAGATGGAGGTTTTTGTGATAGTTTTACTTGTTAGTATGATAGTTTTACTTGTTATTGATTGCTATTAATTGCTTCCTTGTTAGTGTGATAGTTTTACTTGTTATTGATTGCTATTGGTTAGTTTTTGTGATAGTTTCTTGATTGTTATTGTCTTAGTTTCATGATTAGGATAGATTTACTTGTTTTCATTACATAGTTTACTGTTTTCTGCACTTGGAAATCTTGGAAATCCATAACCTAAACAAGCCTAAACACTCATCCTTGTGATTTGACAACCCTTACCAAAAACCACAAAAACAACAACCGAACAATGGCGCCGTTGCCGGGGATGGCGTTATTTGGTAGTTTAGGTGCTTGGTTTGTTTGTGAATAGTTTTGTGAATAGTTTATTGCTTTGATAGATTATTGCTTAAGTCTAAAACAACTAAAAATTGAAAAAATAGAGAAACCAACAAAAAGAGAAAAAGCGCAACAATCTGTAGGATGGGTTCGTGATCCGGATACCAATAGACTGGTTAGAAGAGAGATACTCTTAGTTAACCCACCTAGGATGGCTGGAGGAGACGAACATGGGGTGACCCTCAATGAACAGTTGTACCCTACCTATGACCCACCACCATCGTGCTTTGTTTTGTCGATTTTACCTCTACGAGTGACCTTCGATCCAAGACAGTATCGTACCCAGAACCTTCCATTGTTTATGGGGACTAGGTTAGCTTTGATATGGACCGCTGAATATAAGGAGTACCTTAGCATGGTTACCCCACTGGGAGTTCCTTTGGACTATGTGTTGTTGAAATACTTTCCTTTTACCTTAAGGGACGCCGTTAAGCGGTGGATGTACAGCATCAAGCCCAGATCCATAGACTCTTGGGATAGTTTCCTTAAGGGGTTCATGAAGAGATAATTCTCGAATTCATTAGCTGTCCAACTTAGGAATTCAATTCCGATGTTTAAACAAGATAAGGGAGAGCCTTACTGGAAAGCCTTTGAGCGTTTCAAGAACTTGTTGTCCCAGTTTCCCCACCATGGGTTTGACTTGGTTAGATTATGTCAAATTGTTTATAAGGGAGTTGACCAAGAGACCAAAGTTACCATAGAGTCAATGTGTCAAGGGAGGTTTTGGCCTTCATCTTAGGGTTAGCTCTTAGGGTTAGGGTTTAATTTATGCAATTAGATTTAGGTTTATTTCCGTTTTGACCTAATGATTGTATTGTTCCTGTTAATCGTTTTTGCTCTTTAACGGTTGATATTTTGATGTTTTGTTTTGTTTGGTATTGAAGTAATGTTCGAGTTTTTAGTGTAATTTTGGGTAGTTGTTGAACTTTGATATTGGTTTGGTGTTGATGATTCAAATTCGAGGTATTTGATTATAGTTATGTTGCTCAGTTGATTTCCCCTGTTTCGATCCCTTGTTTTCTTCCTTTTAGTTCCTCTGTTTTCGGTTGTTGATAGTAGTTATGAGTGTTTTCTTCTTTTCTTCTTTTTCTTTGTGTCGGTCAATTGGTTAATAACATTAGGTTTAGTTTTCTCTTGCCTTGTTTTAATCGAGTTATTTAGAGGAATCCTTAGGCTGTGTCAGTTTTAGGTATATTAGGGTTTTGTTTAGGGTTAAGGTTTATTTTTAAGACAGATTAGGATTAGGTATTAGGGTTAGTCTTATTGTTAGTATTCTTAGGGTTTGGTCTTGAGTTTTGTTTAGGGTTAGTGAGGTAATATTAGTATTAGTCACAAAAATCCAATCCAACTTTTAGTGAGGAGGAGGATTAAGAGTCACAAATCCTACTTCAAAGTGAGGATTTGAGGATTCTTAGTAATCCAATTCACAACTTTCTTGTTTGTTCGGGGGAAAGTTCGAGGTGAAGGATTCAAATGAAGATTAGTTCATCGAAGGTATAATTTCTTGTTTCCAATTTCAGTTTTCATTATTCGCTTTAATTGCTTTCGTAATTAGAAATTTATTTTCTTGTTGATTAGATTTAGATCATCTTTTCATGCTTTCTTGATTGTTATTATGAATCCGTGTCTAGGTTGGTTTAATTGCTTTCTTAAATATTTACTGCTTTTCGCATCTGAAAAACCCCAACGCAAACCAATTTTCCTCATCAAGCCTAACACCCATCCCTGTGGATCGACAACCTAACTTTAGAAAACCCACAAAAATACCGCAATTGAACAATGGCGCAGTTGCTGGGGAAGACTACCGAGGAAAGTTGGGGTTTCTTGAGCTTATGTCGTAGAGAGCCATGCAGTAGGGTACCACTAGGGATGAGTCGATAGGTGCCCAGTTGTCGAATGCGAAAGGGGGAGTGCATGCGGTTAGTGAAAACACGAGTTATGAGGCTAGGTTTGCATCTTTAGAGAACATGATTAAGACCCTAGCCCAACAACAATTAGTTGCTTCAAAATCCCAGACATGTGCTCAGGTAAACTCTTGGGAACAACTTGTTTCCCCGACCCCCCAATCTCAATTGTCGTGTGCATAGTGTCAAGGTGTTGATCATGTGTATTCTACTTGTCCTCTTTTCATGCAACATGTGTCTTCTAACATTAAGAATGTGAATGCCATGTACCATAATTACCAGCCTGACTATTACCAATACCAAGGGATGCGCAAACACCCTCTTCTTTCTTATGGGCCGGATAACCAAAATGTCTTGAGACCGCTCTTTAACTAGGGAGGAGGTTTCCAAGGAAACCCACCTCTTCAACCTTAACCCCAACCTAGACAACCACCCCAGGTATCTTATCAAGCACCTAGAGGGCCACCTATCCAACCCCAGATTGCCCAAACCCGACCTCCACCAGGGTATACCACCGAGGATAGGCATGATAAAGATATTAAGGAGTTGAAGAGTGGTTTAAATGATGTCAAGGATTCTATTAAGGATTCTATTAAGAGTGAAGTGGAGAAAATGTAAGAAAAGATGATGAAGCAGTTTAATGAAAATTTTTCTCAGTTGTTGATGGCCAATATGGATAGAAGCTCTTTCCCTAGACAACCCGAGGCAAACCCCAATGGGCAAGCCTCCGGTTCGTCGTCTTGTGACCCTAGCCAAATTAGTGGCCTAAATGCTGTGATTACCCTTCGATCTGGGAAGGAGGTATACAATAGGGTCCAAAAGCCATCTTCTGATGTGTGTGGTAAGCAAAATGTGCATGATGAGCCTGTTGACGAGTTGGTATCTGTAGAGGATGAACCATAAGAGGAGAGGCTAACTACCATAGTTGAGCCTCCTAGTGCAAAGACCTTACCTAGAGTGGTTCCTGTGTCTAGTCCACCACCACCTGTGGCTTACAAGCCTCCCCCACCTTTTCCTCAAAGGTTAAAGGGGAATAAGGACCAGACATTCTTGGATAAGATTAGGGAGACTTTCTCGCAGGTTAAGGTAAACATCCCTATCTTAGAGATCATCCAACAGTGTCCTCCTTATGCTAGATTCCTTAAAGAGTTCTGTACCACAAAAAGAGCCACCCAAGTACCCAAGAAGGCCTTATTGGCCTCAAATGTGAGCTCAATTCTTTCGAACCAAGTTCCCGTGAATACGAAGACCCTGGATGTCCTACCATTTCCATTACCATAGGAGAAAGCTTGATAGAAAGAGCCTTTCTTGATTTAGGAGCTAGTGTGAACCTGTTTCCCTTGCATGTGTATGAGACTCTTAGTCTAAGAGAGCTCAAACCCACCAGGATGGTGTTGCAGTTAGCTGACCAGGGGTTGTAGAAGATGTCCTAATTAAGGTGGGGAGTTTTGTGTTTCCGGTGGAGACCGCTAGAGTTCATGGTGTTAGGGATGAGATTCCAATTATCCTAGGTCGACCTTTTTCTAGCTACCTCAAATGTCTGGATAAACTGTAAAGATGGAAGAATGAAGTTGACTTTTGGGAACCTAACCATGGAGTTGAATATTTTCGATTTGCAAAAGTCACCATGGGGATTTGATGATCATGAGCAAGGTACATTGAATTGGGTTAGTGACTTTGTGGATTCTAGTGATGACCATGACATTGTGGATGTGTCTTGTGTTGATGAACTGACTGAGTTGGGCATAGATCCTGACTGTGTGAATTCTTTGTGTGACTCCGATGTTTTTGATGGTGATTTGTTATATGAGTCCTTATTTGAATCACAAACTGTGTCTGAGACAGAGCGACCGGAACCACCTTCATCTACCTCTTTAGAGTTGAAACCCCTTCCCTCTGAGTTAAAGTATGTTTACCTCGGACCTAGTGAGACCTATCTTATGATTATTGCCTCGAATTTAGGTAGAGACCAAGAGAACTGGTTGATTGAGATCCTTAGGATGAATAAGGGAGCTTTGGGGTGGACATTTGGAGATATCAAAGGGATTAGTCCCTCTATTGTCCAGCATAGGATCTTTTTAGAGGATGATAGTGTTGCCCAGAGGGATTCCTTGAGGAGATTAAATCCACAAATGAAAGAGGTGGTGAAAAAGGAGATTTTGAAGTGGTTAGACCATGATACCATTTACCCAATATCTGATAGCCCCATACATGTGGTCCCAAAGAAAGCAGGTTTGACTGTTGTGGAAAACGAGCAAGGGAGTTAGTGCCCACCCGCATACCTTCAGGTTGGAGAGTTTGTGTCGACTATAGGAAACTTAATAAGGCAACTAGGAAGGATCATTTCCCTTTGTCGTTTATGGACCAAATGCTAGAAAAGTTAACGGGGCATGAGTATTTTTGCTTCTTAGATGGGTATTCCGGTTACACCCAAATTTGCATAGCCCCGTGTGACCAAGAATAAACCTTTACATGTCCATTTGGCACATTTTGCTTTCCGTAAGATGCCTTTCGGTCTTGTCGACATCGGATTTTGTATAAGGACAAGTGTACAAATCAAGCATCACAAGAAAAGAGCTTAGCATGAAAGAAAATCCAATGGGCCTTCCTCAATCAAGAGTTACCGAGCAAACCCACCACAAAAAGCCTTCATTTTCCACCCTTTCCACATACATATGCCCACCATTTTGAATCCCATTTTTTCCACAAGTCTCGTTGGCCCTATTTCTTTTGATGAAAGTATAGTACACATCATAATCTTTCCAACGCCTTTTGAATTGCCTCAATCGGAGTCCAGATGAACGAGTTATGGTCGTTCGAAGTTACACTTATCCAGTTTCAAAATACCTGCGGGTTTTAACAAATTCCTAGGCCCAGAAACCTTGCCCAGTAAACGAATCCGACCCAGAAGATTGCCAAAACCTGCAGGGATTTTAGATTTCAGAAGTGCCTCAGAAGAACAAAAGTGGCCCAAAAGCGCCTTCGGCCCAAACGACTTCAAAAGCCACGAGGGTTTAAGCTACCCAGAGCGCGTCGTTTTAAAACCCGCGGGGGTTTTCTCTCCAGAATCTGGCGCCAAAACACAGTTGATCATAATCCTTGATTTTAGCCCACATGTACTTTTGACCTTGACTTTCTAAAGCCCCCGTGGGGATGTGTCTCCCTCCATTCCCCTCCAAATCCCTCACCTCTTCACCTATAAATACTCCCTCCATTTCACCTTCATCAACTAATACCATCATTATCACCTAAACTCTCTTAAAATTTCATCATCCATATTCACTCTCTAAACCTCTTCTAATCACTTTTGTCATATCCATATCATCACCCTCATATCATTTTTCTAAACCACTTACAACCTTCCATCAAAGTTCTAAGTCAAGGCAAAGTCAAGAATTTCGACCGGTGCATTCGGGCTCCTAAAATCAAAAGAGGTTCGCTTTCATTATCATTATTGTTGTTTAATCACGTAATTTGTACATTAATTCCTTTACTTGTGCATACTTTGTAAACAAAAACATCATTTTATATTGCATGATGAGAATATAATTTCACGAAATTAATTAAACTTCTCCCCGCTTTGTTTCATTTTAATGTTGATTTTAGTAGAGTCTATTTTCTAAATCGGCTGGCGACTCTTAATTCTTTTATAACCCGTTTAATTATTTTTAACACACAAATTTACACCATAATAATTAAAAAATGGTTTAATATTTTCCAGACACTAATCCAAGGTTAAAACCGAGAGAAAATGGACAAGAAATTGATAAAAACTCCCATGGGTTTTATCAATTTCAGCCCATCTTCTCTAGCCCATAGAAGTGCACGGTCCAGTCCATGGGCTTTTAAACCCCCCCCCCCCCGGATTTTAACACTCTATGGCGGCCCGTTTGCCTTCTATTGGGCCTAGGTCGGGTGTTTGGTCGGTATTGAATTATTTCTTAAAGTATTTCAGTGTAATTTTTAGTGTTTAAATAAATAAAAACGGATTTATAAATAAATAAAGTTTCATCACCCCGAAAACGAATTTCGAAAATAAAAATACCCTTATCTAAGGAATAAGCAACCTTAGTCGGCTCCCGATCACATAAGTAGCGCATCACGCGGAAAAGGAGTGCACCTTTTCCCGGGGTCCTACAGATTGGCGACTCCACTGGGGACTTAAACTTAAAAAGAGGGTAAAACTTGAACAAATCAAATTTGTTTGAAATATTTCAAGAGTATAAGATAATTATATAGCCTAAAGAATTATGTATATCAAGTATAAGGATCATATATAAGTGAAACGTCAAGAATATGATCAACACGGGTGAAACTGGAAACAATACGGGTCGTGTTGGCTTCCAGAGAGCAAGGAAAATGTTCCTGGGCTCAACACGGGTCGTGTTGGAACAACAGGGGTCGTGTTGCACCCAACACGGATCATGTTGGAGTCCAGAACTGTTTTTAATGCTAACGGCTATATGATTTTATGTAATTAGTGTTTGATATTGTGATTAAGCACAATTATTATAAGATTGCAACAACTATATGACTTGACTAAGTCAAGGTCATATTAAGGCCATAATCTCTCCATTAAGACTCTTGATTGTCCTTTGACTAGGGTATCCTAAGAGGGTGGAAATCTCCTATAAATAGGAGACATCCTAAGCTATTTGAGACACACCATTCTAAGCTAATCACAACCTCATTCTTGTCTAGGTTGCAGCTATACTTGAGTGATTCAAGTGAGAATCTATTTCTTGAGTGTTGCAAGAGCTAAGTTTTATCCCTTTGAACATTTACGGTATAATAAATAGTTCTTAAGGAAAGTGAGTACTAGGCCACGACTCTTAGCGTTATCCAAGCGAGTTTCCATTGTTCTATATACCGTTTACTCCCTTTCCTCCAACAATCTTAAGAACTATTTAGTAATGGCCTCGCTACGTGATATGTCTAGCAATTTCCAAAAGCTAGAGCGCTTTGAAGAGTGGATTTCCGGCGTTGGGAAAGCAAGATGCATTTCTTGCTAACGACTCTCAATGTTGCCTATGTGCTTAACATTGATATTTCTCCCAAGGTGATTCAAGAACCTTCGGCCGAGAAGGTGACATACGAGGAGTCTCCAAAAGAAGATGCAACCGGCGAAGTTTCCACGGGTGATGGAGGCAAGGAACAAGGAAAAGACAAGGTGCCCGTGGAAGATGCGGAGGCTACTCGGCAAAGGCTCAAGATGGAGAATGACGACTACATTTATAGAGGATGCATTCTCAACGAGATGAGCGACACCCTCTTCGATGTCTATCAACATGTGGAGACGTCAAAGAAGCTTTGGGAGATGCTTGAAGCTAAGTACATGTCGGAAGATGCGTCAAGTAAGAATTTTCTTGTTAGTCAATTCATGAAATTTAAGATGGATGATAATAGGAAAATTCTAGACCAATTCCATGAGATTCAACGTATTTTATGTAACTTCAAGCAATGCAATTTGAACATGGATGAAACTATAATCTATCCTCTATTATTGACAAGTTACCTTCTTCTTGGAATGAGACTAAAAGAACTCTCATGCACCGGAAAGAGGCTATGTCTCTTGAAGGTTTGGCTAACCATCTTTAGATTGAAGAGGAGTTACGCCTACAAGATGGTACCAAAGAGCAATCTAAGGTCCATATGGTGCAAGAGAATAAGGGAAACAAGAATAAGAACAAGAGCCACAAAAAATCTAGCAAGGGAATTCAAAAGCCTAAGCAAGTTTGTTGGGAATGTGGCAAACCGGGGCACACAAAGAGAGAGTGTTACCAATGGAAAAAGAAGCATGGTCTTTTGAACAAAGATACATGCATCTAAAGGCAAGAGTAAGGAGAAGGAACCCAATTCCTTTGTGGCCATGATTAAGAATAATATTAACATGGTATCCATTGGTTGTAATGATTGGTACATAGACACGGGTGCCAAGGCATGTTTGCATTGACAAGAGTTTATTCAAGACTCACACACCGGCGGATGATGGTGTAAAACTCTACATGGGCAACAACCATCCGGTCAAAGTTGAAGGCATTGGGCAAGTGGAACTTGTTTTCACTTCCGGTAAATCTTTGCTTTTAAATATGTGTATTTAGCTCCGGAAGTTTGTAAGAATCTTGTATCCAGTTATCTCCTTAGAAAGTTTATGATGGAGGTAATTATGTACTTTCCAAGGGTGGGACTTTTGTAGGGAAGGGATATGCTTATGGGGAGATGTTTAAATTGAATGCGAAAAGTAATAAAGATGGCATGATTTTCGCTTATATGCATGTGTCTGGTTTGAATAAATCTTTTCTATGGCATGCTAGATTAGGACATGTGAACTTTTCAAAGTTGAAAGAAATGTCTAATCTTGATTTGATTACTAAGTTGAATGATGACATAGAAAAGTGTAAGACATGCATGCTTAATAAAATCACTAAAGTCCATTTTCAAGTATAAAAAGAACTTCTAAATTGCTTGATTTAATTCATAGTGATTTACGAGATTTCCATAGTACACCTTCTATGGGTTGTAAGAAGTATTATATGACATTCATTGATGATTATTCTAGATATTGTCAAGTTTACCTTTTGAGCTCTAAAGATGAAACACTTGAAAAGTTTAGAGTTTACAAAACTAGAAGTGAACTTCAATGTGAGACCTTGATTAAAACTTTAAGATGCGATAGAGGAGGGGAATTCTATGATCCAAAGTTTTTTCCAAGAAACGGGCATTGTTCATGAGACAACCGCCCCGTATACACCACAACAAAATGGGGTTGCGGAAAGGAAAAATAGAACTTTAAAAGAAATGGTGAATTCTATGTTGTCTAACTCCGGTTTAAGTAATGGATTTTGGGGTGAAGCCATGTTAACGGCCTGTTATATTTTAAATAGAGTTCCATTCAAAGGGAATTCTAGTACCCCGTATGAGTTATGGAACAAAAGAAAGCCAAGTCTAAAGTATTTTAAGATTTGGGGTTGTAGGGTCGTTGTTAGGGTCCTGGAACCTAAGAAAAGAAAATTAGGTGAAAGAGGAATTGAGTGCATCTTCATAGGCTATGCTCAAGATAGCAAAGCTTATAGGTTTTTGGTGATTGAGCCACATGAGTACATTTCGGTGAACACCGTTATGGAATCAATAGATGCAATTTTTGATGAGACTAGGTTCTCTTCAATTCCTAGACCTAAAGAAATAACTCAAGATATTGTTCCTCTAATTGAGCCTCAAGATGAAAATCATGAGGGTACATCCATATAAGATGATCTTTTGATTCATGATGTTATTCATGATGAAGAGGATGAAAGTGTCGAATTAAGAAGGAGTAAAAGATCAAGGAAACCAAAAGATTTTGGTTCGGAATTATATGTTTATTTAGTAGAAGGTTCAAGGGACTCAATTGAAAGTGAGACCCTATATATGTACAACATAGATAAGGATCCTAAAACTTTTAAAGAAGCTATGCAATCTCATGATGCTTCTTTGTGGAAAGAAGCGGTACAAGATGAGATTGATTCTATAATGGAAAACAATGTTGGGATATTGGTTGATCTTCCTCCGGGAAGTAAACCAATTACCTCTAAGTGGATTTTTGAAAGGAAAAAAAAAGTGGATGGTACCGTTGAGAGGTATAAAGCTCGATTGGTTGTAAGGGGCTTTACTCAAAAGTATGGTATTGGCTACTTTGACACATATGCACCGATCGCTAGGATAGCTTCAATACGTGTATTGTTAGCTTTAGCTACTATCCATAAGCTAGTTATCCATCAAATGGATGTCAAAACGGCATTCTTAAATGGAGAACTAGAAGAAGAGGTGTATATGGAACAACCCGAAGGGTTTGTTGTTGAAGGTCAAGAAAAGAAAGTTTGTAAACTTATAAGGTCCTTATATCGACTTAAGAAAGCACCTAAGCAATGGCATCAAAAATTTGATGAAGTAGTGCTTTCAAGTGGTTATAAGATCAATGAATCGGATAACTGCATATACTCTAAGTTTGAGAAGGGGTGATTATATGCTTATATGTTGATGACATGTTGATCTTTGGGACCGACATGGAACAAGTCAATAAGACCAAAGAATTTCTATCCTCAAAGTTCTCTATGAAAGACATGGGTGAAGCGGATGTAATTCTTGGTATTAAGATCATTAGAAATAATGATAGAATAAGTTTATCTCAAGAGCATTACATTGAGAAAATATTGCACAAGTTTGGAAGTGATACGTTATATCCAGCAGTAACTCCTTATGATTCGAATAAGAAACTAGAGAAAAATTTGGTTCTCCGGTTAAACAACTTGAATATGCTAAGTTGATTGGAAGTCTCATGTATGCTATGACAAGCACAAGGCCAAATATTGCTTATGCAATTGGCATGTTAAGTAGGTTTACAAGTAGTCCGAGTAATATGCATTGGTTTGCAATTCGGAGAGTATTAAGATATTTAGCTAGTACTAAAAATTATCAACTCACCTATAAGGGAGAACCTTCGGTATTAGAAGGATACTCGGATGCGAGTTGCATTAATAAAGGAGATTTCTCCTATACCAGTGGATGGGTGTTCCTTTTAGGATGTGGAGCGGTTTCTTGGGGTTCTAAGAAACAAGCTAATATAGAGGATTTCACTATGTCTTCGGAGTTAGTAGCATTATATGCTGCTTGTAAGGAAGCAGAATGGTTAAGGAACATATTATTGGAAATACCGGTTTGGTATAAGCCAATGGCTCCTACCTCAATTCATTGTGATAGCAAGTCTACTCTTGATGTTGTATATAGTCATGTCTACAATGGCAAGTCAAGGCATTTGGTTTAAGACATGCTTACGTACATCAACTTATAAGGGATGGAGTAGTGACTCTAAGTTATGTCAAATCAAAAGAAAATATAGCTGATTCTTTAACCAAAGGATTGACTAAAGATTTGATAATAAGTACTTCAATAAGGATGGGTTGTAGCTCAAAGAACTACTAATCACAAGAAAGACTCAACTTTACGAATTGGAATAGAATATCACTAATTTCTAAAGTTCAAATGAGTACGGAGTTGCTTAAGTTAGTAGGAAGCATCGATTTTATCCCAAGGTCAAGTGATGCTTAGAAATCTGTAATAATAAGAGGTTGAGTATTAGTACTCTTAATGGACTTCGTGGAAAGCCTAATTACAGGGGTGGTATAATTACAAAGTCTACCTATGTAAGTGTAATGTGTGGCCGCATAAAGGAACTATGAGCTAAAGTTCTGAAACACTTATGAAGGATAAGGACACAAGGCCGGATAATAGTGTCAAGGTATTTACACTCAAGATTTAAAATATATGTGTGTTATGAGTATAGTTGGTATATATAAATCCAAAGTTCAAAGCTATGTCTACTTTGTGATTTGGATTCAATTTTGGCTCATATACACTAATTGAAAAGTTCAAAGAGTAATCTACTTTTCATTAGGCATATGTTTTGTGGGTTCTCTGGTGATTCCAAGTTAAGGTATATCTCAAATAGCGGGGGTATAAGCTCCTTAAGTAAAATTATTTCAAGGGTTTAACATACTCTTGAAATAGCGGGGGATTGTTGGAAATATTTTAAGAGTATAAGATAATTATATAGCTTAAAGAATTATGTATATCAAGTATAAGGATCATATATAAGTGAAACGTCAAGAATATGATCAACACGGGTGAAATTGGAAACAACACGGGTCGTGTTGGCTTCCAGAGAACAAGGAAAATGTTCCTGGGCTCAACACGGGTCGTGTTGCACCCAACACGGACCGTGTTGATCCAACACGGATCGTGTTGGAGTCCAGAACTGTTTTAAATGCTAACCGATATATGATTTTGTGTAATTAGTGTTTGATATTGTTATTAAGCACGATTATTATGAGATTGCAACAGCTATATGACTTGACTTGATCAAGGTGATATTAAGGCCATAATCTCTCCATTAAGACTCTTGATTGTCCTTTGACTAGGGTATCGTAAGAGGGTGGAAATCTCCTATAAATAGGAGACATCCTAAGCTATTTGAGACACACCATTCTAAGCTAATCACAACCTCATTCTTGTCTAGACTGCAGCTATACTTGAGTGATTCAAGTGAGAATCTATTTCTTGAGTGTTGCAAGAGCTAAGTTTTATCCCTTTGAACATTTACAGTATAATAAATAGTTCTTAAGGAAAGTGAGTACTAGGCCACGACTCTTAGCGTTATCCAAGCGAGTTTCCATTGTTCTATATACCGTTTACTCCCTTTCCTCCAACAAAATTAATTTGAAGTTGTAAAAGGGAGAAGTTGTTTTATTTCGCGATTTTACTATTCTTTTTTTAGACATCCTTTGCATACCGGGCCACTCGACGGGTCTTTTGACACGGGAGCACAAAGGCGACGGTTTGGCTATACCTAGGATTTTCCTTCGAGAGCGGGTGGCCACTAACCGTCTGATGCATCCTACATCACCAAGCATTTGGTCTCTCATCTCCCCATGTTATTCAAAGGGCTTCCTTGAAGTTCTTTGAGCAATACCTCACACTCCTTACCTAAGGGTATGGAGCACCGGGGTGAGAACGTATTGTAGGCCATGTAACCCAGCCATAGTAATCCATGAATATAGAGCATTGGTTTAGGGTATCCCTTCATATTGTATGCTATATGCTATGTGTACCCCTTCCCCTTTTCTTTTTGTAAAGAGTCGACCCTAGTTTGGAGGTTTTGTTCTAGTCCATATAAAATTCATTGGGTTGAGAAAATGACTATTTATTGATTAATATAATTAACTCAAAGGCATTATGGTTAGCCCAAGTGGGAGGGCCCATTTGTGTTTGAAGGTTGATTATTTTAATTAATAAATAAAAATTGACTCACCTTTGATCATATTATATGGCCCTTTACAAAATTCTCTTAACAAAGGTCCAAAAATCAATTAAAAAGTCCAATAAAGTTAATGAATAACGTTTTAGACTGCATTATAGTCACTAGGCTTGAGTAAATTAATTTATCGATTTAATTAATAAGTCCATCATATTTATGGTCGACCCGTTGTTAGGCCCAACCATATTGGATTTGTCAATTAAGCCCGTAATTTAATTACAACTCGCTTATTGTTGGCTTTGTCCAGTCCTTTACAATATCCATTTTCCTTGAGTAATTAAATAAAGCTTGTTATATGTTATGTGTAAATACGAGTTTGTGTGTTGTGTCTTTATTAGAGTCGGACCTAATTTTGAGATATTGTTTTAGTCCGCGTAATAATTGTTGGGTTGAGGGGAAATAAATTTATTGTAACGCCCCGGCCTCCTCCCGGGCCGCGGATATAACCGATAACCGCTTTAAGGATCGCTGACTGGCCCCACAAATCACCACAAGTCTTTCCAGCGTGCTTCGTCCTCGCTCACACGCTGCCCGGGAAACCTTCCGAGAAGGTCACCTATCCTTGGACTACTCTCAGCCAAGCACGCTTAACTGAGGAGTTCCCAACGAATGAACTACCATAAAAGAAGGCGTACCTTGGTGATATAAGCAGTCATTTCAAACCCTTTAAGCCACACTTTGACCACGTATCTGGGGTGTTACATTCACCCCCACTTAAGCGCACAACGTTCTCGTTGTGCCACAATCCACTCCAGAATCTTTGCCCCACTAGGTGACTGCCCATGGCTCTCCCGTCCACTGGCACAACTCACAGTCGCGGTTCGGCTCTGATACCATATGTAACGCCCCGGCCCGTGGACATTACCGATAATTGCTTCAATGATCGCTGACTGGCCCCACAAATCACCACGAGTCTTTCCAGCGTGCTTCGTCCTCGCTCACACGCTGCCTGGGAAAACTTCCCAGGAGGTCACCCATCCGTTTTAAAGGTTAATTATACTTGTTTATCGGTTCATTTTAACTTATCTTTGATGATTTTATTCGGCCCTTCTCAATATTCTCTTACTCATGGTCCAAAGAAAATTGATTAATAATCAAACAAAGTCAGTGTGTGTTGTTCTAGCCCGCATAACAGTCTCAAGGTTAGAGAAAATAAATTTATAAATTTGATTATTAAGTCTAACAAATCCATGGTCGGCCCGTTGTTACACCCATCCATGGTGGAATTAATAATTGAGTTTATAGTTCTGTTTTAACTCGCCTTTTGACGGCTTTATTCGGTCCTTTACAACATCCACTTTCCTTGAGTTAAATAAATTAAAAGAAGGTGTCAGTGTGTTAAGCATTATTCTAGTCCATATAATAGCCAGCATAGCTTGAGTTAACCCAAGTTTGCTAGTTCAAGTGACGGATTCTCCTTAAAACGGTCGGCTTGTGGTTTAAGCCCATCTAAATTGAGAAACACTCACTTGCGCTTTCAAACTTATATTAACTCACTATATTTGACTTTATCCGGCCCTTTATGATGATCTTGTTGTAAAACGTGTTGCGATGACCCGCAAACCTGTTGTTTCCTGAGTCAGTATATAGGTGTCTTACAATAGTCCTGGATGAGTCTTTGTTTCAGAGTTTACATGTAAATGTCTTTTAGTTTTTAGAAAGTCTCTTACAAGTTCGTGTCATGTGAGTCTTTTTTTAAGTCAATATGTGTGTTTTGTTTTTGGAAGTCTAAACCCTAGTCATGGGTGAGTCTTTGTTTTAGAGTCAGGATATGAATATCTTCTTCTTTAGAAAATGTCATATAAGGTCTAGAATGAATCTTTGTGTTAGTGTCTGCATGTAAGTGTCTTACATTCATTAGAAAGCATCATATAAGGTCAGGATGGGTCTTTGTATTAGTGTCTGCATGTAAGTGTCTTGCATTCTTTAGAAAGTCTCATATAGATTCATAGGTCATGTAAATCCATGTCATGGGTGAGTCCTTTTCCAGAATCAACATATGAATGCCCTGCATTATAGAAGTCTCCTATAGGGTCTAAGTCGTGCAAACCCATGCCATGAGTAAGTCCTTGAGTCGTTTCTCGAGTTAGTATGTAAGTGTTTATCATTCTTAGAAATTCTCGTATAAGGTCTAAGTCATGGGCGAGTTTGTGTCTAGAGTCATCATGTAAATATCTGTCTTTTCTAGAAGTCTAGGGTAAACCCATGTTGTAGGTTAGTATTTCCGGGTCAGCATATAGGTATTTGCACTTTGGGAGGTCTCATATATATAGGACATGTAGACCCATGTCGTGGGTAAGTCTCTTCCTTGAGTCGGCATATAGAGGTCTTGCACCCTAGGAAGTCTCTTGTAGATCAGTTAGCACTTTCAAACCCATGTCCTGGGTGAGTCTCTCCCGCGTCAGCATATATGCGTTTTTCAACTTAGAAAGTCCATATAGGCCATTTAAGTTATGCATGCTCTGGGATGAGTTTTTCTTCATTTGTCTAGTGTCAGGGTCAAGGCCTGAGCTAACCATAAAGGGAATATTTGGATGGTGAGAAATTCTGCAACTACCATAAATCCCGAGGGAACAACATAGAGCATTATCAGACTTTGGAGCACATGATCCAGTCAGGGAAACTGCCCCCACCGAAAGCAGCACAGAGGACCAGACATAACATGGATTCCCTAAAAGAGGACAAGGAGGGTACATCATCAAAGGAGCTTTAGAAGTAGCTACAGTACTAGTTGTCAAGCATTTCATGCTTAGAGTCTGTTAGAGTCAGTTCTTCATTCATTTCTTTGCTCTTGTTACTATGTGATCGAACTGAATTTCGTGTTTGTGCTTTTGACTTGAGTTGAGAAGTTCTCTCATGTATCCATCATTCGTACAAACCAAGTCTGACAAATTTCATTTTCCTTCCATCTTTGTTGTATACCCCGTTCCCATCTTTTATTTTATCGAATCTAGGGTTTTAAAAAAAAAAAAGAAAAAAGAGAGAAAAAAAGGAAAATTGGAATTTAATAAACCAAACTTTATATCCATTTTGATCTAACAAACCAAACTTACCTTTTTACTAATGGCATACCATACTTAGCATTATATTTTTTTGATTGAACCTCTACCACTTTCCGGTCACCGGAAAATGACGTGGAATTTGTTGTGCTGAGGTGGACTGTTTTGTAGCCAAAAACTAAAAGGAAATTGTTGATGACTTGTGTTTCTACTGAGGTGGAGTGTTCTGACTCAAAATTTCCCCCTCCCCCTCAAAAAACTTACTGTAAAAACTAAACTCAGCCCGAACAAAAATAATCCCCCACCAAAAAAAACGAAAATCCTCCTTAATCTTAATAGATGTCGTACTGTTCCATTAAACACACTGTCATCAACAATTTCCTTTTATTTTTTGGCTATAAAACAGTCCACCTCAGCACAAAAAATTCCACATCATTTTTCTGGTGACCGAAAAGTAGTGGAGGTTCAATCAAAAAAATATAATGTTAAGTATGGTATGCCATTAGCAAAAAGGTAAGTTTGGTTTGTTAGATCAAAATGGACATAAAGTTTGGTTTATTAGATTCCAATTTTCCAAAAAAAGAAGAAGAGAAAAACCAGTATGCATTCATCAAGCAGGCTGGGCAAAAGGAGAAAAGACCAAAATCACCAGTTTCTTAAAAATGGACATCTCTATGCTCCTAGAATAGCAGCTTGAACAAAACGTGCCTAAGACAGGGGGCTACCGCCTCACCACCCACATCACCATATGTGTCATTGGTTACCTTCTCATTCGCCCTAACATCTATCCTTACTTACCATCTACATCTCCATCTCCATCCCAAGTTCCCATTCACCAAATCATCCCTCTTTACATCACTCATAATAGGCATTGTTCAAAAAACAAAACCTTATCCTTGTCCAACCAAATCATTCTCCTCATGACCAATCCATATCTACCCCAAAGCCAAAAGGTGTGTTGTGATTAGTGTCATCAAAAGGAGAATAGGAGTCAACCCATGAAGAAAGAGTTTGAAAAAGAAAAAATGTGTATTGTGACTAATGTCATCAAAAGGAGAATAAGAGTCAAACCATGAAGGAGTTTGAAAAAGAAAAAAAAAGGTGTGTTGTGACTAATGTCATCCAAAGGAGAATAGGAGTCAACCCATGAAGATGGAGTTTGAAAAGAAAAAAAGGTGAAAAAAGTGAAAAAGAGTGAAAAAAGTGAAAGCAAAAAAAAAAGGCAAAGCTGAGATAGATAGGGAAAAAAAAAAAGCAAAGCTGAGATGGTTAGCCAAAAAAAAAAGTTGAGAAAGAAAAAAAAGAAAAAAAAGGAGGAAATGGAGGAAAGCAAAGAGAAATAAAAGAAGAAAAGGGGGTTAGAAAAGAACAAAGAAAAGAGAAGGCGAAAATAAGAGTCATGCACACCTCAGAAAACCTCATCTCAAGCCTTCACCTGCATCATCCATACACCTCAACCTTCTATAACCTTCACAAACCTTTCACCCATCCATAACCTGCATATGAATCCTCAAACCTTCATGACCATCTTTTCGAACGGTTAAGCCTTCCTCGAGGCACTATCCATCAAAGTTACGCTTAAAGAACTACGACTGGCCTGATTCCACCTTGGATATGTAGGAAAACCTCTTTGAGGCCCGGCCGCTACAAGGAGCATCCTTTGTCCTCAAAATGTTGGTCTTTGAGAGAAGAAAAGAAAAAAAAAACAAGAGAGGCTAGCTTGGAATCTCAGGCTAGGAAAAAGGAGAGTGAGAGAATAAGAGAGGCTAGCCTGAAAACCCCTCAGGTCAGGCTAGGAAAAAGGAGAGGAAACCATGGATTCTATCAATCATCGTCATCAACCCTCCATCTTCCTTCCGTCAGACTTGGACATTATTCCATAACCATGTTTCAACATTTTCCCAAGAGATGATGTCTTACCTCATTTGACCATCCCTTCAAGACACGATTATTCTTGAGTGTCTCCCTATCCTACAAGGTCCTGCATCTTCAATAGTGGTCTCATCAAGAAAGAAGAAAAGTGAGAAAAAAAAAGAAGAAAAAAAGAAAAGAAAAGAGGGGCTAACTTGAAAACCCTTTGGGCAAGTTAGGCAAAAGGAGAGTTTGAGACTCACTACTAAGGACTATGCCTCCACCTATTCTATAGTCCCCATGCATCATCTCGTAAATCCACATTGAAACTGGGGGTTTGCAAATCTCCAAGGTGCTCTCCAAAGCAGAACAGTGTCATCAAGAGTTTACGCCAAACCGGGGGCTTGTCATACATTAGCATACATTTGCAAGCAATCAAGGTCATCTACATGATCATTCAAGAAACGCATCCTTCAGGCCTATTGCCTCCATCATTGTTCCCTATTCCATGGATCGAAACATTGCTCATCCTGAAGTTTCCTGAAATTCCCCACGAGTGGCCTTAATCCTTAGAAAGCATTGCCTTAGGGAGTCATGGTTTTAGGAAAGCATTATCTTAAGAAAGCATTGTCTTAGAAAATCATTGTCCGAGAAAATCGTTGTCTAAATATAAAGTCGGGGGGTTGTCTGCATGCATTGCATGTATAGATGCATAAAAGCATCATATGTGAGCATAATAGGTTCGCATTGCATCTATAAGTCGTGTCAGAGCCTTATAGAGTCAGTGGTCGTGTATCGAGTCAATTTGTCATGCGTAGAGCTGGGCAATGGGTCGGGCCGGGCTAGGTTCGGGTCAGTCACAAACGGGCCGGGCTGGGCCAGGTAGATGGTTTTTTTACTGGGCCCAACTGGGTTGGTTTTTAATGGGCCCTAAACGGGCCGGGCCGGGTTTGGGCTGGGCTGAGGACGACTTGTGCATTGCTGCAAACAGGACGTAGAGTTTGAGGATGATGCTAGTCTGGCTGGAAAACGGGTTGTGTCTGGGCATAACACAGAGTGGGAAAGGCAACCTTGGAAAGCAAGTGAATGTGTATTATGAAGAATATGACCAAGTCATGTGTTGGAGGCTCACCATGTCACTCCCAGCTAAAACAGTCATTATAGCTATACAGTTGAGCTGTCGGAAGCTCAACAAACCTCCTATACTGCTACTACTACCACTACTGCTACTGCTCCTTTGTTTCCTGTCATCTTTTGAGATTGGAGAGAAGCTCGATGTTTCACCTTCTTGTTGCTCTTCTTCTTTTGGTAGACTTATGTTAGAGTTGGCAAAAATTTGTCCGACCCGGAAAAAATCGAGTTTGGACATAGATTTTTGTCCGAATTTTGATAGACCGAATATTCGGACATAAAATTTCTCTTTTTTCTATTGTCCGAACCCGATTTTAACTTCATCCGAATTGTCCAACCGGGTGCGGACATAAATTTCTCGTTCTAATCGAGTTTACCCGGATCCCAAATTTTGCCAGCCCTAACTTATCTTACAGCTCGGTCCAACTTCTCTTGACATCTTACTTTATGGTGCTGATGATGGGATCAGGATTCAACAAAGTAAAGGAGTTGTTGTTTGGAACAAGTAGAGTACCATGCCTATGTGAGTGAGAGAGAGAGAGAGAGAGAGAGAGAGAGAGAGAGAGAGAGAGCTCGCACAAGTGGCGAGGAAAGAAAGTAAGTTGATAAAGATAACCTCAGACATGACCACGCCATCAGAAAGATAAGAGGCACTACCTTGTCCTTTTCCTCCTTGATCTTCCCAAACTCAGCCCGCGGGGGCCCGTGAAATATAATAATCGGTGTGCCCGTTAAGAGCTTGCCTGTTTTTTTAATTTAAACGGGTACAACCCGTCTTTTGTAGCCCACCCACAACTGCCCAATGGGAAACCACCCATTTGCACAGGCCTAGTCATGTGTCAAATCAGTCTGTCAGTCTGTTGTGCATCTTTCATGCCTTGAGTCAGGCTGTCATGTATCAAGTCAGTTTGTCATGCATCAAGTCAGTTTGTCATGCATCGAGTTAGTCTGTCATGCATTGAGTCAGTATGTTGTGTATCGAGTCAGTTTGTCATGTATCGAGTCAGTTTGTCGTACATAAAGTCGATAGTCGTGCATAAATGCATGGGTGCATGAATGCTTTTGTCAAAAAACAAAACAAAACTGCATTGTTTGTGCAATATTCTAGAAGACTAGTTGCATGCATACCCACATATCTGAAAATAAAAAAGAGAAGAAGCAGGGCACATTGTTGCTCCAGAACGCAACACTAGGGGCTGTTTAAGCCCATATGCTATCTCAAACAGACCAGTCGACATGGTTTCCAGTCACTAAGAGCAAGATTAGGGAAATCTCTAATCACACTCTAGATGACTTCTATCCATCATCCAAAGCTCATCCTCATGACGATCTTCCGGTCTGCCAAGGACGCCACTGACGTAATCATCCGCATAGGGAAAATTTGATCCGCCTCAGGAAAAATCCAATGGCCATCATCGACACCGGGAAAGACTGGGACATCGATAGAATCAAAGGAGAAAGGGAGATCAGCTGCGATCAGTCTGCCAGACAGGGAGCCATCACTAACACCAGGTCGCCGCTAAAAGGGCAACGACATCATCCATCAACCGACCGCCATATAAAAGAGCGCCGACAGCATCCACCTTCCGGCTGTTACATAAAAGAGCACCGACAGCATCAACCAACACAAGTCCAAAGTTGCCGGCCCAAGCTCGCTCCGGTCCACCCATTGAGACCCAAGGGTTTCCGAGGCTCATAATCCTCTCAGGTAAAAATCTGAACCCTCCTCACAATTCGATAAAAGTAATACTTGATTTGCTTGTGATTTTCAGGTCGTCGTTAAAAGGGATCTTGCACCATCTGGTTGCCGCATAAAAGAGCACCAGCAGCTGTCGTCCAACGATTGCCACCTAAAGGTTCTCGACGACATCATCATCATCATCACCAGCAACAGTCGTCCAACGGTTGCTACCTAAAGGTTTCCGATGACATCATCATCAGCAGCAGTAGTCGTCCAACGGTTTCCATCTAAAGGTTCCCGACGACATCATCATCGTCAGCAGGAGTCGTCCAACGGTTCCCACCTAAAAGTTTCCGACGACATCATCATCATCAGCAACAGTCGTCCAAGGGTTGCGACCTAAAGGCTTTCGACGACATCATCATCATCAGCAGTAGTCGTCCAACGGTTGCCACCTAAAGGTTTCCGACGACATCAACATCATCAGCAGCAGTCGTCCAACGGTTGCCACCTAAAGGTTTCCGACGACGTCATCATCATCAGCAGCAGCGTCCAACGATTACCACCTAAAGGTTTCTGACGACATCATCAACATCTACAGTCGTCCAACGGTTGCCACCTAAAGGCCTCCGATGACATCATCATCAACAGCATCAGTCGCCCAACGGTTGCAACCTAAAGGCCTTTGACGACATCACCAGCATCTTCAGTCGTCCAACGGTTGCCACCTAAAGGCCTCCGACGAAACCGTCATCAACATCAGTCGTCCAACGGTTGCCACCTAAATGTTTTTGACGACATCATCGACATCATGATTCGTCCAACGGTTGCCACCTAAAGGTTTCCGACGACATCATCATCAGCATCAGTCGTCCAACGATTGCCACCTAAAGGCCTCCGACGACAGCGCCGACATCATCCATCTTTCGGTTGCCACATAAAAGAGCACTGATAACATCTATCTTAAAGTCAGGCATCAAGCAGACAACATCTCAGGCTACTTTCACCTTCGTCCGATTCGGACTCGATCAAAGTGGGGGCTCTCTGTAGACACCGGATTTTGTATCGGGACAAGTGTACAAATCAAACATAACAAGAAAAGAGGCTAGCATGAAAGAAAATCCAATGGGCCTTCCTCAATCAAGAGTTACCGGGCCAACCCACAACAAAAATCCTTCATTTTCCACCCTTTCCACATACATATGTCCACCATTTCGAATCCCATTTTTTCCACAACTCTCGTTGGCCCTATTTCTTTTGATGAAAGCAAAGTGCATATCATAAGCTTTCCAACGCCTTTTGAATTGCCTCAATCGGAGTCCGGATGAAAGAGTTATGGCCGTTCGAAGTTACACTTATCTAGTTTCAAAACACCTGCGGGTTTTAACAAATTCCCAGACACAGAAACCTAGCCCAGTAAGCGAATCCGGCCCAGAAATCTGCCAAAACCCGCAGGGGTTTTAGATTTCAGAAGCACCTTAGAAGAACAAAAGCAGCCCAAAAGCGCCTCTGGCCCAGACGACTTCAAAACCCACGGGGGTTTTAAGCTACCCAGAGCGCGTCATTTTGCAGCGGTCCACGTCAGCGATCCGTGTGAGGACATTTTAAAACCCGCGGGGGTTTTCTCTCCAGAATCTGGCGCCAAAGCACAGTTGATCATAATCCTTGATTTTAGCCCAGATGTCTTGACTTTTGACCTTGACTTTCTAAAACCCCCGTGGGCTTTATTTTGCATGGATTGGAGGCATGATCATGGGGATATGTCTCCCTCCATTTCCCTCCAATTCCCTCACCTTTTCACCTACAAATACCCCTTCCATTTTACCTTCACTTCATCAACTAATACCATCATTATCACCTAAACTCTCTTAAAATTCCATCATCCATATTCGCTCTCTAAACCTCTTCTAATCACTTTTTTCATATCCATATCATCACCCTCATATCATTTTTCCAAACCACTTACATCCTTCCATCAAAGTTCTAAGTCAAGGCAAAGTCAAGAATTTCGACTGGCGCATTCGAGCTCCTAAAATCAAAAGAGGTTCAATTTCATTATCATTATTGTTGTTTAATCATGTAATTTGTACATTAATTCCTTTACTTGTGCATATTTTGTAAACAAAACCTTCATTTTATATTGCATGATGAGAATATAATTTCACGAAATTAATTAAACTTCTCCTCGCTTTGTTTCATTTTAATGTTGATTTTAGCAGAATCTGTTTTCTAACAGGCAAATTCGAGAGTTATTATAATTCTCGAATTCATAACCTTACCCCCGGGCTTAGAATCGGGTTTTGTAGACCAGAGTCACTTTCATTTATTTTTTTTTTTACGGTTTGTCGGTTTCCTTAAATCGGCTGGCGACTCTTAATTCTTTTATAACCCGTTTAATTATTTTTAACACACGGATTAGCACCAAAATAATTAAAAAATGGTCTAATATTTTCCACACACTAATCCAAGGTTAAAAGCGAGAGAAAATGAGCCAGAAATTGATTAAAACCCCCGCGGGTTTTATCGATTTCAACCCATCTTCTCTTGCCTGTGGAAGTGCACGGTCCAATTCATGGACTGTTAAAACCCCCGTGGGTTTTATCATTCTATGGCGGCCTGTTTGTCTTCTGTTGGGCTTGGGTCGAGTGTTTGGTCAGTATTGAATTATTTCTTAAAGTATTTCGGTGTAATTTCGAGTGTTTAAATAAATAAAAACGGATTTATAAATAAATAAAGTTCCATCACTGATATGTGATTTTTATATAGTATTTTTGAAGTACTTTTAGGTATTTAACTTGTATATTTTAGTCGATTTTCTAATATAATCTAGTATTTTTATATTAAATTGTGTAATATTCTTCACTTGATCGGGATTCGTATATTTTGCAGATTTTAATGAAATTCCCCTAAAAACCAAGAAAAATGAGGAAAAAGGAGAAGAAATTGAAGAAGGAAATTAAGAAGAGAAATTAAAGAGAAGAATTAAGGAAATAAAAGAGAAGGAGTGAGAAGCTTGGCCTACTTGACAAACAAAGCCCAACCAAATTACGTGCATCAGCCCAAAACATGAACCACATGCATCACCAGCACGTCATCAACAGTAGCATGCAACACTCATGCACGCCCATCATGATCATCACGCATGATCATTACAAATCATCAACCCTTAGCAGCATTGTTCTCCTTCACCCAGCGTTTCACATCCTGTCGATAGCGCCCAGTTCATCTGCTCACGTTCGACAGCAAGGCAGCCCCCCAGCAGCGCCTCATGATCACACCCAGCCAGCTTTGCACGAGAACAACAACAGCAGACCTTCATCCATCGCCCAGTGCCTGCACTCCCTTCACTAGCCCCCATCTCACACCGCGACTGCCAAGCGTGATTGCAACGCGGCGCTAGCGATAGCGGCGATCTCGACACGCCGAGCGCGTTGTGGCCAGCGGCGCCAGACAGAACCGACACCCACGTGACACGCTAGCAACGTTTAACCCTCGCTGGCCGTGTCTCCTTCCCCGTCTCGTTTATAAAATAAAGTCCGCCGCATCGATTGTTATCCACTTAGTTTAGGGTTTCGATAACTGTCTCCTTTGGGAGAGAATAAAAACCCTACCTCTCCATTATCAGATTATCTATCAACGTTTTAGTTTAGGTTTTATTTTCCTAGTAACCTCCTTTCGAGGAGAAGAAAGCCAATATTGATTAGTTTAGTTTTCCGTCAAATTTTAGTTATTAGGGTTTCTATATTATTTTCCTCCCTTCGCGGAGCCGTTTTATTAGTTTAGGAACAAAAGAGGAGGAGAAGGGGATCGATTTGGGTGACACAAAGAGATCGAATTCAACGACTCAGATGTTCAGTTTAATTTCTATTCTCTTTGTGTTTTGTTATTTAATTTTTATTATCGCTTTCTAGTTTCTATCATGAGTAGCTAAATCCTTTGTTTGGGGAATAAACTCAATGTCTTTAGATTGAATTTGAATACAGTCTCGGTGTTAGGTTATCTTTTTATTCGTTTAATTTGCGTGTATTGTATGTCATGGTAAAATCTGGCTAACCACCTTTTACTTGGTATTAGATTCTTGACAACAGAACGAAAGTTTGAGTCTTGAATTGGAAAGACGTAGATTGAATAGGTCTAGAAAATAGTTAGAAATAATGATTCTTGCCTAGGGTCAATTTATAAACAGTTCTTTATCTTTGATTGGATTAAATAGTTAGAAATAATGTTTAGTCTAATCACTGTAACTCACTTCGGATCGAAAGATCGATGTGAAAGGCCATAGAAAGATTATAGACTCCGAATTATCTTGTTACTTTACACCGGGATTGTTGATTAGTTGATTGATTGACTAGAGTGGACTCCCCTGAACGCCTTTAATTATTTGGTTGAATCCCTTAATTTCTTGCTTCCTTAGTTTAGTTTCCTGAATCATTACCACAAACCTTGGATCGACCTAGCATCCTTTGTAGTGAACTAGTTTAGTGCGTAGTTGAACACAAGTCTCTGAGAGAGAACGATATTTTTATTACTACACAGACCCGTACACTTGCAGTACACAGACACCTTACTAGTTTAGGTCTGTCAATCACCCCGAAAATGAATTTCGAAAATAAAAATATCCTTATTTAAGGATTAAGCAAACATAGTCGGCTCCCGATCACGTAAGTAGCACATCACATGGAAAAAGGGTTCACCTTTTCCCGGGGTCCTACAGGTCTGTGCAATGCACCTGCGACTTTCCAACGATGTATGGTTTCCATATTCTCGGACCTAGTTGAGGACTGTGTAGAGATTTTCATGGACAATTTTTCAGTGTTTCGCACGTCCTTTGATGCATGCTTGGCCAATTTGAGTCGTGTGTTGAATCGTTGTCAAGAAAAGAATTTGACTTTGAATTGGAAGAAGTGTCATTTTATGGTATAAAAGGGAATAGTTTTGGGCCATGTGGTCTCAAAAGAGGGAATTGAGGTAGACAAGGCAAAAATCGACATAGTTAGGAATTTGACTTCCCCCACTTGTGTGAAGGAAGTTAGATCTTATCTAGGGCATGCCGGGTTTTACCGTAGATTCATCAAGGACTTTAGCAAGATAGCCAAGCCATTGTCTGCTTTGTTGGACAAGGAGGTGCCCTTTAATTTTTCCGATGAATGTTTTAGGGCTTTTAACATGCTTAAAGAAGCCCTCACATCGCCTCCTAACCTCAAACCTCCCACTTGGGGAGAACCATTTGAGCTTATGTGCGATGCCTCTGAATTTGCTATTGGTGTGGTTTTAGGTCAAAGAATCGATAAAAAACCAGTAGTGATCCATTATGCAAGCCATACTTTGAATGAGGCCCAATTAAACTACACCGTGACTGAAAAAGAATTCCTTGCTGTGGTATATGCTTCTGAGAAGTTTAGGTCTTATTTGCTTGGTTAGATGGGTCTTGTTGCTCCAAGAGTTTGATTGTAAGATTCATGATAGGAAGGGAGCTGAAAACCCCGTAGCGGACCCTCTTTCTAGGATAGTGACCGAAAATGTGAGAGTCACCCCGATTGACGCTCAATTTCCGGATGAGCATATCCTTAGTGTAGGAGTTAAGCCATGGTTTGCGGACATAGTGAACTTCAAGGTAACCGGTGAGATGTCGAGCGATTGGGATAGACATGATAGAGATAGGTTCCTGCATATTATCAAAAACTTTGTGTGGGATGACCCGTATTTGTTCAAATATTGTCCCGATTAACTCTTTAGGAGATGTGTGCCCGACGAATCCATTATGGATGTCCTTCCATTTTGTCACGACCAACCGTGTGGGGGGCATTTTAGTGGTAAGAAAACGGCCTATAAGGTTTTACAAAGCGGGTTTTACTAGCCTACCATTTTTAAGGATGCTCATGAGTATGCAAAAAGGTGTTTTAGGTGTCAAAGCTTAGGGAAGATCACTAGGAGGGATATGATGCCCCTTCAACCTGAAATCTTTGTGGATGTTTTTGATGTTTGGGGTATAGACTTTATGGGACCATTTCCGAATTCATTTGGGAATGAGTACATCCTCCTAGCTGTTGATTACGTTTCTAAGTGGGTAGAGGCTATTCCTATGAGGCAATGTGATGCCAAGGTTGTGACCAAGATTCTTAGGGAGAACATTTTCTCTAGGTTAGGAATGCCTCGGGCAATAATTAGTGATCAAGGGACCCACTTCAAGAATAGATCTTTCGAGGATTTGCTTAAGAGATACTCGGTTGAGCATAGGCTAACAACCGCTTACCACCCACAATCCAACGGTCAAGCGGAGGTGTCAAATAGGCAAATCAAGCAGATTCTAGAAAAGACCGTGTCCAAGAATAGGAAGGATTGGTCCGTCAAGTTGATAAATGCTTTGTGGGCTTATAGGACGGCATACAAAACTCCGATAGGGATGTCACCGTATAGAGTCGTATTTGGGAAGCCGTATCACCTTCAAGTTGAGCTTGAGCATAGAGCATGGTGGGCTTTGAAAACCATGAACCTAGACCTTTCAGTAGCTGGCCAGGTAAGGAGACTTACTTTGTGTGAATTGGAGGAGTTAAGGAGAGAAGCATATGAGAATGGCAGATTGAGCAATGAGAGGTCCAAGATTCTTCATGATAGGATTATCCATAGGAAAACCTTTGCTCCGGGCCAAAAAGTTCTTCTATATGACTCCCATTTGCATCTTTTCGCCGGTAAGTTGAAATTTAGGTGAACCGGACCTTTTGTGGTGACTCATGTGTTTCCCTCTGGTGTGGTTAAAATTAAAGATCCTTCTAACAACTCAGTTTGGAAAGTAAATGGCCACAGGTTGAAGCCCTTCCTGGAGTTTCCCAAGAATGTTGATGTGGAATGTATCACATTCCACGACCCATCCGTTGGTTGAAGGAAGGTAGTCTGTCACTTTTGTATATATTGTATAACTAATTTTCTTTTCTTGATTTTTCTGATTTTGCTTCTCATAACTATGCGTTATCAAGAAGGAAGGAATGATTCATTGCTTGCATTTACATCTTCGCATGATTTGTATACTCAATCTCCATTTAGAAGTCATGAGAGGATTCATTTGTGATGTAATCAGGTAATATCTTTCCTTTTCCTTTGAATTTAGTTGGTGAGTAGCAGTTTTTTTTTTCTTAGTGTAATTCTTCTTTTAGGATGTTGTCTACCTCTATTTCTAGTCATAATGAGGACATTGTGTTGCCTTTTTGTGTGGGAGTGTGGTGACATGTATGCCGACTTTATTTTCTTTTCTCTTAGTATGTTTTATTTTGTGTGTTAGTTTTTCTTCTTGAGTGAATATTTTAGTTTCTTTTTAGTAGGTTTCTTAGTTTAGGATAAAATCTTAATAGAAGTTATGGTTAAAATGTAAGTGTTTTGAGTTTTGGGGTGTTAGGGAGGTTTTTGAGTTGTTTGAGAGTGTGAAATTTTTTTTTTTGTGGAAGTAAAGTTGAGGACTTAGCCAAATTTTGAAACTGAATTTTCTGATGTCTGTGGGCGGGTGGTAGTCGCGGGCGAGTTAGGAACGTCACCCCCTGACAACCGACTGGAGCTTTTGAAGTTCAAATTAAAAGAAATTGCCCAGCTTCCCAAATGAAGGTCGCGAGCGAGTCACTGATCGTCACGCGCGTGAAAGCCGACTGGACGGTGAAACAAGTTCCCAGGAGTTGAAGATTGAGATTGCCCAGAGCAGTGTCGTGGGCGAGTTGAATGTCGTCGTGACCGCGAATTCTTCAGGCCAGAATTCTCTCAGGTTTCTCAGAAGGGTGTCACGCACGCGACTGAGCAGATCTGCCAATCTTCTCGGGGCTTTAAGACGCAATCACTCTCATTTCTCTCACTTCATCTTACTTGTTTTCTATCTCAACTCACTCGACTTTCTCCCCTACACCCTAGAATCGTGCCCTAACTCTCTATTCCTCTCAAATTCTTCCATTCCCTCCCTAAATATATTGCTTGCGTTTGTGCCCTAATTTGTGTGTTTTCTGTATTATGCGTAGCTTTTGGAGGCTCAAGTGCATCAAAATTGCTCAATACTCCTCCTTGGGAGTCGATTGGGACTCGACTACATCAACCCAGCCCTTGTTTGTGGTTCAAAGTTAGGTAACATCTGTTTGGTGTTTCAAGTTTGATTTGGGTGTTACCTGTGTTGGTCCTTATTTTGGAGACTAGGGTTTGTGTGGTTCGGCTTTCTTGCGGGTGTTGTTTAGCTTTCACTTGTTGCACTGAGTTACATCATGGTTCGCACGAAATGAGCACGCACCACTGAAGAGCACTCTCCCTCACCATCACCTGAGTCTTCTTCGGCTGCAGACAAAGACCGATACAAAGCACAGGCGGCTAATCTTCTTCAGAGTAGTCTGAAAGCTAAAGTCACATTCCGGGATGACCATCACAAAGAGAGATATACCATGTTCCAGCAAAGGAAAATTTGTGCATCAGATATCTATGACGAAAATACTGTGAAATCGGTCTATTGCAAGTCAAGCTTTGATCATTTTACCAGAACTCTAGGGTGGGGGACATTCATAAAGATTGATGAGTCCATAAACGATCAACTTGTTCTTGAATTCTTGAGTTCTTTGCAAGTTGAGGATGATGGGAAACCAAGTGCACGGTTTCGGTACCGGGTGGATAACAAGGAAAAGCTTGCAAAGTGCAAGAGTTTTGCCGAGCACTTGGGTTGCCAATAGATGGAAAATATTACGAAGAGTGTGCTCTCTTTAACGAAAAAGATGCCATGAAACGATTGACTTGTTGGCGGAGGAGATCCCATGTGTCTCATGCTCATGACATTTCATTCCATTGTCCTAAAAATTCGAAATCTCGGGATTTCTGTAATTTGGCTGTGAGAATCTTTCATCGGATTGTCACAAGCTCGGTATTTGGACGGGATGATGGGAGGCCGAATGTCCGGAGGGATGACTTGTTCATCATTTTTAATGCCATTCATGGACAAAGGGTAAATACAGGGTCCTGTATACTTCATTGCCTCAAAGAGATAATCTCCATGAACCAACTGACAACCATTGGCATAGGGCATATTATATGCCATTTCTTGAAGAAGCAAGGGTTCGGAGCTTATTTCAACAAGTTTACCCCGAGATATTTCCCTGACCGATAGATGGTGTCCGGTTAAAACTGATGGGAATTTCGGAAAAGCACCGCACGCGACATATCTATAAGCACGGCTCTGGCAAACACGCGACTTCGATCTATTTGGATCATGAGAGAGCCGAGCGATGGTTAGAAGTAACCAATGAGCATAATTGGTCGTGCGGGCAACAAGTTGGAGGCCATCGAAGGGTAGGAGGTCCGGACCATCCTGAGGACAATGTGGAAGAGGAGGAAGAAGAAGAGGGAGAAGAACAAGAGCATCATGGTGAAGCTAGCAGAAGTGGGTCGCAAGAGGTTTCGATGAGACATCTAAGCAATCAGTTGGAATAGTTGACTGTTGGCTTCCAGGAGCAACGGACCTTGAACCATAGCCAACACAACCTCTTGGAGAGCCAACAAGAGTTCCTCCGTGCCCAACAATCGACACTCCAGCGGCACGAGGAGTATTTCCAGTGGCACGAGGAGTATCTTCAGCGACATGATCAGTACTTCCAACAGCATAACCAATATTGGAGAGACTAGGGGTACTAACATTACGCCATGGCCCACCGTCCACCGGCGCCGCCTGATTACGTCAACGAGTACTACCCTACGTACTTTCCCTACTACCCCTATCCTCCTCCTGGAGAATCCAAGCAATAATTGTAAGCACCCCACCCCCTCTCATCCTTTGCATTGGTCATACATGATTATTACTTGTGAAATACATGTGTGGGGAGGGTGTATTGTGTTGGGGTTTGGGTGGAAAGGTTCTCTGGTTCTGGATTGCATACATAAGATGTCAACATTTGAGTTTCGCTTCGCTAGCTTGGCCATTGTTCATTGGTTTGGGAGTATGCCATTGTATGTTGGTTTGATAGTCACTTCCTTGGGTTTAAATGGTGGAGTTGGTTTGGTTTGCGATTGATTTCATCATTCGTAGGACCAGGTAGTTGGCGAGATATCCCACCCTCAATTCCCGCCTCACATAATGAGATTCGAGATTGAGGTTAGTCATTGGCAATGTACATATTGTAAATATTTTAGTTTTTCTTAGTTCATTAGTCCTTAGTGTCTTGTTTGGATTGTTTTTCCTTTTTGATCTTGCATGTAAACATTCACACATAGTATGCTTTTCTTGTTTATTCGTAACCTATGGTGTGACGTTCGTTGGATCGCGAATTGGGTATGCGTTAATTGAAGACCTTGAGGTAACTTATTTCTAACCTCTCTTATGTGTATATATCTTGATCCATGATGCATGCTCGATTTTCCTTTTGGGTGGCGAACCCCTTGAGTGTGAATGTTGGGTATACTTTGCTGTTGGAGCCGTATGGGTTTGGGTCACCACCACTTTTGCTTGTTAGTTACTTGTTTGTGTGTTTTTTGTAGGTTTTTTACCTTATCTGTGACACCCTTCTTGTCACAATGGGGACATTGTGACGTTTTGTGTGGGAGTAGGGGTGTTACTTCCATTGTTCATAGGTAGATCACCTAGTTTTTAGTCTTTTGCTTTTGTTTTTCGTAGTTTTGCTAAAATTTGAAAAACATTTCGTGAAAATGAAAGAAAAAAGGGGAAAGGTTGTGAAAAACTCCCAAAGGTGTTCTTTTTCTTTTTGAAAATGTTTTCGTTCACAGTTGTGTAGGTAGTTGTCTAATTGGTTGATGCAATCAGTTAGAAGTGGCCGATATGAATAATTATTGGCCTTAGGAAAGATTTCTGCCATGATTTATCTCTATTAGACCTAGACATGGAATGTGAAAGCGGAATCCTCACTTTTTACATGCCCTGATTGTGAATTTCTTACCTAAGTTAGATGGTCTTATTTGTTCAAATGTTCTTGCTCTCTTAATTAATGAATTAATTAACTACTGTCGGGCCCACCGATGAGGGTCGGTATGGATGGATGGCGCCCATTGCCCCCTTAAGTACAATGTTTACGAATGGAGTAACCCGAATTAGGGAGGGTAACCCTTTGCGAAGGCCGATTTGATTCCCGAAAAAACCCAACACCGATGGCCTAAAATCTACAAAACGGATTGATAGTGAGATTTTATAAAAAAAAAAAAAAAGAAGAAGAAAAGAGCGAAGAAAATGAAAAGAAAAAGAAAGCAGAATAAAGAAAAAAAAAGAGAAAGAAAAGGCAAAAGAAAAGAAAAGAAAAAAGGTTGGGAAAGTGAAAAAGAAAGAAAAAGAAAGAAAAGAGGAGTTGAAAGAAAAATAAAGAGTGAAGTTAGGATAGATAATAATCCCAAGCTTGAGCATGAAAATAACTTTGATTGTCTGGCTTAGGTTAGGAAGGATCGGTTAGGGCCCACTTGCACTTGTACACGAGGAATTTTGCTCATCATGAAGTGTTTCGGTTGAAAATCTCAAGGATTGGCAGTTTTCCAACCTTCGTGTCCTTATTTGTTTATATTTGCTTCTTCTATTTGATTGTGGAGGCGAGTTGGGGAATTAAGTGCATGATTGGGGATGGGAATATCTTCTTCGCCTTTGTTTTGTTTTGGTTTTGGTTTTTTCACCTATTTTTCTTCCCCTTTTTCTTTTCTCTTGGCTTTTGTGGGTATAGTTGCTATAAACCCTCACGAGACCTACCTCGTCCACTTGGGCTGCCAAGGGGTTTAAAGGGCTTGATGCATGTGCTAAATGCATCTGCGATTCCAGCGAAAGTGAGTTAGTTTTTTTTAGTTTCTTTTTATCTGTTTTTATCTTTGTTTTTAGTTTGCTCGGGGCGAGCAAACCTTTGTGTGGGAGTGTTGTTCGGTCTCGTTTCGAGCCGAATTTTATATATTTTATAGGGAGTCTTGCTTGTTTTAACTTGGTTATTATATGTAGATATGATGTTTTTTTAGTTTTGTAGGTTAATAATATGTTAGAGCCAAAACCCGAGCGAAAAGGGAAAAACCAGGCGGAAACTTC
Source organism: Portulaca oleracea (assembly GCA_029582165.1). Taxonomy (NCBI): domain Eukaryota; kingdom Viridiplantae; phylum Streptophyta; class Magnoliopsida; order Caryophyllales; family Portulacaceae; genus Portulaca; species Portulaca oleracea. The sequence goes on from CM055870.1 coordinate 19,956,201, forward strand.
CCAAAGTTTGCATGTCAGCAGCAGAAGTACAAAACAGTCGAGTGTCACGCCCGAGTCAACTTTGGTCGCGGGCGTGACCTGATCCTGTAACCTTTGTGGCGTGTGGATTTCAGCCAAGGAGAAGAAAGGCCAGGAGGCCGTCACGCCCGAGTGACATTGGCTCGCGCCCGTGACCGGCCCCTGTGATGTCAAGAAAACTGCCGAAGCAAAGAAGTCCAGCAAGCTCTCGCGCCCGCAACGATATCTGTCACGCCCGTGAGAAGCTTCTGTGCAATCGAGAAAGCAGCCGAAGCCAGGAACTCAGCGGTGGACAAAGGGTTGTCACGCCCGCGACCGAGACGTTTCAAAATGAAGATCAAAGATGGAGGTTGAAGATTAGACAGTAATGTTATGCTTCCAAGGTATGGACTTAGTTCCTAATTTCATTATTAGATTAGTTTATTGCTTTGTTACTTGATATCAATTGCTTCCTTGTTAGTGTGATAGTTTTACTTGCTATTGATTGCTATTGGTTAGTTTTTATGATAGTTTCTTGATGGTTATTGTCTTAGTTTCATGATTAGGATATATTTACTTGTTTTCATTATATAGTTTACTGTTTTCTGCACTTGGAAACCTTGGTAACCATAACCTAAACAAGCCTAAACACCCATCCTTGTGATTCGACAACCCTTACCAAAAACCATAAAAACAACAACCGAACAGGTGCTTAAAAATTCTAAGGTCAACGGCCAATATGTATATTCCCTCATTCCTGAGCTCCACCGGCGTCGACGCCTGCCGACGCCACCTGAGAAGGTGGTTGTCGTTCCCCCTCTGCAGCAACAACTCTCTCTCTTCCTCTCTTTCTCTCCTCTTTTCTAAGGTAAGTCTAAACCCTAATTTCTCCATTCAAATTTCTTTGAGGTAGATGATACAAATTACGAATTTCTTAGTATAATTACTTGTTTTGGGTAGTAATAAGATTAAAAGTTTTAATATTGGGTTTTTATTGATAATTAGAGAGTAAAGTATATTGAAGTTGGGATGAATCAAGTAAGAAATGGTGGATTTATGTTTGATTGTTGAAATTTGATTGTGCATGTTAATTTCTAAGTAAAGTACTACCCTAGATTAGTAATTAGGTTATTTTGGTTGATGAATTAACTGTGGGAGTGTGTAATTATAGATGCATGTACTTGGATTAGGACTAGATTAGCGAGTTAGTGAGTATTATGATGTTTGATGATGAATTCATGAAGGATTATACTTGGGATGTTAAAATATGTCAAATTTATGCATTGCATGTATGAAATATGGTCAGTGATGCAAGAGGTTCTGGATGTATTTAATGCGGAAAATTGAGTAATGATGGTTAAGAAGTGATTTGGGGAAGATTAGTGTTGAATACTAACGTTTGGAATGCATGCAAGCCCATATGAAGGGTGATTTTCAAGTCTGGTTACAATATGGAAATTCCAGGGAGTATAAAATGTGTTCTTGACCTAATTTAAGGTTTGGTTAGGTAGCTTAAGGTGTAAGTTAACACCTAGTTTTGAATCTCGGAGTTTCGTTATGTATATCTTAAGTTATGGCCAAAACCGTGAAGAGATGCAAGTATATACTTCTCAGCTAGGTATGTAAATGCATGTTTTAGGGCTGGTTGGAGACTTTATTGAGTCTTGTGTTCAACACGAAAGTTATAGAGTGTCTATCAAGCTTTCCGGAAAGGTAAATTTCATAGCTAAAGGATGTCGGGAGTGAAAGGTATGGACTACCGAATCACGACCAGTACTCATGGTTCTGCCCATAATTTTTAGAGGTTCTGCTGTGATCATAGCCTAAATTCGTGCCTTTCCCATGTCCAAATTAATTTATGATCAACATGAAAGTTTTAGTATGTCTTTCAAGCTTTCCATAGAAAGCTTTTACGTCCCTAACCGAGGTCTATAACCCGAGTTATGATTTCCCGAAAAATCGGTATCCATACTTGTATGTTCTAGACAACCTTCTGTGTTAGGGATTTTTACCCTCTTTAACCACGTTTTTGACCTTCATGGTCAACTAAAGAGTTGTAGTACATGAGCTTAGATTTTCATAAAGTCCTTATGCATAATGATATGATACTTGTGGGAGAAGTTATGGCCTTCCGAGTGAGCTTTAGAAAGCAAGTTTAAGTATCAAGTAATCCTAGGATTCTACTAGGATATTCTTCATTACTCTCATCCAAGTTAGGTTCTAATTCATGATTGTTGTTCTTCCTTAAAAGTTCTCAAAAGGTCGTTGCGCCCACCTATTCAAGTCCGTGCAGGTCCAAGTTGGTGTTTAAGTTTCAACTGTTCAAGTACGCATATTGCCTGCATTTCCCAAGCATGTTTTATTGATGATTGTGTTTTATGCTGATGATTTATGCTGATAGCTTCATGATGTTTAACGCAAGGAAAGTTTATGATTTTGTTCTTTCAATGATGAGGTCTCTTGTTATATGGTGCTAATCGCACTGAGGTATTTTCGATATCAACGGGCATCTGTTATGCGACCTGGCCAGCGTCTATGATGAGGTCTATAACAAGGTCTATTTATGATGAAGTCTATGATGATGATGATGATGATGACGATATGTATGATGATTATGTTTATTTTCTTTTTCTTTGGCTATTCATGGTTTTTATGACGTGACTGCGATTTCTTACTTCAAAAGAGTTTAACTAGGTGCGGAATAAAATGAACAGTGAAAGTTTACACTGTAGGGGTATGTGTAGCGAGTTTAGCCAACTCATTTGCGAAGTTTTTTGTTTTTGTTTTAGGTGATGCCCCTAGTGCGGATAAGCCAAGAATCGGTAAGAAGTCGAGTCAAATTGAAGAGCAGAAGGTTCCTTTGTTTTAAGGAAGTCATCTTTCACCTTTGGTGTATATGTTTGATAGCTTGATGTATAAGACTCTTGAAGATATATAATCTTTGGGTATTTGGTGTAATACATTGTATTGGAAGGGTGATATGTTGATCCTAAGTCAGTATGGTATGCATGTTTGTGAGATATATTAATATGCATTTCAACTTTGGGAATGTTAAGTTGCAAACAGTGTCTTGTTAGCCTTGTCCATGATCATGAATGACGGTAATGCCTTCGGATTATAAATTCCGTTGCGCTAATTCTTGAGTTATGAAATGTTTAGTTTTGATATGATGATTATAAATTTGAGGGCGTTACAGCAACAAACCACTCGGTTAAGTTGTCCGGGCCAGTAACTGGATTAGGTCTACAACCCAAATAGAACAACTAGCCGATTAACCTATATAACCGACTTATTAGATTACCAGGCAGTGTACCAATTTTGTATAATTTTGCAAATTTAAAATCTTTATAAACTAATTATAGATTTTGTGAAAAGTGTTCGAGAAAGAATGAAAAGAAGAATAGCCAGTTAATTTTAAAGATAAATTAACAAACTATAAATGAACTTTGGCCAACGAATAAGAAATAGGATTCGAGGGTAATGTTATAAATTTGAAATTAAATAACTTCCAATTGGCCCGTCCATAAAAATGATCTCTACTGAAATCAGGTTTATTTAGAGAAGAGTAAAAGATGAAGAATTTAAATATTTCATCAATTTAAGTTATTATATATGCATGCAAATTAAATAAAATGACAAGAATAGAAAAATAATACATATTATATAAGTAGAAGCATCAAGTTAAGGGGTACATGATTAATCTAATAAGAATGCAAAATAATAAAGATAAAAATTAAATCTAACCTTGAATCAACAAGAATGCAATTAACACATAGAAGAAAAAGGAGGGAAAAGACTATTAGAATTCCCTAGTATTAATACTCTTGAGAATTCTAGAGGGTCCCCAATATGATGGAGCCTGAAAGTCTTTCTTTATAATGGAAAAACAAAATAAAATATTTAGGAATTTTATTCGATGGAGAAAGAGGAAAAGAAACAATAATCTTAATAATCCCGAATTCTGATGATTACAATCAAATTCGAAAATTGTATTATTCATTGGGTCAAAATATGGAATGGAAAGAAAAATAGTATTGGTCAAAACTTTTACCCACGCCTCTCATTTCCTAGTCTGGATCGAGGCAATAGGCTAGTTTTAATGGACAAACCAGCTGGCTAGAGGCCCAAATTACTGAGCACGCTGCCAAACTTAGAACAACTATATCTCTCTCAACCGTCCTCCGATTGGCCTGATTCAAAAGGTGTTAAAAATCTTATAGAGCTTACTTTAAGCTCCCCGATTTGTAGGAACTTCGGAGATCTATGTGAAGGATAGCATCTGAAAGAATGGATCTATGTGTGTAGGAAGGGTGGAAATTAAGGCCATTTGATGGTGGAAATGATGGGAAATAGGAGGTTTTTTGTGAGAGGCTTAAAAATGGATGAACATGGAATATTTTGTGAGGATGGAAGAATGTGTGTCATTAGACTCATCACATAACTACTTGACTCGAATTTTAATCTAATCTAGAAAAATAAAATAAAAATGTTACAATATAATTATTCAAAACCGTCGCACAATGCAGTGTCTACACCCATGATTCCAAAATCTCGCTCCCAAGGGACCGAGACTAGGGGTACAACTAAAAATAAAGTCTTGCTTAATATCAGGACCGGGAGTGAGACTTAACCCCATCTCTTGGGCAATATATATATATACATATATATATATATATATATATATATATATATATATATATTTGGAGAAAGTTAAAAACTATATTCCAAACAAAGAAGATTACAGACTTAAGAGTTCGCAGAGTATGTCTATGTATTGACTATTACACGCTGTGTGATGAACAATGAAAAGAGTTCTATTTCTAATTGCGTCTTTAATATGGTATATGATACACACACACACACACACACATATATATATATATATATATATATATTTAGAGAGAGAGAGAGAGAGAGAGAGAGTTAAAAACTATATTCCAAACAAAGAAGATTACAGACTTAAGAGTTTGCAGAGTATATCTATGTATTGACTATTACACGCTGTGTGATGAACAATGAAAAGAGTTTTATTTCTAATTGCGTCTTTAATATGGTATATGGTTTGGCTCGGACCTTGTGTCTTTTGATTGAAGACCCTGAGGTTTCTGATCCTCCAGATGTTGTAAATGATACTTGTCGTTGCTGCGTATGCCAGGCGACGCCGATGCTTTGTGTTTTTCCATTGAATAATTTGTGTGCACCAGTGATTAAAATCAGAGCTTCTGTTTGGGATTCGCAGCCACTAGTGAATGTTTTGTCTAATTTTAGAGGACTCAACACACCTATAGAAGAGGTGATCGATTGTTTCAGCTTCTCTTCCGCAAAGCCCACAGTTGTTTGAATTTTGGAAGGTATACTTTGCCAGATGGTCTCGAGTTGGTAGCTTGCCATGCATTGTCAGCCATAGGATGAAGGAGTGGCGAGGGGTGTTGAGCCTGTTCCAGACTAATTGTGCACAAAGCCAGTTGTCTTAATCACCATCTAAGGCAGTATAAGCTTGTTTAACAGTGTAAGGGCTTATGGAAAGCCCTTTTAGGCGGTCCTTTACTCTGAAAATTTTTTTGAAATACCAACAGGTGTCACCCCTTGGGAGGAAGGACCACCAATCTCAATTTTTGATGTATCTCTCGTGTATCCATTTGACCCAAAGACAGTCTTTTTTGTTTGCGATCGCCTAAATTTGTTTACCCACCAAAGTTGTGTTCCATGTTTTCAGATTTTTGATACCAAAACCTCCCTTGCTTTTTGGCTTGCAAACTATGTCCCAGGAGACAAGTGGGATGCGTTTATACTCAGTGGTATTAGACCAAAGGAAGTTTTGGCAGATTTTGGTCACCTTGTCAATTACCTCCTGGGGAATTATGAAGATTGAAACCCAGAAGGTATAGATACTCATAAGAACATTGTTTATGAGAGTGACCCTCCCAGCGTAAGAAATATTACTTGATCTCCATGACTGGATGCACTTTGTAAGCTTATCAACAAGTTTCACACAATCAACCTTGCTGAGTTTCCCATCAGTGATCGGCATGCCGAGGTAAGTAATAGGGAAAAGCCCTTCCTGGAAGTTTGTGATTTCCAGGATATTTTCCTTCTGCTCCGGGGAGACACCATTAATCATTGCAATAGATTTTCCTTGATTTGCCGCCAAACCAGCAGTTTGTTGAAAGTGATGAAGGGCATTCATGATGTGCTGGATAGATGGAGGGTTTGCAGCAGAGACAATAAGCAGATCATCAGCGAAAGCTAGGTGCGTCAGGTTCAAACTTTTACAGCGAGTGTAGAACTTGAAGCCATCTTGCTTGCTGGCATAGGAGAGGTATCGGGACAAATAGTCCATTGTGAGGACAAAAAGAAGTGGTGAGATAAGATCTCCTTGTCTGATGCCCCTCCCTCCTTTGAAGAACCCATAATTATCCCCATTGAGATGTAAAGTGAAAATGGGGGAGGTGATGCATTCTTTCACCCATCTAACAAACAGAGGTGGGAAGTGGTAGGCTGTAAGTAATTCTTCAATAAAATCCCAGTGCACTGTGTCAAAGGCTTTCCGGAGATCGATTTTTAGAATGCACCTAGAGGAAGGCGTTTGTTTGTTAAAACCCCTAGCTAACTCTTGGCAAAGAAGGATGTTGTGAAGCATCTCGCGACCTTGAACAAAGGCAGATTGACTTTCATCAATGAGGTGTGGAAGGGTTTGCTTTAGGCGATTAGCCATAATCTTTGTAATGTATTTATAGACCACCGTACAATAGGAGATTGGGCGAAAGTCAGCTGCTGTCTTTGGGACATCTACCTTCGAAATTAGTACCAAGGTAGTTGAGTTGAAAACTTTGAGGAGTTTGCCAGTCTTGAAAAATTCCAGCACAACATTAGTGAAAAGGGTACCAATAATGTCCCACGACTCTTTGAAGAAACCACTTGAAAATAAGGCGTCACGGACTTCCTGATCAGTTAAATTCCGAATAAGATGAGCTTGTTGTGCCTGGGGGAGAAGGTTTCCTTGATTGATGATTTCTGAAATGACCGTGTCTCTTTGGAGATGTTGAGTACCGATCATCTCCTTGTAGTATTGAAGGATGTTTTCAACAACGTCATTGTAACCTTCAATTCTGTTACCCTGGGTGTCTTGAATTGCGTAGATGCATTGTTGTTGCTTTCTCTGCTTCATTTTACTGAAGAAGAATTTAGTACACGCATCCCCCATTGCTTCCTTTTCAATTTTTACTTGCTGAGAGATGAGGAGTCTCATAGAATCTAGGATGGCAGTGTAATGATTCTGAGCAGTCAAAATTTTCTGTTGTAACTCAGGGTTTGCTAGATCCATATCAAGTGCTTGTTGATCTTGAACTAGATAACTGCATGCGATCTCTTGTTGTTGATATAAGTCGTTGTATTTCCTTTTATTGAGATCTTTCAATAGAGGTTTTGTAGTTTGAAGAGTTCTTCTGAGTTTATACTGCCATGTTCCATAACACCTATGATTGATAGCGTCTTGGACAATCATCGGGAAAGAGTAGTGATTTGCCCACATGTCACAAAAGCGGAATTGGCCTTTGCTTTTGGGAGGATCTACATCTTTGATGAGCATTGGTTTATGGTCTGAAAGGCCATTCATGATGTATTCTGTATGAGTAAGGCTCGTGTGTGCATACCAGTCATCTTTGAAGAAGACTTTATCTATTCTTGATTGAACATGGTTATTGGACAATGAGAGAGAAGAGCCAGCACATATTTGCTCAATCAATAAACAGTCATCTATACAATCTTTGAAGTCTTGGATTTCAGTGGCACTAACAGTCGTGCCATTCATTCTGTCCTCACTATGTAGTACTGAATTAAAATCGCCGCAGACACACCATGGACCATCAATATTTGATTTGATTTGACAGAGACCTTGCCAAAGAGCCACTCTTTCTTGAATTGTATGTAAGCCATACACAAAGGTAATATAGAACTTGGCTTTGCTGTGTTTATCTAAAGCATGACAGTGAATATATTGGATGCTTTTCTCCACAACTTGGATGTCATATCTTTTTGGCTTCCAGAGGACCAAGATTCGTCCTCTATCTTGAACATCAAAGTTTGAGCTGCTCTTCCAAGCAAAGAAAACTCTACGACAAATATGTTGCTCCTTGAGAGCCTTGATTTTTGTTTCAATTAGGCAAACTAAGTCACATTGGACCTGATGCAGGAAGAGGATCACATCTTCCTGTTTTTTGGGGTCATTAAGACCCCGTATGTTCCAAGAAACAATAATCATGGTTGGGGAGTATCCCCATTAGTGGTATCATGATTTTCAATCTCTTCATCATAATTATCATGCAGAGCTTCAAATCGATTTACTTGATTACTAGTAGATTTGGGTTGATTCTTTGATGGTTGAGGACTCCTTGGTCGTGATGGGACTTTGATAAACCCTTCTTCATCAACCACCCTATCCGTCAGTTTGATTCTCCATTCTTGCTTGCCTTTTGAGTGATTTTTTGATGTGGCATGAACTGGATTTTGCTTGATTCCAGAGAATTTTTTTTTGCATTCCGATTCCTGGTGTCCCGTCATGTTGCAGTTTGTGCATTTTGTTGGCTTCCAATCATACTCCACCGATTGAGTAATAACCTCATCTCTTTCATTCATGAATTTGATTTCCTGGGGGAATTTACTATCAAGTTGAAACTCAATAAGAACTTTGGCATGTGTAAGATTCAATCTTTCTTTAGTAGGTTTATCAATCTTGATAGAGATCCCAATTATATTGGCTATTATGTTGACATTGGATATACTCTAGTACTGGAAGTCGAGATGTGGGAATTTGACCCAAATTGGTAGTGATTTGATAGCACCCATATCTATAGTCTTAGAAGAATTCTAAGGCTTGACTATGAAAGGTTTTTTATCAAAGAAAAAGACACCTCTTTTGATGACTTCATCTCTTTCAGCTTCTTTGTTGAATCTCACCAGAAATATACCCTTCCTCATAGCAACTATTCTTTTGATGAAACCTTCGATGACAGGGAATGGTGGGTTTGCGCCTGCAACACAACATAGAACAGAAGATTTCCAGTATGTTGCTTCTTCAATAACCAGATCCTTCTCAATTCTTGCAACTGGAATTCCATCAATTATTTGTGCTTGAAAGAATTCCAGATTACTGCCCTCATCTGGATCTAGAAGTGAAGCGTAGGTTGTGATTTTTTTCCTCTGATCTGGCGTTTCTTCTATCACATTTTCTGGTATCTTAGCTTCAGAAGTCGAATTTTGTGGGACTTCATTTGATTGCTTTTGTGCAGACTTCAATGTCGGAGGTTTAGCCAGAGTCTTCGCCGGTGACTTGTTCTTTAATGAGCTTCGATTGGATTTCCTGGTCTTCACCATGGCTAGGGTAGATCCCTAGACATAGGAAATCAAAATTTCCTAGCTTTCCACTCTAATCTGTAAGCCTCAGTTTCTGCCGGAAATCTTGGTCGGAAATAACCCAGATTTCTTTGAGAGAGAAGCTCTCATATATATATATAGGGAATGGATCCAGTAGGAAGGAGCTTCGGGTATGAAGGTAGGCAGGATTAATATCGTGCATTAGATCTTGATCCGATGGATGAGAGTAATTATTCAACACATGTGAGATTTTGAGTTGAAAACCACTTTCATTTAGTCAAAACAGCTAGTGGTTGTCATTAATAAAAAAAAAAAGAAAAATTTAGAAGATTGTGCTGAAATTGGGCGAGATTTCAGGGGATGGATTTGATTGGGATTATTCACTTGCCCTAGTTGATACTACCGCATGGAAAATATGATTCATGATCCAAAAACGTTGGTATGAGTTGCAAAACAACCGCGCCTGCTGAAAACCAGTGAATTGCAGACGAAAACAGAGGGATTCAACTACAGAGATCGCTTAACAAACGTTCAACAATGGAGTCGAACATGTTTGTCGATTGATTGATCATCCATTAGCATCTGAATTGATGAGTTTACAAGCACTGATTGTCACCCCTTCATAAAATTAGGGTTTATTTTTTCGATTTTGGTAGTTGAGAAATGATTTATTCAAGAGCATCATTCTAGATCACATCAGTAATATTGATCACACACATATGCCGGTCGAGAACAATGATTCTGCGAAGTGGGCAATGAGATGGTGACCAACACGACAATGAAAGGGGGGATGTTTGGACTAGTTATTAGTGAAGTTGTTTAATATCCAGTTAATACGATCACATTGCCCCTAGACTGCAGTTAGTCACGAGCATGACCACACTATGTATAGACAATGGTCAAACCCGTGACCGCATTTTTTTCTTGATTGATTGACTATATATGCTTATGGTCAAGTGTGTTTCGTCCAATTTGAGGTGGTGGAGTGGATATTGATGGTCACTGTTCGACGAACCCAATGACCACAATAAGCAAATAGTGTGGTCATGGATAATGGTTTGAAATACATTAAAGCCGCTACCCGTGTCAAACGCAAAGGGGAGGCGAAGAAGAAAAAGAGTGGGGTTGAGATTGTTGTTCAACAGAAGGCATCAACAAGGCGGTGCAGTGCATGTCATCAGATCGCAACTCATGACAGTAGGAACTGCCCATATCGGTACTAGTTCGGCACGTCATGTGGGTGACACGGACTCGTCTTCTGGTACACTCGTAGTTTTTGGTTATGTCTTTGTTTGCTTTTAGTGTTGTCGTTTCTGTATTGGTCAAATGTTTCTAAGTAGGTTTGGACAAAGTTCCCCGGTTGTGATGTTATGAGTGCCTTTGGTGTGGATTAGGCGTCAAACTTTGTAAGGCCACATAAACAGGTTAGTGTGGCTTACAAGTATATCAAAATAATTAGGGTGGTATATATTTGATCGATGTGAGTTTGTGAACAAATTTAACCATGTGTGCGGGTCATTTAATTCGAATCACGTATCGATATTTGCAGACCTCCAAAAGGATAGTCAAAATGCGAACCTGCCCACATGGTGACATGCACCATACATGATCACACTTACATGTCAGAGTGGTCACACTAATTAATTTTTACAAACATTGCCATGGTGGTTAGGGGTGACCTTTTACATGATCCCACAGTGTGGCTATCCTGGCCACATCATATGGCGAGTGTGCTCATTTTGTTGACCGCACTATGCGATCAATTTGGTCAGTTTTGACAATACTCGTACTTGTACATGACCACAACATATACACAAGTTTGGCCAACACCAGAACACACACATTAAGACTAGAATGGATACACTTGATGGTCGACTGTGGTCATTAATTGTGGCAACGTTTTGTTGACCACACTATCAATTTGGTCAGTATTGACAATACTCATACTTATACATGACCACAACATATACACACGTGTGGCCAACACCAGAACACACACATTAAGACTAGAATGGGCACACCTGATGGTCGACTGTGGTCATTAATTGTGGCAACGTTTTGTTGACCACACTATCAATTTGGCCAATATTGACAATACTCATACTTGTACATGACCACAATCATATACACAAGTGTGACCAACACCAACAAACATCACAAAACATGTGTTGACACACTTTGAGACTATAATGTGGTCTTTTTGTTGACATATGGCAAGTGTGATCAATGTTAACACTTGGTTTCACAACACTCATACTTGTACATGACCAAAACATATACACAAGTGTGGCCAATAATCCTTTCTTTTTACTTTTATATTCTGGTAGTCCAAAAAAAAAATAATCGGGATTCTAGTTAGGATCAGAATCATTGAATCGGATCGAGAATCGTAAGATTCTAAAACAATAAGAAAATATCAAATAATATTCTATAATAGTTACAATCTTAACAAATATTCACCAGTAATGAAGCAATACGTTAAATTGTATATTCAGTGGATAACATTAATCATAAATTTATTTTATTATGAAATTTTTTTAAAGATGATAATGTACGCAAATATTATTAAACTCATGTAGGATCGAGGACCGAATCGTAGGATCATATAATCCTATTGCGATTCTAACACATAATATTCAGGTTAATCCATGATTGTAAGATCCTAACTACTTTAAGATCCTAATAAGAGATGGATTGATGGAAGATTTTTGGATCGTAAACTCGTAGAATTGTTGATTCATATCGGAATTTTAATAACTGTGGATACCATCGAGTGTAGATCTTAAATATCATAAATTTTGACTTGTATTTGATTCAAAACTTAGCACAATATTCACCCACGTTTTAAAATGAATTTATGATGTTTGTCCAAATTTTTTTCATTTTTTTCAACTTTTTGCACTTTTATTCATTTTAAAAAATCATAATAATTGCTCGGATTCTCAAAAAAATTATTTAAAAATTCTTTGAGTAACTACATTTCATAGCCTTTATGGAGATAGGAATGAAAAATTAAAGAAAATATGCAACAAGAGTGAAAGAAATAAAAAAAATGTGAAGGTAGATTTAATACTACTAGAATACAAGTTTTATTTTTTTGGATCATCAGAATACAAAAATAAAATAAAGATTGTTAACATACAAAAGTTGAGACTAGAGATTATTAAAATATAATTTTCATATATTTATTTATTTATCAAACTTACCTACCTAACTAAACACAACAGTAATTTAACATCTATTCTTTTGGTGAACATGCATGTAGAAGTTGAGTAAGTAATGTTAGTTTGATTAAGTTTTGACAGTTTATATATAACTAAATAAAAACAAGTAATGAATTATTTTAGAAACTAAAGTAATATAAATTTAGGTAATTTATGTAAAAGCAGTTATTGTGAGTAGTTTACTATCATGTAGAGCATGACCTTAGTATAACTTATTGGTCAAATGTTAACCATGGTTAAGGTCTTAAGGATTCAACCAAAGAAGAAAAAGGTTTGGACCTTGTATATAATATGGGGACAAAAATCTTTTTTAAACAAGCAAGGATTCATAAAATATTCATTTTCCATTAAAAAAAAAACAAACAAAGTACTCATCATATTTATATATGTACATATTCTTTGGTACTAGAATTTTACAAAGAAAAAGTGGGTTCTTTATTGAAAAAATGTGTAGGTTTTTATTTTTTGAGAATTAGCCCCAAACTGAGGTGAATTTTTTGGATTTGGAAAAAGAGAAGGGGCAAAAACTGAAAAACAATGGAGATGGAGGTCTTCTTTGTCCATGGTAGCATTTGATTCAAATTTCAGCGGCTTTTCTCTTCCCAACTTGCTGATTTGCTAGGTAAATGCTCAACTATTTTCGCTGCAATTTCAATTTCGTTCCCTAATTCGTATGAAAACCCTAGTTTGATTTTCACTGTAATTCGCTTTTCTAGTTTTCTTGAAGTCGGATACTGATCCCAGGGTTTCGACCGGTTAATCTATTGTAATGTGTCTAGTGTACTGTGACTACGATTGTGGTTTATTGAAGCCTTCGTATACTGGTTTTGTTCCCAGTTCATCCTTCTGGGTTTTGCTAATATTTTTGTGACTTTTTAGTTTGAGTATAGAAGCCTGTTCTTTGGGTAATATTGAACTGTGTGAGTGCTTTCATTGGGAAAAGAACTTCTACGAAAGTTCTGTTTTCATGGAGTATGAAAAACGAAGATAATAGTTCAGGATTAATGTTGTTTTAACATTTCTATTGTTGTTCAAATATGATAGTTTTCATGTTTATGTAAAAACTTCCATACAGTTTGTTAATTGCTTAGACAGTTGCATGCTTGTTCACATTCTGAATTCTATTTGTTAGATTCGCCTCTTGTTAGTATTAGTTGTCATGCCTGTTTGTTTAAGTGTTTATGATAATTGAACTCTTCATTGCAAGTGGAACTCTATTTTTATGCTCAAACATTTCAAGTAGGACTGAAAACAGTGGAGGTCAAATATAGTTTTTAAACCCGATATAGTTGATTATTCCTGACCAAGTGACCATGATCCTTTTTGCAAGTCCATTGATATTGCCATCAGCTGATCACGATTTTTCGACCGTTTTGCTTTCCGTTGAATTATTGCCATAGTGTCAATATTTGCTTGTAGTAGAATCAAACGAGACTGAATATGGGGCTTAGTTTAAAAAGGCGTCCCTCACAGTGATGCTAGAGGCTCAGACCCTTGCGCCTCAGACAAGGTGAGGCAAGGCTTATCCAAAAAGCCCTGGATCCCTGTGAAAGAAAGTATAAAGATGTTCTTTTTGCTATGTTTCCTCCTAATTTGACCGCCTCAACCCTAAAACACCCTCCAAAAGCATTCACAACTACTACTCTTCTCCATGTGGGAATGATTGTCATGCGAAGGAAAAATGTGTACAAAGTGCGTCTCGCGTTCTGAAGGGGCATGGCTTTGCCTTGAAGTTACGCTTCGGCTCCAAGACCCCCTTGTGCCTTGGGATTTTTTAATCTAAAATGTGAGCGGCTCGCTTATGAATTCTCAACTTCCTTGTTTGTTATGTGGTAATTCAAAATGAGAATAAGTGAGGGTGGGATTGGGAATACGTACACGTGTACTAATATATCCTTGATTTATTTAAATAAGTGAGGTAGTATTGGTAATATTAACTAAGTACAGGGATAATATTGGTATTTAAGATTGACTTATGAATTCCCAATATAAATTACCACCCCTCCCCCTAGTAATAGATTAGTAGGAGTTGGGGGTTTCTATTCCCAATCCCACTCCCTCATTTTTTTTACAATTCCCATAAAACAAACATGAGAATTGTTTTATTTTTTACAATTACCATAAAACAAACACGGGATATTTTGGGGATTACATTACTTGCTTGGTGTTATTTGGTAGTAAGTTATGAATCTTTCCTTTGCCACATAGGAACTTCACTGGTGCATGTGTTGCTTCTCTTCATGGTCCTTGGTTCCAGTGGCGGATTTGGGCCTTTGGATTAGGGGTGACTAGTATATTGTTACACTCATCTAATGAATATGCAAAGTGCATACCCTAATTTTTCTACCAAAGCATATTAAACTTTTCTTTTGGAGCTAAGGTTGGCCATGGTCACCTCAAAGGTCAATGTAGTTCTGCCAGAGGTTGGTTCTTTTCTTGATCGTTAATTTCTTTTCCAGTTATCAGCTTTTCGAACTTGCATTTTATGGTTATGCAGTGTTGATTGTTTTGATCGCTGTTGGCATCATTCTGTGTTGCCCCGTTTTTACGAAAGATTTACATGTAACATTTTCGCGTTCAAACTTTAAAAATATTTCCGTAAAAAATTAAGATCTGTTAGTGGGTTCCTTGGAGTCAATCTTTGGGGATCTAAAAACTGAGGTATAACTCCTACATTTGGTCTCTCCAAACTCGCCTAAGCGGGTTTCACAACCATCAGCTGTTGTATTTGGTTTCTGTTGCACCGTTATTAATAATGAGTCAGCACCTGTCTTAAAACACGGAAAATTTTGTTACTTTTCAGCCTTATGGTTACATTACTTCTGTGTTTCTCCATTCATGCAAGATCTTTTATCCTGGACCAATTTCTGTTGGTTTATTGCCACTTTAGGTCAATGCTTGTTCGAATGTTTGTGTGTTTTTCTTCAGACGTGTTACATTTATGCACTTAGGATTAGATACTTTGGACAAAAGTCAACAAAACTCACGAGCTGCCAGAATTGGTGACAGTGTTGCATGCTTTACCAAGTTGTATAAGAAGGGACAGCAAGAAAAATATGGATTGCAACAAAGACGAGGCAATGAAGGCAATGGCAGTTGCAGAGAAGAAATTTAGAGCTAAGGATATACCTGGTGCAAAGAAATTTGCACGTAAGGCACGGGCTTTGTATCCTGAACTTGAGGGTATCTCTCAGATGCTGGCTACTCTTGATGTATATGTGTCTGCAGAGAACCAAATATGTGGTGAGAAAGACTGGTATGGCATACTTGGTGTGAATCCACAAGCAGATGATGATACTATTAGGAAGCAATATAGAAAACTTGCACTTATGCTTCATCCTGACAAAAACAAATCTATCGGAGCTGAGGGAGCATTTAAGTGTATTTCAGAAGCATGGAGCTTGTTATCCGACAAAAATAGGAGAGCGGCCTATGATGCTAAGAGGGATTCCAAGGTTTTGCCTGCAAAAGCCCAGCCTCCACAGAATTCACCCGTTCCAACTGGTAGTAATGGGTTTTACAACTTTGCGAAAAGTGCCACTTCTAATGCCAATGTTAATAAGAATGCCTCCCGTGCCAATGGCTCTTCTGCTTCTGCTTCAACTTCAACCAACAGGGCAAACCGTACCTTTTGGACTGTCTGCCACAGATGCAGAATGCAGTACGAGTATCTTAGAACTTATCTTAACCATAATTTGATCTGCCCTAATTGTCATCAGCCCTTTTTTGCCATAGAGACACAACAACCGAGCGGTCCTAGGTCATCAAAACCCTTTTCTTCCACACAGTATCCACGCCAAGAATCGAGAAACAAGAGCAGTCATAATACGGATAACTTCCAGTGGACCCCGTTTTCAGGAGTTGCTGGTGCCTCATCTGTTGCTCAAGCTGCTAATGTGGTTCAGCAGACATACGAGAAGGTTAAAAGAGTACGCGAGGAAGCACAAGCAGCCAGAAAACAAGAAAAGGCTGCAAAAAAGAAACGCCATGTCCCTGAAAACATGGCCGGTTCATCAGTTGATAGAAAGAGAAAAGTCAGTGAGGATTTGGGCAACAACAGTAATCAGATGGGCCATGAAGCTGCAGGATCTGGCACGCTGAAACATTGTGATCTTGGTTCGAATAAGGCGAGTAGAGCAAGCAGATTCAACAGTAAACGGGAACTAACCCAGGATGAGTTGCGGAATATACTGATGGTCAAAGCTAGGAATGAAATTAGCAAAAAAATAAGTGAATGGAATTCAGCTAGCATTTTAGGTAATGCTGTTCAAAAGGAGAAAGTGACTGAGAAAGTACTCAGGAAGGATAAGACAATAAAGGTAGAAGTGAATGGCAGCTTGCATGATTGGGAGTCTAGCAGGTCATCGGATTGTGCTGCAGCTAACGAGATGTTGGACAAACATTCGATCCCAGTTCCGGATTCTGATTTCTATGCTTTTGACAAGGGTAGGACTGAAACGGCCTTTGGGGAGAATCAAGTATGGGCTTTGTATGACAATGATGATGGGATGCCTCGATACTATGCGATGATACAATGCATAATATCTCAGGATCCGTTTAGGGTACGAATAAGTTGGCTCAATCCAAAAACAAGTACCGAATTGAGTGCTTCAAACTGGTCCCGTTCTGGCTTCTCAAAAACTTGTGGAGATTTTCAGCAGGGCAGACACGAAACTTGTGATAGTCTGAATTGCTTTTCACACAAGGTCAAATGGACTAAAGGACCTCGTGGAGTTATCCGAGTGTTTCCAATGAAGGGGGATGTGTGGGCCCTCTATAGGGACTGGTCTCCTGATTGGGACGATTTCACACCTGCTGAAGTAAGATGCAAGTATGAAATGGTGGAAGTACTGGAAGATTACAATGAACAACTTGGAGTCATTGTTATTCCATTAGTGAAAGTCGCAGGGTTCAAGGCGGTATTTCACCGACATCTGGATCCCAGGCAAGCAAGGAGAATCCTCAAGGATGAGATATTTCGGTTTTCACATCGGGTGCCTTCCTATTTGATTTCAGGTCATGAAGCTCCTAATGCTCCCAGGGGATGCTGGGAGTTGGACCCAGCTGCTCTTCCCCTTGAATTTTTACAGGTTATAACCCATGGAAAGGATGAAGATATTGCACTAGATGCTGCAAAAACAAAGGAAGCAGCACTGTAGGCAGCAAACTCGGGGAAATGCAACTGAAGCCAGCTTGAATGGAAACCGATTTTCTTGACTTGAGCATCAGTAATGCTGGACCGGAATTGAAGAGCTTCTTCCGTGCCAGATTCAACTGCAAAACCTCTGATTTTCTTTCCATTTGCATGCTTTGCGATCATGCATGATTTCACAGTTCTGCCCTTGTGAACAAATCATATATACAGGAAGAAGAAACTGGAGCATCTTAAGTTGCTTGCAACACAAAGATAACAAGAAGCAACGTTTTGATATGCAGGTTGCAGCTCAGACATATATACACAAATATTCGTGGCGGCAATTCTGTATATTGTTATAGAGGTCGTGATAACTAATTGTGCCATTGTGACCTATATATGTGACCCTTGATGAAACCCATAATCAGTCGTGAACTGGATTGGTATTGTTCTTGTTTTATGAAGATCTTCAGTCATCGTAGGTTACATTTACTGTGTTAGTCTGGACAACAATGACAACAAAGCACGGCATAATCCCGTTAATGTGAAGTTTTGTGGGATTAAGATGTAACCTATTTTCTCCCCATACATAAATAAATGCGCGAGGGGGATAATTAGACGGACAAAAAAAAAACTTTTGAAAATTGTAAACAAAACCAATTTGAAAGACAATTTGGAAATCGTTGGCAAGGATGAAAATAGAGAGAAATCCTCCAAAACCAAGAGTAATTAAGTGAATGAACAAACTAGGTGGTACTAAATCATTTTTATGTCATGTAACTTCCAATTTTTATCAGTTTTCTCACTAAACTTTTAAATTGTCAATATGCCACATAACTTTGAAAATTTATCAAAAATGTCACTTAACTTTTATATTTGTCGAATATGTCACATAACTTAAACTTGTCAAAAATACCACCTAACTTTGAAATATGTCTTAAATGCCATTCAATGACATTTTCACCTATTATATTTTAATTTTTTAATTTAGAATAGTTAGAATATTTTTTTAATATATTAATCTAAATTCAACTAACATATCCACCCAAAAAATTATTAGGAGGTGCCACACATATTTTTAAATTGACTCGCGAGCCACAACTTTTTTTAATGCAGTCGCGGAGGACATTAAACTTACTTAAATGGCTGGGGTGACAATCCGGCATGTTTTGGCCGGAAAAAAGGAAAAGTCTTATTTGTCCTTGAAAATTGAGTGAAGTGGCCCTTTTACCCTCAATTTGCCCGTTGAAAAACAATGCCTCGGGCCAACTTCCTCTTCATCATCATCAACCCTATCAACATCATCATAATCATCATCATCATCGTGTTGCTTATCATCATGGGCATCATCATCCACCCAATCCACATCCTCCCCATTCGACAACCATCGACCATTCGTGTCCTCCACATCGTCATCAATGGCGTCGCTGTGGATGAACCTCCTCCCAAACACCGTCCCGCTCCCTTTCCCGACACCATCTTCCCCACAACCTCTCTCTCGCTCGTTCCATACTTCGTTTTTCTCTCCAAGGGTCTATTCAGGCTCGTGTTCTTCAATTTCGACCCAGATTCGGAAATTCAAGCTATGCCCGATCAGAATTGGCACCTCGATTTCAAATCCGAGAATTAGTAAAAACGATGAGCGAACTCTCCGACGATTGGACCTCGTCGGTGGGGAGGAGATCGATGGAATTGACGACGGCAAGGGGATCCTTGGCATTGATGGCTCGCCGGATTGCCAACCTCAGATATTGAGGCATGGAGATCTTTCTACGAAGCTCCTCCTTATCGACCTGAATACCCGACAACCCACACCCTTTGAATGAGTCTATCAACGACGACCACGCGACCACCCTCGTCGCATCCGAACCATCCCCCCTGCCTTCGGAGATTCCATCCCAAATTACTGATAAAACCCACCAACTGTCTGTTTTCAAATTACAATCTCAGTGAATCAAGGAATTGGGAACCTTGATTTGAAACAGGGAAAGGATTTAATGTATAGAGGATAGAGGAAGAGAGGAGAAGAGCAAGAGGAAGAGGAAGAGGAAGAAGACCGGGTTGTTATGGGCTGAATTCACAACCCGGCAAGGTTGAGAAAATTGGTCTCTTCAGGCTCGTGTTTTTCAGCGGGCAAATTGAGGGTAAAAGGGTCACTTCACTCAATTTTCAAGGGTAAATAAGACTTTTCCTTTTTTCCGACCAAAACATGTCAGATTGTCACCCCCAGCGACTTAAGTAAGTTTAATGTCCCCCACGAATGCATTAAAGAAAAAGTTAAGATCCGCGAGTCAATTAAAAAGATGTGTCGCACTCCCCAACAACTTTTTGCATATCCACCCCATCTCATAATTCTTCTTATTCCTCCTCAACACCATAAAATAAATTATATTAATATATTAGGTTCTTTTTCTTATATTTTACACTATTCTAAGTTTAAAATAAATTAAAAATAAAATCAAAAATAAATTTTATTTGTTATAATAGGGAAAAAATACATATGTTGGCATTTTTGACAAATTGAAAAGTTAGGTGACATTTTTGAGAAGTTGTTAAAGTTATGTGACATATTCGACAAATTTAAAAGTTTAGTCGTAAAACTGACAAAAAATGAAAGTTATATGGCATAGAAATGATTTAACTCTGAAAAACATAAACATAAAGAGAGCCTAAGAAAACACATCAAAAAGGCAAGACAAAGACATCCTACTCTCCTATTGCCAACCTCTCTCACCAACATAACCCAACTAGCCAACTATTTTTATCCTAACCTATCGAACACTTCTATCAAGTTCCATCCTCTGCTAAACTTAAGTGCTTTAAAGTGAATCTTTAAATGGAAAAAGATAGTAGAAGGTATTGCTGAAAGATATAAAGCCTAGTTGGTTGTAAGGGGTTTTAATAAAAAAAAAAATGGTATTAACTACTTTGATATATATTTACCGGTGGGTAGGATAGCTTCAATACATGTATTGTTGGCTTTAGCTACCATCCATAAGCTAGTAATCCATCAAATGGAAGTCAAAACGACATTCTTTAATGGTGAACTAGAAGAGGAGGTTTATATGGAACAACCCGAAGGGTTTGTTGTTAAAAGCCAAGAAAAGAAGGTATGTAAACTTATAAGGTTCTCGTATGGACTGAAGCAAGTACCTAAGTAGTGGAATCAAAAGTTTGATGAAGTGATTTCAAATGGGTATAAAATCAATGAATCGGATAAGTGCATATACTTTAAATAATGATAGATTGGTGATTATTTGCCTATACGTTGATGATATGTTGATATTTGGGATCAACATGGAACAAGTTAATAAGGCCAAAGAATTTATATCCTCTAAGTTCTTTATGAATGACATGGGTGAAACGAATGTAATTCTTGGTATTAAGATCATTAGAAATAATGATGAAAGAAGTTTATCTCAAGAGAATTATATTGCGAAAACTTCAGACAAGTTCGGAGGTAAGAATATAGCTCCTGGTAAGTACACCTTATGATTTAAGTAAGAAATGGGGAAAAACATGATTTCTCTGATTGATAAACTTAAATATGCTAGGGTGATAGGAAGTTTCATGAATGTTGTGACAAGTACAGGGCCAGACATTGCATATGCAGTTGGTAAGTTAAGTAGATATTAAAGTATCTAGTCGATATTAAAAGTTATCAACTTACTTATAAAGGAGATCCTTCGGTATTAGAAGGTTACTCAGATGCAAGTTGGATAAGTGAGAAAGAAGATTACTCTTCTACTACAAGATAAGTGTTCTTTTTAGGAGGTAGAGTGATTTCTTGGGGATATAAGAAACAAGCTTGTATAGCAGACTCCACTATGGCTTCAGAACTAATAGCATTATACGCTGGATGTAAAGAAGCAAAATGGTTAAGGAACTTATTATTGAAAATACCACTATGGTATAAGCCAATGGCATCTATCAACAAATTATTTTTATAATTAATCTACTCTTGATGTTGTGTATAGTCATGTTTACAATGGAAAGTCAAGGCACGTTGGTTTAAGACATGCTTATGTTCATCAGTTAGGCCCCGTTCCTTTATATGGCTGGCTACGGCGTGATGCGGTGTGGAGGAAATGTGGTGGGATGGGAAAAGTTGTGGTGGGTTGAAGAAAGTTGTGGTGGGTTGTCGGGGAATATGAAAATTTTAACTTTTAATAAAAAGATAAATTAAATTAGAAAAAGTAGATTGTGGTGGGTTGTCGTAGATTGTGGTGGATTGTGGTGGAATATGGAAAGTTGCGGTGCGGTGTGGCACCGTAGCCTGTCAGCCACATAAAAGAACGAGGCCTTAATCAAAGATGGAGTAGTAACTTCAAGGTTTATCAAGTCAAAAGAAAATTGAGCAAATCCTTTAACCAAAGGGCTATCTAAAGACTTGTTGTAAGTACTTCAAAGGGGATGGGTTCAATTATAGCCCAAATCTATGTTGGAATTATTTCAAGAGTATAAGAAGATTATATAGCATGAGGAATCATATGGAACAAATATAAGGATCATATATAAGATAAACATCAAAATATGATCAGCACAGGTAAGTTTGAGACCAACATGGATCTTGTAGGTCTCCAGAAAGCATAAAAACCAAGATTCAGCTCAACGCGGGTCGTGTTGAGGCAACACGGACCGTGTTGAGTGTCAGAAATGGTTTTTAATGCTAACGGCTATATAATCTTGTGTATTAAGTATATGATATTAATATTAAGTTTGATATTATGTTGATTCCAACAGCTATATTTCTTGACTAAGTCAAGGTCTTAATCCTTCATTAAGGTCCTTAATTATCCTTTAACCTAAGAGTATGATGAGGGGTTGGAATTCTCCTATAACTAGGAGTATTCCTCCACCATTTGAGAGCATCACAAGCTTCTTCTATAATCACATCTCTCATTCTTGTCTAGACTGTAACTATACTTGAGTAATTCAAATGAGAAACCAATTTTCTTAAGTGTTACAAGTGCTAAGCTTTATCCCTTTGAACATTTACGTATAGGAAATAGTTCTTAAGGAAAGTGAGTACAATCCATGACTCTTAGCGATATCCAAGCGAATAAGCGAGCAAGAAAGATCCATTTAAAGTTTTTCTCAAATGGCGGGGTCTTAACCACTTAAGTAAGAATACGAGCTTATTTCAAGGGTACTTACCATACTTTTGAAATGCCGAGGGTTGTTAGGATTATTTCAAAAGTATAAGTGAATTATATAACATCAGAAACCATATGGTATAAGTATAAGAATCATATTTAAGTTAAACACAAGCTATACGATCAACACAGACAAATTTGAGGCTACACTACAAAATGGCAGCTGAAAGACGACTGTTGCCTGCGACCGTTCATTGAACGGTCGTTTTTTTTTAACGCGTGACCGTTTAATAACGACCGTTCATGAACAGTCGCTATTCAGCGACCGTTGAATTTAACAGTCGTTAGCTTGAGCGACCGTTCATTTAACGGTCGCTAAATAACGACCATTGAATTGAACGATCGCTAAATAGTGACCGTTGAATTGAACGATCGCTCCAGCTAACGACCGTTAAATTCAACTGTCGCTAAATAGCGACCGTTAAATGAACGGTCGTTCGCCTTAAATTATATCGGCCCCCAGATTCATTTATTCCCGTTACAACTTCAAACACCAAAACCATCCAACGCCGACGTCGACGCCTGCCGCAGCCGATTTCGCTGGTTTCCTCCACCCTCCGCCACCGCCGCTTTGACGCCGGTAAGTCATTCCTCTCTCCCTCCTCAACATTTTCTTTATATTTTAGGTGGGTAATAACAACACAAACCCTCCTTCTCTCTAGGTATATAGCCGCCGCCGTCCCCCCTTTTTGCCGTAGCCGCCACCGGAGCCCATACCGCCGCCAGTCGTGCCGCCTGTGTCGTCCCCGGTATAATTTTTGAAAATTATTACTTTGGTTAATTGTTTGTTTATTGGTATAAATTATGAGCATGAGTAGAATAATATTGGTTAGGGTAATGTTTGTGAAAAAATTATTTTGTGTAATTAATTATGGATAGTTTGTTTAATTAATTTAGTGCATTCGTTATGAATAATTAGTTTAATTGAATATAGGATGTTTATATATGTTTGTATGGGTTAGGGTTAGGGTTAGGGTTAATTGATTGTATATGTTTGGTAATAACTAGGTTTTTATGTATTTGTTTTGTCAATTTGTTTATGTTATACATGATAAATTATGATTTTGTGATTGATTAAGTAAAAATAATTCTTAGGGTTATGGTTAGGGTCTTCAAGAATTATGATTTTGTGAATTATTGAAATTTTCATTAATTATATTATGTTTATGTTTATTTTGATTATGTTTTTTTACTAGTTAAGTTACTTAATAATGTTTAGGGTTTAGTGTTGATAAAAACCTTGTATGAGGGAAACTTTTAGGATTAGTTGATGAACAAACCATAGAAATGTTTAGGTTTTATTCAACTTAAGTAGTGTAATGACACTATGAGGAATATTACCTAAACTTAAGTAGTGCTACATAAGTACTAAACAACCATTTAAGTAGCTTAGTTTTAGATGTTATAAATTAGGGTTGAGTTTGGATGATTTTGGTTGTTATTAGTAAGTGAGTTAGCAATTATGTTTGGTCAGGAACAATGTTACGGGACTGTCAACTTTGTACGCTAACATAATTAAAGGGACGTCTTCAAACAGTAGATTCATACTTGATTTCCTGGGAGTTTATCTCATAGATTTTTGAGAAACTAAATGCATCACGATCAGCGTTCATACGTCGCAAGCCCATGATGAGCTATTTATAAAACTCTGACAGATTGTTCCACATAAGAAGTATGAATCTGCTGCTTGAAGACATCCCTTTAATTAAGTTAGCCTATAAAGTTGGTAGCGTAAATTTGTTGCTAACTCAATCTAATTACTAACTTAATTACTCATAACTCCAAATGAAGACATAAATTGTAAATAATTATGTCACGTCCATTTACGTAATCAACAACAAGTTGCTACGTAAGTACTCAACAACCATTTAAGTAGCTTAGTTGTAGATGTCATAAAAAAGTGTCGAGTTTGGATTATTTTGGTAGTTATTAGTAAGTAAGTTAGTTATTATGTTTAACTAGGAATGAATTTACGCGCGTAAAACTTCGTTGGATAACTTAATTAAAGGCAGGTCTCTAAATGTCAATTCACCCTTGTTGTGATGAAGAAGTTGTCGAAGTTATACGTATGGGTTATCCATCGTTTGTGATGTAGCAAATGTGGATCATTATGTATTTAGCATCCCAACCACTTATAAAATGAACACCCAAGAACTCAATCTTGATTTCTTGGGTATACGTCTTATAGGTGGTTGGGATGCTAAATGCACAACGATCGACATTTGCTACGTCACAAGCGGTGGATCACCCATACATATAACTTTGACAGCTTGTTCATCACAACAAGGCTGAATCGGCATTTAGAGACCTGCATTTAATTAAGTTATTCAACAAAATCGCTAGCATAAATTTGTTGTTAATCCAACCTAATTGCTAACTTAATTACTCACAATTCCAAATTAAGACATAAAGTAGCACATAAAAAGATGTTGAGTTTGGATGATTTTGGTAGTTATTAGTAAGTGAGTTAGTTATTATGTTTGGTTAGGAAAAACTTTTTACACGACTGCCAACTTCGTTGGTTAACTTAACTAAAGTCGTGTCTTTAAATGTAAATTCAGCCATGTTGTGATCAACAAGTTGTCGGATTTATATGTACATGTCATCATGTGCTTGTGAGGTAAGAATTGTCTATGACTGTGCATTTAGCATCCCAATCACTTATAAAACGAACACCCAAGAACTCAATTCAATCTTGATTGAGTTCCTGGTGTTCATTTTATATGTGATTGGGATGCTAAATGCACAGTCATAGACAATTCTTACCTCACAAGCACATGATGATATGTATATATAATTTTGTCACATCCATTTACTAACTAAAGTACTCAACAACCAGTTGCTACATAATAAAATAGGTTATTTGTCATGGTATAAGTAGGTTAATATAATAGTCCTAGTATCTTAGTTGTAGATGTCAATAAAAGATGTTGAGTATGGATCCTGTTAGTGTCCAAGGAGAGTGTGGTTGTTCCTAATAATCTATGGTTGAAAAAGACTTTCATGACTCGTACAGACTCTTAAATTATTTATCTGGTTCCCAAAAAGTAGCGCACTCTCAGCAGTGAAATTGCGCGAGGTATATAGTGCTCTGCGAGTTAGAAGTGTCTAAGATTCGATACAATGCAGTGTTTCTATTGTGCAGCCTGGTGGGCATCAAGAAGGTGGGTATGAAAGAGAAGATTATAGTAAAGGGTCTAATAGAAATCATGTCAAACACGATTTCTATTAGGCCCTTTACTATAAGCTTCTCTTTCATTCTCGCTTTGTCTTGATGCCCACCAGGCTGCACAATAGAAACACTGCATTGTACCGAATCTGAGACGCTTCTAACTCGCAAAGCACTATAGACCTCACGCAATTTCCCTGCTGAGATTGCGCTACTTTTTGGGAACCAGATAAATAAATTATTAGTCGGTACGAGTCATGAAAGTCTTTTTCAGCCATAGGTTAGAAGGGACAAACACACTCTCCTTGGACAATAACAGGATCCTCGGGGCTGGTGACATAACTTAGTTGTAGGTGTCATACGAAAGTATTGACTCAAATATCAATGTCGAAATCTAATTCGGTTAACCTCGCAGATTGGAGGAAGATGAAAATTAAAATACTAGGAAATGGATGTACGAGAGAATCGATGAGGAGGGGTATCTTAGCAAAGAGTTTGTTAGAGGGGTAAAAGAAGAATTTTTGGCAATTGCTAAACAAACCATTAGCTTCTAATCGGATAAAGTACATACGTGTACATGTTCAAAGTGTAGAAACATGAAACACCATAGTGAGGACAATGTTAAGGTGCACTTGTACAAAAATGGGTTCCTTCCACGTTATTTTGTGTGGACGAGTCACGGTGAGTTGTACGTGCCTCCTGTGGCCACGGTTCCCAACCAAACGTCGAACCAAATTGAAGGGTCGTCGAGGACTGATGTGTTAGACCCAATGCAAGAAATGCTCACGGATGCCATCGGAGATTTATCATCCAATGTGTTAGACAGAGTAGAGGATGAGCCGTCAGATGGAGGGAAAAAATTTCTAGAAATGTTAGAAGCGTCTAAACGACCTTTGTATGAGGGTTGCGAGATGTCACAATTGTCAGTAGTGTCTCGGCTTGTAAACAAAAGTGTGAGTATAATCTCCCTAACAAAGCCATAGACAGGCATCTAGCCCTCATGAAAGACATTTTTCCCCTGGTAATGAAATGACTGACACGTACCACTCGGCGAAGAAGTTACTCAAAGCTTTAGAACTTCCGCATGAGAGGATCGACATGTGTCCAAAGGGGTGTATGTTGTTTTGGAAGGACAACTCCATGCTTGATAGGTGCAACTTTTACGGTGTTGATCGATATGTGCGGAAAACAGCTAAGGGTAAAAACATCGCCCACAAAGAGCTCATATACTTTCCAATCGGTCTGCGGTTGCAGAGATTATACTTGACTAAGACATCAGCAAAGCAAATGAGGTGGCACTCAACAAATGTTCGAGGGGACGGTGACATGGTTCATCCGTGCGATGGTGAAGCTTGGAAACATTTTGATGCCACTCACAAAGAGTTTGCATCGGAACCACGCAATGTGCAGTTGGGTATATGCACGGATGGTTTCTCCCTTTTCGATAGTTTCGGACAAACTTATTCTACATGGCCTGTTATAGCTACCCCAGACAATTTGCCTCTGTGGCTTTGCATGAAGAAGCCTTATATGTTTCTCACATTCTTGATCCCTGGTCCGAAAAGTCCAAAGGGAAACTTGGACGTATACCTACAACCGTTAATAGACAAGTTGAAATAGTTGTGGGAGGAGGGTATAGACACGTATGATGTGTCTTTGAAGGAAAAGTTTAGAATGAAAACGTCCATTTTGTGGACAAAAAGTGATTTTCCAGCGTACGGTATGCTGTCTGGGTGGACCACCGCAGGTAAGTTAGCTTGTCCATATTGTATGGACAAAACAAAATCACGGTGGCTGAAACATGGGAGGAAATAGTCATGGTTTGATTGTCATCGACAGTTTCTCCCAATGGACCATCCTTATCGTACTAACAAGTGTGCTTTTTCTATAAATCGAGAGGAACATTCACCTTCCCCCTCCCTCCTCGCCTAAATGGGAGCCAAGTTTGGGAACAAGTGTCAAGGTTGCCAGCATCAACTCAACAACAAGGCAACGTTGACGGATATCTTCAATATCACAATTGGAATAAAAAGAGCATCTTTTAGGAGCTACCATATTGGAAAGACCTTCTAATTCGACACAATTTAGATGTCATGCATGTTGAGAAAAATGTGTTTGAGCAGGTGTTGAACACCATCATCGACATCAAAGGAAAGAAAAAAAAATGATGACAACTCTAAGACGGACCTAACCGCTCATTGTAAGCGCCGCCTGGTTGATAAAGAAATGACGGATGGAGCTGCATATGTCATGGATAAAGAGGAGCGCAACGCATTATGTCAGTGGCTTAAAGATCTAAAACTTCTCGACGGATATGCAAGCAACCTAGGTAGATGTGTGTATGTTAACACATCAAGATTACATGGTATGAAGAGTCATGATTGTCATGTTTTCATGGAGAGGTTGCTACCAATCGCCGTTAGGGAGTTGCTTCCTCAGAATGTGTGGAAAGCCCTGACGGAATTAAGCCAATTTTTTAGAGACTTGTGTGCCTCTAAGGTGAGTGTTGATGATATGATCCGGTTGGAGAGGAACATACCGGAAATCATATGCAAACTGGAGATGATTTTCCCTCCCGCATTCTTCAATGTGATGGAGCATCTTCCAAAACACCTTCCATATGAAGCAGCTAAAGGTGGGCCAGTACAGTATAGGTGGATGTACCCTTTCGAAAGGTGATGAATATTTGTATTGCATTTGTAGTGTATTTTATTAAAGTTTAGGACCAGCCTCTTTGTTTACAACGCATCCCTCAACGCGTGTTGGTTGTCTAATGCTGTAGATTTCTACATCATTTGAAGAAGGTCGGCAACAAGGTACGCGTTGAAAGCTCCATATGTAATGCGTTCTTAATGTAGGAGATTTCCGACTTTTGTGCTACATACTTTGCACCAGAAGTGCACACAAAGTCAAGGGGCCTTCCAAGGAACACGTGCCCAGAGTTGGGTGATGCATTTGATGTCAATGGAGCAATACCTGAGTTGTTTTCATTGCACATTGGGTACTCTCCAGCTGCAGGGAAGAAAAGATTCCTTGACCAACAAGAATATGAGGTTGCGCATGAATATGTCCTTTCAAGCTCTGATTTAATGACTGAATATGAAAGGTATACAAGCTAAATTAATTATATCGGCAATTCAATTAACAAGAACTTATTTTTTAACAATAACTTTCAGTCAATTTGAAGAAGAGATGGCCCGCAAGCATCCATGTACGCCGCATGGTGAATTGTTGGCAAACATCGAAAAGAATTCCCTCGTTCGCAAACATTCAATTGGAGTTGTGGAATTGTAAATTATTCGTTAACATAGGTTATATGAGATTAACCTCGTAAACATTGAACAACTTTGTAGGTTTTGTCATCCGGTGAAGGAGACGAAGTTGTTATAGCTTTAGCTAATGGCCCTAGGAAGGATGTCTTATATTGAGCTCATTTCTACATTAACAACTTTAACTTCCATGCTTACCGTGCCGATAATAAACCAACGAATGCAAATTATGGGGTGTGTGTCAAAGGGGTGAATGGAACTGACTTCTACGGGATTTTGAAAGAGGTTATTGAATTAGTTTATACTAGGCGTAGGAGGGAATACAAAGTCCACTTGTTCAAGGTTGAATGGTTCGACCCGGATCAAAGTGGGGTAGTCGTGCATGATCATTACAAGCTTTTTGATGTCAACCAAGCAAAGAGGTATAGGGTGTATGAGCCTTTTGTATTGGCATCTCACGCTACACAAGTGGTGTACATCCATTACCCAACAACCAAGAAGGATAGATCATCATGGACTGCAACACTGACAATTAAGCCAAGGCAAACAATAGACGGACTCGATGATGGAGCATTTCAGGAAGACAACAATGTGGGCCCCCTTTCACTTGCTGAGTTTGACCTACATTACGATCGAGATGGCTCAGGTGACGAACTATTTAGTGATGATGAAGATGGACAAGATCGGGGTATACCTAAGGGTGTTGAAGACGATGAATTAGAAGGGAATGATGTATTGGAAAATGCAGCATTTGTTAAGTTGCTTAGAGATGATGATGATCAGTAGGTCGCACGTGTACGATTAGTTTCTAGGTTTGAATAGTCATTTGTTTTTATTAGGTTATGCGATGTTAAAATTTAGAAATCATTTTTTATTTTGTTTGGTTTTAAATGAATTCGTTTTTTTTATTGCTATTTGATTACTCACTGCATGCATCAAATGAAAAGGAATTTTAAATTCATTTTTTGTGCGGTCAATTATTGGTTATTATAGTGCAGCTTAACAATACGCCATGGCCCCACCATCTCCGTTGTGGAAAATCCAGCCCGGTTTATGTCCCAACCCAGCCGATCTGAGGGCCCACCTCATTAGGGGGTAAGACTGGTATGTCGTCTTCATTTCTGGTTAATACATAATAATTAATAAATATTGCAGTACTCTCACTTGTTGCTCGTTTCTTGTAGGTTCTTCATGCCTGAGGTAACAAAGGTCGCGTCGGATAGTATACTGTCCCATTACCAAGGGGAGGTTATTTGCGCCATGAAAATGAAAGATGGCCATAAAATGGTTTATTGGCAACTTTTCTATGTAAGAATGCAATCCTTCGGAATGAAATTATTTTATTTGGAATTCGTTAGTATATATGGTACAGTAATTATGTGTTTTTTTATTTGTTATTGTACAACAATAGTTCGAGTATGAAACGGACCTGGCTGAGGAAGTCTTCAATATGTGGCATAACAAATTTATCGACCTCCTTAAGGGCCTGGTCTATCAGGAGAAAAAGGCCCCAAGGAACAAACCGCTCCCCCATTTGTCAATGAAAGATGGCCAGAATTTGCACTACGGTGGCTCGATGTCCGCCGGTAAATACTTGCGTAAATTGGTAAGTCTCCAATAAACTTTTACTTTGACGATTTTCATCAATACAAATTCCAATGTTACATCTGTAATGTTTCAAATTATATTCCTAAGCTAGTGGTGAGATCCATCCAACCCCAGCGAACGTCATAGAGCATTATCATTGTAAGCAAGACGCCCACGGTAACAAGCGATGGAGTGACCTGAAAGCGGCCAAAGTTTATGTAAGTCATTTCCTTCTAAAGTTAGTTACTTGATTATATATTGTTGGAAGTTGGAATGTTTAACTTAAGTTTAGAAACAAGCGTGTGGCTCGATAGGATTAATCGGCATGTGGCCGTATAATGTTACTTGATTATATGTTGGAAATGTTGTTGGAAGTTGGATTGTTTAACTTATGTTTAGAAACGAGCGTGTGGCTCGATAGGATTAATCGGCGTGTGGAATTGTTGTTCATTGTGGTAAAGTGGGCGTGTGGCCCCTTATTCTACAAGTAGAGTTTAAATTGTCATTTGCAGGTTGATGTTTCATATTATGAAGTTGGGATAGTTTATATTACAGAGGAAACTCTGCCGAAATTTCCCTGTAACTCTCCCTATATTTCCTTAGTTGTGGTATCTATTGATAATGTGCTTTGATGACGAACTTATATATTAATGTGCTTTGATGACGCTCCGCTGGTGGTACCGTTAGTTATATCCATCTTGAATTGATAAGAAACAACTTGACCCCTTTACTTTACCTTTAGTTCATTATCATAAATGAGAAACATCTTGATCTTGTAGTTGTGGTTGCTCATTATCATAAATGTTGATCATTTGCAGAATGATTATCTAGAGCAAGTAGCTGCAGCGGGCGTGGAGCCCAATTCTTTCGAAGCCAACGCTATGTTCTACAATGTTGCTGGTGGGTTCTCTGTCAAAAATCAGTCTGTCTACGACCTAGGATCCTCGACGGGCATGTTTTATGAAAGGTCGCCCCTCTACGCTCACCACGAGGGCCAGGGATCTTCTTCCTCATCCACCGCTGCCCCATCTGCTTATGCTTCCATGGTGGTTGAAACACAGTCTTTGAGGAGTCAACTCTCCTAATACCAGCAGATGTTCAGCCAACTTGAAGGACGATTGTCCCAAGTAGAACAAAATCGACAGCAGTAGGGGAGGCCCTTTAGTGGTCAATCCTCTCACTCCAATTTCATTAACAGCTCTTCTTCTTCCCATGACCCTCCTTCGTAGTGTTTGTGAGGACAACTATAAAAACTAACTGTTGGGATATGTAATACATTTTGGGACCGTTCACTTTATATATATATGTAATACTGTTTGCAACCGTTCATTTTTATATACAATATTAATTTTTGCAACCTTTCATTTTGTGACAGTTGGGCGCTTATACTTCAAATATATACTTCAAATATAAATTTAGGGAACCCCTCAAGAAAAAAAATTTTTAAACGAAAACTGCAAAATGGGCGACCGTTCTAGAACGGTCACAGAGGCGGCCGACCGTTCAATGAACGGTCGCACGCCTCCCCAAACGACAAATGAAACGCGATCGTCCTGAACGGTCGCAAATGAACGGTCGCCCGCCTTGTGGAGCGACCATTCAAGCTAATTTGAGACCAGTCAGAACGGTCTTTGTTTTAAACTCTGTTGTAGTGCTAGCACGGGTTGTGTCGACAACCAGAGAGCAAGGCAAAGTTCACATGGCTCACCATGGACCGTGGTGACCTTGCCACGATCCATGCTAAGGCCAACTGCCTATTTAATGCTTCAAAGGTTATATAATCCAAACCATAAAGGTGTAATCTCGAATTAACATCAGAATATTGACCCCAATAACTATATTCGTATTATCCCATGTGGTCAATTGGCATAGTCAAGATCAAGATACTTATTAAGGACTAATTAAGTCCTTTGACAAAGGGTTAAGGGTGTAAGATGTCACCTATAAATATGAGTCATTATCTAGCCATTTGAACATACCATCATCTACTCACACCTTACTATTCTTGTCTAAATTGCAGTTATACTTAAGTGTGTTAGGTGATAAACAAACTTCTTAAGTGTGTTAAGTGTTAAGTTTTATCTCTTTAAACATTTACGATATGTAAACAGTTTTTAAAGAAAGTGAATTCTCTTAGTGATACGTAAATAGTTTTTAAATATCCATTTGAGGTGGGAAATTTTATGATCCAATATTTGGATATTGGTAGATCTTCCTCCGGGAAGTAAACCAATTACCTCTGAATGGATCTTTAAAAGGAAAAGAAGAGTAGATGGTACCGTTGAGAGGTATAAAGCCTTGTTAGTTGTAACGGGTTTTACTCAAAAGTATGGTATTGACTACTTTGATACATATGCACCGGAAGCTAGGATAGCCTTAATACGAGTGTTATTGGCTTTAGCTACTATGCATAATCTAGTAATCCATCAAATGGATGACAAAACAACATTCTTAAATGGAGAGCTAGAAGAGGAAGTGTATATGGAACAATTTGAAGAGTTTGTTGTTGAAGGTCAAGAGCAAAAAGTTTGTAAACTTTTTTTTTTTTTTTGGCAGAAAAAGCGTGAGCTCTTTATTACCATATCCTAACCTGGGGAAATTGATCCAAACACCAAAATTACACAACCTGTAAAAGCCAGAACAATAGCAAATAAGCACCAACCTATACGTGTAAACTATGCAAAATTTCAGACAATTTAACTCTATTCTTCAACCCTTGTACCCGAGCCGATATGCTACCAAAAATTTGCTCTATGTAGATCTCCAAACTCAGCTGATTTTGACCTCTCAAATGCTTTCGATTCCTAACTTCCCAAATAATATAAATCAAACCATTGAAAACAGCAGCAACAATTTGCTTCTTCGCCATAGAACCCTTGCAATTCTTCCAGTGTGTAGCCCAGCTCAACACTGTGTTAAAATCACCCTTAATTTTCAGTTTTTCTGCAGCAATCTTCCTTAGATCAGAAGCAAAATCACAATTACCAAAAAGATGGTCAATTTCTTCTTGATCCTTACCACAAAGACAACACATAGTGTCCACACAACCCCCATGCCTATGTATTCTAGCAGCCATAGGGAGCTTGCCATGAATACACACCCATGAAATGAAAGAGAAACGAGGTAAAGATAAGGGGGTCCATACTAACCTCTTCCAAGGAAAAGAAATATGATCTCCTTGCTGCCAAGAATAGAAATTCTTCAGAAATTTTACCTTCATTCCAAGTCCAAGAAGAGTTAGTACAACCAACTTTGAAATCTTCTTTCACCTGGCACAATTTCTTCCAATACCAACAAGTATCCCCTCTTGGGGAATACTCCCACCATGTCATCCTCTTAAGACATTTCTCATGTACCCATTTAATCCATAAACAATCCTTTTTCAAAGCTACATCAAACACAATTATTGCCATACAAGCTCTATTCCACATTACTGGGTCTTTCAAACCAATTCCACCAAATTTCTTCAGGCGACATACAGTTTTCCAGTCAACAAATGGAACTCTTCTGAAATTTGTATCTGCCGACCAAATAAAGTTCCAGCATAAGTCACGAACATCATCAAGCACCTCTTAGGGAAGAATAAAAATCCTTGCCCAATAACCAAATATCCCCATTAGAACCGAATTTACAAGAGCAATCATCCCCGTATATGAAAGATTTTTTACCTGACCAAGATTTGATTCTCAAAGTCAGTTTATCAGTCAACATTGAACAGTGGGCTTTTGATAATCTGCTAGTAGTGATTGGCAAACCCAAATATTTCAATGGGAAATTCCCTCAGTTAAAACCAGTAGCCAAACCAATATCATGAATCAAACTTTCATCACAACCTGCTGTTACAAACTCAGACTTTTCTTTATTCGCAGCCAAACCAGTAACTTCAAAAAAATGATTAAATCTGCTCATCAATGAATTTACAGAAAAATGGGCTACTTTCAAGGAGTCACACCCAGGATGATAATGAAAATTGTCCTCAAGATCAACTATCCGTAAGCTTCTAGACAAGTATTCCATCACGAGAACAAATAATAGTGGTGACAAAGGATCACCTTGTCATAAACCTCTTCCCCCTTTGAAATATCCACACAATTGCCCATTTATTTGAATAGAATAAGAAGGAGTAGTCACATACATCATAATCCAATCCCTAAATTTCTCATGGAAATCAAAAGCAATTAACATTTCCTCAATGGACTTAAACAAACA
This sequence comes from Portulaca oleracea, assembly GCA_029582165.1. NCBI lineage: Eukaryota > Viridiplantae > Streptophyta > Magnoliopsida > Caryophyllales > Portulacaceae > Portulaca > Portulaca oleracea. The sequence goes on from CM055870.1 coordinate 19,991,318, forward strand.
CCTAAGCAATGGCATCAAAAGTTTGATTAAGTAGTGTTTTTAAGTGGATATAAGATCAATGAATCTGATAAGTGCATATACTATAAGTGTAATGCCCCGGAAATTCAATTATGAAAAAGTCAAACATTGACTAACGATAACAGCGGAAGACTCTTTTTTTCTTCTTCTTTTTATTTGGGCGTTACCGTCGTATCCCTAAAGGAATACAAGGCAAGAAAGGGAAAAACTAACTAATCATTAATTACTTCAATTTAATAAACAAGAGAACCTTCAAATTCTAGAACAACATACTAAACATTAACTAACGACGATTCTAAAACATAAACTAAACTGATACTCAACTTATAACTTCATCGTCCTCACTTCTAGAACCCGTTCCCATTATAGAACTCTACACCTGAAAACAAAACATTTAAAACATGAGGAGGACTCAATAATGCCTACCCCTAACCGTAAAAACAATTTAAAATCCATTTCAATTCACTTTTGAGGGAGAAGTGAACAAGTCAAAACTTTTCGAAACCAAATTTCTTTCCCAACCAACCATACCCATCTTTTAGAATTATTAAGTGGGAAGACCTTTGCTTATTTGGCCCTCGAGGTCCGTGACCTCGATATAATCATATCTCAATGTTCGGTCTCGTTCCGAGCCGATTTCTTCTCTTTTGTAGGGTATTTTTGCTTGTCCTTAATAATAATTTTAGTTGTTTTATTGTGCTTTTACTCTTTTATTAGATTTTATAGCTTTTTATTATTATCGTTATTATTATTATTAAAATGAATCAAAATTATAAATATTAGAAAATAAATTGAAAACCTTTTCCTAATTCTAATCCTATTCCTAATTACCAGCCCAAATTCCCCATTTTTCCTTGCCCCTTAATCGGCCCATTTAACCTAACCCAAGCCTATTACTTCTACCCAAACCCTAACCCGTATACCCAAACCCGCTTATCCATTTCCCCCCTTCACCCAGCCGACTAAAGCCAAAACCCTAATTCTAATTCCCCTTTCTCCCTCTTCTTTCCCCTGTTCCCTTTTCCCATCTCTCGTCCCTTTCTCCCTGTCTCTCTGTTCTCTTTTGTGCAGCCGAACCGAAGCCCCCACATTCATTTTGCATCTCCTTCTCCCTTCTCTTCTCTTCGAATCTCATCTCCCTTCTCCTTCTTCCTTCTCTCATCTCATCTCTTTCCATTTTCTCTTCTCCTTTCTGTTTCTCGCGATATCTCCCATTTCTCACTCTATTTCTCACTTTAATTTGTTGCAGATACGGTTGAGAAGAACGCAAGCACCATCACCATCGTCATCATCTTCCTTCTAACCGACCGAGTGCATCACATCCGTCCACATGGAAAAGGTTCGAGGGCTGAGATTTGAAGGGGAGTCACGAAGGCTAAGCAGATTCGAAGAGCAGCAAGGGGTTTCGGCCTCGATTTAGGGTTAGAATTAGATTTAGGTTTAATTTATGTCTTTATTCATGCTTTGAATTCCTGTTTTGAATCTTTTTGAATCTTTATTTTCAGTTTCCTTTCAATCGATTTTGGGTTTGTTCTTGAATGTTTTCGAATTATTAATGTAATTTTCTGGGATTGAATTGTATTCGATTCTTGTGTTGATTTTCTTAAGATGTTTTGGGTAAATTTGTGTTGATTTTGGTTCGATTTTTGTGTGTGGTTCAGCTCGTTTTTCTGCTCTGATTTCAATCTCGGTTTCTTCTGTCTCTTCTCTGTCTCGGCTTCTATTTCTCTTCATCTTCCCCTGCTTCCTCTGCTCGGTTAATGGGTAGTAGGAAGTTTAATCCCTATTCTTACCATTTGTTGTTTGGTCGTACAGTAGATTAGAATTAGGTTTCTTAGGTTTTGGTCCTTTGTTAAGATCAGTTTTAATCTAGGATTAGATTTAGGGTTAGTCCCTAGAGTTAATAGGGTTTAGGGTCTGTTTGGTCGTTCGTTAAAGTTAGGTTTATTAGAGTAATTCAGTTTAGGGTTAAGTCTTATTAAAGTTAGTTTTAGTGTTAGGTTTCTAGGGTTGGTTAAGTGTTATTAAGTTTTCATTAGTTTTTATTAGGGTTTTGTTTAGGGTTTGTTTAGGTCAATTTTCCCTAAAGTCTTTATTAGTATTAGCCACAAAACAATCCAACTATTAGTGAGGAGGAGGGCTAAGGGTCACAAATTCCACTCTCAAGTGGGGATTTGGGGATTCTTAGTAATCCAATTCACGCTTTCTTATTTGTTCGGGAGAAAGTTTAAGGTGAAGGATTTAATTGAAGTTTAGATCATCAAAGGTATAGTCTCTTGTTCCTAATTTCATATTAGTTTTAGTTTAATTGCTCTCTTAACTTCATGTTTTTAATTGCTTTCATGTTTTATTGCTTTCTTAATTATTATCATGTCTAGGTTAGTTTATTGCTTTATTTATATAATTTATTGCTTTCCGCATTGAGAAAAACCCCTGTACACAAACCAATTACCTTAATCAAGCCTAACACCCATCCCTGTGGACCGACAACCTTAACTTATAAAACCACAAAAATTACGACCGAACAATGGCGCCGTTGCCGGGGATGGCGTTATTTGGTGGATTAGGCTATTGGTTTGTGTGTACATAGTTTAATTGCTTTCTTGATTATATTAGAAAATGTAGCGAAAAAAATTGAATATCGAAAGAAAAAAAAAACAAAACAAAAAAAAAACAAAAAAAAAGGAAAAAAAAAGAGATGGCATGTTTTAGCTTCCCTCAAAATGAGCAAGAATTATTTGGTGATTATCGTGATAGATTAAATGATTATCTTGCTTATTGGGCCCCTCATGGTTATATTTATTCTAATTGGGAAGTGTTAGTTGTTACTAATGAGGGATTGAACTTCGAGACCCGTTCTCTTCTGAATTACTTTGATTTCAATGTTGAAAATGAGTATCGGGCTTGGGAATTATTTGATTGGTTGTACACGGATACTCGTCAATTTGGGGAGACTTTTTATTCATCGAGTTCTTGTTTTGGCAATCCGTGTGCTCTTCATGCTCAATTGCACTATGAGAAACGTTATGATCTTTCTCCATGTGATGATGTTGAGTCTTGTCATTTGTGTGTGCATTGTGAATCTCCGTCTCATGCTTCCGAATCTTGTAGACTAGATAAAATTGGTGCTGAAATAGTTGGTTTACAAGATAGGATGAATAAATGCATGCAAGAATTTGAACACGTGCTTAAACCTAGGGTAGAAACTTATCTTGCTCAATTGGTTGATTCGAATATTGAAATAGGTCATTCATCGTATTTGAGTCCTGAAATGCATGTTGATTCTGCTGTGTATGATGAGGATGAGGATTATTATAACCGACCATGCCTTGGACTACTTAGTAATTCCTTAGCTCTAGCCCCACCTAGTGAGCATGAGGAACATGATGATTATGTGTGTGATGATGTAGAATTAGTTGAAAACATGCTAGATGATGAACCATTGTCCACACCTTGTCCATGCCTTTGTGTGAAGAAAAAAATGAGTTTATTGAATGCTATGATGCTTGTGATATAATTGAGCATGATCTTGTTGAGAGTGAAATTGAATCCTTGGTGATTGAATGTGTGCTTGACACCGATTTGTTCACTTTCATTGAGAATTATTGCATTAGCGAGGCATTAGGTACCCTTTCTTGTAAATCCATTGATGTGCAATCTTGTGATGATGAACTTAAGTCTATGGGGATTGATCCTAAGTGTTTGGACTTGGTTTGTGACAATGATATTTTTGATGGTGATATGCTTTATGAGTCGTTGTTTGCATCCAAGTCTTCCCATGAGCATGTCCATAAATGTGTTGTATTGCCTCCTTTCGTTGATTTGTATACCCAATCTCCATTTACGAGTCAATGGGAGGATCCATTTGTCATGTCTTCTTTCACCGTGCCTAGAAAAGTCTTGTATATTCATGAATTTCATCAGTTCTATGACTTTTCTAAAGCATTTGATAAATTGTTAAGGGCACTAATGTTTGTTTATGTGCTATTGCGAGTGTGCTCTTACCACCACCATTCTGAGATGCATGAGAGGATGCATGATTTGTTACTCCGGGCGTTGAATGGTTCTGACATGATGCCCGATATCTTGAGGTGAGAAGGAGTGAATTTCTTGATAAGATGCCTTTGAGGTAATATCCTTCCTCACCCTTCTTGTATAATTAGTGAGTTGGTCTTTCTTTTCTTCTTTTATTTTCTTTTTGTGTGTGTCTTTGTCTTTAATTTTGGGGTGCTTGCTTACCTACTTCTGTTTCCATTTTGAGGACACGACAACCTCTTTGTGTTGGAGTGGGAGGGTAGTATGTATTCCGGTATTCGAGTCTAAGAAAAGAAAAAAAAAAGAGAGTCGTTTTGTAAATGTTTTAGTTTGTTTTCTTAGTTCATTAATCCTTAGTGTCTTGTGTAGTTTGATTTTTTTTTTTTTTTATCTTGCATGTGAACCATCACACATAGTATGTTTTCTTGTTTATTTCTAACCTATGTGTGATGTTCTTTGGATCGTGGATTGAGTGCTTTTAATTGAAGATCTTGAGGTAATTACTTTCCACTCTCTCTTTATGTGAATATATCGATGATCCATGTTGCATGCTTGGTTTTCTTTTTGGGTAGCGAACCCCTTGAATGTGAATGTTGGGATATTATTGTTGTTGGAGCCGTGTGGGCTCGGGTCGCCACCAATTATTGTTTGTTATGTGTTTGTTGTGTGTTTTTAGGTTTTCTACCTTATTTGTGACATCCTTCTTCTCACAATGGGGACATTGTGAAGTTTTGTGTGGGAGTGGGGGGTGTTGTTTTCCATGTGTCATGGGTAGATCACCTAGTTTTTGAGTCTTTGTTTTTGTTTTTCGTAGTTTGTGTCTAAAAATTGAAAATTTTGTGTGTGAAAAGAAAATAAAAAGGGGAGAAATGTTGTGAAAAACCCAAAAGTTGTTTTTCTTTTTGAGGATGTTTCCGTTCACAGTTGTGTAGATAGTTGTCTAATCGGCTTATTCAATCAGTTAGAAGCGGCCGGTATGAATAATGATGGGCCTTAGGAAGGATTTTTGCCATGACTTATCTCTATTAGACCTCTACATGGAATGGGAAAGCGGAATCCTCAAATCTTACACGTTTTGACTGTGTCTTCTTACCTAAGTTAGACGATTTTAGTTGTTCAATTGCTTAAGCTCTTAATTAATGCATTAAATAATTATTGTCGGGCCTACCGTCATGGGTTGGTTTGGGTGGATCGGCACCCTATGCCCCTTAAGTGCAATGACTCACGTATGGAGAAACCCAGCAGGAAGGGTAACCCTTTGCGAAGGCCGGTGCTTAAATCCCGCAAAACCCGACACAAACGCTCTAAAAGACACAAAACGGATTGAGTGGAAATAAAAGAGCGTAGGTTTTGAAAAGGAAATAAAAGAGCGTAGGTTTTGAAAAAGAAATAAAAGAGCGTAGGTTTTGAAAAAAAAAGAAAAGAGCGAAGCAAGAAAAAGGAAAAAAGAGTTGAGCAAAATAATGGTAAGAAAGAAAAAAGTAAAAAAAGAAAAGAGCAAAGTAAGAAAAAGAAAGAAAAGAGAGGTTAAAAGAAAAACCAAGAGTGAAGTAGGATAGATAATCCCGAGCTTGAGCATGAGAACAACTCTGATTGTCTGGTTTAGGATAGGAAGGACCGACTAGAGCTCACTTGCACATATGCACGAGGTGTTTTGCTCATCAGGAAGTGTTTTGGTTCAAAATCTCAAAGATTGGCAGTTTTCCAACCTTCGTGTCTTAATTTGTTTATACTTGCTTCTTCCAATTGATTGTTGAGGCGGGTTGGGGAACTAGGTGCATGATTGGGGACGGGAATATTTTCTTTGCTTTTCTTTTTCGTTTTTCGATTTTCACTTCTTTTTCTTTCCCCTCTTTCTTTTCTTTGGCTTTTGTGGGTATAGTTGCTATAAACTCTCACGAGACCTACCTCGTCCACCCGGGCTACCGAGGGGTTTAAAGGGCTTGATGCATACGCTAAATGCATCCGCGATTCCTGCGAAAGTGAGTTAGGGTTTTTAGTTTTTCTTTCTAGTCCTCTTCTTTGTTTTTAGTTTGCTCGGGGCGAGCAAACCCTTGTGTTGGAGTGGTGTTCGGTCTCGTTCCGAGCCGATTTCTTCTCTTTTATAGGGTATTTTTGCTTGTCCTTAATAATTATTTTAGTTGTTTTATTGTGCTTTTACTCTTTTATTAGATTTTATAGCTTTTTATTATTATAGTTATTATTATTATTAAAATGAATCAAAATTATAAATATTAGAAAGTAAATTGAAAACCTTTTCCTAATTCTAATCCTATTCCTAATTACCAGCCCAAATTCCCCATTTTTCCTTCCCCCTTAATCGGCCCATTTAACCCAACCCAAGCCTATTACTTCTACCCAAACCCTAACCCGTATACCCAAACCCGCCTACCCATTTCCCCCCTTCACCCAGCCGACTAAAGCCAAAACCCTAATTCTAATTCCCCTTTCTCCCTCTTCTTTCCCCTGTTCCCTTTTCCCATCTCTCGTCCCTTTCTCCCTGTCTCTCTGTTCTCTTTTGCGCAGCCGAACCGAAGCCCCCACCTTCATTTTCCATCTCCTTCTCCCTTTTCTTCTCTTCGAATCTCATCTCCCTTCTCCTTCTTCCTTCTCTCATCTCATCTCTTTCCATTTTCTCTTCTCCTTTCTGTTTCTTGCGATATCTCCCATTTCTCACTCTATTTCTCACTTTATTTGTTGCAGATACGGTTGAGAAGAACGCAAGCACCATCACCATCGTCATCATCTTCCTTCTAACCGACCGAGTGCATCACATCTGTCCACATGGAAAAGGTTCGAGGGCTGAGATTTGAAGGGGAGTCACGAAGGCTATTATAAAAGAGGACGAAGGAGCAGATTCGAAGAGCAACAAGGGGTTTCGGCCTCGATTTAGGGTTAGAATTAGATTTAGGTTTAATTTATGTCTTTATTCATGCTTTGAATTCCTGTTTTGAATCTTTTTGAATCTTTATTTTCAGTTTCCTTTCAATCAATTTTGGGTTTGTTCTTGAATGTTTTCGAATTATTAGTGTAATTTTCTGGGATTGAATTGTATTCGATTCTTGTGTTGATTTTCTTAAGATGTTTTGGGTAAATTTGTGTTGATTTTGGTTCGATTTTTGTGTGTGGTTCTGCTCGTTTTTCTGCTCTGATTTCAATCTCGGTTTCTTCTGTCTCTTCTCTGTCTCGGCTTCTATTTCTCTTCATCTTCCCCTGCTTCCTCTGCTCGGTTAATCGGCAGTAGGAAGTTTAATCCCTATTCTTACCATTTGTTGTTTGGTCGTACAGTAGATTAGAATTAGGTTTCTTAGGTTTTGGTCCTTTGTTAAGATCAGTTTTAATCTAGGATTAGATTTAGGGTTAGTCCCTGGAGTTAATAGGGTTTAGGGTCTGTTTGGTCGTTAGTTAAAGTTAGGTTTATTAGAGTAATTCAGTTTAGGGTTAAGTCTTATTAAAGTTAGTTTTAGTGTTAGGTTTCTAGGGTTGGTTAAGTGTTATTAAGTTTTCATTAGTTTTTATTAGGGTTTTGTTTAGGGTTTGTTTAGGTCAATTTTCCCTAAAGTCTTTATTAGTATTAGCCACAAAACAATCCAACTATTAGTGAGGAGGAGGGCTAAGGGTCACAAATTCCACTCTCAAGTGGGGATTTGGGGATTCTTAGTAATCCAATTCATGCTTTCTTATTTGTTCGGGAGAAAGTTTAAGGTGAAGGATTTAGTTGAAGTTTAGATCATCAAAGGTATAGTCTCTTGTTCCTAATTTCATATTAGTTTTAGTTTAATTGCTTTCTTAATTTCATATTTTTAATTGCTTTCATCTTTTATTGCTTTCTTAATTATTATCATGTCTAGGTTAGTTTATTGCTTTATTTATATAATTTATTGCTTTCCGCATTGAGAAAAACCCCTGTACACAAACCGATTACCTTAATCAAGCCTAACACCCATCCCTGTGGACCGACAACCTTAACTTATAAAACCACAAAAATTACAACCGAACACTCAATATCACATGCTCAATATCAATCTCATTCTCAATTAATCACAATCTCAATCATACGGATGGCCATCCATTTCACACACGTGCATATAAGTAACCCCGGGGAACTAGCACTTATCAGACATCCCTGATTTCTTGACTAGCCCCCTATAGGATGTCGAGAACTTGGTCTTTGTGGGTGTTGCTCGAACCCGCATTTACGTCACGTTTGAACTATTAATCAGGTTAAATATCACACCATTCCAAACTCAATCAATCTAATCCCAATTTCCAAAACCTTTTCCAAAGCACACACATAAATGACTGTCCACATTTTAGCAACTTAAAACAACATAATCAACAACCAAAACAGACAATCAATTTCACAGTAAAATCCCCTTTCGAAATGCAAATTCCAAACAACTTTAAAAACAATAAAACACGCAAAGCGCATCCCAGTGGGGATTTGGACATAGACATTACCTGGAGGTCTTCACTTCACTTCCATACATATGCTTGGGCTCACTAAACGAGTCAAATTGACTCGGACCTATAAAGAATAAGTTCTAAAATTAATAGCGGCCTAACAAAGTTAGCATATGCACCCTCTACCTTACCCAACCATAACGACAACACAGTAACATACAAGTACAAAATACTAAAACATAAAATAAATAATTATTAGTAAAGGTAATAGCTTTTCATAAACTAGCTAACCTCATAATTTAAGGTCGCAACTTTAACTACAATCGTAATAAAAATTATAACATCCTATAAAACTCAATTTTATAACTATAATAAAATTGAAAGATCTCAACTTTATTAGTATAATAACTGACATAATCATGTGTCTCAATATAAGATTTAAACTTAGTAGTAAGCATAATAATTACAATTGAATCTAACTTTTACATCACACTAATTTTAGAATATAATAAATCCTATGAAATAATATCTACGAAATAATTAAAAGAACTCAACTTTTACTATCAAAAATAATTGTAATATTGATAATATTCCCAAGAAGTGATTTAAACCAAATTATGTGAATAAAATAACATCAAATTTTAACCCTTCTTGTGTAAAAATTTCAATTTGAACACTATAATTAAAATACAACTGTATCAAAATCTACCAAAATATATTTTTTCTAATTTAGGAACAGTAAAACAATTTACAATTACAAGAGAATGATTATTTCATCAATAATGCATCCTTACGTTGGAAAAAACTAAAAATATATTAGGGTTAGAGTTGGGTTTTATACCCTAAAGAGGAAGAAGGAGGACTGCTGGTGGTTGAGGGTGGCAGCAACAACGATGTTCGTGGTCAGAGGGTGGCGGAGCAGGTGACTGGTGGTGGAGGTCGTCGGAGGCGGTGTTGGGCAGAATCACGTCAAATCCAAAACACGGAGAGAGAGCGAGAGAGAAGAGAAGAGTGAAGAGGGAAACTAGGGGGGAAGGCAGTGGCATGACAACCTGACTAGATCGAAATCTGACGAGACAGTGCGGAAAAGAAAGTTGGGCAGAGTTACATGTTTGGAGGCATGACAACTTGACTAGACCCAAATCTAACGGGACTGTGGAGAAAAACAAAGAAAATTGGACAGAGTTGCATGCCTAGAGGCATGACAACCTGACTAGGCCCAAATCCGGCAAGACTATGCAAAAACAAAGAAAACTGGACAAAGCACCAAGCTTGCAGGGATGGCAGCCTGGTCAGTATTCCGAACAAAAAAAAAATCGTACCTGAAGAAATTAATTATTTTCAAGAGAAAATACGGGAATATAATTTCCGTATAACTTAGAAAATAATTTTAATTTTAAACTCAACCTGCATCATCTTCAACAAACTACAATGACATCGGGAAAGACTGAATGACATCAGGAAACACTGAACGACATCGGGAAAGACTGAAAGAAATCGGGAAAGACTGAATTACACCAGGAAATACTGAACGACACCGGGAGAGACTGAAAGACATCGGGAAAGATTGAACGACATCGGGAAAGACTGAAAGACATCGGGAAAGATTGAACGATATTGGGAAAGACTGAACGACATAAGGAAAGACTGAACGACATCGGGAAAGACTGAAAGACATCGGGAAAGACTGAACGACATCGAGAAAGACTGAACGACACCGGGAAAGACTGCGAGACACCGGGAAAGACTGAACGACATCAGGAAAGACTAAAAGACACCGGGAAAAATTGGGAGACACCGGGAAAGACTGGGCGACACCAGGAAAGACTGGAAGATCAATATTGACATCGGGAAAGACCAAAAAACATCAAGAATACTTTGATCAGCGTCCTATTCGGACTCGAACAAAGTGGGGGCTAACTGTAGACGCTGAATTTTGTCACTCAAATCAGCTTTGTAATTATGTAATTTATTTTAATCATTTTTTATCTTTATTTTTAATTTAGGATTAAATGCCAAGATTTTTGAAATGCACACATTTTGCACATGTTGAAATCCCCAAATCAAACCCAATCAAATCCCTCTTTATCTAATTTCATTCTTCCCCCCCCTTTCCAAATCAGATAAAATCAACATTTATTTGATTTTATCATCCCAATATTCTTTCATTCACCACCATAAATAAACTCATCTCCACCACTATAAATACAACCTCATTTCCACTCTTTTCCCACACCTCAAAATCATCCTAGGAGTATTGACACTAGGTGATTTTACCTCCTTCTTCTCCTCCTCATGATTCTTCTTCTTCTTCTTCTTCATTATCATCATCTCATCATCTTACATTCATAATCTTGGCATTAATTTGAGGTTAACACCCTTCTTTTTTTTTATCTTCACTTTCTTATGATGTAAATCCAACTTAAATAATAATATTGATGCTCTAATCAAATCGACTAAATGTTAACTTGTAAATATTTATGCTTATGTTCTTTTATTTCATTTTATTTTTGCATTCAATCATCTCATTTGTATGCGTTAAATGATATTAATTAATCTAATTAATTCTCCTCTTCTACCCTTTTCTTTAAACTAACCGATTTAGTAGAGTCCGATCTTTGAACAGGCGAATTCGAAGGTTTTTTACTTTCGAATTCGTAACCTTACCCCCGGATCCGAATCTCATGGTTCGTGGTTTATGGAGTTTAAATTTGAGTTTATTAATTCTCATTAAAAACTAATTGGCGACTCCTTTTATTTTTATTATTTTGATTCACTTGAACATCATAGTAAAATGCATTTAAATCCTAAAGATTAAGACACCTCATTCGGCTCGTCATACACCGCGTGGGACGCCGTGGGGATTTCCCTAGGTCCCTCAAATGGCATCTCCATTGGGACTTACTTTAAGAGGGTAAAACTTGAAAAACGGTTTTTTTAAAATTTCGAGTAGAAAGGAGAAATTAATTCTTTTAATTTTTATTTATCTAGTTAGGCATCAAGCATACGGACCTCCATCTTGATTTTTTATAAATCGGGATGAACCGAAAGGTACCGTTTAGGATTTAACCCAAATTTCCCTCTCGAGCAAAGTATACTTCCGACTTCATAAAGGAATGAACTCCACATTTCAAGAAGATCACAAGTTACTTTCCCACTCATGAAGCACTCCAAAATTCTCGGGATTATGAATTCACATTTTCCCTTTAATTTTACGAGAAACACACAGGTCACGTTACTATGAACTCCATAGAATTTATGGCACGTGAGAGACATGAGTATGTTAGTTTTAAGGATCCGACCTTAAACCCTTTGAATATAGAATCTTGGTTAGGCGCATCCCTCATTTGTATGCTATGTGCACTCCCTTTGTGCTATGTGTAAATTATGTGCTACATGTTTTCCTTTTTTTTTTTTTAGAGTCAGTCCCATATTGCATTTCCTCCAAGTGTTGCTTTAGTTTGGATAATAATCAAATGGAATTTAAGTGGGCCCAAAAGGCTCTCTTAGGCCCAAGTCGAAATGGTTGACTTTGTGAGAGGTCCAAGTTTGACTTTATTCAACCCTAAGTGACATTTGATCCCTAAGGTATTTGCCCGGTCATTAATTAAATTTGAATCCATTAAAACCATAATGTTGACTCGATTTTATGGTTGCCCGATGTCTACCTTCCCCCTTCATTGTACATAGCATTATCTTAGATTAGGAGTCTTCATGCAAGCCCAAAAGTGGGTGAGTCCATCCAAAAAAAAAAAACAAACAAACAAAAAATCATTCATCATGTAGGCATTGTTTGCATTATATAGGTTGTCCCATATAAATCGCTAGGTCTTTGGGTAGGTCAATGTCAAGGTTAATTTTAAGATTTATGGTTTCCATACAGGCAAAATAGGACCCAAACAGCAAAGAGTCAAGTCCTGGGCTAGAGTCAGATCTCAAAGGTTATCAAGCTTCTCACCAATCCCATTCACACCACCAAGCGGAGGCTTGCCTATCATTTTTGATACCGATTCCGACACTCCTTCTCAAACTTCATTGACAACAAGCGATACTGTGTCTGTTCCTTCCAACTTCATGGCTGAAGAAGAAGCTAGGGGCCAATCCATCACTGTTGTGGACCTTTCTGATATGGTGCGGGACATCAGTACTTTAATTGAAACACGATCCAACCAACAGGATCGTAGGATCGAAGGGGTCATCCAGGCCATTCAAACAACCAATGATAGATTAGTCATAGGGCAGGACCCAGAGGATGATGATAGAAGTGTGCACACTGAAAAGACTGTACCCTTGGATGAGCAACTTGCGCCATTTCAGGACAACAGGGTCAATTACCTGCAGAACATGTTGAGGCAAATCCCTCAATTTAGGGAACATTTCTTGGGCATTGGCATACCAACCGCTCCTCAGGACAAGCTTCCTGACAAATTCTCCTTGCTCGAGAAGAAATTTAAGGCCATGGAGAACCCCACTCATCATGTGCGTAGCTTCACAGGCATGATGGCCTTAAAAGAAGTAGACCCTAGTTTGTATGCTCATGTCTTCCCCTGGACTTTGAGTGACAAGGTCTTGAAGTGGTACTACACCCTTCCAGTAGATACCCAAGAGAATTGGGAGGCCACTTACAAGGCCTTCATTTAACAATACGTAGCTAGTCAAGATGCTAATGTAACCATGAGTGACATGGCAGTAATCAAACAAAGTGAAGGAGAGTCATTCATAAGTTACTTTAATCGCCGGAACGTTCAAAAGGCCTTGATGACTGACAACATAACCATGGACTATCAAATCCAAGTGTTTATACAAGGGCTTAGGCCAAGATATGCTAGCTTGATGGAATGCCAGTTAATCCCAGACTTTTCAGCTCTAAAGAAGTTGGGGTTAATGGTGGAGGCCAAGATAGAAAAAATGCTACAATCTGGGAAGCTGTCACTACCAATCCCATCATAGAAACCTAATTTGAACGTGGCTTACTACAAAGTCAAACGGGGTCTTTCCAAAACCCCGATCTGCAAAGATCAATTAGGCGATCCCCTCATCTTGCGTCTTTTCTTTTCATGGCAATTGTCTTCATTTTCATAGTCAATTGGGATATATCCTTATAGGACCCGGAAAAAATTCCCCTTCGGGGAAATTGTCCTCGGATGCGCTACTTAAGTGATCGGGAGCCGACTAAGGTTGCTTAGTCCTTAAATAAGGATATTTTTATTTTATGAAATTCATTTTCAGGGTGGTGAAATTTTATTTATTTTTCAAATCCATTTTTTATTATTTAAACACTTGAAATTACACCAAAAATATATTAAACATAACTTAAAATTGGCCCAAACAGCAAATTCAGGCCCAAAAGAAAGCAACTAGGCTGCCAACAGCAGCCCAAACCCGCGCGGGTTTTGTCTGTCGTTGGGCCAGACCATTTGCTTTCCTGGGCCAGAGAAAATGAGTTAGAAACCATAAAACCCGTGCGGGTTTTATCGTTTCACAGCCATTTTCTCTCGGTTTAAACCTTGAATGAATGGAAAATATTAAGTCATTTTTTTTAATTATTTTTAGTGTATGGTCAAATGTTAAATAATTAAACGGTTTATAAAAAAGGTAAAAGAATCGCCAGCCGATTTAAGGAAATCGACAAACCATAAAAACAATAAAAGTAACTCCGGTCTACGAAACCCAATTCTAAGCTCGCGGGTAAGGTTACGAATTTAAGAATTATAAGAATTCTTGAATTCGCCCGTTAGAAAACGGACTCTACTAAAATCGACATTAAATGGAAAAGAGTAAGGAGAAGTTTAATTAGTTTCGAAACTTTATATTCTTAACATGCATTATAAAACGAGATTTTTATTTACAAAATGTGCACAAGTAATGAAGATGAAATATGAATTACATAATTAAAGTAATAATAACAAAAAGAAATATAAAGACGAACCTCGTTGATTTAAGAATCCGCCGATCAAAAACCCTTGATTTCCTATGACTTGATGGATGAAAGGGTGAGTATGGGAATGGTATTAAGATAATATGTGAGTGGTGATTTTGGTAGAATAAGGAGATGGTGAAAATGTATATAGTAGAGAGAGTTTTAAGAGAATGTAAGGATAGGATAATGGTCTAAGTTGGTGGGAGTATAACGGTGGTGATAATTGATGAAAATGAATCGAATGGAGGGGGGTATTTATAGGTGGTGAAGGGTAGGTTTAGGAGGGAAAATCAAGGGGACACATCCCCAAGATCATGCCATGCAATCACGTAGGGATCAAGTCAAGGTCAAGGGTCAACCCACATGGTGCTAATATCATGGGATGATGATCAAAATGATTTTTGGTGCTGGATTATCAATTGTAAACCCCGCGCGGGTTTTAAAATCCATGGGCACGGATCGCTGACGTGGCACAGCAAAACGGCGCGTTTGGACGAAGGAAACCCCGCGCGGGTTTTCAACCCTGGACCGAGCGCCTTGGGCCTGCCTTGGTTCTGGGCCTTCCTCTTCGCATAAAACCCGTGCGGGTTTTGCTGCTGGACTGGGCTACTTTTGTTTTATTTGTTTTGGCATTGCTTGCTACATTGGCCCGCTGAAGTATCCGACCTTCAATGTTTTATTCTCATTTTTGATAAGTCGGGATTATATCGATGCAAATCCCGGTGTCTACAGAGAGCCCCCACTTTGACCGAGCCCAAATAGGACGAAGGTCAAAGTAGACTTGATGGCTGTCTTGATGCTGGCGGTGCTCTTTTATATGGCGACCGGCTGATGACGTCGTTGGTAATCTTTAGGTGGCGACCGTTGAACGATGGAAGCCGTAGATGTCGTTGGAGACCTTTAGGTGGAATGTGTCTGGACTACTGCTGCTGTAGATGTCATTGGAGACCTTTAGGTGGAATCCGTCTGGACGACTGTTGCTATTGATGAAGAGATCGTTGGTAACCTTTAGATGGTAACCGTTGGACGACTGATGCTGACGACATCGTTGGTGGCCTTTAGGTGCCAACCGTTGGACGACTGTCGTTGACGACATCGGTGGAGGCCTTTAGGTGGCAACCGTTTGACGACTGTCGCTATTGGTGCTATTTTGTATGGCAACTGGATGATAGATGGTCCCTTTTTAGCGGCGACCGGGTGATGGTGCTCTTTTATACGGCAACCTGCTGGATGATCCCTTTTTAGCGGCGACCGGATGATGGTGCTCCTGTAAGTGGAAACCTGCAAATCATCGCAAAAGCAAATATTAGTTTTCGCAAAAATGCAAATGGGTTCAGATTTTTTTACCTGAATGTTGGGGACCCTTGGGTCGTTGAACTTGGGCTGCTGAAAAAAGAATTTTGTTGGCAGGAAACCCGTGCGGGTTTTATGATTCCTGCTGGGCCACATGAGCTTGGGCTGTTTGAAATTGATTTCCTTTTTTTCTGGTAGAAAACCCGTGCGGGTTTCATTATCTTCATTGGGCTGCTACAAAACGTTGGGCCGCCAGAATTGGGCCCATAGCTCACCCAAAACCGCGCGGGTTTTGCTGTTTTTTTTTTCTTTTTTTTTTCTCCTCGTGAAGGGAATCATGGTGGGGCCCAGGTCTCGTGAGGACGAAAGGGAGCCACACGACTTGGTCTCCTCTTTGGGTGGCAAAGAGATGACCTCTGGATTTTCGGCCAATGAAACGCGTTTGGTATCTCGAGGCGGGTCCTAGAAACGAGCGGTTTACATTCACTCTTTTTTTCTATAAATGCCAAACCTCATTCATGTCTTTCATTCACATCCTCCACTTCTTCTTATCATCTCCCTAGCTCCTCTTTCTCTTTCTTAGAAAGCTGCCCTTTTTTTTCAGAGATAACTCAAGTTCTTGAGAAAATGCATCGCAGAGGCCGCAAAAATCCTCCTCTTCCTCATGCGGCGGCATGGCCTCACGAGATGTCTTCGAGGCGCAATTTTATTCTGGGTGCAAATGCTGACCCTTCGGATCTCACTATCCAATCTTGGAAGCATGCCTGGTTCTACCGTTCACATGGCAAGGTAACCTGTCGAAAACTCCTCTTTTGATGCTTAGTTTAATAATGAAAAAGTGAGCAAGCACGAATTTTATTTTTTTCGTGTCTTGTCGATTTTATCATTTTAAAATACCATGAATTGATGTATATGCATGTCCATACGATGTTCTTTTGTTTATTCGCAATCCTTTTTGTTGGACGGACCAAAACCTGACCCAAGAAAAATAGAATGAGTTGCATGCATACTCGATCCAAAGGAAACAAAAAAAAAAAAAGAAAACAACCCATTATGATAGGGAAAACCCGCGCGGGTTTTTGGCCCAACAAACCCCAAAAGAGAAGAAAAATTGGGCCTGGAGGTGCGGCCCATTAGCAGGCCGAAAACCCGTGCGGGTTTTGGTTCTGCTAGGCCGACTTATTTAGGCCGGCATTTTTTCTTCTCCATTCTTTTTTTCACCTTTTTTTTCTTTTAATTCCTTTATTTTGCGGGCCATGGCTGTGGACCCAGTATTAGTGCTGGGTCCAGCTAGGGCCCGAAAGACTATGCCTTTAGTCAATGCAAAAGGTGAGCCCCCGTCTTTACTTTTTGCCCTTTCCCGCTTTTTGCTACTAGGAGGACAATCTGAAAACCCCCGGCGTTCTAAAGGATCTCCTTAAGGTAGCTTATTCTATTTCCGGGGATTTCGTTAGCAACACCCTTACTGCGGCAGGACTCATGCCGTTCTGGAAATGTCTGGTGGCTTGGAAAGGCCGTACATTTCGCGTGATAGGTCGTGCTATGGCGGAAAGGTTTTGGGACACAACCAACTCCTTCCATCGACCTGTGGGTGAGATGACGATTAGCCCCACAAATTTCATTATGATCACCGGTCTCCCTTGGGGCGGGCGTGACATAGTCTTTAATGCCGAGATTCCGCCAATGGTTTTGGACTTGCTGGGTCCAGTGTCAGCGCGTTTAGGCCCAAGTCAGGGCCTATCCAACCTCGCCTATGCGCACTTTGAGGTGGCCATTCGTGATGCCAACTTTCAAAATTTGCCTGGAGATCAACGCCGCTTCATCTTCTTGGCTTATGTTATTTCCGCCACTCTTTTTGCCAAACGGGAGATAACATCACTTTGACTTGGTTTCGGAATCTCCTGGACTTGAACGAGGTTTGGAATTTAAATTGGGGCAAGGCTGCATATGCGAATTTTCTCCTCTGGCTTCGTCGCGGCGTCAGACTGACGCTGGATGATGATCCAGTTTACCTCCATGAGTCTCATACCCGCTTTTAGTATGGTCCTTCTTTGTGGAAGGTGCTCGAGGTACGCACCCGAGACTCTTCTCTTTGTAGTTTGGCTACTCCTTTGCTATTTCTTTTGACTTTATATTCATGCAGTCATGGGAATATGAGTATATCCTGTCTTTGGGCATGCGCTCCAAGAGAAATAGGACAGTCCCAGCTGCTGAATGCTGGACTGCTGAGGGTATTCGAGGGAAGAAAGTTCTGCCGGGTAGCCTTGATCATATCCGTCGCGCAGTGGATGATCTCACCCCGATATTTCTTTATGCTTGACATCTTTATTTTTTTTTACCTCCATTCTTGAGATGACTCTCTTTCTTTCGTAGGACCATGTGAACTGGCATCCATGGGCGGGGTATGACTTGAGTGGATTGCCCACCCCCTTGCAACAAGTGGAGCACGATACTCGCCTCCGCATCCTGATGGAGGGACCCTCGGGCTTCATATGGTACCTGGGAGAGAGAGCTACGAGGGAGATCCTGGGTGGATATCCTGGCCTCATACCCCAGGATCCTCCAGAGCACATGTTCGAGCCTTGGCGCGTCGCTCCAGACGTCTTGGAAGATTGGATTCGTGGTCGAGATTTCGACAACTTCGTGCATGACGTTCCACAGGAGCATTTTAATGAGGAATTCCAACGCTACATGACCGTCTAGCGCCCCGAGTGGTAGGTATTTCTCACTTTTCTTTATGTTGTGCTTTTGACCGGCTCCTAACCATAAAGTATTTAGTTGGGGCCCTATGCTATGGCTGCTGAGGTGGAGGCCCAACCGGCGGGGAGAAAGATCGGCGGTTTCTTGGATGTTGAGACTAGCATTCAGTACTCTACACTCCAAGAGTTTGATCGGAAACCGGTAATCCCTCATCTCTTGTTGCTTCCTTTTACCTCATGTGCCACTTATGCATGTGTAACCTTTGTTCTCATTGCCTTTCAGCCACGATGGTCTGTCTTCAGGCAAATGACCAAAGAATGGAGTACTATGTTAAAGCACGTCAACCGGTCGTTTACTGGCTCAGGCAGATATCGCGGGAATACCGTCGGACGAGCTGACATGGAGGCTGACGCTGAGTCTGTTCCTCTGGAACCACCTCGACGCCCTACCGCGGGAGTTCCTCGTACCGAGCCCCCACGTCGTTCTTCGGCAGGGGAATATTCTTCCCGGGGCCGATCTCGGGAAGAGGTTGGTGGGTCATCCCGTCCTCCCCTAGCAGCTGTGCCGGAGGGTCGTGGTAAAGACA
The DNA here is from genome assembly GCA_029582165.1 of Portulaca oleracea. Classification (NCBI taxonomy): domain Eukaryota; kingdom Viridiplantae; phylum Streptophyta; class Magnoliopsida; order Caryophyllales; family Portulacaceae; genus Portulaca; species Portulaca oleracea. The sequence continues at coordinate 20,010,274 of CM055870.1, forward strand.
TCATGGTCGAGGGTCATTATTCCACAGGGTCACATCGTAGCGGATCTGGTAGCAGAGGTCGTCGACCTATGGACGAACACATGGCTCAGATGTCCCTGGAAGAGCATCCTGGCCAAGAGGGTTCACATCACAACGTTGGGTATGCTGGTGATACCAAGCCTCATTCTTATTGGGTGGAGGATGCTTCAGAATCGAGTGCTACCAACCGGCCTTCTCACTCCCGCCGTACTCCAGCTTCAGTGTGTTCTGCTCGTCGTGGTCGAGAGATTGTGGTGAGGGACCACGACTCAGGTGCATCCATAGGGTATCCTGGCGGTCAGGCCCTAGCGGATGACGCTACCTCACGTCCTGCACCATACGACGCTTCCTCCTTTGGTTCTGGCTCTTACTCTGCTGGATGGCTAGTCCCGACTCCTGGAATGGGTCCCTCATGGCCTGCGGATACGCAAGAGTGGTCTGCACCCCAGCACTCTTGGCTAGGAGGATCTACCTCTTCTGGTTGGCCAACCCCCGGTTATAGTACTGGTCCTGTATGGCCTACCCCTTCTATTGAGTGGCGTGTTCCTGACCATTCATGGCTATCTGGTTCACGGGAGCATTCTATTTCATCACCGTCGAGCGTGCATCCTTCCGAAGTTCCCTTGTCTGGGTCGTCGCAGACAGCGCCTGGTTCTGACTACTATTCCTGGGGAAACCTATTTTGGTGCAGCTGGCGCTTCTAACACTGGGACTTCTCATGCTGGTGCCGACCTGATTGAGGACAGCGGCGATTGGGGCTCCCTGTGGTGATCAAACCAATCACAAGCAAGACTCTATGCATTTTATTTTTATTTTTTTTTGTTATGCAAGGCTAATTTGTACTACTTTTTTTATTTTAATGCAAGACTTTTATGCATTTTATTTCTTGTTTTATATGCAAGACCTGATCAACCCACAAATTTATCCTATTGATGCATTGAACGACTCTCTATATGACGGGATTAATCCCCAACTTAATCCCGCTTCCCCAAAAAAGAAAAAGGAAATAAAAAGAAAGCAAAACTTATGTGTCAAAGTAAACTCGAGCAAAAATTTCAGAACCGAGCATCATTGAGTCAAGAATCGAAACATTAAAAAATACACAAACGAGCCAATTTGATTCCATGGCCCAAATACAATCAGAGGCGTATGGGCCAAATTGCGGAAAGGCGGCCCATATCGTCAGAGAGCCCGCACGGGCTTTCTCCTCAGCAAGCCCAGACTTTGGGCTTGGGCGAACGCGAACGCGGTCCTGGACACATCAAAACCCGCGCGGGTTTGATTTTATTTTCCCCCTTTTTTTTTACTAGCCGTTGCATGATGGGCTGAAATCATGGGATATGGAGGGCAACGGCTATGTGATCGTTGGTAGTTGTATTTCTCCATTTTGAGCTTGAATGGAGGTGTATAAATACCCCATGTTATGCATGTGATCATCAATCCTCATCATCACTTCAAAGTCTTCTTCACATATTCAAAAACACAAAGGAACTCCCCTATTCTCATGGCCGTCGAGAAGAAACATGCAACTTGGATGAGCACCTTGTCCAAGGAAGAAAAGAAAGAGCTCGGAAGATACAAACTGACGAGCTTGTTGAGTCTTTGACAAGTGAGGATTAACCACGATTTTCTCCGTGCGGCGGAGACTTTTTGGGATCCAAAAATGCATGTCTTTCGCTTCGCGTGGAAGGAATTTTGTCCGCTCCCGGAGGAATGGTCCTCGATCTTAGTGACAAATCATTTTGCTCGGCCGACATCGCCTCCCATACCAATGGACACCCCCAAGCAATACAAGGAGCTCTTATGTCTTCCGTCTCGGGTCATCGGGAGTGCAATATTCGGCGAAAAGGTACACATCCAAACTATAGTCGAATATTTTCAATCTCCTGATACTTTGGAATATGGTCCCGCGATACGAGTGCGAACGCTCATATTATGTCTCCTTGGCGAGTTTTGCTTTTATCATGGCGGCAAAAGAACCGGACTGGCGAATTTAATTCAAATCGTCAGCGACATGTCCCGAGGCTACAATCCCGTGCCCCTACTGTTAGCGGAAACCATGATGGGGCTTGGATGATCCGAATCCAGAACATGACTTTCAAGGGAGCCCGCTGCAACTTCAGGTATCCTTTCCGCCACTGTCTGATTTTTTTTTCTTTCTCTGCCCCTACAGTTTACAAAACCCGCGGGGGTTTTCTGTCTCTTTTTTTTTAGTGCAATTCTAACCCTAGCTAATTGGTGGACAGATCTGGTTAATGGAGCACTTGGGCCTCATCGAAGAACCCCGGACTTCATCGGCGTTGGCGAACTATTGTCAGAGAAAAAGAAAGTACACCGACCTCCGCTCGATAACGGAGTGGATTGCGTTCTTGAATAAGCCTCGGGAAATCGTATGGTGGATCGAATGGTGGCACGTTTCCGAGTATGTGACCCATGATTTCCGTAATGCATATGTGTGTCTCGCCGGCTTGACGCACATGACCTTTTATTTTCCGGCGCGAGTGAAACGCCAAATGGGCCGTAAGCAGGACATTCCCGAGCTTCTATGTGAAACCCCCGATCAATTGATGCTTCGAAGTTCGATGATCGTGTCATGGGTGAAGTATTGGGAGAGAAGACCAACTCTAAAGTCTCCGCCAAAAATACATGTGTCTCACATCGCCGATGTTGGTTATCATGGATGGCTGATTGCTGCTATTGAATCTCGCCGCGCTGGGGAAGCGAAACGAAGGCAAGCACCTGTGAAAGAAAGGTTGGGTCCTCGTACCTCATTAAAAGACCGTCTTGGCGTAAGAGATTCAGTGAAAGATAGACTTGGTCCGAGAGTTGAGACACGAAAATCAGGCAGGCGGGCCTATAAGCCCAAGAACAAAGAGAAAGCGATTAACGGACCCAGAGACATGGAGACCGACCATGAGACAACTGGCGAAGTAGAGAAGGTGAAGCAAGACTAGAAGATGGATGGAGTGAAGGAACTGAAACTGCTTTGCCAGAATAATCTTTTATTTAATTATGCCTTTCGGACTTTCTTATGTTACAAATAATGTATTTGCATTTTTAATTAATAAAGGAGAAATATTGTTCACAAATATTGTGTTCTTGCAAACTTTATTTTCCTTAACTACATGAGCATTTATTAAATATATCTCAAGTGTCTGAAAATTAGTTTTCCAGTTGCTTGGTTATATTAAGCATAATATCCCTTTAGTTGATCCAAATTTGTGGGCTAAATTATATCTTCTCCATCCATGGTAGCGAGCCGAGCTTCCCCTCCCGGCAAAATATCCTTAATCATGTAAGGACCCTTCCAATTAGGTGCAAATTTTCCCCTTGGATCCTGTATAGGTGCCCACATCTCTTTAAGCACCAAATCGCCTGCTTGAAGTGAATGACTTTTCACCTTCTTATTAAAAGCTCGAGTGATCCTATTTTGGTATACTTGCACATTATGTAATGCTCTTAATCGCCTTTCATCCATCAACATCAGCTCCTCGAACCTTGCCCTAGCCCATTCGGCTTCTGGCAACTGACTTTCGGCCATTATTCGTAACGAAGGGATCGCTACTTCAATTGGTAATACTGCTTCCATCCCATATACCAAGGAATACGGTGTTGCCCCCGTAGCAGTTCGTATAGAGGTTCGGTATCCCCATAGGGCAAATGCCAATTTATCTGGCTAACCCTTGTAAGTGACAACCATATTCTGGATAATCCCTGATACCGTCTTATTGGCCGCTTCCACAGCTCCATTGGCTTGAGGCCGGTATGGCGAAGACCGGTGATGCTGGATTTTGTAAGTGGTGAGCAAGGCTTCTACTTCCTTCCGAGAATAGCTTCACTAATGATCTCACGAGGCACTCCGTATCGATATATGATATTTTGAAGAATGAATTTGGCCACATGTTTGGATGTGAGTTTGGCAAAAGAGGATGCCTCCACCCACTTAGTGAAGTAATCGATGGCGACCAATATGTACTCATATCCTCCTGTTCCGGTTGGGTGTATTTTGCCAATGATGTCAATACCCCACACCGAAAATGGCCATGGAGATGTCAAAGTAGTCAAGTATGACGTGGGTTGATGCTGTAGGTTGGCATATTCTTGGCATTTGTGGCATTTTCAAACGAACTCTAAGCAATCTGCCTCCATAGTGGTCCAATAGTAACCAGCTCGTTGAATCTTCTTTGCCAGCATACGTCCATTCATGTGGGGACCGCACTCTCCTCCATGTACAGTACTCATGATCTCCTTGGCACTCTTAGCATCAATGCACAACAAATTAATGCCCGTAGGTGACTTTTTGTAGAGTCGATCTTGGATTAAGTAGTATTGTGTTGCTAAAGACCTAACCGCTCGCTGTCCTCGAACATCCAACTCAGCTGGATATTCACCTTTCCGCAGAAAGTTGTATATGTCATGGAACCATTCCTCAGTTTCTTCCTCTTGTGCTTCCAAGTGGCAAACATATGCCGGTTCAGACTGTCGCTCCACTACTACTGGTAATTGAAGCGTGCCTGATGGTGTGGATATCATCGAAGACAACTTAGCTAAGGCATTAGCTAATTCATTGTGATCCCTTGAGAGGTACTGGAAACTGATTTTCTCAAATTGGTCGGCAAGTCCCAAAAGCTTTCGTTGATATGCCATGAGACATTCATTCCGGACCTTCCATGTATTTTTAGCCTGGTTAATGATGAGGCTAGAATCCCCAAAGACCTTTACATGGCGTATGCCTAAGGCTAAAGCAGCTTGCAAACCTCTGATACATGCTTCATATTCTGCAGCATTGTTAGTAGCATCGAAGTCCAACTTTACATATACAGGGACATGTGCCCCTTCTGGAGAAATCAATAGTACTCTTACTCCACATCCCATTTGGTTAGAAGCTCCGTCGAAATACAGTTCCCATGTTGTTTCATCAGTGAAAAATACATCCTCATCTGGGAATTCCAAGTGAGTGCTTGGAGGTTCCTTTGACGGAGAAGCGGCAAGGAAATCTGAAACAACCCGTCCTTTGATAGATTTTTGAGGCAAGTATAAAAGATTAAACTCCGAAAGCAAGACCACCCATCGAGCAATGCGATTGTTGATGGTAGGATGTTCCATGATAAACTTGATAGGATTATTCTCAGCTATGACATATACAGTATGTGAAAGCATGTAATGTCTTAACTTCTTGGTGGCCCATACTAGCGCAAGAGCCATTTTCTCTATGTCTGCATATCGACTTTCGTAGTCCAAGAATTTCTTGCTCAAGCAGTAGATGGCGCTCTCTTGACCTTTGGCCTTCTGAGCTAGCATAACCCCCATTGCAGAGCTAGTTACAGTAAGGTAAAGGAGTAGAGGCTCATCTGGTACTGGCGGCATGAGGACTGGAGGATGTTGCAAATATTCCTTGATTTTGTCGAAAGCCTCTTGACATTGATCGTCCCATTCTATTTTGCTTCCTTTCTTTAGTTTCTTGAACAAAGGTTCACAAGTCATGGTGAGCTTCGAGATGAACCTGCTGATGTATTAGACTCGCCCCAGGAAACCCATTATCTCTTTTTTTGTTCTAGGTGGCTGCAACTCTTGGATAGCCTTTATCTTTGAAGGGTCAACTTCAATGCCTCGTTGGCTAACCACATAGCCTAGCAGCTTCCTAGAGGTGACACCGAAGGTGCACTTTGTTGGATTAAGCCGCATCTTGTATTTGCGAAGTCGGAGGAAAAACTTGTGAAGGTTAGGAATGTGCCCTTCCCTTGTTTTGGATTTTACGATCATGTCATCCACATAAACCTCTACCTCTACATGCATCATATCATGAAGTAGGGTATTGGCTGTCCGTTGGTATATTGCCCCAGCATTTTTGAGACCAAAAGGCATAACCACATAGCAGTATGTTCCCCATGGTGTAGTGAATGAGGTTTTCTCCATGTCTTCTTCCGCCATTTTGATTTGGTTATAACCCGCATATCCATCCATAAAGGATAGTAGCTCGTGTCCGCAAGTGTTATCCACTAATACGTCGATGTGAGGTAAAGGGAAACTATCCTTGGGACTAGCTTTGTTAAGGTCTCGAAAATCTACGCACATGCGCACCTTCCCATCTTTCTTGGGTACTGGGACAATGTTAGCAATCCATTCGGGGTATTGGACTGCTTTGATGAACTTAGCGTCAAGCTGGTTGATCACTTCTTCCTCGATCTTCTTAGCCCATTCAGGCTTGATTCTTCTGGCCTTTTGTCGAACCGGCTTTGCGTCAGGCAGCAAAGGTATGGTATGCTCCGCAATTTCCCTGTCAATCCCAGGCATGTCTTCGTAGGATCATGCGAATACATCCACAAACTCCTTGAGAAGCTCTGTAAAGGACGCCCGTTCTTCCGCTGTGAGCGAGCTAGCTAACTTCAGTTCCCAATTGAGTCCCTTCTGTGCCCACATTTATGGTGATGGTGTCTTCCAACACCGCCATCTTATGCTCATGTTCATTAGAAAATTCTTTTAAGGGTTCATTAAATTCCAGATTATTATTGGCGCAACAGCTCAGGGAAGAGGGAAAAGAAGAATCAGAGTAAGCAAAAAGGTTCATTTTATTGAATGCAGAAAGGAATACATCGCCAGCAGACTCAGGACCAGACTCACTTGACTCTAGACCATTAAAACCTGACCCTATGTCCTTAGGAATAGACTCTCCTACAGATAAGGCAAAATTATTCTCCTCAGCGTCGACCCACGAGACCGCCTTAACTTCTTCGTCTTCAGCAATCATAAGATTTAGGGGGTTAGACAGCGCAGCAATAATAACATCGACTTGGACTTCTCGGGATGACTTCTTGTCCAAACAACATGCCAAAGATGTTGCTTCCAAAGAAGATGAGTCCATTCCATGGAGGTCGTCATTCCGTCGGGAACAAAGCGATCGCCATATTAATGGAGCAATCATTGAAGACTTCCAGTCCAGCAACTTGAACTCCTTTGTTCTTCAGATAGAATGGCTCAGGAAACCTATAGTAGGGGAAGCCATCACCTTCCCTGACAAATTGTCCATTCAGAGTGAGTGGATAGGGCTTCACTTGGAATAAGGTGGGAGGATTGTTCATTCTCTTCTGTTCAGTGATAGCCATTTTTGCGAACCTAGCCTCCTTCTCAGTTGGGTTGTAGCCTAAGCCAAATCTTCCCTTCTGCTTAAAAGTCTTGAATATAGGAGGGATTTTATTCTTCGGATTCCTCCCTAGTGGCATTCCAGGGAAATATCCTTGTTTCTTGAGCATAGCATGTACTTTGGGATTTGAGTAGGGGTCGAAGTCAAAAGGTGCTTCATCCTTGCTCATCATCGCCATGAGCTCAAATTATGGAGTTCTTCATCCATTGAGTTGTGCTCCACCTCGAGAGTTGACTGTTTAGGAGTGAAAACAACATTGATGGTCTCTCCTGAGATAGTGATCACCTGTCCTTGAACCAACATTTTCACCTTCTGATGTAAGGTGGATGCTATAGCATTACACTCGTGAAGCCATGGCCTCACTAGTAGCAAATTAAAGGAGGCTAGAATCTCTAGCACCACAAACTCCACATTCCGAGTGACACTTCCGGTAGTAATAGGCAACACCACAGATCCAATAGACTTTCGGGGTGAATTTTCATAAGCTCTGAGTTGTACACCGTTTTGAGCCAAGTGTTGTTGTTGTACTCCCAATTTTTCTGTCGTCCTCCAAGGGCACACGTTTACAGCCGAACCATTGTCAACCAAAACCAGTGGGATAGTTTTGTTGGAGCATTGCGCTGTAAGATACAGGGCTTTGTTATGAGACGCTCCCCCCTGAGGTAGATCTTCAATCCCAAAGGTGATCATTTCTTGCTGGGTAATCACATGAGCGACCATAGTTTCAGGAGTTGTTGCAGGTGATACCGTGAGTGCTGTAAGGACATCCAACATCTTCTGCCTATGGGCATGTGAAGTGCATATAAGTTGCCATATGGTAACCTCAGCCCTATTCTTTTTGAGCTGAGAAAGAAGAGGATCTTCAGGAGAGGTCTGATTGCCACTGCCATTTGTTGGTGTAAGGTTAGGAACAGCCACTAGGATGGTGGTATTCCTGTTATTGTTGTGATGGCCAGACCGAGTAAGGAATGCTACATCATCTGATTCATCTTTCTCCATCCATTCTGTCTCAGAATGCTCGTGTTCATCATCCTCGTCGCTATCTCAAATACCATGAATGAGTAGACCTTCGGGGAACCCAACTATTTCGGGGACAGGATGACCTATTTCTACAATCAAAGCAGAGGGGTTGAAGCTGAAATCCCCACATAAAATAGCATTTGCATGCTCTGGCATAGGATTACTTTGATTGTTTGGTTTCTTGGCAGCTTTTGGCATTGGTAGCGTCCATGCCCTTATCATATCCTCTATCTTGTTCCTTAAGGTCCAACATTTCTCAGTGTCATAACCTCGGCAACGGTGATAGCGGTAAAATTGGTTGGCATCCCAATTTCTGCCTTTGATTTCTGGTTCTTCCTTCGGTAAGGGCAAAACCAGGATACCCTTCTTAACCAGACGGTCGAGAGCATGAGAATAAGGAACATCCAATGGCGTATAAGTCTCATATTTGATGCACATAAGACTCCTCATTTGGATAGAGTTAGTCTCCATGATTTTAGGAGGGTGGCTAGCCGCACTAGTAGCCCTCCTGTTGGAGCTGGACCCTTTCCATCCAGACGAAGTTGTCTTATCGTTCTGCATGGCTTCTAATTGGACACGGATGTCCTTCAGGTAATCAAAGTCTTTGACGACATGATACCCCAAGTGCTTGGATAGGCTGCTCTTCAATCCTTGCTTAAAGGTAGATAACTGTAGACGGAGAGGAATTGCCTCGTTGATGTGGGACAATTTTGTGTGCCACCTCTCGAAGTAATCCATAAAGGACTCATCATCCCGTTGCTTCATAGCGGTTAGATCATCCACTGTAGCTTGTTTCTTTTGTATGCGTGTGTAGTTGTGGATGAAAGCCTTGAATAATTCAGTCCAATTGGCTTTAATTTGGGGCAACAGAGCGTGATACCATACCTTTGCTTCTCCATCTAGAGTGGATGGGAAGACGGTAGAGTATAGGTCAACATCAATCCGATTCAAGGGCGCCAGCCTCATGAACTCCTCTACATGATGAATAGGGTTCTCAGAAGGTTTGAACCTCATATTCGGTAGGGTTTTTTGTTTTTTGGACCCTGTATTTTGGGGGTATTTACAATCTGGACCCCCATGTTTCAAAGTTTACAATTTGGACCCTATACAATATGGACCCAAAAAATTTAGCCCAAACTTAAGTTTGACTCCGTTGAAGACCAAAATCTTGCATAAACTAACCGATTTACCCTTATTTTATTTATTCATTTATTTTGAATTTTTTTTTGAAATTGACTAGACTAAAGACTTCAATTTCACAGCCCATACGCATATCCCACCCTTAGTGACTATTCAACACCAAACTCCTAGAAAACCGAATAAATGAAGGGTAAATTTGGAAGTACAGAAATAATTAAGGGGCAACTTTGGTAGGAAAAATCAGTCAAACTACAATAATTTGGAAGTACAGAAATAATTCGGCACCTCAACCTTGTCAGCTAATCTTCAAAGTTGGTTGAACAAGTAATGGAACCTCCAAGTATTTGTCAGCAAAAGCTGGCACAGAGCTCATTGCCTTGGTAAGGCTCTCTAATTTCTGCTCAAGAGCCTTAACAGCGGGGTCCCTTGTAGGTTTCGCCACTTCAGGTGTGTTAACCTTCGTCTTAGATATCCCTGTTCCTCCATAATCTGGGGATATCTTGATGATTTCAGGTTCGGACTCATATCCCTGCATTTCTTCGTCATCCTCTTCAACATTCAACCCTAACTTGGTGTTGATCTTAGTGATGGCATGCAGCATGCCATCCATCACCTGTTGTTGTTCATTCAGCCTTTTGCCCATCTTCTGTTCCTGCTCTAAGGAATTAGCAAAGACCAGACGCTGCATCTTGGTGTAGAGCTCGTCCAAATGCTTCGTGATGTTAGCTTCAGTGCTTTGGACCGGGATTTCTTGGAATTGCTCTCCAGACATGGTGTTGTCGCTAGTCGCAGATGGATCGTAATGTGGGTTTGGAATCAAACAACCAGTTCGCGGATCTCGAATGCGGGCTCGGAGTCGATCACCAATGATGCCTGCATGGAAATTCAAAATTAGAACACTCAATGACATTCTCTGACACATACTACCCAATGCATGCATACCCTAAAGACTTATATGATCCTACTAACTCGACACATATATGCTGACACAAGGGACTCACCCACTTTTTGGGAGTGCATGACCTAACTCTATATGAACCTATGGACGAAACATTATAAAGGGTCGCACAAAGTCAAACACAGCGAGCGGGTCGTAAATGGTTAGGCTTAAGTCAGTGTTTCTCAATTCAGATGGGCCCAATCCACTGGCTGACCGTTTTAAGGAGAATACGTAACTTGGCCTAATAATTCAGACGGCTCAAGCCATAATGACTATTATGCGGACTAGAATAATGCTTGACAAAACCGACGACCCAACTTTTTCTTTTTATTGCATTCTTTTTAGTGGGGGAGAACGAATATTATAAAGGATTGAATAAAGTCAACAATAAGCGAGTTATAATTAATTTATGGGCTTAATCGACAAATCCAATATGGTTGGGCTTAACAACGGGCCGGCCATAAATGTAATGGATTAATTAATTAAATCAACAAATTAATTTACTCAAGCCTAGTGACTATTATGCAATCTAAAATGCCACCCATTTACTTTGTTGGGCTATTTAATTAATTTTTGAACCTTTGTTAGGAGAATTTTGTAATAGGCCATATAATATCATCAAAGGTGAGTCGATTTTTATTTATTAATTAAAATAATTACCCTTCAAGCATAAATGGGCCCTTCCACTTGGGCTAACCATGATGCTTTTTGAGTCAATTATTCTAATTAATAAATAATCATTTTCTCAACCCAATGAATTTTATATGGACTAAAATAAAACCTCTAAACTAGGGTCGACTCTAAAACAAAAAAGAAAAGGAGAAGGGGTAGCACATAGCACATAGCACATAGCATACAACATGAGGGGATATCCTAAACCAAGGTTCTATATTCATGGATTTTTCTATGGTCGGATCACATGGCCTACCGCACGTTTTCATCTTCATGCTCCATACCCTTAGGTAAGGAGTGTGAGGTATTGCTCAAAGAACTTCAAAGAAGCCCTTTGAGTGTAACACGGAGAGAGGAGAGACCAAATGATTGGCGATGTAGAGTGCATCACACAAGTAGTGGCCTATCAGCTCTCGAGGGGATCACCTAGGTATAACTTAACCATCGCCTTTGTGCTAACGTGGCAAAAGACGCGATTAGTGGCCCGATACGCAAAGGATGCCTAAAAAGAATTATAAAATCGCGAAATAAATCAACTTCTCCTTTTTACAATTTCAATTTAATTCGATTTTTTCAAGTTTTGCCCTCTTTTTAAGTTTAAGTCCCCAGTGGAGTCGCCAATCTATAGGACCCGGAAAAAAATTCCCCTTCGGGGAAATTGTCCTCGGATGCGCTACTTAAGTGATCGGGAGCCGACTAAGGTTGCTTAATCCTTAAATAAGGATATTTTTATTTTATGAAATTCATTTTCAGGGTGGTGAAATTTTATTTATTTTAAATCCGTTTCTTATTATTTAAACACTTGAAATTACACCAAAAATATATTAAACATAACTTAAAATTGGCCCAAACAGCAAATTCAGGCCCAAAAGAAAGCAACTGGGCATGAGCAAAAACCGCGGGTTTTGTGCGTAGTCAGGCGGACCATTTGCTTTCCTGGGCCAGAGAAAATGAGTTAGAAACCATAAAACCGTGCGGGTTTTATCGTTTCATGGCCCATTTTCTCTCGGTTTAAACCTTGAATGAATGGGAAATATTAAGTCATTTTTTTTTAATTATTTTCAGTGTATGCTCAAATGTTAAATAATTAAACGGTTTATAAAAAAGGTAAAAGAGTCGCCAGCCGATTTAAGGAAATCGACAAACCATAAAAACAATAAAAGTAACTCCGGTCTGCGAAACCCGATTCTAAGCTCGGGAGTAAGGTTACGAATTCAAGAATTATAAGAATTCTTGAATTTGTCCGTTAAAAAACGGCCTCTACTAAAATCGACATTAAATGAAAAAGAGCAAGGAGAAGTTTAATTAATTTCGAAACTTTATATTCTTAACATGCATTATAAAACGAGATTTTTATTTACAAAATTTGCACAAGTAATAAAGATGAAATATAAAGTACATAATTAAAGTAATAATAACAAAAGAAATATAAAGATGAACCTCGTTGATTTAAGAATCCAAATGCGCCGATCAAAAACCCTTGATTTCCTTTGACTTGATGGATGAAAGGGTGAGTATGGAAATGGTATTAAGATAATATGTGAGTGGTGATTTTGGTAGAGTAAGGAGATGGTGAAAATGTATATAGTAGAGAGAGTTTTAAGAGAATGTAAGGATAGGATAATAGTGTAAGTTGGTGGGAGTATAATGGTGGTGATAATTGATGAAAATGAATGAAATGGAGGGGGGTATTTATAGGTGGTGAAGGGTAGGTTTAGGAGGGAAAATAAAGGGGACACATCTCCATGATCATGCCATGCAATCACGTAGCGATCAAGTCAAGGTCAAGGGTCAACCCACATAGTGCTAATATCATGGGATTGATGACCAAAATGATTTTTGGCGCCAGATTATCAATTGTGAACCCCGCGCGGGTTTTAAAATCCATCGGCATGGATCTCTGACGTGGCACAGCAAAACGGCGCATTTGGACGAAGGAAACCCCGCGGGGGTTTTCAACCCTGGACCGGGGCGCACCTTGGGTCTGCCTTGGTTCTGGGCCTTCCTCTTCGCATAAAACCCGTGTGGGTTTTGCTGCTGGACTGGGCCGCTTCTGTTTTATTTGTTTTGGCATTGCTTGCTACATTGGCCCACTGATGTATCCGGCCTTCAATGTTTTATTCTCATTTTTGATAAGTCGGGATTATATCGATGCAAATCCCGGTGTCTACAATCCCAAGCAAATTTTTTTTAATGTATTCATCTTAGCTGCATTCAATAAAGAAGAAACATTTCATGATTATGACTCTTGTCTTCCTTGACTCTTCATTTGCTTCTAAACTGCTAAGGAAATAATCTTGTGCTTGCATTCTTGATTTGAATTGAAGAGCTCACTCACCCATATGACCATCCAAGTCTAGCACATCCATCTGCTCGTTTCCTCCATCTCACATCCCTATCATTTTTTTTTTCTCTATGCTTTTTTGCCCTACCCTGAGTCCAAGGTTAATAGAGAGAAGACATGCTAACTTCACTGCCAAAGCGAAGTTAGGAAAAAGGAGAGACAAATAAAAAAGAGCGAGGCCAACTTGAACACTCATCTAACAAGGTTGGCAAAAGGAGAGGTGAATGAGTAAAAGTTAAGTGGAGGGAAGCTAACCTGAACACCCACTCAACAGGTTAGGGAAAAGGAGAGAACTCAATGTGACCAATAATCTCTACAAGTGAGTCTCCCCGTCAAATAAATCATGCAGCTTACAAAGACATGCCTATGATAGAAGGCTTCCACCCCTTACCACCGACATCATCACCACCTCCATTTTCATCTAACCGTTTTACCTATATTTTCACCTTCTCACACCATCTTTCTAACCACCACCATGAACCCGATCATTCATTTTATGACCATCTCTTCCCTAAATCCATTTAAGCCAACTAATATGTTGTGGGTGACAAATATCATGGATAAGAGAAATATAGATTGGATTGTCGAGTTAAAAAAAAATACAAAAAATACAAAAAAAAAAGAGAAAGAAGAAAGCAAGAATAAGAGGTATACGTGGCAATCGTCGGTTTACATTGGTCACTTGCACACATCCCAAAACTTTCCCGTCAAACCTTCACACCTATCCTTTCCATTTAACTTTCGACCCATCTCAAAGTCCTTCTTGAGGCATCAATCAAAGTTGCACCTGTTGAACTACGAATGGCCTGATTCCACACTGGATACGTAGGAGAACCTCTTTGAGTCCCGACCGCTGCAATTCACTTTAGAGAAAATCCATCATCAAGTCATTTAGTCTTTGATAGATAGAATAAAGAGTGGCTAGCTCGAAAATCTCACTAGGCGAGCTAGGCAAAAGGAGAGGAAACCTTGGTCTCTAAAGACAATGACAAACTTTCTTTCACTAAACACACCCCCTTTTCCCATTAGACTTGGATAACCCTTCATACCTACATTCATCAAACCATAGCCATTTGACCATCTCTTCCCTTATGAAATAAACCCATGAGACATGGTACTCCATCTATAGACAATTTCGTCCACCTCCATCAGTTCAAACCTTTGTCCATCGAACTACCAATCCATGCACCACCTTGTCCAATATATCTAATCGCTACCCTCACTGAACCATTCACAACCTTATCTCGCCCTCTATTTGGGCATAAGCTTTCACTACCTTTTCCATCACTCCCATTTTCACCCCATCACCTTGTGAGCTCTTCTGATTCGATCATTAGTGCATGTATGAGATTCGTCAGTTAATCCCTACTTTCAGAACACCTGAGTGAGGGATAACTCCTTTAGCAGAACAAGATGCCAGTTGCATCAAAATAGGGCGTTACTTTAAGGTGACACCCACCTAGGTCAATCATTCTGACTCACCTAAAGATGCTTGTTCACTGATACTGGGGGGCTTGGTGCTTACATGTTCCTCCCTAAATAAAAGAACCAAGAAAGGTAGAGAAAAGGCAAGAGAAATCAAGACGACTTGTCGCTTGATCCTTCTTAGTGCTTGGGGTTCCTAACCATGACATCAAGGTCGAGCATCCTGACTATCCCATCATGCAGCTTAAGCAGGCCGAGTCTTCCATTAATATCGTATTCTACAGCATGCCAATTGGGGGCTCGCTCATCACTCAATATCCACATCATGGCAACTTAGGAGGCAGTTCGACAAGAGAACTCATCATTTTCACTATTTTTGCCTTGTCCTGAAACTCACTTCGAAATCACTCTTGATATTTAGAGCTCTTGACATTTAGAGTTTTTTATTTACTTTTCCTTATTCTTTTTTTTTCCTCGGGAAAGTGGGGGTTGTTCATATCACATACATGCAGCAAATCAATGTGCATTTTTTTTAGTTTTTTGTTTTTAGATCATGTGCATCTTTCATTTTAAGTTGCATTAGTTTGCATTTCGAGTCACATCAATTCGTTTTTTATTTTCATTTTGAGTCATGTTAGTTTTTTTAGTTTTTATTTAATTTTTTTCCCTTCTTTCTTCTTGAGTAAAATAAAAAAAAAAGAGTCATATCATGTTTTAAGATTAGGGTTGCATAAAGAGTCTTCTATGCGTAATAGAGTTGTGTATTGCAAACAACAAAGTCTTGTACATATTTGTTTCCACGTAATTCATGTAGCATAGCATGCATAAGACCACATTTGCATTCTTCTATCTCCTGCCCGAACCTCAAAAGAAATGCAGATATGGTGGCTAGAAATCAAGGAAGCTCAATTTGAGTCTTAATCGCCTTCGGACGTATTGCTAGAAGCTCAAAGGACGCTGCCGATGAAGAGATAATTCGAGTTTTACGATAATTAACTCATTTTCCGATTTAAACTCTAAAAATTTGGATCACAAATTTTTATGTGAATTAGCTCATTTTCCGAGTTATAATCTAAAAATTCGGATCACAAATTTTTATGAGAATTAGCTCATTTTTCGGGTTAAACTCTAAAACGAATCACAAATTTTTATGAGAAATAATTTGGAAAATAATTCATTTTCTGAGTTAAACTCTAAAAATTCAATTCACAATATTCACGAGAATTAGTTTGGAAATAACTCATTTCTGAATTAAACTAAGACTCGAGCATAGAGACAAACCCGACCCATACTGCCAAGTACAAGTCGGGTCAGGGTCTTGCAACCAGACAACATATCGCCAGGTATGGCTCAGACCGATACTCAGGGTTCCGAATAGGAGAAGACCCTGAAAACCCGGTACCATATCGCCATACATAGTCTGGACCCGGGTTCCACATACTTTGAACGACATCGGGAAAGACTGAAAGACATCGGGAAAGACTGAACGACATTGAGAAAGACTGAACGACATCGGGAAAGACTGAAAAACATCGGGAAAGACTGAACGACACCGGGAAAGACTGGGAGACATCGGGAAAGACCAAAAAACATCAAGAATACTTTTTTCAGCGTCCTACTCAGACTTGATCCAAGTGGGGAATAACTGTAGATGCTGAATTTTTTCACTCAATTCAGCTTTGTAATTATGTAATTTATTTTAATCATTTTTATCATTATTTTTAATTTAGGATAAAATGTCAAGATTTTTGAAATGCACACATTTTCCACATGTTGAAATCCCCAATTCAAACCCAATCAAATCCCTCTTTATCTTATTTCATTCTTCCCCCCTTTTCCAAATCAAATAAAATCAACCTTTATTTGATTTTATCCTCCCTATATTCTTTCATTCACCACCATAAATAAACTCACCTCCACCACTATATATATACCCTCATTTCCACTCTTTTTCCACACCTCAAAATTATCTTAGGAGTATTGACACTAGGTGATTTTACCTCCTTCTCCTTCTCCTCCTCATTCTTCTTCTTCTTCATCATCATCATCTCATCATCTTGCATTATATTAATGTTGGCATTAATTTGAGGTTAGCATCCTTCTTTTTTTTATCTTCACTTTATTATGATGTAAATCCAACTTAAATAATAATATTGATGCTCTAATCAAATCGACTAAATGTTAACTTGTAAATATTTATGCTTATGTTCTTTTATTTCATTTTATTATTTGCATTTATTTGTTTTATTTTATTTTTGCATTCAATCATCTCATTTGTATGCGCTAAATGATATTAATTAATCTAATTAATTCTCCGCTTCTACCATTTTCTTTAAACTAACCGATTTAGTAGAGTCCGTTCTTTGAACGGGCGAATTCGAGGGTTTTTACTTTCAAATTCGTAACCTTACCCCCGGATTCGAATCTCATGGTACGTGGTATATGGGGTTTAAATTTGAGTTTATTAATTCTCATTAAAAATTAATTGGCGACTCCTTTTATTTTTATTATTTTGATTCACTTGAACATCATAATAAAATGCATTTAAATCCTAAAGATTAAGACTCCTCATTCGGCTTGTCATACACTCACTGCGTGGGACACCGTGGGGATTTTCCGACTCCCACACCCCATAATAATTAGATAAAAAAACTAAACACATATACACATATTCATCAAATATTAGCATATAAAATTACTAAAATACCCTTGTTAGTCCCTCATCGGGCCTACGAGCTCAAGTGTCAGCATAAATAATCGCCAATAAAATCTCAAAAATTAACGGAGTCAACTTAAATAACTAATGACGTAACGGTCAACGCATTCGAATATACGGGGTTTTACATCATTACCCCCCTTAAAAGAAGTTTCGTCCTCAAAACATAAACTTAGACCTAACGGTAAGCTAACTAAACCAACGGTGCAGCTAACCCAAAAGCTCGGTGTTTTACATCATTACCTCCTTAAAAGAAATTTCGTCCACGAAACTTAAACCTCAACTGTAATAAGTGCAGATATTCTTTCAGGAATTCTCCTCCTCCCTAGGAGAGGAGTCTCACGCATACCATCTTAGCACAAGATCATCGCATTCACCTTCCATAGTAAGTAGGAGCACCTCAAGTATTATATGCTTACAAATGACATAGGCTCACAATAGCTCGTACCAAGGACATTCCTCTGTTTCCAATCCCAATATAATCATTTGATCATCCCCCCAAAGGTATGGCTTATTGTCATTCTCACTTTGAACGTCCCCAGTTAGATCCAACAATTTATAACATGCTTTAAACCCAACATTGCCCTGACTATCCCTATTATCGATCCTCCAAGCCATGAAATAACGTCCAACGGATAATTACAAACCTCCAAAATGTTATAAGTTCTCCTTGATTTCGTCTTAAGAACAAATCCTTTGCTTTTGTACCAGGGTAGCATAAAATAACAGTGTTTTCTCAACTATTTCCATTTACAACTCCAAGTACAACCAGAATGTCTAACTTTCTCTAACTCAACTATAATGTTTTCCTCCCTTCCATTATTGAGATCACCATTATATTAAGCACTACAAGGCTATGTACGACTATATGTACCCATATGACATAACTCCCTCAAGATAACCTTATTGTCCATATAGGAATAGAGGTTTCCGTAAATGATCTTTACACGTCAGGTACTAACATGTTGCCTTAAATGACAATTAAGCCTTATGTTTTTGTCTAATAGAATAGCCCAAGCTAAGCTTGATTTCCCAACACATGATCAATACTGCCATTAATTTGCCAAAATATAATTCCAAATGCCTAACGGAAATTTGCACTTGCCTAAAATTACCCTCTCAACCCACTCAAAATGAGTTTCATCCTCGAAACTCGAATAATAGCACACCAACCAACGTCTCGAATAGGAATCAAACTTAAACCTGATAACCCCTTAAGAGTACTTAATTAACTCCAACATTCCCAAAGTTGAATTATACCCAACTGCAGCTTAAGAGCTTTTATGTACTTATTAACCCACCAAAATCATTCTACAACGCCAAATTGGTCTTTGGGAGCACTAATTGCGGTAATGACCACGTACTTCCACCACATGTTTCAAGTTTAAAAGGTATAGGGTCAAACGTCAAGCTATATTCCTCCTTCCTACATCCCGTCCTTTATTTCCCTTAGCGGTGACTGTCACGATTCACATAGAATTACCCAAGCATGCTTAGACATTTCGCATAGCTCATCGAACATCCAAGGCACGTGATATTCATTAAATCAAATTTCTCCCTTAATAGTTTTGGATAATAGAAGTTACCAACAATAGCGTCTGATTAACCTTGGAAAGAAATTTGCAATAATAGTAACATGTGATTTCCAAACGAATTCCAATTGGATAGCACTTAGCAGGATTGAACAATAATATTTCCACGAACTCATCAGATGCAAATAGACTTCTCAGAAAATGTTTAAATAAACAATTCAAACGATGTTCGCACAAGACTTAATCACATAGGGTGTAAACAACATTGTGTGCATCCAAATACTTGCAAATTGTCCCATGGCTTATGCTCTCTTCTTTGATAATCGACTTAGTTAAGTCTGCACCATTCATAAATAAAGGCATGCAAGACCGAATAAATGGTTAGGTGCATAAACTCATGTATATGAGTATATCAATATTAAAGAAAGCTCGTAGGAGACCCTGAATCATAAATGCAAGATAGACTCGTTGGAACCATTAAGGGGAACAAAGAGAGGGAAAAAAATCTGTATAAAGCAATTATAGGCCAACCACCTCACCCATCGTATCCCAAAGTGAGTAAAATCTCCTCCAACGTACCACCTTGTCACTCTAGCAAGTAGAAAGCTTCATTAATTTCAGCATGATATAGATCCTTACCTTTCCCACTTGGGAACCCCAAGTCCTTATAACCAACTATTCTAACTAGGATACCAAACCCTTACAACCAAATTCCTTCAATCGAGATACTGATCCCTACTACCAACTAATTCAACCGGGTATCAGTTTCCCACGACCAAAACATTTCAACCAGGGTGCCAAACCTCCAATGGTTCCAATTTTGTAATACAAATTCGCTCAATCGACTTCGCAGTTGGCAACTACTATAACAACAACCCTCTCCCAACGCAACGGTAACTACCATTGACCCTTGTATGCCCAAAAGTTTGAAATTCATCACACCACTCTCCACCTTCATTGGTTCAACGACCTGATTAATACCGCTTCGAGCTCCTAATAAATATCATAACCCAAATCTTGCTCAACTCAGCTTCTCCTTAAAAGTAGTCAATTAAGCTTAATTCTCCCAAGAAAAGAAAATCAATGTTTCCCTATTTTATTGGAAGCCCTCAACTTGGCATATTATTCGGAACCGATTTCAACTCAAAATCTCGAACAAAACTTTCATTTCAACCACACCACTCCACTAAGGCCCTAACTCGTGCTTTCCTCAGAAGGATCCCCCTTAACTCGAGGCCTCGACGCAAAAGAATCAAGTATAATCTAAGCCTCAATTTAACCCTCAAGAACAATAGATCCAGTCCAAATCCAACCCCACTTAAGAACTTCCACAAAATCTCCTAATCCACTAGTTTGGACAAAAAGTGCGGCAGCGGTTAATTACCCCATGTACCTCACACTCGAAATACTTAAGGGTAAGCATGGTAGGATAATTTCTTATATTCCTCGATATTCACCATCCCTAGTTAACCCCAAACGTCATAATCCACACCAATATAGAAAAATAATTGAATACCTTACCCAATCATACTTAAAGTATTTTTAAAAAAATATGAAGCGTTCGCTCAACATAATAAAGGATTGAAACGACTACTTATATCACCAAGGTGCACCTTCTTTTATGGTAGCTCATTCAGTTGGAACTCCTCAGTTAAGCGCGCTTGGCTGGGACTAGTCTCAGGATGGGTGAACTCTTGGGAAGTTTTCCCAGGCTGCGTGTGAGCGATGACGAAGCACGCTGGAAACACTCGTGGTGATTTGCGGGGCCAGTAACCGATCCTTAAACCAGTTATAGGTAATGTCCGTGGCCCGGGAGGTGTCGGGGCATTACAGATGGTATCAGAGCCGACCTGTGACCGTGAGTTGCGCCAGTGGACGGGAGATCCATGGGCAGTCATCTAGCGGGGCAAAGATTTTGGAGTGGATTGCGACACAACGAGGACGTTATGCGCTTAAGTGGGGATGACTGTAATACTCCAGTTATGTGGTTAGAGTGTGGCTTAAAAGGATTGAAATGACTACTTATATCACCAAGGTGCACCTTCTTTCATGGTAGTTCATTCGGTTGGAACTCCTCAGTTAAGCGTGCTTGGCTGGGAGTAGTCTCAGGATGGGTGACCTCCTAGGAAGTTTTCCCAGGCAACGTGTGAGCGAGGACGAAGCACGTTGGAAAGACTCGTGGTGATTTGTAGGGCCAGTCAGCGATCCTTAAAGCAGTTATCAATAATGTCCACGGCCTGCGAGGAGTCGGGGCATTACAATAAGTTTGAGAATGATAAATGGGTGATTATATGCATATACATTGATGACATGTCAATCTTTGGGATCAACAAGGAACAAGTTAATAAGACCAAAGAATTTCTATCCTCAAAGTTCTCTATGAAGGACATGGGTGAAGCGGATGTAATTCTTGGTATTAAGATCATTAAAAATAATGATGGAATAAATTTATCTCAAGAGAACTACATTGAGAAAATTTTAAATAAGTTTGGAGGTGAGAATGTACATCCGGTAAGTACACTTTATGATCCAAGTAAGAAACTACAGAAGAATATGGGTTCTCCAGTTGATCAACTTGAATATGCTAAGGTGTTAGGAAGTCTCATGTGTGCAATTACAAGTACAATGCTAGATATTGCTTATGCAATTGGCATGTTAAGTAGGTTTACATGTAATCCGAGGCATATGCATTAGTTTGAAATTCAGAGGGAATTAAGATATCTAGCTAGTACTAAAAGTTATTAACTCACTTATAAGGAAGAACCTTCGATATTAGAGGGTTATTGGGATGCGAGTTGGATAATTAATGGTGATTTCTCTTCTACCACTGGATTGATGCTCCTATTAGGAGGTGGAGCACTTTCTTGGGGATCTAAGAAACAAGCTAATATGGAGGACTCCACTATGTCTTCGGAATTAGTAGCATTATATGCTGCTTGTAAGGAAGCAGAATGGTTAAGGAACTTATTATTGGAAATACCTTTTTGGTATAAGCCAATAGCACCTATTACAATTCATTGTGATAGCAAGACTACTCTTGACGTTGTATATAGTCATGTTTGCGATGACAAGTCAAGGCACATTGGTTTAAGACATGCTTATATACATCAACTAGTAAGAGATGGAGTAGTGATTTTAAGGTTTATCAAATCAAAAGAAAACTTAGGCGATCCTCTAACCAAAGGATTGTCTAGAGATTTGATAAAAAGCACTTCAAAGGGGATGGGTTTAAGTGTAGCTCAAATTTCAACTAATCACAACAAAGACTCAATTTTACGAATTTGAATACCACCAGTTTCTAAAGTTCAAATGAGTACGGAGTTGTCAAATTAGTAGGAAGCATCAATTTTTATCCCAAGGTCAAGTGATGCTTAGAAATCTATAATGTTAATAGGTTGAGTAGTAATACTCTTAATAGATTTTGTGGAAAGCCTAAATTACAAGGGTGGTATATTACAAAGTTTACCTATGTAAGTGTTATGTGTGGCCGCATAAAGAAATTATGAGCTAGAGTTCCGAAACACTTATGAAGGATAAGGACACAAGGCCAGATAATAGTGTCAAAGTATTTACACTTAATATTTAAAACGTATGTGTGTTATGAGTATAATTGGTCAATATCAATTCAAAGTTCAAAGACATGTCGACTTTGTAATTTGGATTCAATTTTAGCTCATATATACTAAGTGAAAAGTTCAAGGAGCAATCTACTGTTCATTAGGCGTATGTCGGTTTCTCGGGTGATTAAAAGTTAAAGTATTTTCAAATGGAGGGGGTATTAGCTCCTTAAGTAAGATCATTTCAAGGGTTTTTTATCCTCTTGAAATGGCGGGGGATTGTTGGAATTATTTCAACAGTATAAGAAAATTATATAGCATGAGGAATCATGTGGAACAAATATAAGGATCATATATAAGATAAACATCAAGAATATGATCAACACGGGTGGGTTTGAGACCAACATGAACGGATCGTGTAGGTGTCCAGAAAGTATAAAAACCAAGATTAGGCTCAACACAGGTCGTGTTAAGGCAACACGGACCGTGGTACGGTCAATACAAACCGTGTTGAGTGTCAGAAATGGTTTTTAATGCTAACGGCTATATAATCTTGTGTATTAAGTATATGATATCAATATTAAGTCAGATATTATATGGATTCCAACAGCTATATTTCTTGACTAAGTCAAGGTCTTAATCCTTCATTAAGGTCCTTAATTATCCTTTGACCTAAGGGTATGATGAGGGATTGGAATTCTCCTATAAATAGGAGTATTCCTTAGCCATTTGTGAGCATCACAAGCCTCTTCTATAATCACATCTCTCATTCTTGTCTAGACTGCAACTATACTTGAGTGATTCAAGTGAAAAACCAATTTTCTTAAGTGTTACAAGTGCTAAGCTTTATCCCTTTGAACATTTACGGTATAGTATAAATAGTTCTTAAGAAAAGTGAGTACAATCCACGACTCTTAGCGATATCCAAGCGAGTTTTCCATTGTTTCCTATACCATTTACTCTCTTTCCTCCAACAATCTCTACTACTCACAACAAAGACTCAACTTTACAATTGGTATAACGCCAATCTTTAAAGTTCAAATGAGTATGGAGTTGTCAAAAGTAGTATAGCATCAACATTTTACATCCCAAGTCTAGTGATGCTTGAAATTCTATAATGATAAGAGGTTGGCTGGTGACACTCTAAATAGACTTTGTTGAAGTCTAATTACAAAAGCGGTAAATTACAAAGATTACCTATGTAGGTGTTATGTGTGGCCGCATAAAGGAGCTTAGAGAAAAAGTTTTGAAACACTTACGAAGGATAAGCACACAAGGCCGGATAATAGGGTCAGATATTAACACTTAAGAGTAAAGATATATGCGTGTTAAGAGCACGATTGATCAATATGAATACAAACTTCAAAGGCATGTTTACTTTGTGATACAGGTTAATTCTAGCTTATTTACACTAATTGAATTAAAGTTCAAAGAGTAATATACTTTCTATAGGCATATGCTTTGTATGTTTCTTGAGTGATTACAAGTTAAAATTTTTCTCAAATGGCGGGGAGTTAACCACTTAAGTAAGAATATGAGCTTATTTCAAGGGTACTTTACCATACTTTTGAAATGGCAAGGGCTTGTTGGGATTATCAAGAGTATAAGTGAATTATATAACATCAGAAACCATATGGTACAAGTATAAGAATCATATTTAATTTTTACACAAGTTATATGATCAACACAGACAAATTTGAGGCTAGCATGGGTTGTGCCGACAACCAGAGAGCAAGGCAAAGTTCACAGGGCTCACCATGGACCGTGGTGACCTTGCCACGATCAATGCTAAGGGACAACTGCCTGTTTAATGCTTCAATGTTTATATACCCCAATAACTATATTGGTATTATCCCATATGGTCAATTGGCATAGTCAAGATCAAGATACTTATTAAGGACTTAATTAAGTCCTTTGACAAAGGGTTAAGGGTGTAAGATGACCTATAAATATGAGTCATTATCTAACCATTTGAGCATACCATCATCTACTCACACCCTATTATTCTTGTCTAAATTGCAGCTATACTTGAATGTGTAAGCTGATAAACAAATTTCTTAAGTGTGTTAAGTGTTTAGTTTTATTCCTTTAATCATTTACGATATGTAAATAGTTTTTAAAGAAAGTGAATTCTCTTAGTGATATCTTAAATGAGATAAACATTGATTTCTACAAAAACTCTCTTTCCTCCAATATTTTTTTTAATAATATGTAATAATAGTAATGAAACATATGTCCGTTAACTAATATTACCTCCGTTTTTTTATTTGTCATTCACATTTTTTGAGGTTCATTTTTAATCACTAATTTCTCACATAATATTTTATAGAAAAGTACAATATTATACTTTTTCAATAGTACTTTTTAGTACGAATCTAATGATATTAATTTTTTTTGATGAATCGTTATACTAGTTAAGATATTAGCAGTCAAAATTTTTGACACAATTACCTAGGTAACACTTAAATAAAAACGAGAGCAGTATATTATAAGAGAAAATCAACCGCCAATAGTAAATATCAATCACCGCTATTAACTCCTTGGAATATTTACATACCATAGTTAAATTTATTTTTAACTATGGTAGTTGAAATGTATAATTGCTCTTACTTTTTTTATTAAAAATTAAAATTAGTATATATATTCACATAAGACTTGTTACAATAAGTAAATCTATATGTTAAATTATAATTTTTTACAAAATTGAATATTTTAAAGAAAATTCTATCACAGTTGACTTTTTTTAACTATCGTAGTTGAAAAGTGAAAATACCATTAAATTTACTATAAAAATTCAAAATCAATGTAGGTTGATCAAAATAACTTGATACAATTATTAACCATGTTTAAGAGGATATAAATCGTTTTAAAAAATATGATTTATTTTTAATAAATGAATGATATAAAATTTTCAACTACTACCATAATTGAAAATAAATTCTACTATGCTAGAATTTTCATAGATAATATAGTGTCACATTTTTCATATTTGATTGATATATAAACTATAAAGAGAATCCGTATTGTGGCGGTTGATCAGAATGAGAGTGGACATAATAAATTGCGAAGAGATAGGTATGAAGGAGATTGAGAGAAGAGTAAGAGTACGGTAACCGTCTGAGTGCGTTGGGAATGATGCACAAATGTCAAATGACGGTGCCCACGTTGAAATTCGCCAAACCCAAACCCATGGTATGGTTAATTCCTATGGGTGCTTTCTCCATGCCCTTCGTCCACCCAAATATTTCGTCTGCTTCTGCACATTTTTTAACTATTTTTAATGGATTTTGAAGTTAACCACTAATGCCGCTCGTATCAAAGTGAGCTATTTCATGAGGGTCCGTATTGTAATTTTATATATTTATCGTTGTCAAAGACACAAAAATTGTAAGCTCCGTCACAATACACAAATAATGGCGGCCATCCAACTATATAAAATTTACATTATTTATTTATACACCATTTTTTGGTAAGATTGTCTTGCCTAACCTAATCAAATGTAATCTTACCTTATTTTAACATATGGAAGAACAACACTTATTTTTAGATAATTTTCATTCAAAAATTTTTATTCAATTCATATGATTTATTTAAAATTTAAAAAGAAATAATTAATATGACATTTATTTATTTTCATTATTTTCCTTATCTAACTTTTTTAAACTTAATCTAATCTTACCTTATCTAATTAACCCCAGACCCTTAAAAAACATGGCTTTAATTCAATTCAATTCAATCATTGCAATTTATTTATTTTTAGGAATACATTCATTTTATGGAAGAGGAATAAGTTTCATTTTGTTTTAAGAAATTTGCAATTCTTTTAGGCTTCGTTCTTTTATACAGTTGATGCGGTGTGATAATGGTGCGATGTGATGAAATTTGAAAAGGTGTGGTGAGAGTTGTAGTAGGTGGGGTATGTGTAGCTAGAGGATATGAAAAGTTGAGGAGAAAAGTGAGGAAAAAGAAAAGTGAAAAGATATATTGGTAATGATATTTGTGATGTGGTGTGTGCGGTGTAGTAAACAGTTTCATATTATGAGAACTGATCAAGAAAATATGTTCCAATAAGACTCGTTGTTTTATGCAGTAGATTGCAGTGCAGTGTAATACTCTTTAATTTCTACTACATTTCAGCACACAAACCACAATCATTACTCCTCTCTCTCTTCACTTTTCTTCCTCCTCACTTTTCTATTATACTTTTCACATTCTCTCTTCTCACTTACTCCACCTACCACAAGTCACTACAACTCACCACACTTCATCACATTTTTTCAAATTTCACCGCATCGCACCATTACCACACTGCACCAACGTACAAAAGAACGCATCCTAAAACAAATTAATTCAAGATTTTTGTTTCCTTCCATGAGTAAGTTACATTTACCCTACCTGACATTTGTTGTAATAATTTTTGCACACCCGACGTTTGTGAAATAATTTTTACTTTACTTGACATTAAGTGAAAGTGATTTTTGGTGGCAGAATCTAGTACCTCTCATCGAAAATGAGAAAATAAAAGAATGCCCATATATGACTATATGAATGTACCATGATGCCCCTACTATTGAGAACGAAATGACTTAAATGACCCTTTCATTGTTTTATCTGTAAAAATGGAGATGGACTCTGGGAGGGGTTTGAGGTTTCAGATTCAAAGAGAGGCATGATGAATGGGGAAGGGTTGAGTTTTCATTTTCAGAAGAGGGAGGAATTGAAGTGGGTTTTCGAAGCAAAAGTAGAGAAAATGTTGGGTTGAAAATGTTGGGTTTTAAATATCATATGAATCTATATATATTAAATTGCAATGGGATCCCCTCAAATTTCTTCCCTCCCCCATCTCTTAAATCATTAATCAGATAATATCACCCATTGATTTTATCTAATATAAAATCTACACCATTCATTCAAAAAAAAAACTAACTACCCATTATTATTTTTTATTTTTTTAATAATCCAAATAAAAAGCAAACAGTAAAATGAATAAAACGAAAAAATAAATAATTAAGTAAATGAACAATATAATTTATTTTCCATGCAGACTCCTATTTCAATTAAAATTGTTGTCAGTTATATAGACTCTTATTTCAATTAAAATTGTTGCCAGTTTATCTCCAGATAAACTATTTAAACTAGGCCTCAACCTGTGCGATGCACGGAGTGAACTCAATTAGTTACTTTTGAAATTTTGTAAAAGTCATGAATGTGAAACTTACTAATGAATATTGAGAAAAATGTTTATGAATGTGAAATTTATTGATAGGGAAGGTAAAAGATTATGTATATATGATTTTGAAGTGCAGTAAGATTGATCTTGTTTGCTCCTGACTGTAGATAAATAGAGGTTTAATTTTGGGATATTTATTCTGTTGTTTGTGAAAGTAGATACATAATAATAAGTTAATATCTGGGAAATAGATATAACCTCTAACAGATGTGTAATATTTATACAGATATCTACAAAAACTTATGAATCTCATTGACCTAACCGCAAGAGTCATGTTAATAATCTAATTGGTAATGGTTTTGGAGTGTTTCGGATATTAAGGTCATTAGTTACGGATGATTTTGTTTTAGTGGTGTAATTAAATTAAAATTGAATACTACTGTTTGAGATTTCGTAGGATTCGTTTAAGAATATATATTTTTAATTTCTTGAATTATAAATAAATTTTGGAAAGAAATAGAAAATAAAATACAATTTAAATTAAAATTGAACATTACTGTTTGAGACTTAATAGGACTTGTTATGAATGTAATTGTTGTCAAGAAGGCGTGGATTAATAATATATTTTTTAATTTCTTTAATTGTAAATAAAATTTGGAAAAAAATTGAAAATAAAATACAATTAAAATTAAAATAAAACACTACTGTTTGAGACTTAGTAGGACTCGTTTTGAATGTAATTACTGTCTAGCAAACATGGATTAAGGATATATTTTTTAATTTCTTTAATTGTAAATAAAAATCTGGAAAAAAATTGAAAATAAAATACAATTTACTGCGATGTGATTGGTCTACACTCCGAGAAATGCTCCCGTGGGCCGTGGCTTTATTTCGTGGGGCTCACAATGATTTCTTAATTATGATTGGTTAAGACTTCTTGAAACACTCTCGTTGCAGTATTTGTTGGGTCCCGCATAGATTGTCATTATATGTATATATACTATTATTATTATTATTATTATTATTATTATTATTATTATTATTATTATTATTGGCAACACTAAAATAATTTAATTCAGAGTCCAAATGAGTCAAGGATTAGTGATCCTTTCTGTTTTTTTAATTTTCAAATAAATTTCGGATTGAAAATAAAAAAATAGAAAAAAATATAATTTTTTATGTTGTGATTGGTCAATTCCCCTACAGTCACTCCCGTGGCTTTATTTCGTGGGACCCACAATGATTTCTATTATAATATATAGATTATTATTATCATATAGATTATCATTATTAATATTAATATTAATAATAATAATAATAATAATAATATTATTATTATTATTATTATTATTATTATTATTATTATTATAGGCAACACCAAAATAATTACTATTATTTGCACCAAAATAATTTAATTCAGAGTCCAAAGCAGTCAAGAATTAGTGATACTTTGTGGTTTTTTTAATTTTAAAATTATCCGGATTGAAAATAAAAAAAATTTAAATAGAAAAAAAATATAATTTTCTACGTTGTGATTAGCCAATTCCCCTATGGTCACTCCCGTGGCTCTATTTCATGGGACCCTGTAACAACCCGCCCCAAAATCGCGATTAATTAAGTACTAATTACCGTAATTACCTAAATTATGTATAAATTTTTCGTTTTTACTTTTAATTATTTATTTCTTCGGTGCTAAGTCTCGTGCAGGAGATGGCAAAAGGGTATCAAGTTACCGGTTTAAAAATCTTGGATTTATTCATTTCACTTGTTAAGTTAAACTATTTCGGGTTTTACCATTACGTTATTTCTTTAACCGGAAAGGGTTTAATTATTCTACTTCTTAACGTTTATATTTTATTACCCAAACCTTAATTTGTTTGGGTTATATTTATTTTATTTAATCACAAGTAATATTTATGTCCTACTTATTTAATTTTTCTAATTCAAGTCCTATTTTATTTTAAGCAAATTGTTAGCAACTAATTTTATTTAGTACAAACTAATTATTTTAACCCAATATATTTACAATTACTTAAATTAAGTTAAAGTTTCTGATTTAGTTAAGTGTAATTTACTAATTGTTGTCTTGATTTAATTAGTTTAAGTATATATATTAGTAAGGGGGAAGGGGGGTCATTTTATATCATTCTAATTTCCCCAACACCAAATCATTCTCCCACTTCTTTCTCTCCCTTACTTCTGCCGCCAGCTTTCCCCCCCGTCCCTGGTGTTTTCCGGCCGCCGGCGCCGGAAACTGCCGCCAGCCGTGGTGGCCTCCGGCCACCCTCTCCTCCCTCTTGTGTTTTTCACCAATTTTATCTTCAAGGGTAACCTCTCAAAACCCCCAATTTCAATTTCTCTAAACCCTAATCTGAAAATCTATGTTTTACATATGTTTCTTTTGTAATTTCTATCTCTTTTACTCTCTTTTATCTTGAATTCAAGTATATAATTGTATTGGTTAAGTTAGAGTTAAGTTTTGAGTGTATGCATGTATGTTTCTAAGTGTTTATGAGGTTTTATGG
This sequence comes from Portulaca oleracea, assembly GCA_029582165.1. Classification (NCBI taxonomy): domain Eukaryota; kingdom Viridiplantae; phylum Streptophyta; class Magnoliopsida; order Caryophyllales; family Portulacaceae; genus Portulaca; species Portulaca oleracea. The sequence continues at coordinate 20,040,474 of CM055870.1, forward strand.
TTGAATTCATGGTGGATGATGATTATATGTCAATGCATGTAAATTTCTTGAAAGATTCTGAGTATTTAAGGGCTGAATTTATGTTTTAAGATTATGGGTTAAGTGTTATTATGTTTAGTTTGGGTGAATTAGTGAGGTTTTGATGCAAGAGTTCAAGAGTGTGTCTCATATGTTGAGTTTATGTTTAATCCATGGATGCATGTGGTTTTTAAGGCCTTTGATGAGTTGATTTTCAAGGTTTATATTCTGGAAATATAGTGGATTAATTTAAGTGAGATTTGGTTATGTTTAGTATGATTAAGGGAGAAAAATCAAATTAAAAACTGAATTATGAGTGATTGAAGTTTCTGTTTAGTTTCTGGAAATTTACAGAGGTATCAAAGTGAGATTTTAGTCCATATTTTTACTCCATATGATATCTCAAGGTGTTAGCTAACTATAGGCTTTGGAATTTCGAATTTCCGACATGTATAGACCGAGTTCTGGCCAAAACCGTGACGATGCGTTTTTATATACGAATTCTGAGTCAGTAGGTTGAGGACTGTTTTTCGTGCCTTTAGAGACCTCTTTAGTTTTTGTGGTAAACATGAAAGTTTTAGGTCTTAGTGCAAGCTTTCCGGAATGGTATGGTTTGTATTTATCCGATACCGGGAGTATGAGTTACGAGCTCGGGAATAAGGGCTGTCCAGAGTGAAGTTTCTGCCCAAATTAACTTATGTAAATTAATATCTTTTGGGCCTCAAATCAACCCAATAAAGATTTCTAGGCATAAATATGTTATGGTCATAGGTTAGCATCTTAGAGTTATGTGTTTAAGGCTAAAAGTATCATTTTGGAGATTTAAGTAAGTCTTAAGGATATTTTCCAAAAGCTAGTGAGTTTAGCCAAGTATTCTTTTCCCCCATCATTCTCTAGCATAATGTTCAATGTCTTTGATCTAGCTAAGAATTTCTTCTAGCTTGGTAGCCTCCAAGTTCTAAATCAATTCAATCTTTGTTACTTAAATCATCGATCCAAGCTTGTTCTCATCACATTCGGTCATGTACATCTTACTCCGTTTCATCATTCATTTGCTATCACATCATCAAACCATATTTGAATCCATCATTCTCATCATAGCTTTCAAGTTATAATCACCCCATTCATAATCGATTCAAGCTAATTTTCTTAGATTCAAGCCCTTTTATTTTAATCATCTTCTACGTCATTATTCGCATGCTTTTCCAACCCGAAAATTCTAAGGTTTTATATACGGCTTTTGTCCGGGCCCATTTTGAAGCCCTTCCACTTATTTTTGGCCTTCGGCCCTGTTTGACAAAATTAAAGATCATGATTTTCTCTATTCCGAAATGTACTCTTTTATGTCATTCCGATTTTTCTAACTCAAGTTATACTTCAAACTCTATTTTTATATAAACCTGAAATTTTATTCTTAAAGTATTTCATTTATATTACTAAGTTTCTAAACTTATGAAGCTAATTTAGAACCTTATTCGGTTCTTCATTTTTATTTATTCTTATCTTAGTTGACAAGTTTTGAAAGTCATCTCCAAGCGGAGCCGCGCCGCCAAGGTCTTTAGCGTCCCAAGGTACGCAAATTGTCCAACTTTTAACTCTTTATTTATCCTTCAACACAACTATCATTGTGATATTATGTCTACGTCATGAACTAATATCTTATATTGAATTATTTTCAAGCGGTCCCGCCCCATCATATTCTAGCTAGTTACGTGAAGTGCTAGCCTATACTTTTAGATGCTCCTGATCAGAGTGTCCTAATGACCTGGCCAGTGTCGACTGCCTAGCAGTCACCCAATCCAAATCTAGATCGGTTTGGGCATGCGCGTGTGTGAGGTGCTTCGGCATCGATCGTAAGGGATACCGCTCATTTCTAATTATCACAAGTTCATTTCAGTTATTTATATTCATGTCTTATGCATATACCAGTTATTTATATATATATATGCAACAATTCAGTTTATTTATGTTTATCCCCTTTCCCGTTTTCAAAATGAATTTAAATGCCGGCACTAAAACCGTTTTCGAACGGTTTTACGTGTTGGAGGTTTACGTACTGAGTGTTTCCCCACTCACCCTTTTGCAATGTTTTAATGTTTTGTTTTAGGAGGTTCGAGCTCCCAAGGCAAGGACAAGTCGGTTCCAAAGTAATTCAAGACTCTTGAGGTAGTTCTCTAAGGAAATCATCGGTTAGCAAGGGCGAGCATAATTTTGGAAGTTGTTTTAGTATTTAAGCTATGTTTAAGTTTATATACTTTATCCAAGGGTTGTATAAGGTTTATATGTGAAGGTTCTTAAGTTAGTAAGTTATCTTGTGGTTTTGGAAGTTTCTGTGGTGTTGTTGCCTTGTCTCTTTTGGGGGATGGCGGTGACACTTCAACCTAAAACATAAATAAACTGAATTGTTGCATATATATATATATATATAAATAACTGGTATATGCATAAGACATGAATATAAATAACTGAAATGAACTTGTGATAATTAGAAATGAGCGGTATCCCTTACGATCGATGCCGAAGCACCTCACACACGCGCATGCCCAAACCGATCTAGATTTGGATTGTGATCGCTAGGCGATGACATCGCCAGTCATTAGGATACTCTGATCAGGAGCATCTAAAAGTATAGGCTAGCACTTCACGTAACTAGCTAGAATATGATGGGACGGGACCGCTTGAAAATAATTCAATATAAAATATTAGTTCATGACGTAGACATAATATCACAATGATAGTTGTGTTGAAGGATAAATAAAGAGTTAAAAGTTGGACAATTTGCGTACCTTGGGACGCTAAAGATCTTGGCGGCGCAGCTCGGCTTGGAGATGGCTTTGGAAGTCGTTTAGTTGTTAAGCTATGTTTAAGTTTATGTAGTTTATCCAAAGGTTGTATAAGTTTTATATATGAAGGTTTTTAAGCTAGTAAGTTATCTTGTGGTTTTGGAAGTTTCTGTGGTGTTGTTGCCTTGTCTCTTTTGGGGGACGGCGGTGACACTTCAACCTAAAAAGTGTTCCGCTGCGCTAATCGCGGGCTTAGCTTCTCTAAGTAGAGTTTAACCCTGTGATTAAGGTTGGGGTGTTACAGCTGTATATACTTTATCCAAGGGTTGTATAAGGTTTATATGTAAAGGTTCTTAAGTTAGTAAGTTATCTTGTGGTTTTGGAAGTTTCTGTGGTGTTGTTGCCTTGTCTCTTTTGGGGAACGGCGGTGACACTTCAACCTAAAAAGTGTTCCGCTGCGCTAATCGCGGGCTTAGCTTCTCTAAGTAGAGTTTAACCCTGTGATTAAGGTTGGGGTGTTACAGTCGTGGTGTCAGAGCCGAAGTTTGATTAAGTATTTGGGGATTATGGAATTTCTTAAGTCATGGATCCTAGTTTAAGGAGAAAGATAGGCATGTGAGTATAAGCCTCTCTATGGGTAGTATAAGTATGATAAGTGATATGTTGGGAATTGTTGATGAGCATGAAACTCTAAATATTGGTTTAGTATGTAAATTGTGTTTCTTTGCAGGTTTTCAAGATTATGTAAATATGGGAATAGCTCTAATTATAGGGGAAGTGCTGCCGAATTTCTTCCAGGATTTTAAGAAGGTTTTAGTCAAAATCTTTAAGGGGAAAATCTAGGTGAATTGAGTTAAGCCTAGTAATTTATGCAAGTGAAGTTAATGAATATAATGGAAAATTGTAAAGTTTGCTAAAGCACCTCATCGAAAGTCTTTGAAAGTTAATGAAAAGATTAAAAAGCGAGTCCCAAGTGGGATTAGTATATGATGAAATGAGTTTTAAACGTTAGTATGGATTAAAAGTTTTTAAGGAAGCCCGAAAAAGGGAATAAATTATGAGGTCTAGAATTGTTAAGCAAACCTAGGGCAAATCCAAAAGATAAAATGAGAGCTTCTTAAATCGCTCATAAGAGGTTAACTTGGTTGAGTCTCGAACCTCGTCACAAATTTATTTCTTTTATTGCAAATAGCCCGTTCATTTTGGCCATGATAAGATTTTAAAATCTTGCATTGTACTTTGTGTATGGTATAGATGGATAACGACGGTAACCCCCTCCCAAATCCGTTCGCGATGTTCATGGACCCCGCCACCAATGTTCAAGCCCATCTTAAGGCTTTATAAGATGTCCTCGACGCACATTGAGCTGCAAATCCCAAGTCCGAATATCACGACGACATTTACCGGGCCCGATGCCTTCTAGCGACTCTTCCCCACGAGAGCCCGTGGGATGATATCCGGGACAGGTACCGTCAATTGCTTATACGTGGAGAACCCGGACGCCACGCATGGTGCCTCAACTATGTAGGGGCTTGGAACCAGATCGTGATGGAGATAATGATCACGCAAGCTGAGCAATCTTTGAGTCTTCACGTTAGTAAGTTAGGATCCTATCTTCACATAGATTGTCATTATAAGTATATAGATAACCATAGTCCCATTAATATTATTGTCTGTTCTATACAGACTCCTATTTCAATTAAAATTGTAGTCTTAGTATACAAATATAAATAATATAGGAAAATATTTACTTTTATAAACATAGTTATTATTTTAATTTGTAAATAGAGAAATGATAGAATGTACTCCTAACGGGTGTCACCTAAATTATCTTTATTTCTTAGTACTTCATAAAATAGAATAAAATATTTCTATGAATTCCTAAATCACATATTATATGTTTATAAATACATACTTAACATATGATTTAGAAGCATGTACTTCGTATAATCGTTCATTATAGAAATATGTACTAAGAATTCTATATTATTTTTGTCTTCCAAATAAATCTTTTTTTCTATTCTTCCGAACGGGTGTTAAGTTATGGAGACAAATATATACTCATATTTCTATTAAAATTGCTGCCAGTTTATCTCCAAATAAACTATTTAAATAATCATAGTCTCATTATTATTTTAATTTCGAAGGGGAAAAAACATAACACATTTTTACATATGAGTCGAAATTTAACGGAGGGAGTATGTATTAAGAAAATGATTATTAATGGAGTACAAGAAGAATGTGCGATTGTCAATCTCATTTTAATTATTTCTAAATAATAAATGTATGTTTTTTTGTTTTTTTTTTGTTTTCAATACTTAAAGTTCTTCATCCTATTTTAAATGCGTTTAGATTTTTAAAAAATAATTGCAGTGACAAATATTTTATCACAAAGGACATATTTATTTTAAATAAATATCTTTGAAAAATAACAAATAACAAATACTCCTAAACCCATCAAAGTGAGGTATGGTGGAGTTGGGTATATCAGTGTTCTAATAAGAAAAAAACCTCTTAGAATCAAAAAAAAAAAAAAAAGGGTGGAAGACAATAATTTTTGAGGGCATTGATAATGGAGAATGGTATGTGTAATGATATATAGAACAAAAGTTTATTAAAATTTAAATATTGTTGCATTGTTCGGATGCATGTTTGGTTTTTGTTTCTGGTATTTCCGTTGACATTTTTGTCATTTATTCTTTTAAGTTATCTTTATTTTCATTCATCCACCTGATTGACATCCGTTCAGAAGAACGGGAAAAAACTAGTTAATATTAAGGATAAAAATGTCAATTCATATTTAACTGAAAGTCATATGAATTAATATCAAAGGTAAAAAAGTCAATTTATATTTATTTTTTAGGATTTGTCGGAAAATCCAACAAAATTAATTATAAAATATCTTATAAGGTTTAACTTTATGAACACTTAATGTCTAAATAAGGTAAAAATTATTTTACAAATTTCGGATGTGCAAAACTTATTACAAAAATATCAAGTAGGATAATTTACTCCATAAAAAAAAGGAAGATTTCCGTAAAAGATTGGTTTAAGATAACCTTATACCCACGGCCCCCCTTTTTTTCTCAATCAATATCTTATATGATCCCAATTTTAATTAGTTTGGAAATATTTATCCAGATTTTAGTTTGTTCTCCCAAAAAAACAAGTCCTAAATTTAATTTCTTTTCTTTTAAGTTTAACATACATACGTTAAATAAAATAGCTGACATGTTATCCACGTAGACTGGGCATCACCAATAACACAACGTCACGTCATCACGTTGACGTTTCAAACTTAGTTCACCAGCAAGCTCCAGTTCATATATAAACCAGCCGCGCCTTCAGATTTGGCAGACAAAGGAAGAAGAGGGTGAAAATCATATTTCATCGTTATTCCTCGTTTGGCCGGAGAGAGAAATTCCCTCCTCCACCCTCTCCGTACAACTCTCTTTTCAAGCCTTTTCTCATCGTCCCCATCACCTCTCTCCAAACATGGTACTGCTCTCTCTTTCTCTCCTCTTCGTGAATCGTGATTCATTGCTTTCGTGTTTGTTTGTTTTTTATTCATGTTTAGGTGAATCACATTCATGGACTTTACGTTATGTTTTAATTATAGTTCTATTATATGCTGATCTGATGATATTAATATTTTCTACGTTTTTTTGATCGCGTAAAGATGTGATCTTGTTTGTAAATTTGTTTTCATGTCGAGTAGTGTCAAATTCATGCCATAATTTAGGGTTTTTCCGACGCACGGCTATGTGAAATCTTGGGTAATTTAGGTTTGTCTTCTTGGAGATTAGTGATAATAATTTGATTTTCGTCGAGTTATTCGAGAATTTGTGCAAATTTGATGTGACTGCACGGCTGCATGCAATGCATGAATTTGGGATGCATGTTTTGCTTCTTTTTTTTTTATGGGAACTTGGTGGAATCGAGAAGAATAGATTTTTCCAAAAAGGGGGAAGGGATAAATAGTGTGTTTGATTTATACTATGGGAGATTTACGCTAAGGATTCAGTTTGTTCGTCCAATTCAAATTGAAAATATTAATAATCGTAGCTGAGGCGGGAAATATTGGAGATGCTGTTCTTTTGTAATCAATTTGAGGAATTTGTACTACTTTCCTCGATACTGTTCTTGTCTGCGGATGATTAATTGTTTTATGATTATGGTTCTAGTGTATTCTAGAGTTTTGGCTTATTTCTTGCTGGGGATGAAAAGAGAAAGATTTGCCTGATTTGCTCCAAGTCTTCTCAATCGCACGAAGAGAATGCGCTTGAATTTATGTTATTAATTTGCTTGATGTAATTGATATTCAGCTGAATTGGGTAAGAATTTGTACTGTTTTATGTGCAGACGACATCCAGACGCCTTGCCGACAGGAAGAGTGAAAGGTTCCAGAAGAACATCACCCGGAGGGGATCTGTTCCAGAGACAACTATCAAGAAGGGTGCAGACTATCCAGTTGGACCTCTTCCTTTGGGATTCTTCGTCTTCGTTGTCATTGGTTCATGTAAGATTCTGCTTTGCTTTCTATATATTTCATGCAATTTGGCTTCTTGGTAGTACTGTTTTTCTAATTGTTTAGCTAAATGATGAGTACCATGTATGCAAATCATATCCAAATGCTTGATATAACATCCACATAGACTTGGAATCTTTGATAGGAGGGGGAGAAGCAGAGGAGGGTTCTTCTTTTTTCTTTTTTTTCTTTTTTTGCTTTGGGTGGGGGGGGGGTCACACATATCCCTTGCATATATTGATTGCAGAGTTTTTGTTATTTGTGTTTGTTATATGTTTATTGTCATTCACTAATGGTGTTGCTGTTGACATTGCTTCCAACTTTATGGTGTTGCTGTTGCCATTGTTCCCCAACTTTAAGGTGTCACCGTTGGCATTGTTTCCCAACATTGTGGTCTGCTTGTTGCCGTTGTATGTTTATTATGATTCTCTAATGGTGTCATTGTTGGCATTGTTTACCAACTTTGTGGTGTTGTCATGCACATTGTTTCCCGTCATTGTGGTTGTCGTTGTTGCCATTGTTTCAGTACTTTGGTTTGTAATCGTTTAAGACAAAATATTCCCCGAATAGTCTGCCTATGGTGTTAAATTTGAAGCCTACCAAAATCACCTTGCCAATGGTGAAAATGTGCCATTGATGCATCATAGTTAATACAATAGAAAGTAGAAACCGTCTGAAACTTTTGATGATATGAGCTCTGAATCTTTCGATATCTATTTTCTGGGTTGGTTACCTCGAAAGGGTATCAGTTTCATATGGTTTATTATGTCGGACCTATTTACATACCCTTTTGATGTTAGCACCCACCAATTGTTATCCATCATACCCTGTACGATGCGACGTTGATCTTTTTCCCCCATATGCTTTCCTTTTTTTCAATATATATTTTTCTGTGGATTTTTGTTGCATTTTGTGTTTTGGCTGACCTCGTTGATATTCTGGTTCTTGGCAGCTCTGTTCCAAATCATCAGGACAGCAACCAGTGGAGGAATGGCTTAACTTGCACAAATATGATGTGAAGCTGTTTATCTTTTCTTTAATTTACAGAAACATAGAAAGATCGGAAAGCATGTACTGTGATGTAATGTTGTTTGAACCCTAATTTTGAATAAAGATGCAGTAATGCACCAATTTCACCATCCCCTTTCTCGCCTATTTTTACTTCTATATAATTCTAATTGCCACTCATTTATGTAGGTGATCTGGACATGTATATTATTGGTAGTCTGGTAGATTAGAAGGGTGCTTCTTTTTCTTTCTTTCTTTACGAGCAGTTGGAACGTGATTGGCGACTGTTGTCATCTTCAGATTTGGGTAATTTCTACCTAAATTTGCAGATATTTGGGGGATTTCCTCCTAAATTTGCACATAATGTCTCATCATCAATGCGCTCAAGCCCAAAGTCGCTTCAGTTTTGAAATGAATTATGATTCAATTTTAAGTCAAAGTTGAATCATTTTATTAAATTAGAGCATCTGCAATGGTGAAACGAGAACAAAGTGAGGTCATGTGGGACATTTCAGTGGTGAGAATGAAACTCGTCTCGCGAGAATCTCGTTTTCAGTCTCGCGAAACGAGTTTGAAAACGTAATATTTTAATCATATTTTTTTTCTCTCTCCTCCTCCATCTCATTTTTATCAATATAACCAAATTAATTATATTCTTAAGTTGACCCATTTATTTTTTTTAATTAATATGAGTCAAACTCATTCTCACCATTGGAAAACTAACTAAATAAAAAGTTAAATTTTGACTCTCTTGATAGGGGTCCACAGATCCCACGTTATACAATTACTCAAACTCACTATTGCGGGTGCTCTTATAACAATTGTTTTATGGGAAGGTCTATGGTAGTTAAATTGAATATTTGCCATTGATTATAAATAGATTAATCTTGACCGTTGATTTGATTTTTATTAATTTGAAATAAATGATTTTTTTTTATTATTAAGTTAATATTATTTTATTGCATAATTTAGTATATCAAATATTCTAATTTCAGTTAAAATCTTTTACAATCTTAGCAATTATTATTCGCACCTCACTTGTAATATGAAGCTCTTGTTTTTGTTTACAGTGATATCATAAAATCATGACCATGAACAAAGCCTCCCAGTTCGTTCGATCCTCTCCCTCTACTCCATCAGGACCACCACTGCCTCTCTAGTTCCACCAGCCATTAATTTATAGTTCCATCAGAGCTCCTTGTTTGTAGAATGGAATCTGAATACCGGTGGAAGACTCACTGATGCCATACTTCTTCGTCTTGACTAGTTTCAGTTTAACTAAGTTGCAACTATTTATCATAGAAACAAAGAGAAACTAGATATTTAATTCCCCCCCCCCCCCTTTTTTTGGTAAGGAAAAGGAGGAAAACAGTGAGAGACCTATAGAGAGAGGATGGACAAGGTTGAAGGAGATGGTGATTGGAGTCACGACATCCTTCAATGGTGTGATCAACTGGGAAATGATGGTCAGATTAATTGATGGAAAAATTCTAATTTGATGGAAAATATATTTAATGAAGAACATAAGAAAGAATTTTTGAGAAATCTTAAAGAAGATTTGATGATAAAAGAATTTAAAAATATTTCAATGGTTCACATTAAATTTTAATAAATCAACGATTGATATTGATTAACTATTGTTTCAAAAAAAAAAACAAATATTGATTAACTACCGTAGTCGAAAAAAAAATTTGACTACCTTAGAATTTTTCTTGTTTTATCCCGTTTTACATTACAGGCGCCAATACATTTTGTTCTATCATACATACTACTAATACATGATCCACTTGAACAGTTGGGTCGGCTCTTACACTTTGTAATACATAATAACTAACATATATAAGAAGCAAATAAATTTCACGTATTGCACAATCAAGCGAAGAAACATGGACATCAACTCAAGGGGTGGCTGTAAGGCAAGGGTAGAACGCCGTCCCACACGCTATCCACTGGCGTTTCCTCCCCCGTGGGAGCATACACCCAGTTGCCTTGGACCAATCCTGCATAGCCACATCACAGGTGACTATCCGGTTCATCTGCCGGGATTTCAACGACAGCATCAGCAAATCCACGTTGCTCAAGCATGTCATTCGCACATGTTTTCCGTAAAATTCCAAGCACTGTTCATTTGGCATTCTGTCAACCTCCTTCCAGAGGAGCATCAGCTTTTGAAGCTCCCATATACACACACAAGTTGCTGCGTTCTTTGTCAGCAGCCCCACCAGAAGAATCCGCCGGCCGCACCTGGCTAGGTGGTGGTCCACCGAGTTTGGCGGGGCGGGGATTAGGTACTCCTTCCAGGCCCCGGTTTCCATGTCGTATGACACCATTCCATCAGGATCACACCGCAAGAAGTAAACCCTAGAGCCAATAGAAACCGTCTGAGATCTAAAGTTCAGAGAGATGGGTAGTCTAAAAACAGAGGATAAATTTCCCCGTTGTGCCCAAGAACCATTGTTAGAATCATAAATTTCATACTCACCATCCCGGCCAACCCAAACAATTTTATAGCCAGAGTTTGAATTTGAACTTGAACTTTCATTTTGGATCATCCCAACTGCAATCCGGGACCAGACCTTGACTGATCTAGGAGGGAGCTCCTTCCAAGATTGTGTGAGTGGGTTACATATGTAAAAGTACTGGTGCCCAATGTCCAGGAAACATATAAGACCTCCGGCAGAAGCCACAGGCAAAAGAATTACCTTGGGAGGGAGAGACAGGGTGGTTGGGTGCCGCCATTTCTTCATTGATGGGTCATAAATGGCCCCAGTGTTGACATTTTCATGTGTGATGGTGTAGAACCAAGGCTGGAGTTGGGGTGCTTGGGCACATTGTACAGAGAAGCTGGGTGAGTTTAGCAAGGAATTCCATTTTCTGCAAACTAAGCGAAAGTGGAAGAATGTGGAAATGGGAAGCCTTGCAATCACAGCTTCCAGAAGGTCCTCTGGAAGCTCCTTCCAAATTTCCTCGTCCATAACTTCAGATGACGGTAGGGTTCCAGCTTGTTTTCCACTGTTTCGTCCTTTGCGAGGTCTCTTCAGCCGACTAGGGTTACAAGCATCCAGCGTTCCAAAAGTCTCCGGTTTTCCAGCTTTCATAATAGCAATTTTCAAGTTATCTTCTATGAGATTGAGATAGCAGCATCTGCAGATGGGAAGTGTAAGCAAACAGGTCAATTTCAATGGTGAAACGGCAAATAAGTATATTTTCGGTTTTCTAAACACTACAGAGCAATTAGCATGTAAACTTCATTATTGCTGACTTTACATCCGGCAGTAAGAAATAATAGTAACATTTCATGACAGATGGTTAGTCAGTTATTATATCACAAGTAAAGCATGTGTCCCTCAAACAACTAGAAGAGCTTGCCTCGATTTCCTGTATCTATGGGAAATGTCAAATTTACTGGAAAAACAAAAGATCATCGGTTGTACACTTTTCTTATACAGGACTGAAAAATGGCATACACCCTACTGGAAAATTTTAAGGCAGACGTAAGTGAATTCCAGAAGCATTCTCAACACAGCTGTTGGCCCTTTTCATCTCTCCAAGGAACCTAACAGATGATTCTATTCAAGCAAGTGATAAAACTTCCACCATAAACAATGCCAGCTTTTTGTTCTTCCAATGCTAAGCAAGCTTATTAAAATCATGAAGTCAGAGGTTTCTTGGTCCAAATCACACCATGCGAGCAGTAAAAGAATGCCATCAAACCGAACGCATGGAAAGTATCAATAAGGAAACCATAAAACAAATTAGTTTTCTCTTTTCAACAGAGGCTTCAAAAATGAACTTCATTCGATACTTGGACAAATTTTCCATAAAGTCAACTGAAATGCATTGGATGATATGCTTTAGCTGCATAGGAGTCTTCATGTTTAACCTTGAGAATTCCTTTCATGCTCCAAATACACTGATATTGCCTCTATGTTTCTGACACATACTAGAGTCACAGACATTCCAAACATAATGGTTCCAAATTAGCTAAGAAAAGCATTACTTGTCGAAAAGCAGCTAGTAAATTCCGGTTGATTTTTTTTTTTATTTTTTTTAAACATGACACCATGGATGCCAATTTCCAGTCTCCAAAGAGAGTGTCCCCACTGGCCACTACACGACACACGTCATCATCATGGAGTGTAGTATCACCGAACTAAGCCATTGGCCTTCAGTTCCTCATCTTTTCCTTCCCCTCTACCCCCCCCCCCCCTCCAAAAAAAAGGTGTGCCCTCTTACTCCCTTGCTATAACTCAGTCCACATATGAATTTCCATTCAAGTGTCAAAGTACATATATGTAAATTATGATCAGACAGCTACAACAAATATACCCAAATTTTTACAGGATAACACTCAGACGCCTTCATGAAATTATCAGAACATCACACATGCACACTCACTATGTCATTTATAAACAAAACATATATGAATGACTAACCATTACTCCAAAAAGCTGTTTCTTCTTACGAGTGAGACTCAATGTAGAAGAGCACCAAACACTAGGGTTTCAAAACCCATTGTCTTTTTGAGATCAGGAAAAGGTTTGGAGATCCCTAATAATTAAAGTTTTCCTTTTCATTGAGAATACCTACAGTATCGTAGAATTATGCGATCTTGCTATCACATTCTTGGTCCTCAAAAGAGGTAGTACCATTAAGCTTTCCATGCTATTTAATATTCAGTTTGGGATATGCCCGACTTCCATTGTTACTCAAAACCTTACGAAAGAATAGCTACCCGAGTTGAGGATTATGTACTAAGTCCGATCGTCATTCCTGAACACATATTGAACGATGAATCACACAACATAGATATCACCTAAACAAGGATACAAATTAATTCATTCAAGAATCTCATGCCCGGAATCTTAGAACCTTTGGGTAGGTTTTTGTGATATGATTGATCACACCCATATTTATTGAAACAGCAAAATTGGGCATTGGTTAAAGCAAAGCCCCCATCCCCAAAATAGCAACTTTTTCTTTGTCACCTATTCTTTCAAATCCAAATCCAATAAACCCAAAAGTCCCGATGCAAAGCAGGGTGCGGGGGTCTAACATACCAAATCTTGCCCCTGAATTAAAAACCAGAGAGACAGTTCCTATTGTACCGAGACCCTATTCATGTTGAGCAGGAAAACAGCTAGTTTCAAAGAAGTTAAAATCAACCCAGATGACTTACAATTCTTACAACACAGAAATAACTTAGACAGGGCAACACGTACTAATAAGCATCATGAATTTGGACATAAAGCATAATCAGGATTGCAACCAAACGACCACAATCAACACCAACCTCGAACTGAAATCACAAATTAACCCGTAGTTGACAAATAACATACAATCAAAGGGAAATTGGAAAGCAGGAGTTGAATCCAAGAAGCCCAAACCCATCAAGTTTAGGGGCAAAAGATAGAGAGAGTACCTGGGGTTAGGGCGAGAGAGGCAAAGAGGGGAGGAAAACGGTGGCGTATTGGAGGTGTTGTTGAGAAGCAAGGCCTGGTGAAGGTGAATGTGATGGTGACGGTGTTGTTCCATACCAAAACCATCACCAAATTCAGAGAAAAACCCTTTAAACCCAGTTTGGCCCTGACCCCGAAAATCAAATGCCTGGTCCCCAAACAACAACCCCACCTTGTTTGCTTCTCACTCTGCTTTCTCTCTCTAACCTAACTCTGTGTTTGTCTCTTTCTCTCTTCGGGTGCCTATCTATCAATGTGTTTGTTGCTTTTTTTTTTTTTGAAATTTTAGATGGTATGCACTAACTCTTGAAAATTCCAAATGGTGAACACCTATTTAATAAATTCCAAATGGTATGGTTAATAACCAAAAAATTCCATTCTGTAGGCTTGGGTGGTAACTGACGTTAAGTATCAAAAAACAAAGGGAAAAAAAATGATGTTTTGAATGAAGACGCTCAGATCAAACGACTGAAAAACTCAGAACACCATCACTGCTCCTCCCTAATTGTCATCCCTTCCCTTGAAACTAGAGATGACAATTGGGCGGGGAATCCCCATCCCCGCTAGGGTCTTGCTCCGCTATGGGAAAAATCCCCTCCCCCGACGGGGATAGGGAAGGGTTTGGGGCAAGTTTTTAAATCCCCTCGCAAGGATGGGGCGGGCATGGGGACAAAATTTTCCCCGTCCCCGCTTATCCGCTTGGGAAAATTATCCTCCCCATCCATACATCCTCGTCCCTAATTTCTATTAAAAGATATAAATATCTTTCATATAATTAATATTTATGGATTTTTGGCTCAAAATAATCCGAAGTCGGAGGTTATTGGCTGAAAATAATTCAAACTCACTTTTTGGCTGAAAATAATCCAAACGTGTAACCTATTTACTCGGAGTAAACGGAAATCTATTTCCGGCGTCGGAATGCTGACTGGGCAATGAATTAAAAATAAAAACACTTTAACATAATAAAAGTTGAGTCCGAGTGTTTTTACTTTTAATCCATTGTCATGTCATTATAAGTTTAAGTGAGTTGGGGTTTAAATAGGCTTAAAAAAATTCAAAACCTAAATTAATTAAAGAAACACGTGTTTAGGCTGCCCAATCAGCATTCCGACCCTGGAAATAGATTTTGGTTTAGTCCGAATAAGTAGGTTACAAGTTTGGATTATTTTCAGCCAAAAAGTGAGTTTGAATTATTTTCAGTCAATAACCTCCGACTTCGGATTATTTTGAGCCAAAAACCCTATATAATATTATTCGCAAATTTGTAATCGTAGCGTTGACTTAAGGGTTCTTAATATTGAACTTATATTTGTTGACTTTGTATAAATTTATATTGTTAAATCCCATTTGACGAAAAAATGTATCTTTATATAAAGTTATAATGTCGAACATCATTTAATAAGGTTGCGTATCTTTTTTTTAATTTATATGACAATATTAAAATAATCATTCTCATACCCGTTGGGGTTGGGTACCCGCCTGGGATTGGGATGGGGACAAATTTTATCCCTGCAACGGTTAATGGGGCGGGGACGGGGCACGGGGCGGGGACGGGGACGGGGAATACACCCCCCGGCCCCCTCCCCCCCGGTTGTCATCCCTACCTGAAATACCAAACCCTCACGCTCAGAACGAACGGCCTGCTTAAACACCAAACTAAAAACAAATATGAAAATTTAAAACACAAAAACTAGCATAAACGAATAGGAAGAAAATAATTAACAAGAGTTAACAAATATCTGGGGGTTGAAGATTCGTAAAAATCAAATTCAAAATAATTAACAAGTGTTAACTCGACCCTCTTCCTCTCTCTCTCCTCCGTTGCCTTCCTCCCCAAGCCACCTCTTCTTCTTCTTCTTCAAATTCAATCAGAAGAATCACATCATCAACTCCATTGTATTCATCACATTCATACGCGTGTCCTCTGTGGCCTTCTTCCTTCTCCTTCTGCCTCGACACCCAAAGTAAGTGTATAAGTAGAGTGAGTGTTTACAGATTTGTTTTTAGTTTGGTGTTTAAGCAAGTCGTCGTTCTGTGCGTGAGGGTTTGGTGTTTCAGGGGAAGGGGAAGGGATGGCTGTGAGGGAGGAGCGGTGATGGTGTTCTAAGTTTTTCAGTCGTTTGATCTGAGCGTCTTCATTCAAAACATCATCCTTTTTTCTCTTTTCTTTTTCTTTTTTTTTTTTTGATACTTAACGTCAGTTACTACTTAAGTGTACAGAATGGAATATTTTGGTTTTTAAGTCTACCATTTGAAATTTGTTAAAAATGTGTTCACCACTTGGAATACCCAATAGTCACTATAGCTACTTTGGCAAGACCAAGTCCTATTAGCAACATAACCCTCCAGAAAGAGGAATAGAGAATGCCTCATGTTCCCTTTTTTTTTTCATTTCTAAGCCCCAATGCTAACCCTAGGTTGTCGTTTTGTTCTTCGATCTTCTTCTGTTGTCTCTGTTCTTCTCTCCTTGCATCTCTTAATTGTCTGCTTTGAATTCATGTCTCCTATCTCACAATCGATTGATTGTACCCGACTGTTTTTGTTAATTTTGCGAGCTGAAGGTTGTTCGTTGGCCCGATTATTGTCTGCGGAAGATGTCTCTCTAGATTTGTTACTGAATGTTGTGTCAAGGGCTTTTGATTGTTGGTCACTGCAATCAATAGTCGTTTGCCTTAATTTCAAGGTGGTCAGGGTTACCCCTAACGTCTTGATTGTAGATGGTTGTGTCTTTTTTATCTTTTGCTCAGTGAAAGTTGATGAGGTTCCTCTATTATCGATTAATTGGTAGAGAGCAGTGGATAATCAATTATTGCTCTTAATTGCATCGACGATTAATTTCTATTGGTTTTGATTTGAAAATGTTGTAGTTTCAAAGGTTGGGATGATTAAACGATTAATCTTCTCCTCATTTGAATCCCTTCTTACAGGTGTGTTGTACATTTTATGTGTTCTTTGTGATAATATCTGGTTGTCTTAATTGTTGTTTGCACTTATTGTCTTGTGATGTTCTTATTTTTTGCTATAAAAGCTGGTGTAAAGCTTGGTTTTTTCATCCCCAATGTTGTGTACCTTCTTTGTGATAGCCCTTTTGTTGCCCTTTGGAAAATTTGCATCTAAAAATGATTCTAATCCTCACCATAACCATGCTTCGCTTAATCCTAATTCTCCCTCCTCATCCAGACCCCGATAATCTGGGTTAGGGTTCAAACCCAAATTTGAGCCGAACAGACGATACTCATAACCCTATTTACGCTGAATCATTACGGTTCGGTGTGGAAGGTGGGGGTCCTTGTAGTAGTTCCCCAGTTCAACCACCGCCTTTCGTTTACGCTTCGGGACTGGGGTAGTACATTCGAGGTTTTGAATCACCAATTGGTCTAGTATAATGCCTTGTCTAACCTTGATTATATAATTGTCCCGGAAATGCTGAAAGATTATGTTATAGAGGAACTCTCTCAATTTTGCTTAATTACAAAGCTTTGGGGTAAATTTGTCACCCTGCCCATCATCATTTTGAAAACCAAGTCTGATTGGAAGCATGTTAGAGGGGCAGCTGGATTTGTAGAACTTGGGTTGAGATGGATTTTAATAAATTTTCTAATACAACTGACAAAAATTATGTATGGTTTAACCAACCTTGGTTTGGCAAGGGGCTTAATCTTGTTTGTAACCCCTGACAATCTTTTTTCGATCCAGATACTGTTGTAATCATCAAAATAGGCCAATGTTTTTGTCTTTATCGCCTCCCACAGGAATTCTAGTTGAAGTCTATTCTTACGAGAATCTTTTGTTTTGTCGGTAATGTAATCCGGATATACTTGAATACCCTGCTTAAAAAATGGAAGATTTATGACAGTTTATGTAAGTATGGATATAACTAGAACTTTGCTAAGTTTTATGCCAATCCCCACGCCTTGGAGGATTTTGAGGGTGCTGGTAACCTTAACGCCTCTCATGGGAATTCTAATCGGAGTCTGTTCTTAGGAGAATCCTTCGTTTTGTTGGTAATATAATCCGGATAGACCCGAATACCCTGCTTAAAAAAGGAAAATTTGAGCGAGTTTGTGTAAGTATGGATATAACTAGAACTTTGACGAGTTCTATCTCAATCCAACGCCTTGGAGGATTTTCACAGTGATGTAACTTGCGAAAGTTTGTTTGAGATTTATGTGTTATTTGGTTCGCGGGATCATTTGCTGGAACTTTTCCCCAATGTGCCCTCAGCTCCTCAAATGGAACTAATAGCGGAAAAGTTCAAAGCTATGAGGCTGGCCAACTCCGCTTCAAAGCAGGATGCTTCTTGGGAAGAGTGAATTTCGATCATGCCCCAAAAGCGTGGTCGTGGCTCAAAATCTGATCGGTTTAAACAGGCTATGGGTATTTAAATCCGTGAAGGGTCTTCATCCTTCTTTAAAGATAAACAACATATTCCACCTCCCGTGAAGGGCAAGGTGGTTATCTTTGAAAAGGAAGAGGAAAGCGATGAGGATCTCCCCCGCTCTATTGAAAGAGGATCTAGGTCTTCGGGTCCAACTTCTTCTTCTTCCCATCTCCTATCCCCGACCTCTCGCTCTTGCTACACCGAGCCTAGCTCATGCTAGCCCTTTTGCTTCAGGAACTCCTCCTTTAGATTCATATGCTAATCTGAGTAAGAGGACTCAAGTAATTGAGTCCTTTGTGGATTATGCAGATGAGCTTGAAATGGAAAATAAGGATGATATCTTCATAGACTTGGAGGATTCGGCCCTGGCCTCTCCTCTAACTCGACAAGAAAATGAAAGTTTGATGATGGTAATGAGTACTCCTCCTATCCTAAAGATTAAGTATGCTGGTGATTTATATTATGTATGTATTTTACCCTAGGCTGGCAGAGCTTTTGGGTAGTAACCTAAATAAAAGCTTTTTGAGTTGTTTACCATCTGTGTTCCTTGCATTATTTGGTGCCTTTATGGTTCTAGTAGGGATTTTCTCTAATCATTTGCCTTATTTCTTGCACCTTATTACTAGACTAGATTATGTTTTCTCAAGGGGCTTGACTGGATTCTTGTGTACCTACTCTGGCTAGGTTGTAATTGTAACCGCTACACTATTGTTTGCTACAATCTAATCTGGCTTTTGGGGCATTCCATTCTCCCAGAATGTTGCTATGGGAGTTACTTTTGGATATCTCATATGTTTGTTGTCACTGCCCAAGGGATTTGGTATGCTTGCTTGTCCTCTCATGGATTTCTGCTGATGATTTCAGTTTTATTGTCCATCCTATTTATGAACATTGCTCGCCTCTAGCTAGCAGACATACTATTAGTATAGGAATTGGGTTCCTTCCTCATACTCATAGATTGGACACTAGCTCTGTGAGCGTCTACTCTTTTATGAACTGGGTAACTGTCTCTTTTCTTTTGGTCGCTTTGTCAATGATGAGCCATTTTGTTCATGGTTTCTACTCTGGTACTACCTTGATCTAGCTATGAGACGTCTTTCTCAACTCTTGTTTTTGTTTTTTTTTTGTTTGCCATTAGAATGTTGACTCCTTTAGTCTTTGTTTGACTTTGTTCTTTTGGAGCATTTTTTTGTTTGTTTTGGTTTTTGCAAGTTTGGATTCAGGTCGCGACAATGAGTCGGCGGTTTGTTCAAGGGATAATTCTTTTAATCCTTTCGGGTATGGTCATCTTTGAGATGGGCTATCAAGGTGCGTGTTGAGCGTTGGTGGGAGACTTTGATATTTCTAGCCTTGTGTTCCTGGGTTGGTATTGGAGGTTTTTCTATGTGCCTAAGTATCCCAGTTATTGTGCATTTTTGATAATGGTTTATAGATGGGTTTATGCTTTTTCTTGGAAATTGCTAGACTTTGTTTTTCCCTGCATTATTTCTATACTGTCCATTCTATCCATAGATTGTTTAGTTGTGAATACTTGTGATGTTGATTGGTTATGCTCCACTCCTTGTATATTGTTTTCATCCAGGTTAGATCTGAGTGCTGGGAGTTAATATTGTCAAAGTTGGTTATGGTGGGGCCTAGTGGCCGCCGTGGCAAGATTTACTTTGAAGTTGGAAGAAAGCCCGTATAACTGGCTACATATATGGAATGTATGCTTTTGGACTATTTAATTTGGAAAGTTGAATTTTTTATTTTGTGTATTGTAATTTATTGGCATTTGTTGCCTCTCTATCTAATTTAGGTGCAGAACTCCCTTGTATATCTGAATGCGGAATTCGTTTGTCAAAGAACATTTCACTAATGAAAATCTTGTGTTGGAATGTTTATGGGGCTAAGAAAAAGAGCCTCCTTGATGAATTCATTTTATTAAACGTACTAGATCACCGACCACAGTTTTTTTATTTGAATTATGGTTAACGACGTTAATTCTAGGGCTATTCTTAGAGAGTTGGGCTTAATGCTTATGACTATATAAACCCTATTAACCATTCATGTGGCTTATGGTGTGCTTGGGACTCCTCTCTTGTTGACCTTCGTA
The DNA here is from genome assembly GCA_029582165.1 of Portulaca oleracea. Taxonomy (NCBI): domain Eukaryota; kingdom Viridiplantae; phylum Streptophyta; class Magnoliopsida; order Caryophyllales; family Portulacaceae; genus Portulaca; species Portulaca oleracea. Next base: position 20,060,749 of record CM055870.1, read on the forward strand.
TTTATATAAAGGATAATAGATTCTTTCATTGTATTGTTTAGGATTTAATTTCCGCCCACCTTCTTTCCTTCTTTGATGAGATATGGAACTCCAAGCCATCCACTTTCGCCTCCCATCCTCGGCTTTCAGCCTCAGAGACTTTCCAACCGGAAGGTACAACTTTACTCAGGTCGGGCACTACCCAATGATCAAGTACCGCTTACAGTACAGGATACCACAACTAATTCACGACTCCTCCACCGAGCAATGCAACTCGAGATGGAACATGTATTATGAAATAAAAAATGGTAAAAATATGATATGAACAGGATTTTCTCATGAACTTTGAAATTGCATAGGTGATGGCTTCAAACGGTGGTGTGATCCACACGAGAAGATACAAAAGGGTGGAGAATTTCCATCCATTTGCTTTGCTATCTCCTTCGCTACCTCGAGTCATAATTATGCAGGTGGTCTAGTTGGAGTTCTTACTATAGTAGCAACCTATCTCATATTGGGGAGAAGTGTACTGTCCTCGATCAAACTATCAATCTCATAAGTCATAAGAGATCACAATGAATTCTAGTAGGGAACATGACTGACACCCCCACAAATTACGTGATTATTATTGGCTTGAGTTAGGGCAGGCGCCGCTTGCAATATAATAATGAGATTAACAGGGATGTAATGGTGATCTTAGAACCAGTCCTAGCTAGAATAGAAGAGCGGAGGGATCCGTGATATCTTACCTACATGCATTTCAATGTGACCATCTGTAGTACTGGACCGTATGGGGAAAGGGCCCGAGCCTTAAAATTCATGGTCTCCAAATCTTTCCGCACCCCCATCATGAAACACGATGAAAGCAACGTCAAGGTTGGGTGTGGAGTACATTTTAAGGTAGACCCGGGACCCTGAAAACATAATTTAAGCGGTGATGGATGTGGTATCCACTTCAAGTGGGACCCCGGACCATGGGAGTAGAGCTACAAGTCCACATCGGGACCTACTTCGGGCCTTTAAAAGGGTTCGGAGTCTTTCGGGAAGAATAAGCACAAACGAGTCAACGTGGGTTGTCGGAATGGACGCGCCTTCACTCGTTGGGTCGTAACTCCTTCAATATAACTCCGATAGGTCTCAAATTTTAGAATCTTAAAGTACACATCGAGAGCTTTCCAATGATATATTATGGGCTTAAAACGGAGTCCGGACAAAGAAGTTATGCATGTTTGAAGTCAGCAGGAAGAAACTGCCAACAGCACGATCGTGCCATCAGGCCGCACGATCGTGTCATTCTTCCAGAAGGCACTGCACGATCGTGCCGTAAGATAGCATGATCATGCCATTCTCGAACAGGCCATTCCTGGGCAGTTTTAAGTAGTACGATCGTGTACCCATATGGCAGGATCGTGCCATTTCACGACAGGTCATTTTTTCGGCCTTTCTCTCTCTCTTTTGGTTATGTTTTCCCCCTTCCCTTATATATACTTGTAAGCCTCTTTTTGTAGAGGGGGATAGATAGACTTTTGATGAATGTTTAGGAATTAGACTTAAGAAAATTCCTCTCAATTGGAGAGTTGTAATTGCGGGTTTTCAAACCCTAATCGATGAAAGCTAATTCTTTGGTGTTTTCTCTTCTTTGTGAGTGGGTGTTTTTTCCTCCACTTTTTGTGAGATTTCTTGGGTGTTTCCAGACTCTTTGCTATTAGAAGATCCTTGTGCAAGTGATTGAACATCTTAGTTAAATTGGGTGAGTGTTTACTCTTTATAATTGTCCATATCCCTTTAATTCTTGTTGTAGTTGTTGTTCACCTCCTTAAATCAAAAACCCTAAAATTTAGTTTGGTGTGTTTATGAGTTCTATGTGTGGATTTCCATCATCCACATGATTTTGCATAGACCTTATGTCCTGAATCCTCTCCATTTAGTATCAGAGCTAGGCATAGAACTCATAGTTTGTTAGAGATTTCTTGTTTGTGCCCAGAATTTTTCTTGTTGTAGTTTGGTGGTGATTTTGGTGTTCTTGGTGTTGTGGATTTGCTGCAATATTGGTGTTCCCCATTTCCTGTGCCTCCAAGTGTATTGGAATATATTGTATTGTGTTGTGTTTGTTGATTTTGATGCATATGGGAGCTTTGAGGTGAAGTTGGAAAATAGTGCACGAAAGGTGTTCGATGAAATGTCTGAGTGAGAAAAACACAAAGAATCCTTAACCAAACACTAGCCAACTTCAAGAACCCCCAAACTCTTCAAAATTTACCCAAACATAATCCTTCCTTCACCCATGATCTTGTTATGGCCCCTAAGCCGAGTCTTTAGAGTCGATACATGAACATTCAAAATACTCTTGATGGCCTCGTGACTCAAGTAAACAACATTGCCATCAATAGGGGTGGAAATGGTACGGTGCGGTGCGGTGCGGTTTCGGTGCGCCGGATGAAACGGTGCGCGAAAACCATAAACCGGAACCGAATCATCCGATTTTTAAAAACCGGTGAACCGGAACAGCATAAATTTCTATCAAACATCAAAAAATCTCTATTTAATAAAAATAATAATCTCTATTTAATCAAAAAAAAAAGTGAGAACCCTAAACCCTAAACTGGAAAATGAAAATTTGAAATACTAAAACCTAATTCCCCCCTCCCCTTGCTCGAGGTCAGTGTCTCAGTGAGACTGTGAGGAGTGTGAGCCAGAGAGCCAAATTTACTATCCCATAAGCCCAACCCAATAACACATTAACACCTAATGTTCTTTTTTTTTTTAACTAGTTAATTTATATTATTTTTGTATTAATTTTTGGGTAGAATTTTTTTTTAACCAAAATTTATATATATATGTATTTAATTATATTAACGGTACGGTGCCGGTTCCCCGGCGGTGTGAATATCCCAAACCGGAACCGCTCCGTTTAGTATCCGGTTTTTCCGGTGCGGTGCACCGGATTTTTAAACTGGTTCGGTGTTGCCTGTTCCCGGTTTTTTTTATCCGGTTTCCGGTTCGGTGTGCCGATTCCGGATTTTTCTTCCACCCCTAGCCATCAACCTTCAGGATCAAACCCGAGACGAAAGAAAGAGACCCACTCGTATCCCTATCCGTCCTCATCCCTCCTACGAGTCAAGTGACGATGATAGAAGCTCCTTTCGACGCCATCATCGACGGGAAACGGTTGAGAAGCCCCCACGGGATGAATTTTATAATGTCAAGATCAAAATTCCGGAATTCAATGGCTACACCGGCCCGGAAGACTATCTTGAATGGGTTCAAACCATGGAGAGATTTTTTGCAACTACGAAGTATAGCGATGAGAAGGCCTTCGAAGTCGTAAGATTGAAACTCACTAAGAGTGCATCACTTTGGTTTGTGAGCGTCAAATTGGAAAGGACTATGGAGGGTCGATCGGAAATCACCTCATGGACAAGACTAAAGCGATTGATGGATCGACAATTCTTGTCTAACGGTTGCAAACGAGGGGTTAACCATAAGACCAAGTCATCACTTGGTGGGAACGGAGAAGTTAAGCAAGCCGAGATCAATCTCATGCCCAACGAGGAAACTTCCTTTGGTTCTTGTGAGCCCATTAACGATGTTGTTGAAGCTTCATGTCTAGAGGAGGATGAGAACATCGATCTTGCCCATCCTCACATCCTTGTTGAAGAGGTCCGAGAAGAAGCACCATCATTCATCTCACCTCCACCGATTGTTGAGCCTAGTGAGATTGAGAGAGCACCACAAAATTTCCCTATCCCTTCCCTTAATCCCTTACCTCCACAAAACAAGCCTCCAACCTCCTTCTTTCATTTAAACGATGGGTACATTGTGGGGTTCGAAGCTTGTTGTATGTCTAGCGTGATTGATCGTGGCGTTCGGGATGTTCGAATTTTTTTGGAGCCAATTTAAGAGGAGTGCTTCGATTTTAACTCCTAAGAGTTGAGGGCAACTCTTTTTCAAGAGGGGGAGTATGGACCGTATCGGGATGGGGCCCGAGCCTTAAAATTCATGGTCTCCAAGTCTTTCCACACCCCCACCATGAAACACTGTTCGGTTGTGTATTTTGTGGTTTCTAAGTAAGGATGTCGAACTCGAGGATGGGTGTGAGGTTTGTCTAGGTTTTTGGCTTGTTAGAGGTTTTCAATTGCGGAAAACATTAAAGTATGAAAATTAAGCGATTAAACTATCCCTAATCATGATACTAAACATGACCATTAAAAAGAACACAATCAAACAAGTAATTACTACTATAAATGTAAGAAGTCTATGAGCTTATAAAACAAACATTTAATAAAACTCTAACTACCACTAAGATCAAAGCAAGCAAATAGCAATTAAATAGCAACTAATTAATCTAAACAAGATTAGAATGTAGTCCATACCCTTGATGACTGGTCAAAATCGATCTCCATTCTTCATTCTTCATCTTCAATTGCAACTTTCCCCGAACAAAATAGAAAGTTGTGAATTAAGTTACTAAGGACCCTCAAATCTTCACTCTAGTAAGATTTGTGGCCCTTAATCCCCCTTTTCACTAAAAGATTGATTGTTTGTGGCTAATCTAGGAACCTTCAATTGCAAACTTCAATGAAATCTAAGCATAAGGTAATGAAGATAGAAGGCTGAAAATTACTTGAAGAAAAGTTGAATACATTCAAAGTCTCAAGAACTTGGAGAACAAGACAAGAGAAAACCCTTAGAGAGAGAAAGTAACAGCTTAATTAAGAAATCATTAAAACCACTAATTACAAACTAAAACTTCAGCTAATTCTTCTTCAAAAGGAGTCGCAGCTAAGACTCTTATAATGACCTAAGTTAGTTGCACAAAACGCAGCATTTCATTTCCGGCTGACGCAGAAACGGGTTTGGCTCGCGGCAGCATTCGTCGCGTGTTTCGTTCCTCGGCGGCTTCTCCTGGCTCGAGCTCAGCTCGGTCGAGCAGGGCCCTTGCTCGGGCGAGCTGGCCCTCTGTTCCTTCACTGCCTTAGCCAGATTTTTCGATCTTTTCCTAGTTGTTGTGCAGAAGCATGGCTCGACCGAGCCAATATGTTGCTCGGGCGAGCCAGCTTTCTGTCTCTCCTCTTCTTGGCTCAAATTCAATCGGCCATTTTTGCTGCTTTTCCAGGAGCGTTGCTCGGGCGAGCCAACATGCTGCTTTTCCAGGAGCGTTGCTCGGGCGAGCCAACATGTTGCTCGGTCGAGCAGCCCTTCTGCCTTCACTCCTGATTTGGCGAGTTTTTGCTCCGTTTTGGCGCCTTTTTAGGTCACTTTCTTATTTTCCTACAAAACTACAAAAATCTCATAACTCGAATAAAATACGGGGTTAGAACATATAAAAACTCTTTAATAAAGAGAAGAATTCGGCTCGAAACGAGACCGAACACCACTCCCACACAAGGGTTTGCTCGCCCCGAGCAAACTAAAAACAAAGAAAATAACTAGAAAGAGAAACTAAAAAAAACCTAACTCACTTTCGCAGGAATCGCAGATGCATTTAGCATATGCATCAAGCCCTTTAAACCCCCCGGCAGCCCGGGTGGACGAGGTAGATCTCGTGAGGGTTTATAGCAACTATACCCACAAAAGCTATAGAAAAAGGAGAGAGGGAAAGTGAAAAACAAAAGTTTAAAAGAAAAGAAAAAGAGAACTGCTCGTTTCAATGAATCAAGTCGTTTCACTTAAGAAAACGGTATTAATCCTCCAAAAGGAACCGTTATGAGCATCTCACAACACCTAACCCAAACAACTGTCAATCTTAGAAATTTTGAACCAAAACACTTCCTGATGAGTAAAACACCTCGTGCATATTTGCAAGTGGGCTCTAGTCGGTCTTCCCTATCCTAAACCAGACAATCAGAGTTGTTCTCATGCTCAAGCTCAGAATTTATCTAGCTTATTTCACTCTTGGTTCTTCTTTCAACCTCTCTTTTCTTTCTTTTTCAAAACCTACTCTTTTTTTCCTTTTTTTCTTTACTTTTTCTTCTCTTTTTTTTTTTTTACTTTTCTCTTTCTTACCATTATTTTGCTCAACTCTTTTTTTTCTTTTCCTTGCTTGCTTCGCTCTTTTCTTTCTTTTTCAAAACCTACGCTCTTTTATTCCACTCAATCCGTTTTGTGTCTTTTAGAGCGTTTGTGTCGGGTTTTGCGGGATTTAAATACCGGCCTTCGCAAAGGGTTACCCTCCCTGCTGGGTTTCTCCATACGTGAGTCATTGCACTTAAGGGGCATAGGGTGCCGATCCACCCAAACCAACCCATGACGGTAGGCCCGACAGTAATTATTTAATGCATTCATTAAGAGCTTAAGCAATTGAACAACTAAAACCGTCTAACTTAGGTAAGAATTCACAGTCAAAGCGTGTGAGAATTGAGGATTCTGCTTTCCCATTCCATGTAGAGGTCTAATAGAGATAAGTCATGGCAATTATCCAAGTTATGGTCGAAAATGCTCAAACCGGTTTCTTTCAAAGAAGATTAAGAACGGCTTCCTGATTTCAACAACGAAATCCAAGAAACAAAGCAAAAACAAAAAACAAAACGAAAAACGAAAACTTTTAAGGTTTTTCACTCCCTTTTTTCTCCTTTTCACACAAAATTTTTCAAATTATTCGACACAAACTACGAAAAACGAAAACAAAGACTCAAAACTAGGTGATCTACCCATGACAAATGGAAGTATCACCCCCCACTCCCACACAAAACTTCACAATGTCCCCATTGTGAGAATAAGGGTGTCACAAATAAGGTAGAAAACCTAAAAACACACAACAAACACACAGCAAACAATAATTGGTGGCGACCCGAGCCCACACGGCTCCAACAACAATAATATCCCAACATTCACACTCAAGGGGTTCGCCACCCAAAAAGAAAATCAAGCATGCATCATGGATCAACAATATATTCACAATGAAAAGGATGGTTAAAAGATGATACATGAAGATCGCCAAGTATAGCACATCCGAGCACACGATCCACGAACGCAACATCAGAAAAAAAAAACTTCAAATATTCACAAATGTACATGATCACTGACTAACCTCAACCCCGAATCTCACTTTATGAGGCGGGAATCAAGCGTGAAATGCCTCACCACTGCTTGGGAACATCACACAACCCCTCGCGCATGTATATCTCAAAATTGAAAGCACACATCTAATGCAAAATAAAAGAGGGGAGTGCGGAATGCTCACAATCACTGCTCATTGCCTCCCGGAGGAGGGTACGGATAGTAGGGGAAGTAAGTCGGGTAATACTGGTTGACATAGTCGGGCGGTGCTGGCGAATGGTCGGCGATAGCATAGTGGTAATATCCCCAATCCCTCCAATATTGATTCTGTTGATGGAAGTACTCATCATAGCGCTGAAAGTATCCTTCGTGCCGTTCAAGAGTTGATTGCTGCGCACGAAGGAGTTCCTGTTGACTCTCCATCAAGTTGTGCGTACTTTGTAATAAAGTTCGCTGTTCGCGGAGGTCAACACTCTTGGGAATTACTACCACTAGCCTCACCCTGGGTTGCCGGCTCCTCCTCTTCTTCCACATTTCCGCTCACAAATGGGTCATCGGGCCCCCCAACTCGACGGGTGCTCCTTGGATCTTCGCCACATGACCAGTTGTGTTGATTGGTCACATCCAACCAACGTGCGGCTCGCGAATGGTCCAAATGAATGGAAGTTGCATATTTATCCGAGTCGTGCTTGTATATATGCTTTGTGGTGTGGCGCTCAAGGATACCCATGCGTTGCAACCTAATACCGTCGATGGGGTCGGGAAAATATCTCGGGGTGAACTTGCGGATATATCCTCTAAAACCTTTCTTCATCAAAAAGTGGCAAATAATATGCCCCATTCCAATTGTAGAGGTAAGGTGCTTAGAGGTAATGTCTTTGAAGCAATGTAAAATGCATGACCCTATGTTCACCCGCTTCCCTTGGAGGGTGTTAAAGATGATAAACAAATCATCCCTCCGCACATTTGCCCTCCCATCATCTCTTCCGAAGACCGAATTTGAAACTATGCGATGAAAGATTCGAATCGCTAAGTTACAAAAGTCACGAGACTTGGAATTTCTGGTCAAGAAGGAGCAATCTTCAAGAGCATTTGACGTTTGATGTTTCCGACGCCAACAAGTAAGACTCTTCATAGCGGCTTGTTCATCAAAGTGCACACTCTCCTCATAATACAACCCATCCGCCGGTAACCCAAGTGCTTGACAAAACTCTTGCACCGTGCAAGTTTTCTCCTTGTTGTCCACCCTATAACGGAACTTAGCGTGGCGTGTATCAACATCCTCAACTTGGAAAGAACTGAGGAACTCAAGAATCGGTTGATCGTAAAGAGATTCGTCAATCGTAATGAAAGATTCCCAACCCAAGATCCTTATAATAAAATCAAAACTGGGGCCACAATACACCTTCTTCGCTGTGGCTTCATCATAAATGTCCGGAGCACAAAGTTTCCGGTGTTGATAAAGCTCATATCTCTCTCGATGATGTTCATCCCTGAACCGAATTTGCAACTCCGGTTCAGCCTGAAGAAGCGTGGGCGGTTGGGCCTTGTAACGATCTTTATCCACCGCCGCCGATGAAGACTCGGGCGGTGGTGAAGGCGTACCTTCCTCATCGGTGCGGGCCCTCTTAGATCAAACCATTGTGAATTTCAAAACACACTAGCAACTCAAGAATCCCCAAATAGCAATCGATACACACAACACTCAAGCCCTAAATTCCAAGAACTAATCACAAGTAACACCCAATTTAACTTTGAAATCAAACTTGAAAACACTAATTGTGAATGTTACCTCCCAAATAAGCACCAAACACCAAGTGGCAACACGAATCCGGCAACGGCGCCATTGTTCGGTTGTGTATTTTGTGGTTTCTAAGTAAGGATGTCGAACTCGAGGATGGGTGTGAGGTTTGTCTAGGTTTTTGGCTTGTTAGAGGTTTTCAATTGCGGAAGACATTAAAGTATGAAAATTAAGCGATTAAATTATCCCTAATCATGATACTAAACATGACCATTAAAAAGAACACAATCAAACAAGTAATTACTACTATAAATGTAAGAAGTCTATGAGCTTATCAAACAAACATTTAATAAAACTCTAACTACCACTAAGATCAAAGCAAGCAAATAGCAATTAAATAGCAACTAATTAATCTAAACAAGATTAGAATGTAGTCCATACCCTTGATGACTAGTCAAAATCGATCTCCATTCTTTATTCTTCATCTTCAATTGCCTCCCCGAACAAAATAGAAAGTTGTGAATTAAGTTACTAAGGACCCTCAAATCTTCACTCTAGTAAGATTTGTGACCCTTAATCCCCCCTTTTCACTAAAAGATTGATTGTTTGTGGCTAATCTAGGAACCTTCAATTGCAAACTTCAATGAAATCTAAGCATAAGGTAATGAAGATAAAGGAAGGCTGAAAATTACTTGAAGAAAAGTTGAATACATTCAAAGTCTCAAGAACTTGGAGAACAAGACAAGAGAAAACCCTTAGAGAGAGAAAGTAACAGCTTAATTAAGAAATCATTAAAACCACTAATTACAAACTAAAACTTCAGCTAATTCTTCTTCAAAAGGAGTCGCAGCTAAGACTCTTATAATGACCTAAGTTAGTTGCACAAAACGCAGCATTTCATTTCCAGCCTGTACGCAGAAAACGGATTTGGCTCGGGCGAGCAGGCATTCTGGTCGCGTGTTTCTCGTTCCTCGGCAGCTTCTCCTCGGCTCGAAGCTCATTTCGGTCGGCAGGCCCTGCTCGCGGTGGCCCTCTGTTCCTTCACTGCCTTAGCCAGATTTTTCGATCTTTTCCTAGTTGTTGTGCAGAAGCATGGCTCGACCGAGCCAATATGTTGCTCGGGCGAGCCAGCTTTCTGTCTCTCCTCTTCCTGGCTCAAATTCAATCGGCCATTTTTGCTGCTTTTCCAGGAGCGTTGCTCGGGCGAGCCAACATACTGCTTTTCCAGGAGCGTTGCTCGGGCGAGCCAACATGCTGCTTTTCCAGGAGCGTTGCTCGGGCGAGCCAACATATTGCTCGGTCGAGCAGCCCTTCTGCCTTCACTCCTGATTTGGCGAGTTTTTGCTCCGTTTTGGCGCCTTTTTAGGTCACTTTCTTATTTTCCTACAAAACTACAAAAATCTCATAACTCGAATAAAATACGGGGTTAGAACATATAAAAACTCCTTAATAAAGAGAAGAATTCGGCTCGAAACGAGACCGAACAAACACGATGAAAGCAATGTCAAGGTCGGGTGTGGAGTACATTTTAAGGTAGACCCGGGACCCTGGAAACATGATTTAAGCGGTAATGGATGTGGTATCCACTTCAAGTGGGACCCCGGGCCATGGGAGTGGAGCTACCGATCCTCATCGGGACCTACTTCGGGCCTTTAAAAGGGTTCGGAGTCTTTCGGGAAGAACAATCGCAAACGGGTCAACGTGGGTTGTCGGAATGGACGCGCCTTCACTCGTTGGGTCGTAACTCGTTCAATATAGCTCCGATGTGTCTCAAATTTGGGTACACACCGAGTGCTTTCCAACGATATATTATAGGCCTAAAACGGAGTCCGAACGAAGAAGTTATGCATGTTTGAAGTCAGCAGGAAGAAACTGCCAACAGCACGATCCTGCCATCAGGCCGCACGATTGTGCCATTCTTCCATAAGGCACTGCACGATCGTGTCGTAAGATAGCACGATCGTGCCATTCTCGAACAGGCCATTCTTGGGCAGTTCTGAGTAGCATGATCGTGTACCCATATGGCACGATCGTGCCATTTAACGACAGGTCATTTTTTCGGCCTTTCTCTCTCTCTTTTGGTTATGTTTTCTCCCTTCCCTTATATATACTTGTAAGCCTCTTTTTGTAGAGGGGGATAGATAGACTTTTGATGAATGTTTAGGAATTAGGCTCAAGAAAATTCCTCTCAATTGGAGAGTTGTAATTGTGGGTTTTCAAACCCTAATCAATGAAAGCTAATCCTTTGGTGGAAATTGCTTTGTGATTTCTCTTCTTTGTAAGTGAGTGTTTTTCCTCCGCTCTTTGTGAGATTTCATGGGTGTTTCAAGACTCTTTGCTTGTGGAAGGTCCTTGTGCAAATGATTGAACATCTTAGTTCAATTGGGTGAGTGTTTACTCTTTACAATTGTCCATATCCCTTTAATTCTTGTTGTAGTTGTTGTTCACCTTCTTAAATCAAAAACCCTAAAATTTAGTTTGGTGTGTTTATGAGTTCTATTGGTGGATTTCCATCATCCACATGATTTTGCATAGACCCTAGGTCCTGATCCTCTCCAAGTACCGACTTTGGAGCACTTCCCTTTTATTCAGTGGCGATTCATCTTCTCGACGTATTTCATTGCCGCTACTATTTTCACTAATTGTGGCAATTATATATGCTTCCCGTGGTTAATCAACCTTCTTGATTTCGACTCCATTCATCATCTGAACTTGCTTGTGGTGGTCCCGACGTCTATTCGGTAGACTAGTGAGTAGTGTAATCCTTTGAAGCCTAGTGTACGTGGGACAGCTGAACAAGCTTCGTCGCTTGCTGGACGAGTTGAGTCTGACATGTATTTCTTCATGACTTTATAGTGATTTCAATATACCTTTTTGTTCGCAATTGATCATGATTGTGGCAACCTAACGTGACTTTGTGCCCTTTATCACAAATGCGCTTCACACGCGTGACATTTTTGCCTTTCAGTACAAAATGTCCTTGGATTCTTAATTAAAAGTTCTCAGTTTAAATTTGTCATCTTTAAAATTGTTTTTAAATTTTAAATGGATATTTTTGGAATTTACAGCTTTTAACAATTTTAACACTTTTATTTTTAGAATAAAATATTATTTTTGAACATCCAAAAATAAAAGTTGGGTAAATAATTTGAAACGAAAAGTGTACATATAAAATGATTGAAAGAAGATCCCACAATTCACTAGTTGCTCAGGAAAGGGGTCCAAGGCCCATGGCCATAACAAACCTTAAGCACATACTTGCAGCAAACCCAATTGGTACAATTATACAACAAGGCTCAAATGGGTAAGAGGACCCATTGAGGTAGAAGGTAGTTCAATCATTTAACTTCAATGAGAGCAATGTTTGTACAAACATGAACAAAAAGTTGTACCCAACCCATACCCAAGCTAGCTAGTATAGAAAAGAATGTGACTCAACCAAATCTCACCTATTTCTTATTCATGATCTTTGGCAAACACATTGCTACCCTCTTTTCCCTCTTTTTAAGCCCCATTTCACCCTTTTCATTCAAAATTAACCCAAAAATGGGAACGCGTCAAGATAAAAACTTTGATCAATCTCAAGAAAAAAAACAAGAGTACATTTTTCGAAGTAGATACAAGGCAGTTCCAGTGCCAGATAATGTGACCTTACCGGAGTTTGTACTCCATGATGTGGAGTCTTACTCCGATAAGGTGGCACTCGTCGATGCTTTGACTGGGAAAGAGTACACTTATGGTCAAGTGTCAAGAGACACAAAGAGGTTTGCCAAGGCATTAAGGTCTCTTGGAATAAGGAAAGGGCATGTTGTTATTGTTGTACTTCCTAATGTTGTAGAATACCCTATTGTTGCCCTTGGTATCATGGCTGCTGGGGGTGTTTTTTCTGGTGTAAATCCTGCATCTCATGCATCTGAAATTAAGAAGCAAGTTGAGGCTGCTGATGCTAAGCTTATTGTAACAAATGGCACTACCTATGACAAGGTTAGTAGGTGTTCTTTCTCCTGTTTTATTATCATTAGACTTGTGGATGCATGTTTTTATAGCTTACTTTATCTAGTGAAGTTTTTGTCGGTAGCATTGTAGATCTATACGAATGAATTAGAGTTCTACTTGTGTTGTTTATACTCTTTTACATTAAAAGGAAGATTAAAGTTGATATATAGCATTCGCCTATTGGCATTTTTTTTAAAAAAAAATGATCCATAGAAGGATGGACATAAGACAATTCTATTTCTACTTAATTCCATTTGTCCTCACCAAACTAACCTGCCGAAATTACTTTGTAGTCAATGCTAACGCTAACATACAGTATTAAATTTTAACTAGCACCTAATATCTAGTGCGATGTACGGGTAATTTTTCAACAATTTTACGTTATTATTTTCTAGAGTAATTTTATAATAATCATTAATCCAATCTTATAAAAATATTATTTTTATTGGAATAAAGTGTCATTTTAGTTTATTTTATTTCATGACATGACAATTATGGGTAAATAGTTTAATTTTATTTTTCGTCGGAAGAATGATGTTTGTTTTTTGAAAAATAGTTACAACAACAATTACGTGACAATTATATTTTCTTATCATTTTCCATTTTATATTTGGGGCTTTTAACCTCTTTTTCAACTTTTTAATTTATTCTTATTCCAATTTCTAATTATTTTTTTGGTAGCTTATATATAATTTAATTTTTTTTATTGTTAAAAATATATATAGTAGTTGCAATGAAAATTTTATTTTCTAAGATAGTTATTAAAAAAAATACGAAACAATAGTATAGCTTTTTCATGAAAATTTTACTTTAGTATCTATTATTATATTTTATTTCTAAAGTTTTGGTCATAATATTATAATACTAATTGATGAAAGGAGAAGTAAAAATTGTTCTAGCTTTGTATTAGATATTTTTAATTTACAATATATATTATATGCACCCGGAGCACGTGCTCCAGATACTTACGAGTGAACGATCATTTGAATCAGAGTGAACAATCATAATAATCAGAGTTAACAACTTAATACATATGGGTGAACAATTATAGAATCTGAAGCACGTGTTCCGGGAGCACCTAATAAATTGCATTTAATTTATGTATATATGACCTTTTGTATTTCTTTTTCTTTTTTGAAAAATTTGAAATGTTTTGATTGTGTATGCATTAAATATTGGTAACTTATGTATGATTTTAGGTATTTCTTTTTCATTTTTATTAATATTATATTTATGAATGTAGTAATAAATTATGTAGGTTTGGAATTTGCTTTGGAATTCACCAAACTTTCTAAATTATTTCTTTTAGGTTTAGATTTTCGTTAGGAGCTTGTGTTTTAATATATTTAATAGATGACAAATATATGGACAAACCCGGTACTTTAGATGTTAGCATATTATTTTGAGCTCCTTTTTGTGCAAACTTGTGGATACTCTTAAAGGCAAAATGATAAACATCTTGATGCAAGATGGTTGTTGATCATTTCATACTTCACTTAAATAACTCATAAAGTTAAATGTAAGTATATTTAAATCATTATAAATGTATGTTTCATTACATTAATGTTTATTATAACTTATAAACAATATAAAAATAATTATTTATTTACATTTTTCATAAATATAAAATTATGCATAAAATGTCCATTTTCTAATATGATTGATGAAATTAAGCTATTTTTTAATATTTTTTTACCTAAGTAATAAGTATTATACTCTTACAAAAAATTATTCTGAGGCACCCTAACTTTTGGTGAAATATTTTTCTGGTACCCCAACTTTTCAAAACTAATTTTGAGGTACCCTTACATTTTGGGTTAATAATTATTTGGTTCTTTTCCGACCATTAATTTTATTAAGTGACCAAAATGCCCTTGTTCTTCCTTTCTTGAAGAAATACCCTTGAAGAAGAAGAATGAGGGTACTTCGGTCACTTAATAAAATTAATGGTCGGAAAAGAACCAAAAAATTACTAACCCAAAAAGTAAGGGTACCTCAAAATTAGTTTTGAAAAGTTGAGATACCGAAAAATAGTTTCCCCAAATATTGGGGCACCTTCGAGTAATTTTTTGATACTCGTTCTTATAGTTGGTAAATATATATAATTATTCGGAAAAACAAAAAAATATAATTATTAGAGAAAATATTATTAAAATTTACAAAAAATGTGAAATATGGATAATTCAAGATGGTCATTAACCATCTTGAGGCAAGATATGTATGATTGTCCTTAAATATTGTGTTTTGTTATCCTTTTAATAATTAAAAAAGTTATATCCAATTTAAAACAACATAAGGCTGATCACGAACCCATGACAAACTAATCCCATGAGTATATGACCGTTTCCAAAATGGCCAACTCTCAAGATTTAGTTACTTGGATTCAAATTTCTTATACTCTATGGACCCAATCCTTGGACTTTAAGATCATATACCAAAGTTAGGAAAATCTGATCCAGCGACCGAAATCATATAAATCGAAACCCAAACAATTTGGAACACCCAAATTGCCACAATATATCCCACCATTTAGTTTTGAAGCATGTTATTTATGATAAGATTGATTTATTTGTTTGATAACGTACATATATGCAAACACAGGTGAAGGAGTTGGGCCTGCCAATCATCGTAGTAGGAGACGAAAGAATCGAGAAAGCAACGGCCATATACTGGAGCGAACTTCTGGAAGCCGGGGACAAAGCCAACATCCGTTACATTTCAGAGGCAATCGAACAAACAGACCTGTGTGCTTTGCCCTTCTCATCAGGCACGACGGGGATGTCTAAGGGTGTCATGTTGACCCATCGAAACTTGGTCGCTAACCTCTGCTCAACCCTGTTCAGTGTCCCCAAAGAGATGATCGGCGAGGTCACTACCCTAGGTCTCATGCCCTTCTTCCACATCTACGGCATCACTGGCATCTGCTGTGCCACTCTCAGGAACAAGGGAAAGGTTGTCGTCATGGCACGCTACGAACTCAGGACATTCTTGCATGCCCTCATTACTCATCAGGTTCACTTTGCACCTGTTGTGCCTCCTATCATCTTAGCTCTTGTTAAGAACCCTATTGTTGATCAGTTTGATCTTAGTAAGATCAATCTTAAGGCCATTATGACTGCTGCTGCTCCTTTGGCTCCTGAGATCCTTACTTCCTTTGAGAATAAGTTCCCTGGTGTTCAAGTACAAGAGGTATGTAACTTATCAATCTACACAATTTATGTCTATCTATATTAGGCTAATAATTATGGTTGCCTTTTGAGATGCAGGCATATGGGTTGACAGAACATAGTTGCATAACACTAACTCATGGAGATCCAACTCAAGAACATGGAGGCGTCGCAAAGCGGAACTCTGTAGGGTTCATCTTACCAAATATTGAGTTGAAATTCATCGATCCTGACACGGGTCGGTCCCTTCCTAAGAACACCCCAGGGGAAATCTGTGTAAGAAGCCAATGTGTCATGCAAGGTACTTAATTGGTGATTAATTGTTGATTAGTATTTTAGTCAATTATGTTTAGAAACTAATTAATAAGATATATATGACAGGATATTATAAGAATGATGAAGAAACCAAGCAAACAGTGGACAGTGAAGGGTGGCTTCATACGGGAGACATTGGATACATTGATGATGATGGGGATGTTTTCATTGTGGATCGCATCAAAGAATTAATCAAGTTCAAAGGTTTCCAAGTAAGATAGGGACTTCACTATATGATTATTCTTTGCCTTGAAATATGTTTTTCAACAAAATGTTGTATGTGAGAATTTTTGTTGCAAACTTTGTAGGTTGCACCAGCTGAATTGGAAGCAATCCTCCTCTCCCATCCTTCGATTGAAGACGCAGCTGTTGTGCCGTAAGTAGTCATATATCATTGTTGTTATTTCTATTATTATCATAAATTGCAACTTATTTATTACTGTGAAAATTAAATAAAAATGAATAAATAAATGCAGAATGGCAGATGAAGAAGCAGGGGAAGTGCCAGCAGGGTGTGTAGTGAAGAAGGGAGGAGCCAAAGAGAGTGAAGAAGACATAATAAAGTATGTGGCTTCAAATGTGGCTCACTATAAAAGACTCAGAGCTCTTTACTTTGTGGATTCAATTCCCAAATCACCCTCTGGCAAAATCATGAGGAGGCTTCTCAAGGATCAAATTATCCAGCTTCCAAATAAAAACAACACCTCCAAATCACTTGTTTGATCCAGTTGCTATAATATTTTATAAGTAATAAATCACTACTATGTGTAATATTTAATGTCTAATCTGATATTTTAAGGGTTAGAATACATTCAGAACGTAGATTGTTCGCTATACTATTGTTGTTGTTGTTGCTATATATGAGAACATTTAGATTTCCTAAGAAGGGTGACAAAATGAATAAATCCAAGTTTTGTCTCAAAGAGAATGGATCACTATCTTGATAATGAATCTTTTAATATGTAACTCTGAGACTTGATCAAGACATACCTCTAACTTAAAAAGAAGATGGTGAGCCCGGGAGCACCATGCTCCGTGAGCCCATTCACATTAATTTTTGTTTTTGTTTTTATTTTTATTTTTGGGTATAATACATGTACTTCCTCCATTTAATATTAATTGTCCAAATATCTTTTTTAACTAAAAATTTTTCATATCATATTCTATCAAAAAAATACAACTTTAATTATGTTCTTAAAAGAATACTTTTCATTATTAATCCAATGATGATGCTTTCATATACTAAAATATCGTATATGTCGAGAAATTAATGACGACAATAGACCATTAATATGGAATGGATGAGGTATTTTTGAGTCATTTGTTTTTCCTCAAGCATAATAGGTACCTTCAATTCACAATATTCATTTTAAAAATTATGAACATTGTGGTATATATTTCTCAACATTTATCTAGTGGTTTTTATGAGCATTGTAGTTTTGGTTTATGACCATTCATGTACTGGTTTATGAGCACTCTAGTATAGATTTATGAGCATTGTAGTTTAAGTTTATGAGCATTCATGTACTGGTTCATGAGCACTCTAATATAGATTTATGAGCATTGTGGTTTAAGTTTATGAGCATTGTGGTTTAAGTTTATGAGCATTCATGTACTGGTTTATGAGTATTTTAGTATAGATTTATGAGCATTATAGTTTAAGTTTATGAGCATTCATGTACTAGTTTATAAGCACTCTAGTATAAATTTATGATAATCGTAGTTTAAGTTTATGAGCATTCATGTATTGGTTTATGAGCAATCTAGTATAAATTTATGAGCATCGTAGTTTAAGTTCATGAGCATTCATGTACTAGTTTATGAGTACTCTAGTATAGATTTATGAGCATTGTAGTTTAAGTTTATGAGCATTCATGTACTGATTTATGAGTATTCTAGTATATATTTATGAGCATTGTAGTTTAAATTATGAGCATTCATGTACTGGTTTATGAGCAATCTAGCATAGATTTATGAGTATTGTAGTTTTGGTCTATAAACATTCAAGTACTGGTTAATGAGCACTCTAATATAGATTTATGAGCATTGTAGTTTAAGTTTATGAGCATAAACCTAAACTATAATGTTTATAAACCATTATATGAATGCTCAAATATTTAAACCATCATGCTCATAAACATAGATTACAATGCTCATAAACCTAAACTACAATATAATGTTCATAAACCAATATATGAATATACATGATAATTGTTGAATTTAAAAATAATGAATTTAAAAATAATTTTATATTAAGTCAACTTAAAAGTAATATTTAAAATTTAATTAACTTAATAAAAAAAATTCAATTTTATCAAAATTCACATGACAAAATGATGAAATAAAAAGAAAAAAAACACGTCGTGTCTTTCCCTGGGCGCATGATGCTCCCTGTACTCGGGAGCACCATCGTCTAGCTCCCTCTAACTAACCTAAAACACCCTCATTCTGAATAATTAAAATTAAAGTTCTTTCTATTAAGATAATAAATGAATTCAACCCTTGTTTCGATCACTTAACCAATTATTTATTTATTTATTCATTCATTCATTCATTCATTCATTCATTCATTCATTTATTTTTGGATAATTCAAATCTCTTCACAATTGAAAAATCTGTAAAAAGAGGTCCTCTTTTCTTTTGTGCATCGCTTTTCTTGCGAACTCTTATAGAAACCCCAAGAAATTTTTGTGTATCGCGTTTGGTAAGCACTCCAAATTTTTCATGAGAAGTTTTTCAAGGGAAAGATTTCCCTAGGAAAATTTCACTTAACCTTCCTAATTAAGGAAAATTTTCCCTAGGAAGATCTAGGAAATGATGGACCCACCGTAAAATCTTTTCGAAGGTCAAACTACATTCAAATACGAAAAAAGTAAGTCAACTCGGAAATTTTATCATTTTTTAAAGTTTTTGACCAATCAAACATATCTTTTTTTAATTAATTAAAATGGTTTGACATTTTCGACTACATCCAAACCCCACTAGTGAATTAATTGTCCTACACTAGAAAAAGAGAGGATCATAGGAAAGAATTAATGGCTCGCAAGTGGCTACTTATCTATAGGCTTTTTTTTTCTATTGTTCATAGTTGAATAAAACCCTATAAATTATGAATAATTTCTAAACAACTACCTATATCAATAGTCTGTATGATGAATTTTCACTGCTCGATCTACTATATGAGTAATTACCTTGACCTCAAGAATAAGTCTAACATAGGTTCATATAAAAAAAAATGGAATTTTCACCATTATGCAGGCACAAAGCGAATAACACATGGAGGTTGCTCGAAAGGTTGTGCACTACATAAAGGGATCCACTGGGCAAGGACTTCTAATATCCAAAGAATCAAACCTAAAGTTGGTCGAGTATTGCGATTCCGATTAGGGGACCTCTCCTACTTCATGGAAATCTCAAATTGGATTTCTCATATTATTATGTTTGGAAACTCTCTTATCTCTTGGAAGGCCAACAAACAGTCCACAGTGTCTTGTTGTCTGCAGAAGCTGAGTATCGATCAATGACAGCCACTACAAGTGAGCTCATATGGTTGTCAACCTTCTTAGTTGCACTAGGAGTGTTCACCAATGCTCCTATGCAGCTCTATTGTGACAGTCAAGTGGCATTGCGCGCACATCGCAAACAATCTTATTTTTCATGAGCGTACTAAATACATTGAGATTGATTCCCATTTTGTTCGTGAAAACTCGAGGCTTCCCTACTAAACTTGATCAAGATCCACACAAAAGAACAACCAGGTGATATCTTTACAAAGGCTCTTGGACGTAATCAGTTCAACTACCAAGTCTAAGTTGGGCATTCTTGATGTCCATTCTTCCAACTTGAGGGGGTATTACCAGGAGTCATAGCAATAACAGGATTTAGCAATACTAGATTTCATATTTATGATGTATCTTGAGTAAAACTAGGAGTTGGTTTGTTATCTATCTAGTAGTCTTTAGCTTGGCTATCAAGCCTCACTTTTATAATACAAATAAGAAGGAGACAAGGAGAAAAATGTATTCATTCAAGATCAAGTTCTTTTTAACGATTCCATTCTTATTGTTGTTATCTTTCTGATCTTCAGCATGATTGAGTTATACAACTGTAATATCATATATAAATTGCATAAAGTTATACTTTTATCTATTATTTTTATATTTCTCAAAAACAAATGAGGTTGATTCAATTAGCTAGAGTATCATTTCTGTTCATCGGCGTAGCTAATGCATCCACTACATCTTATGATCGATAACTAATACTTATTATTAAAAAAAATAGTGTCAAAAAATTTATAAAAAAATACTAATTTAATGAAGGGTATGACGTTTAAGAAAAATCTTGCCATAAAATAAACTAATATGAGCTGCAAGTTGCTAAATAAATTACAAAGTTTTGTCTATATTGCTCACCCCGTGAAACTGTGGGCAAATAGCAGTTGTTACTTGTTATTAGTATGGTCCAGTTTGGCCACCAGCTGATAGCTGGTAGCTGTTAGCTGATAGATTGTTAGCTGATAGATTTTAGGATTAGCTGATTGCAGGAAAAATGTTTGATAAAATAGCTTTTTGTGAAAAGCTACCTCAAAAAGCTTCAAGAAATAGTTTTTTGAAAACTAACTTTTTGGGTGTAAAAAGTTAATATAAAAAGCTAGTTACCAAACACCTCAAATAGCTTTTTAACATTGGTAAAAAGTTAAAAGTTATCCAAAAAGTTAAAAGCTACCCAAAAAAATGAATAGCCAAATACCCTTTACATATTATCCGTTCGTTGTCAAAACTCCCTTTTTCTTAAAAACAATTTTAATATATGATATGATATGACGGGGTGGAAGAGGAATCATAGATAATTAAAGTATCTGATAATCCGAACAACCTTGGTTATACTATCGATTATTAACTGTCAACAAGTACAAATTGCTAAAATAAAATACTCTCCCAAGAATCATAAAAGGCTCAAAGCCTACTTACCTAGGATAGCATTCGCCGTACGGTAAAAAATATACTTATTAGCCAAGATTTAGACAATTAACAAAATAATTAAATATCACTAATATTAAATTACTTATATACCTTTGTTATATTAAATTAATAAAAAAATATTTTATGAAAAAATTGCATTAAAATTAATTATAGCACAACATGTAGTTACATCCATAAAAAAATAAGATGAAATGTAGTATCGGACAAAAACAGTAAAACAACTATATGTAATATATAATTAAAATATCACTAATATTAAAAACAAATGGTTCAACATTTTCAACTTGTTAAATTGAATATTATGATTTGTAAGTACACTTGTTTTCATGGCTATTAAGGTCTAATTACTTATGGAGTTTGCGTTCATCTTATAAATTAATATATTATCTATTAAATATATTAAAATAAAACTCAAATCAATGTGTTGTTGTCATTTGTTAGTTGTCACTCATCAAGAGAAAACTATTTTAAAAAGAAAATTTTATTCAAGTCATTAAATGTTACTTTGACTATACAAAATTACATATGTATTACAGCGCAAATTCTAGTATAAGACCGTCTCACGATAAAATATCGTGAGACATCCTAATTCCTACATAGCAAATTTTGTCAAAAAGAAAACACAAGCGTAATTAGGAGAGTGAAATCACTTTCCTTAATTAAATTAATTAACTTTAAAAAAGAAAAAGCATAGATTAGGTGACTATTTTTTATCCGCAAATAACGCATACGTTTTCAATGGACAAATTCCCAAAATACCGTTTGCAAATTATATATTTTTAGGTGACTAAATAAACCAGTCAGCGGTGACTAATATTATCGTATCTCGGATTTGGAAACAAATCATAACATATCTATTAAGCTTATTAAAATATAGGTTACTAATATTAAATTATTTGGACAACAAATATTACGATATCTCAATTCTTAGCATATATGTGACCAATGATCACATATATATTTATAATAATGATAGTCACATAACTATTAGAATGCACGCGACTAATATACGACTCAATGGTGACCAATCTTAATGTTCATTGACGCACATGAACATTGCTATTGTAGTAGTCATAGTCATATAACTAATAAAGTCACATGTAAATCAGAAATGTTTTTAAATTTTCTATAATTGTAGGATTTTTAGATAACATAAACGTTGCGATTTTAGTTGTCATAATCATATAACTAATAAAGTCACATAAAATAAAAAATATTTCTAAATTATAGGATCTTTAGATATTATCCTATTAGTTAATATATATGATTTTTATGTGTGACTAATAATCTATCATGCAATGATTAATATTGTGTCCTTGGTGTGCCCAAATATATAAGTTCAACCAATATAATAGTATAGTCATGCACACTATTATAAAAAGTCACACATATTAGTCATCATTTTCTATTGCATGCAATGAATAATATTGTGTCCGTGGTGTTTTTTTTTCAATACCATACCGATGGGATGACTACCATTTAAACATATATAAGTTCAATCAATATAATAATATAGTCATACACACTATTATAAATAGTCACACGTATTAGTCATCATTTTCTAGCATAATGAATAATATTGTGTCCTTGGTAGTTTTTCAATATCATACCGATGTGATGACTACCATTTAATCATGCACTGACTATTTGAAAACAATATCTAACTACCATTTAACCAAAAGTAAATTATCGTCAAACAAGATCATCAAAACTAAATTATCTAACAAATATGGTAAATCTGGAGCCAAAATATACGTTTAAACGTATGTTTTTTTTCGAAAATTTATGTGTATGCAATGTAATTGCAATTATGGAAATAAACTAAATTACAAAAACTAAATTATCTAAAAAATGTCGTAAATCTAAAGCCAAAAATACGTTTACATGTATAATTTTCTTTTGGAAAATCTATGTGTATGCAATTTTTGGTAATTGCAATCATGGAGATAAACTAAATTACCAAAATATATGTTTAAACGTACTTTTTTTCGAAATCTTCCGAAATTTAAGAAAAGATTTATTTTCGAAATTTTCAAATTCAAACATATATTTATTTCCCAAACTGTGGTCAATATATCTTATATGTTTTGAAACTTATTTACGGAAATAATCTTCAAATAATTTGTAATTTTCAAATAATCCGAATCATTTTCAAACTTCCCGAATTTAAACATATATATATTTCGAAATCTTCAAATTTATAATATTTATGCGTGACTAATAATCTATAATGCAGTGACTAATATTGTGTCCTTGGTGTGTCGAGATATCTAAGTTCAATCAATATATTAATATAATCATACATTCTATTATAAATAGTCACACGTATTAGTCATCATTTTCTATCATGCAATGACTAATATTGTGTCCTTGGTGAGACAAGATTACGGTCAATATTTATGCGTGAGTAATTTTCTATCATGTAATATATAATAGGAAAAACTTATGGTGGTCGTCAACCATGACAACCACCACAATGAAAACGATATTTATCCATATATGTATCAATTTTTATCTGCGTCATTCTTTTTTTTTATTTAGTACAATATTATAAAATATATTTTCTTAATTAAAATAAATTTTCTGAAATTTTTTAAAATTTAAATATCTTAAATCTAAATTTTTGCCTAGTAAATAAGCATATTTTGAAAAATATTTATTTTAAATCTTTTTAAAATAAAATAAAATTTAAAAAAATATATTTTACAATTTATATTAAATAAGAAAGCTAATGGTGAAGGTAAAACTTGACACATGTATGGATAAGATTTATTTTACTTACGGTGGTTGTCATGGTTGACAATCACTATAAGTGCATCCATATATAATATTGTATCCTTGGTATGCCGAGATATCTAAGTTCAACCAATGTAATAATATAGTCATTATATCATACACACTATTGTAAATAGTCGCCTGTAAGCGATCAAGAACGACATTCCAACAAATATTGTACAACATTAATGAAGACATTCATATGAAATACCTTAAAACATGACAGTTAATTAAAAACTTCATTAAAACTAATTGTCCACAGCGACACAATGTCATACGTAGAAATAATAACATTGTTCCAAAAAATGTAAAAGTCCTCATCTACTAAACCTAAATAGTAAACCCACCAAAGTTAAATAGTCATATAAAAATATTGTAGATTTAACATGTATACTAATATATTAAATCATTTTTTTTGGTGTTTTGGTTCCAATCCAACAGGTATGGAGCAATTCACATCATCATTTGCTTGTGTCGTATTAAGTTTTTTTCCTCCTCTGAAAGTGACTCTTGATTCTTTGTGATCTTCCCTTTGTTGTAGCTAGCACGAGATCCAAAATAACCATATCCAAACTTGTATCAGCGTAATCCATATCATCATTGACACTTGAGCCCATAACCTCATTGGTACTATCTGATAAATTTTTCAGTCATTCCTCAACAATAGCACGAGCAGTTGGAGAATGTTGGCATCGTATCGCTAGCTCATGAAAGTTCCTAGCCATAATTAGACATAAAAAATGGAGATAACATATTATTGGTCACCTGTAGATTGAATACTAGTCAAGTATATATTATTTGTCGCTCACATATTGAATACTAGTCACATATATTATAATATAAATTGAACTTTTGAGCAAGATATCAAAACAAGTAATAACTAATAATCACATCAACAAACCCAATTTGTCACTCTTTTCATTTAACGGCATAAAAATTTTGAAATAATCATATTTTATTACAACAATAGCATCCTTAGTAAGCATAAATAGTCATATACACATTTTGTAAGAATGTTAGCATAACAATACTAAATACTCGTTTATCACTGGCAGTCATATGACCAACATAAAATTGTCATACCGCGATCAACTTCTACGTCATTCTGGCCACCAATTTGACCTTCATGTAACGTCCCATTGTGCGGATTCATCATTGTTTTCACTACATTATTCAAACATATCAAACATATTATTAGTCACTTCTACCCTACTACTAACCAGTAAAGCGTATAACATTGGTTACCTTTTCAACGTGTATTAATCACCCATAACCCAATTAAATTAGTGGACACAAAAAAACGAGATATGAAAAGTTCGAGATAACATATTATTAGTCACCCATATTATCTCACGCGATATTATCAAAAAAAACGAGATGTCAAATAACGAGATATAAAAAAAGCGACAATTTCGAAATTCCGAAGAGAAGTCAACGAAGTTCCTCCATAGTTTGAACATCCAACATCTCGTACCTTCAAACATTTCTCCATTGTTCGAAAATTCACAAATTCGAATATTCAACATTGATGTATTTAGGCCCATGCCAAATACATCCCAAGAGGCCCGATACATTTTCAAAGAGGAAGAACAAGCTATGGAGTATAGAATGAGCAAAGAGGCCCATAGTCCCATCCATATTGTGTGCTCCTTATGGCAAGAGGATGTCCAAACATCCTAAGTTCTACAAGGCTACGTCAACCTATCCCAAGAAAGGCCCATAGTCACGTCCAAAGGCCCAAGTTCAAGATTCATTACATTTGATCTTTTGGATGTAACTTTTATTTAATAGCTTTTATTATTTTGATGTGAGTTATTTTATTAGGAGTCTAGATTAGTCTAGAATGTTCTAAATTGTTCTAGAATGTTCTGGAGGTGTGTGTGTGTGACGTGTGGTAGGAGTAGTTAGGCGTGTGATTGGTTGCTTTGGCGCCAAGTTTAGTTATTCTAGATTAGGATGGCTTATTTTGTAACTAATCCATCTCGGATTAGGAAAGCCAATTCTAATTAGGATAAGATGGTTGTAACCAACTCCCCTTTGGATAAGGAGCCCTAATCCAAGAGGAAATTGGAGTAGTTAGGCGTCAAGGATTAGTAATCCCTTGCCTTGCACGCCAAGTTAGGATTCCTAGGGGAATTAGAACTCTCCTAGTAT
Source organism: Portulaca oleracea (assembly GCA_029582165.1). Classification (NCBI taxonomy): domain Eukaryota; kingdom Viridiplantae; phylum Streptophyta; class Magnoliopsida; order Caryophyllales; family Portulacaceae; genus Portulaca; species Portulaca oleracea. The sequence continues at coordinate 20,086,857 of CM055870.1, forward strand.
AAATAGCCTAGGCTTGTAATCGTTTCAAACAACCCTGTTTTGAAATATGAAATCAGTTAAGCTTTTAGCTTTCTCTCGGGTGTTTGGATAAACCTCACCCATTCTTCTATTGTATTTTGGTCTGGCACCCAAGTGGTTAGGAAGATCTTGATCCTAGGCTGCGGTCTAGATCAAGTTAGCCCTAGGTTGTCTTTCTTGTGGATTCAAGTTAGAAACCTAGTTATATCCGATATTATCTTTCTGTCAATACAGTTAAGATAATTTCTTTTTTTTTCTATCAATACAGAAGATAAAACTTTACCCTCCTATCTCCGTCAATCCAACGCCACACTCTCTTCCTCTTTCTCCCTTCAATCGTCTACCCTCTCCCTCTCTCTCCATAACAAACTCCCAACAACCTTCTCTCTCTTCCAACAAACTCCCTCAATCAATATTCATCTTTACTCCAAAAAGGCCTCACGCCACCCTCCCAAATTCTCCCTCCTATTTTCGTCCATCCCCCTCCACAATTGTCCATCAAGATTCCCTCTTTCCCAATTCAAGATTCAATCTTTATTATTTCTTGAATCAACAAAAGTCCTCACGACACAAAAATCCTATTTCTCTCCAATTTCTCCCTCATCCTCACGTGAACCATCCCTAATTCACGTGAAGCCTCCCACTTTCAAATTGGTTGCACGTCTCCCTTGATGTGTAATTGATCAAGATACCATCTTTGATCCCATTATACATCAAACATCTCGTACCTTCAAACATTTCTTCATCGTTCTAAAATTCACAAATTCGAAGAATAGTCACTAATTCAAATATACGTAGCAAGGCTTACTTAACCGAGACAATGACACTATTCGAGGTCGGGTGACGATCTTCGCGCGAATGCGGTGTCGAATTTGCTCTAATTGTTAGTGTCTGATAATAGGAAGAGAGAGAAAATAAGAGACTTTATATAGAATAAATTACTAAAAGGTACCCTATGTTTTGCAGTATCTATTTTTAAGGGACCATATTATTGAAAATAATTTCTAGGTACCCTGTGTTTTGTAGCACCTATTTTCTAGTGACAAATTATCTTTTAAATTTATTACAAGATCCCCAAGACTATGTAAAATTGCAAAAAATATCCCTACCTTCATAAAAACTTATCAATTTATATTTCCACCTGCATTACTATTTGTTTTAAAGAATTAGCATCTCCATATTTTTCATTTGGTATCAAAGCAAATAGTAATGCAGAACATATAATAATTCTTTAAAACAAAATTATTAGAGCTTGTCAATGAAAAATATGGAGATGCTAATTCTTTAAAGGGAAATTAGATTTAAATAATTCGAACTTTGGGCCATAGTAGACTAAATAATTTGAACTTTAAATTTGGTTCTAAATAATTTGAATTTTGACCCCCTTGGATTCTAGTAGCACACCACCGAGTTAAGTTGAATTTAACTCGGTGGCGGGATGACAACAGTAAGTTGACATGGCACAACTAAAAATCCTAGACACGTGCCTTCATCGCCACGTCATCCCGCCACCGAGTTAAGTTCAACTTAACTCGGTGGCGTGCGACTAGAATCCATGGGGATCAAAGTTCAAATTATTTAGAACCAAATCTAAAGTTCAGATTATTAGTCTACTATGGCCCAAAGTTCAGATTATTTAAGTCCAATTTTCCTTCTTTAAAGCAAATAGTAATGCAGGTTTAAAAAAAATAGTAATGCAGGTGGAAATATAAATTGACAAGTTTTTATCAAGGTAGGGATATTTTTGCAATTTTACATAATCTTGGGGATCTTATAATAAAACTAAAAGATAATTTGTCACCAGAAAATAGGTACTACAAAACACAGAGTACCTAGAAATTATTTTCAATAATATGGTCCCCTAAAAATAGATACCGCAAAACATAAAGTACCTTTCAGTAATTTATTGCTTTATATAGGGAGAGTATACACACACGCGAATCAAGAGAGTCTCCTCATTTTTCCATTGTCTGACGTGGCATCCCGTCTTACGTTATTTCAACGTGAGACGGTCCTATATAAGATATACTGATGTTACAGATATAGTTTAAAACATTAATATGCCATAAGTTTTATGTGGGAAGTTTTGACTTCTATTTAATATTAATCGATGGAGGTTCTGATTAATTTCATATAATAAATTATAATTTTAACAAAAATAATTGGACAAAACTAACAAAATTACATAAAAAAATCAACAATTAGTAAACTAGCCCATCAACATATTCTCAAAAAAAAAAAAAAAACCTCACATACCTTAAAATACTATCCAAATATTAGTAACTTTTCTTTTCCATAATGTGAAGTACAATGGCAACAGAGGCAAAAAATTATAAAAAGATAAAAATCATAGTTAAAATGACACATACTGCAATCTATAGAAAACAACCTATAAAAAATATAATTTACAAACATTATAATGAAAAACACATGCAAATCTCGTATCATTTATTCAATCGAATAATGAATAAGAAAAGGGAATCAAACTTGCAAAAAAAAAATAATACAAAAACGACAAATAAGACCCGATGCATCAAACACTAGTTTATGATAGTACACTAATACATATTATTGTAAGATAAAATTACGTTTCAATACCATGCATGAGTAGATACTAACGTGGATTTTAAAAATATATCATGCTACGAAATTTATAAGAAATAATAGATCATATTTTAACCCTCAATATTTTGTAAGTTGTTATACCTAAATTATTAATCAATTAATACTTCAAAATTCCGCTATGCATGGTGTGGAGGGGTCGGATGTAGCAGTCTTACCTCTAAATTTTGCAATTTAATTAGAGAGACTGGTTCCAATTGGTTCAAAATTTTGAATTCGTTCGGAATGTACTACTTCATGAAAAGAAGCAAAGAAGGTTTAATGTAGCATTTTACTTTAGTACATGACAATCTTAGTTTTAAAAAACAATCTTTTTCAACTATCGAAAGTATGGACATATGTTATACTTAAATTATGTGTTGCTTAATTGTAGTTTTCACCCATTTATAAACAATCTACAATTTGAACTTAAAAAAATAAGGTCCGGTTCATTTCAACTCATAACTATTTATGATGGGTGTGCGGTATTAATGATGGTCAATCGATGTTTTATGGACACGTAATTATGTATCAAGTTACTCTACCTGAAATAATAAATTTCCAAGTAAAATTCTAAGTAAAAAAGGGCTCGGAAAATGAGTTTTCTCCCAGTGGAATTTGAGTAAAATGGAATTGGGAAAAAGGTATTTCAAAATAATATTTCCAAGTGAAATGACATGTCGATTGGAAATATTTTCGAGTATTTGAACATTCACTTGAAAATATTCCAAGTGAACACACTTAACACTTTAACACTCCGAAACATTTCCAAGTGGACAACCCTATCACTCAAAAACAAAATTTAAAAAAAAAAATAAGTGAAAGTTCCCAATTTGCATTTCCATAGTCTAACGCAATCTCCATTGTACCCCCAGCCTCTTCGCCAAGTCTATCTTTTCCTACCATTGAAATGGTAACATTTAATTAATACTCTATTTTTATTTTCTCTATTTGTTTTTCTCATGCATTGTTATTGCATTTGTAGATCTTTAATTTTCTTATTATAATTTATTATAATTTTGTATCAGTAATGCTTTTCAATTATCCAAAAAAAAAAAAGAATCTAATTTGCAAGTGAAGACATTTTTTGTACCTACAAAGCCCATAAAACCTACTCATGAATAATCAAAGGATTTCTTTTACCTCCTTCTCAGCATCAGTGTGTCGAATTCAACAGACCCCTTTTTTCAATCATTATTCAAATTGCCAACTAGGTCATTTCTGATGTGAGAAGCCACCACCACAAGGTTGGCTTCCAATGAAACTCTTTTCCCATATTTAGATAGAGAGATGTATGTACCCATAGAAGAGCAATTGAAAAGTGAAAAAAGTAGAATGAAAACTGTGGATCTAGGTAAAAAGATGTATGTAACCATCATAAGAGTATACACAACCAAGCAGTTGTTCTTCAATGGAACCCAAAAAAAATCAAAATTGTTATTGATTTCTATGTTGTCACTAGTATTGACTTAATCATTTTTGAGTTTCGATGTTTTATTTTGAGGGATAAAGAAATCAGTTTCTTGAATTAGGTTTTGTTGGTGGGCAATTATCAACCCAAAATGAAAGTTTGATTCCAACATATACCAAAGTGTAAACAATCAAGATTGTGTACACCGGGATTTTTTTTGTGTGAACCCGAAATCGATTGGTGGCAGATTAGAGAGAGAAGACGAGATGATGGAAAGAGTTTGAGGTGGTAAAGGTGAGCTTTGTTAGAGTCGGGCTTTGTAAATTTTTGTAATTAGTAAATAACTTTCTGACTGATGTTACACTGGAAAAGAAATTAGATGTTTAAGTGGGAGCATTTACACTTAGAAAGTTTACTGTTATCCGAGTGTAAATTGCCTTAAGAAAAAGAAAAACATTTTCCAAGGACAAACCACCAAGGAGATAGTTAAATTCGAGTAAGTTGATAATCACTTGGATAATTTTCGTTTTTTGAGTGAATATGCACTTAGGAATTGTTTTGAGTAAAAAAAATAAAGTAAAATATTATTATCATGTAGAGAGATTGTCCATTTCTCCTTGGATATGTTACCAAGAATGACATGAAGGATCAATGGCTAGCATGACAAACCACCACATGTCCTTTAAGCATGTTTCGTCCTCACTCACAAGTTTCTTGGGAAACTTTCAAAGAGGTCACTAATTCCAAGATTGCTCCCAACGAAGCACGCTTAGCTGTTGAGTTTTCTGGACATGAGCTTCGTAAAAGGAAGGTGAACCTTGGTATATATATATATAGTCATTTCAATCTTCTTAAACCACACTATTTAACTATATCCGGGTTGTTACAATCAACCCTACCCCCCTCTTCCACTTATGACTGCAACGTCATCGTTATTCATCACATGCAACAAACTTATGTATCCTTTTGATTTGCAGTCCAATCCACAATCTTTGTCCAGCTAGACAACCACCTATAGATCTCCCCCCCCCCCTCCCCAACTGCCCACTGGCACAACTCATTGTCATGGGTCGATTTGGATACCATTTTTGTATCGCCTTTGCCCTACATTAGGAATGACTTTAAAGATAAATGTTTGGCAATACAAATCACCATGAACAGTTTTAGTTACTCATCTCATTGCTTAGACAAGCATGCAACTGTGAAGTTTCAATAAATGAGCTTTTTGAAAGGAAAGTGCACATCAATGACATTAATCATCATTTCAATCATGTTAAACCATATCGAGAGTATTATACCCTCACTCGAAGTCCAATGTTTTTATAGTAGTATTATATTTTTTACTTGTATATAATTTGCATTAGTAATTAGGCACTGATGAATAGAGATGAGCAAAAATTCCAAGAATCTTGATCCCCTCCCACTCCTAGTCAAGACTGGTCCAAATATCCCGCTCCCCGTGAGAGCAACACCGGGAATGGGTTACAAATGAATTCCTAGTCACCACCGAGGCCGAGAGTGGGACTCCACTTCATTTAATGCTCCTTATCCAAATTCTCGGTTACATACATACACACACACATATAGCAACTTGCAAATTTATTTATTTGTATCTATATGAAATGAAGCTTTTATATTTTTAAGTTAAAAGTAGAATTCTAGTCTAAAGGAGCTTAAGAATAGAAAGATTAAAGAAGGGAAACCTAAAAAATAGTAAAAAAAATGTTCCTTGCGACTGAATTTTAGTCACAAATTACGTCGCAAGGAATATTTATATATGTTTTTTTATATTTTTAAATTTTCCGTGAGTCGCAAGGTCCTGCAATGGGCTAAATTGCGGCAGAAAAAATTCCGCCGCAAGGTCTATCGCTATGTCCAAAAATTTCGTCGTAACTTTGTTAATTTCTGGCACAATTCAGCAAGTCTTAGTAGTAATGAAACTGGAAGTGGGATGAAAAATGAGGTCTCGGTCAAAATCAGAAGTAGGTATGGGACTTGACCTCAATTCCAATTCCGATCCTAGTCCTGATTTTCGGTTACTCTCACACACACACACACACACATACACACTCACATATATATTACACACACAAATATACAAAGACCTGACAATTTCAGACCCAGCCCGATAATTTGACCCGAACCCGTCCGAAATTTCTAGGTTTTGAATACAATTTTCTCAACAAAACCCGAAATACACCGAACCCGAAAATTAATGGGTTAAACCCGACCCGCCCGTTTGGCCCGAAACTTAACTTTTTAAAGTTCAACTTTATTAGAATTTTGACTTTTCATTGGAACTTTTAACTATTATACTATAAGCGTAACTCATTTATTTATTATTTCTCTGATTTAAGTTAAAATATTTATAAAAATCTATTGTTATTAGAAGATAATCATATTTTATTATGTATATTGTACAAAAAGTAGTACTTAGGATGGGTAAAATTCTTGTGTAAAGCAGTTGGGTAAAAGTTAAATTAACTTTTGGTAAAATTTTGGTAACTTTTGTCAAATTTATCCTATTATATCAGGTTTTTTTTTTTGTTTTTTTAACTTTGGTAAATTTTGGTAAAAACTGATAAATTCGATTTACCCATGAATTTCAGGCCCTTAAAGACCAGTTTGTTAAAAGAAAAAACAGCAAGAGGTCGCAATCATAACCCATGAGGTTGACCTGAAACCGAAATATACTGTCCGTATTTACTTAAACCTAAAATACACCCGACCTTTATTTACTCGACCCAAAACCCGCCCGCCCGAATTGATAGGTCTAAACATACATATCCATTTTCTACCTTAGAAACTATGCTCCTATCAGTCTTTCCCCTGGTTTGGCTTGTTTATGCTTCTAACATTGTATGATCTTAATTTGTATAATTTTGGGAAGAAATGTTTGTAAAATTTGAGAAAAATTATGTTTTATGGAAATATTAGATGCAAAAAGGTAGCCATGAGACTAAAATTTTCAAGTCCTAGTGGGATCGGGAGCAAGGAGTAAGTTTGCTCTTGGTTAGATTCGGGAGCATAAGTGACCTTTAAAATTAATCAGGACCTCATTCTTGCACACCTCTATTTATTGTCAAATTGGATTTTGTTTTTTAAATCTTTGCACTTCTTGATGCAAACTTTAATGAAGTGTTTGGTTGTGAAACTTTTCTTGGAAAATTAGTCAACTTTTTCAAATTGACAAATTTTCTCATATTTGATTTTCCATAATATATAAAAAAAGTTTTGATGTGGGGCTCATCATTTCCTTGACAACCTAAAGAAAAGCTTCCCAAATTAGGGAAAAAAATTTCGAGTCGGAAAACTATCGAACACAGTATAAATTTATTTAACAACGCTCAATAATATATTTTTGTATTGTTTGTACATAGAAATATTAGATGCACAAAGGTAGTTTGCTCCCGGTTAGACTCGGAAGAAAAAGTGACCTTCGGAATTTCAATCTTGCAAACCTCTACTTGCTGTCAAATGGATTTTTTAAAAAATTTGCACCTGTTGATACAAACTTTAAATCTATTTAACAACACTCAATAATATAATATAACTGAAAACACAAAAACAGTAAACCATTAGCTACTGCTCATGACCCTTTTTCTCATGTTTTTTTCATTACTCCCTCTGTTTCATATTAATTATCATAATTTTGACTTTCACGATCTTTAATGTTACTCTTTGATTGATAATTTCTTACATAATATATTATTAATAATTGCAATATTATTATTTTATGATAGTATTTTTCGTCACAAATTTAATAGTGGTAATTTTATATAACAACTTATTGTATATATTGAGAAATTTATGATCAAAATTTTTGAAATTTAACTTTACAATTTTCAAAAACGACAGTTAATATGAAATGCAGAGAGTATTATTTTAAAGAAAATCCCATCTCCATCAATAAACTTTTTCCCATTTCCATGTCACCTCTATTCTATGTAGGTGAGTCGGTCCCATACGTAATTCCTCCCACCTCCCCATCTCTATAAATAAAAAGGCCAAAAATCCCAAATAAAATTACTAGAAAAAGAACTGAAAGAAAAAAAAGACCCCACATACACACACACATTGTGTGATTCTCTCTCCTGCACATTTTCCCTTGACCCCTCTCTCTCTACCCCACAGTCCCACACACAGTAATGACTGTATGAAACGAGAGTTGGTAAAAAAAGAATAGTGGGGATTTAAATAAAAAAAAATACGAGAAAAATCAGAAAATAGAGCAGGTTAAAGAGGCTTGGTTTCCATTTGCTTTCGCTCTTCAACTCAAAAGGCCTTTCCTATTTCTAGAGAGAGAAGCTTCCTAAGGTAAGGCCTAAGCTTTTCTGTATTTTTTCCTAAATTTGGGTGTCTTTTAGTGTTGCTTGCTGCTAATTATTATCCTGAATCATGATTATCAGTGCTGCTGCTTTTTTTTTTTTTTGGGTTTCGAATGGTTATCTCTGGATTCTGTTAGTATTTACTCGGTGGGTTTTCCTGAGCAGAAGCTGCAATTATTTATGTATTTGCTTCTTCTTTGGGCTAAGCATAGTTTTCTGATTTGGGTTGTTATTTCTGGGTTCTTTCTTCTTCTATTTCTAGGTAATTTTGTTTTTGTTTACAATGCAATTACTTCCAAAAATGTCGACCTTTCTGATCTGTCTAGAGACTAGACCCTTCTTTTTACGACCATTTTATCTTGCTACCAATTCTTATCACATCTCCAAATTTGCAGAAAGAAATATGCTGCTTCTGGATAATTAAATTTCTTATTGATTTGGGAAAGTGTCAAGTGACGGCGAGTTCAGGTTCTTTTTGTTTTGAAATTGTAAACCCCAAATGAAGCCCTAGAGGAGGAGCAAAAGACAACTGTAGATTTGAGTTTTCCCCATTTTCAATTTTTATTGACTAATCACTCACGATTTGCGTGAAAGTCAAGTGGGTTTCGATTCTATTACGGGCTTATAACATTTTAAGGTATGGAACTGATGAGGAATGAGTAAATCAAATAGGCTCCTTCACATGATAGATTAGTCTTTTGGAATGGGTTCTCACATTTGATCTAAAATAGATTCGCGCTCCGATACTCGTGTTTTGACTAGATTTCTTTTCAGGTTGGAATATAGAAATGATCAACCACATTGTATAAATTATTGAAGTCGTTTAAGTTTGTCATTTGGATTTATGAAGGTGGGTTTTTTTAATCAAGTAGGGTTTTTGGAAAGATATGTTTGTTTTACTTGGTGGGCATCTATTTTTACTTTGCCAGCAACAAAAAAAGTTTTTTTGTTTCTTATATTGTGCTGTATTTGGATATCTAAAATTAGAGCTTTTACTGGTTGTAAAAGTTTAGGGTAAAAGCTATCAATTCATTCTGGTGCCTCCTGGTTGTCTCAAATAATTGGGGAGAGAGATAGATAGAGAGACCCACAGAGAGAGAGAGAGAGAGAGAGAGAGAGAGAGAGAGAGAGATGGGATGTTCTGAAGATAAGAAGCAAGCAAAGCAACTTGTGGCATCATTAGGGTGGTTATCTACCAAATGGGTTCGATAGCAGTGGTAAAATTTGGACCTTTTCTCCCAAAAGTGGGGCTTAAGAGTTAAGAGAGTAGTACAAAAGTGCAAAACATCGGAAAAGTTTCAAATCCACTACCCCAAAAACCCCATTCCAAAAGATCGGAAAAGTTGATGTATATAATTTCACCAAGTGTGGTATTTATGGCCAACAATGAGACAAAGCACTGGGCTTAGGTACAGTGCAAGCAGTATCAGTATCAAATTCATCCTTTGTACTTAGCATGAGAATTTTGGAAGAAAAAGGTTGGAGGAATAATCATGGAGAGATGCTTTTATTGGTTTGATAGCATTAGTTTAAGTTGAAAAGGTTTAATTTCCTTCATTAAGTTTGTTCCTTGTTTGGGAAATGTTTTCAGCAGAAGAATATGCTAATTGAAGCATGATGATGGATACCTGTTGGAGAATTGCAGATTATCCTCTGGTCTTTTTGTTTTGATTTCAAGGTATGGCTCTATCTTGTCTGAATCAAGTACCCTAGTTGACTCCTTGATGTAATTATTAACAATAAGTATCTGTTGCCTTGGAACTCTCTACAAATGCAATTTTTTTTTTTTTCCCTCCCTGCCATCTTCACAATTTTTGAAGATCTTGCCTATTGTCATGTGATGTTATAGTGTGTATTTGGATGGTATCCAGGGTCAGTGACTGAGAGATCTGATCTGTTGTGGAGCTCCAGAAGATCTAGGCGGCTTATTGAGAGAATCTCATGAGTGGGATCCCAGTGATGGAACTGAATGCAAAAAGTCCCTTCCTTTGGGACTGGGAGAACTTGGCTATGTTTAACCCAAAACCGTCTGAAACGGCCAAAAAATTCATCGACTCGGAAATTGATGGAATAGAAGGGTTTGAAGTCGGGTCTTTGTATTCTTGTGGAGGTACTGGTTCTGATTTGGGATATGCATCATCATCCAAAAGCTCGAAATCAGCTTCTGTTGATTCATCCATGGACAGGGAGATCAAAGGAACCCAGTTCACATTGGAGACCACAAATGATGGTTCTCAAGAAGACCTCAGAAACAAGAGAGAATTGGTCAGTTCTGGTTCAGAAAGAACCTCCTCGGTAATGGGGAGTTCAGCTGCTTCTGGTGAATCTTTGATTGCTCTGGAGCTTGGGGAAAGGACCTACTTTGAAGATGTTTCTGCAGCCAGCAATGTGAAGAATTCTTCCATGACTTCACTTCCTCCAAATTCTCCTGCTAAGAAGTCCAAATCGTCCTCTGTCAATGCTGAGATCCCACGCTGCCAGGTCGAAGGATGCAATCTTGATCTCTCTGAAGCTAAAGACTACCATAGGAAACATCGAGTCTGTGAAAATCACTCCAAAAGCCCCAAGGTCGTTATAAATGGAGTTGAGCGAAGGTTTTGTCAACAGTGCAGCCGGTAAGCCTCTGGGCAACTGAGAATCTGTGGAAGAAGATGATAAATTAGCTTGTTTACTGTTTCTGTTACTCGGATCTTGTTTTGGTAGGATCCTTGGTGGGTTTCTGTCGTTGATGCCTGTGACCTGCCTTTGATCTTGTTATGAATTTGTATGTTGATTCAGTTCTGCTATTTGAATAAATCGCTTATATTGAAGGTTCCACGGCCTGTCAGAGTTTGACCAAAAGAAGAGGAGCTGCCGCAGGCGTCTATCTGATCATAATGCACGGCGCCGGAAGCCAAAGCCTGAGGTCATACAGTTCAACTCGATGAGACTGCCATCGTCCTTGTATGGTAGGGATTCCCAATCTTTATCTTGGTCAGATGTTTCATTCAATGTCATTAAATTGCACAAAGTTATCGTCTGTAATGAAGATGGTTGAAAAGATTTAATTTTTTCAACTTAGATTGTAAAGGACTAAAGCATAATGCTTCATGAAACCTCGTCTGATCCTTTTCCATGGGATAATAGGGTAGCAAACGGTTTAAAGTTTTAAAATCTTGGGCTATTGGGAACTAGTCTCTCTGAATTGCAAATTTTAGAGGTAAGACTACTACATTAGACCACTCCATACCTCAAGGATTTCGGGGTATTAGATTTGGATTCTTAAGTGCATGAAATTAACCTAATTTCAACTATATGAATAGCTCTTCATGAAAAATGGGCCTGCAGTTGGATGAATGTGATTTACTGGTATACTGGTTTCTTTTTTGTTTTTTCTTTTCTTTTCATGTATATGCTTTAACAAGTGAAAGTACATGATTTCCATAACATAACAAACCTATGGGCATGAATGAATGTTGTCCCTAATCTACACAATTCATTAATTCATGGCCAGTTGGCCACTGGGTATAACAGTATGTTTGGTGGGTTTGTCATTCTCCACCCCCCCCCCCCTACTTTTATTTTTTCTTTTTACCCTTTTGATTGAGTGTACTCCATGCAATGCCTATGTTGTACACTTGTACTTGTATATAGGTCTGGACATCCTATTGGAGAAAACTCTTTTTGCACCAACAGTTATGATATGAAAGATGGACCAGCTAAACTTAAACTCTGTTGTAGTTTGACCACTAGCCACACCCCCCCCCCCAACACACACACACACACGCACCCAATTTCATTTTTCCACCAAAAATTAATGTATGAATAAATGAACAAGGAATCGGTTCTGTAGCATTAAAATCTGCTGAGATTAGGCTGTTTTATGTCCGGATCTCCCAACAACCCACGATTGTAAAACCCACATTGGGAAGAGTTGTTTGTATGAATAGGTGAATATCATTTGTTTGGCATACAAATTGATCAAATTTTAGTTGGTTTAGCTAGAATCAGTGAAGTTGCTCCTCTATGCCGATCTTGTTGGGTTTGTTAACTTAACCTTTGTCATGCAGGCTCGATTCAACTTTGGATGAGTTATGTACTAACATATTAATGAAAAATATAACAGCTAAACCTGTAGGACAGTAGGACAATCTATGTAAGGATAATCAATAAGCATTACGAATTGGTGTGGGCTTTGTTAATTTGTGGGTTGCTGTGTTTGGGTCTGCAGAAGGTGGGAATCAGTTGAGTTTTGCTTTCAACCAGGGACCGGTGGCTAACACCAGGCAAGATATCTGGGGATCCAGAAGGAATGCCAAGGTTGTCCATATAAAACCGGGTGTTTTTACAACCGTTAAATCAGGGGGTCCCGATGACCTGCAGAGTACCCAAAATGGACTTGAAAGCCCTGGGACCAAGTTCTCTCCCGCATCCATCCAGTCGTTGCCGTTCCAGGGCCCACCTTCTCAGGTCTTCCACCGTGGTGGTATGTTTTCTTGCTTTTTATGTCAAATATATTCTTAAGATTAGAGTTGCCATTCAGGAAGCTTTTGTCAATGGAAGTTGATTGCTGTTTAACCTCTTTTGTCCATCCGCTGACTCAACTTAGTCCAAGAGGGAATTATTTTACCTGAAATGAACAACTGGGACCCGAAAAATGTTTACCTAAAGTTGACCCAAAACCCGAATCACCCTGAACTGCAACCGATCCAATTCCTTTAACAAAAATGTTTTTGGATTATCCCTAATCCTCCCCTGCTCATTCTTAACAAAACAATTTGCTGTGTGATGTGTTTCGTTTGTCACTCAGTTCATGAGACAAAGCATAAACCTGTATTCTGCAAAACTACGAAATCTGTATTCTGCAACTGGCCAAAAACTCCGAACTCTAGCTGGTAATCAATTACCCAGGGCAGCTACTGTCTTTCTTGTTTGTTGTTTGCTTTTGGGCAGGAAACATAAACCTGGGTTGATTCTCGCGTATTACACGGTGAATCCATTACTTAAAATCATCAATGACCGGTGTAGTTATGCAGGTATGGCAGTGTCCATGGAAGCGTCCAACATTGAAGGAGGTCAAGATCTCCATGCTCTCTCTCTTCTGTCAACAAGTTCATGGGGTTCATGTGACCCAGAACACTCGATGCCGATGCACCCAGCAAATCAAGGTTCCATGGGTATTCAGACTTCACTGCCTCTGGGTGGCCCTCCAGACTACTGGCAGCAACAACAGCCCATGTCGTCTTCCGGGCCCACATCAACTTTCCAGCTGTTGAAAGCCCCTAATGAATCCCCCTTCTATCTCTACTAGTAGCATCCAAAAACAAGCCTACTTGCTGGATTTTCAGGATTTTAGGTGGAGAAATGTATCAGGATTTTCCTGTCCTGCTTGTTATGTTGTGGCAATTTTCTCATTCTGACTGTTAGCTTTAAGTGCTGGGATTGGTCTTCAAATTGTGAGGTGGGAAAAAATATACTTGGATTAAAGCCCGTTTAACGTGTTACTGTGGGTAGAATTTTCCTGAATGGGTGCCTATGCTGAGACTTATTTTATTTTTATTTTTTTTATTATTAGTAGCCACAAGGCTAAAAGTTCAAAAATTACAGCAACCGACATACCATTCAACAAACAACCACCATCAAAAGAAAAATGTTACAATCAAACAGCTAAAAAGATAACGGTGCAAGGACTTTAGCATGCACTACGCCAAACAAACCATTACATCGCAAAAGCAAGATCAATGAATTTAACTTCTTGGGTCATTAAGGACTCGCACACCAATAGCGTCGCCAATAATCGCCTTCCTTCGTTCAATTTCAGTTTCAATGTCATCAAGACTGTCATTTTTCGACAAATTTGCACGCTCATTCATCCTAACTTTTTGTCCACCCTTTTGTCCACGAGCAACTCTACAAGTTGCGTCTGACAAACTGCCGCTTAGATTTCATCAACATGTTCAATTTTCTCTTACTTCTGTCTTTACCCTTCGAAGCTTCAAGGATGGATTCTTCAATATCAGCAATTGTGTCATGCTCAGCCACACCATCAAAGGAATCAAACGGGTTGTTATGAGTCTGATCACTGTCAGAGTCGGCCTCCGGATCCGTAGAGGTCGACCGATTGATTTTGGAACTACTCAAGAGAACATCTTTATAAGATAACCTGCTTGTATGTTTTTTGCTCTCCAAACCAACATTAATAGGGTCCGTAATGATTTGCTGGAAGCATCCACAAACCCATCACAATCAGGAACCTCAAGAGAGTCGGGTACAACTGTGTCTTCTTTCCTGTTCCTCAACCCATTGTTAACCACACAAGGGAACAAGGTGCGCAAACCATTCGAATAAGAGCACCACCTATATTCTTCTTAGGGATCCACTTTTGACTATATTTTCCATTAGCAGAAGGTTTAACAGTTTGTTTTTTTTATTGAATTTGATCGACGAGACAAAAAGCTTCCTGCGATCGACACCGGATTAAGTCGTATTATAAAAATGTCATTACAAATTCAAAATTGTTGGCATTTTTGGATTTGTTTTTCTATCTTTGTCTCTCATTGGATATGTTCATGAACAGTAATGTGTGCCATTATTTTTTGGGGTTAACTTATGGTGCGTTTGGTTCTTTCCCGAGAAAATGTTTCCCAGAAAGTTTTTCTTAAGAAAATTTTCTCTGGGAAAGAATATCACAGTATTTGGTTTATTTTTAAAAATATTGGAAAGTTTGTGGGAAAATTCATTTGAAATGTCTAAACTACCTTCCATATCTTAATTTATAAAATAGTTTTTAGGGGCATTTTTGGAAACAAAGTTAAAAAAATTTTCCCTTTCCCATGGGAAAAAGAACTTTCCTATACCCCTTGGAAAAGTTTTCACCATGAAACTTGGGAAAATTGTGGGCCCTAATAAAAAATTTTCTTATCCCTATTTTACTCCCAAATATGGGAAAGTTAAGTCAATTAAAAAAAGTTGACTAACTTTCCTGGGAAAGTTGACTAACTTTCCTGGGAAAGTTGACTAACCAAACGCACAATTAATTTTCAATGTCTTTATTTTCTATAGAATTAGTCTCTTCATAAACAAATAAAACAATATAGAAAAATTGGATTCTAATAATTCCTATTTGCAACTTTTGTGTGCCAGTGATCTATAGCTTTTTTGTATTAGGGTGGTCTTAAAAATTTTTTTAAAAAAATTGTATTTTAGTAGTATCAAGTCTGACTCCATTTTTTTTTTACTTTTTTTCATTTCTGTCCCCAGAAAGTTATGATTTGTAGTTATTAAAAAATTTTAAATTATGAGAATCCGAACAATTATTATGATTGTTAAGGAATAAAAGTGAAAAAATCAAAATAAATTGGGAAAAATATTGTAAATTTATTAAAAATCACACGGAAGTGTTGTGTTAAGCTTTAAATCAAATGTAAGTTAAAATTTATGATATTTAGGATACACACTCAATGAAATTCCACCATAATACAATTTTTATTTATTTTTTGGATCACTAAAATACAACAATAAGATATAGATTATTGACCTATAAAAATTGAAAGTATGGATTATTAGAATCCAATTTTCCAACTGTATATGCAAAGTTGCCTATGTCTGTAGCCCACAACGTCTGTATCTTCCCATTTCTTATGTTTAAAATCTTGCCATATCTGTTAAAATCGAAACCTATGGCTGAGAGTTGAATGTTTATTATAACATGCTTGTTAGGTGTTTTCAGCCGTAAACTCAGCAGCAACCACGCAAGGACACTGGAAAGTCCGTATGTGAGTTTAGCACTTTAGCCTCTTTAGGTGGAAATTTCATTGTTCAAGGGGTTATTGACCCTAACTCCCCAAGGGATGGCTCAAAGAAGCAAATTGACCAGGAATGATTATGAGGACAACGAGATATCAAATTGTAAGAATAAATTAAAATATTTGTTTTTAACTTTTTCCAATCACTTTTCCGAGCTGCTACGTCAAAAAAAAAAAATGTTATGGTTTGTTCAAGTTGTAACTATGGTTTGCCACTCAATAAAACCATGAATTATTAAAGTTGTAACCATGGTTTAACACTGAATGTATCCATTAATTATTCAACCATGACAAAATAACCATGGCTGAATTTCAACAATGGTGTTACTTCCCTCCATATCCATTTTTAGTCTTGCTCCTCTATCGACCCATTCTCATCAATAAATAAAAATAAAATAAAAAAACAAGTACCATTACTATTTTCAACCGCTGAGGAATTAAAGGAGAAAAGCAACAATGGAAAGTTTACATATAGAGCTTGTTTTGTAATTTTTGACATTAAGTGCACTTGAACGAAGCATTTGAGAGGTTCAAATCAGAAATATGATTAGACCCAAATCTCTTCTCCCGCCTAATTCATGCTTTGCATGCCCACGAAGTCTTTGTCATTGGCCAAACAGTTTTATGATCTGACAATTACTTACAAGTATTTTCTCGACAAGTTTTAAACAACCACCTTATGAACATGTATGATTAGACCCAAATCTCTTCTCCCGCCTAATTCATGCTTTGCATGCCCACGAAGTCTTTGTCATTGGCCAAACAGTTTTATAATCTGACAATTACTTACAGGTATTTTCTCGACAAGTTTTAAACAACCACCTTATGAACATGTATGGTATGCTTGGATAAATGGATATTGTGTTGAGTTTATATAGCTTGAATCCTAGGAAAAATACAATGTCCAACCACATTTTCATTGACGGGTTCAATCATAGTGGTGATTTGGAGAGCACCCTGAAGGTGGTGTTCGAGGAAATGTCCCTCAAAATTACAAAACAAGCTCTATATGTAGTCTTCCATTATTGATTTTCTCTTTTAATTCCTCAATGGTTGAAAGCAGTAATGGAACTTGTTTTTTTTTTATAATTTGATTTATTGATGAGAATGAGTTGATGGAAGAACAATGACTGAAAATGAATATGAAGGAAAGCACCACCATAGTTGGAGCGCTACCGTTGCGTGGTGGAGTGATGATAGCTTGAGTGAATGAAAGGAATCGATAATCACCAAGAACAAGGGCCTTGAACGCCCAAAGGATGGATATGACCTTGAGCAAGGATAACCACAACTCTAGGCCTAACACCCCACCATGATTATCTTAGGTAATCCACTAAATAATCACTAAAGGAATGACTTGAAACACCACCAAATCACTTAGATAAAGTTAACAAGATTTTTTGAGAAAGTTTGGGAAAACCCCTACAATGCCAAAACATTTCATACACAATGTCTAAAAACTTTGAAACAATGCCAGAGAGGGTATAGATTGGAATGGGGGAAAAAATAACAAAAACGCAACAGCAGCATCATCTGGACAGAATGGCGTCGCGGGCGTGACCCAAGCGTCACGGGCACGACGGCGTTCTAGGGCAGTTTTTCACTGCCGACTTCAAACGCGCATAACTTCTTCATCTAGTTTTAGGCCCATAAGATATCGATGGAAAGCTCTCAGTGTGTTTTATGCTCCCAAAATTTGAGACCAATCGAAGTTGTAACGAAGGAGTTATGACCCAAAGAGTGAAGGCACGTCCATTCCAACATCCCACATTGACCCGTTTGCGCTAATTCTTGCCGAAGGACTTCGAACCCTTTTAAAGGCCCGAAGTAGGTCCCGATGAGGACTTGTAGCTCCACTCCCATGGTCCAGGGTCCCATTTGAAGTGGATACCACACCCAATGCCGATCAAACCACGCCTCCAGGGTCCACCTTGAAATGCACTCCACACCCGACCTTGGAGTTGATTTCTTCGTGTTCTTTGGAGGGGGTGAGGATAGACTTGGAAACCATGAATCCCGAAGCTCGGGCCCCAACCCAGTACGGTCCATACTCCCCTTCTTAAAAAAGAGTTGCCATCAACTCTTGGGAGTAGAAACCACGGCGCTCTCCATAGTTTGTTACCATAGAGCCCCGAACATCCAGATCGCCACGAACAATCATGCGAGGCCCCCAACAAGCTTCGAACCCCACGATGTATCCATCATCCAAATAAAAGAACGTGGTTGGAGGCTTGTTGTGTGGAGATAGGGGATTAAGGGAAGGAACGGGAATATTTTGTGGAGTTTGGGAACACTCATTCTCACTTGGATTGGTACAAGGTAAAGACAAAGCAAGAGGTAGCTCGCCTTCACCAAGAGCACACTCATCTCGTGTTTCACTCATCATGAGAAGGTTCCTCAACTCACTTCCCACCCCAGGTTTTATTTGATGTGGGGCTAAGGGATTCATGCAATCAAAGTCAAACAAATGTTTTTCATCCAACATACTCTCCCAAAAACATTGCATGCCAAATTTCCAATAGCACTCATTCAACGACAAATCCTCAAATAATCAATGTCGCCCAAATATCATGTATGGCATACTCAAATAGTTCACATCACAACGGCCAATATGCAAGCAATTTCCATCAAAGGGCGACACAAATGAAGAGCTCAAAAACTTAAGTTGAACTAGAATCATGACATCATCAAACCCAGACTTGTCACTAGACAACAAACGAACACCAAGATTCTTAGCATTCTACTCCAAGCATAGAGAATTTTCGATCGAGGACAACACATGCTCATTATACAACTTATCACGCCAACAAACATTCTCAAACAACCAATGTCTCCCAAAGGTCATGCACGAGTCACCCAAAGACTTTATGTCGCAACATCCAACATCCAAGCAAGTCTCAATGAATTTCAATGGTGAGTTTAAAGTTACCTCATTCTTCTCATAGGGGAGATCATTAATGACTAGGCCATGAGAGGTGTTGGTGACAACTCTGTTGTTGCTTGACTCCTCAAAAAGCGATGTCGATATGTTCATCGGAGCTTCTTGTTGGAATTCTTCCGTAAGGACGAGATCGATGTTGTTGCAAGGTTCAATGGAAGCTCCCTCGTTGGCCATAAGATCGACCTTTGCTTGCTTAATTCTTCTTTGCCCATTAAGTGATGAAATGGGTTCATGGTTAACCTCATGCTTGCAAGTGTTAGGCAATAATCGCTGATCCATCAATCGCTTTAATCTCATCCATGAAACAATTTCCGATCGACCCTCCATAGTCCTTTGCAATTTGACGGTCGCAAACCAAAGTGATGCAGAATTAGTGAGTTTCGATCTCGCAATTTTGAAGGCTTGTTCATCACTATACTCCTTAGTTGCAAAAATTCTCTCCAAAGTTTGGACCCATTTACTATAGTCTTCCGGGCCGGTATAGCCATTGAATTCCGGAATTTTGATCTTGATATCATGGAACTCATCGCGAGGGGGTCTATCAACCACTTCCCGGTGTCGATGGCGTCGAAATGAGCCTCTATCATCCTCACTCGACTCATATGAGGGAGGAGGACGGATAGGACTTTATGCGGGCCGCCTTCGTTCGACTCGGGGATGATCCTGGAGGTTGATGGAAATATTGTTCATTTGGACCTTAAGGTTCTCAAGAGTCCACTCGTTGGTGGAGAATCGATTCTCGCAGGCGGAGAATCGGTTCTCAATAGCTTGATCCCGAGGACTTCGGTGTCGGTTTGATTTCTTTCGATTGGAGCTATCTTCGCCATCCATATCGAAGAAAAGGTGAAGGACGATTTGTGTTTGGGGTAATTTGTGGAGTTTGGGGGTTTTTTTGTAGTTGGCTAGTGTTTGGCTAAAGGTTCTTTGTGTTTTTTTCACTCAGACATTTCATCAAACACCTTGCGTGCACTATTGTCCAACTTCTTCTCAATACTCCAAATGAGTTCAAATCCAACAAATACAAACACAATGCAATATATTCCAACACACTTTGATAGCAATGGGGTTGCGGAACACCAATAATAGCATACAACTCACAAAACCGAACACTAGAAAACAACACTAGCAAGAACAATGAACAAACTCAAGCTAAATGAAAAACCGAAACTCTGATACCAAATGGAGCGTTACCGTCGCGTGGTGGATTGATGATAGCTTGAGTGAATTAAAGGAATCGATAATCACCAAGAACAAGGGCCTTGAACACCCAGAATGATGGACATGACCTTGAGCAAGGAGAACCACAACTTTAGGCCTAACACCCCACCATGATTATTTTTGGTAAACCACTAAATAATCACTAAACGAATGACTTGAAACACCACCAAATCACTTGGATAAAGTTAACAAGATATTTTGAGAAAGTTTGGGAAAACCCCTACAATGTCAAAGCATTTCATACACAATGTCTAAAAACTTTCAAACAATGCCAATGGAGGGGGTATATATATAGGAATGGGGGAAAAAATAACAAAAACGCAGCAGCAACGTCATCTGGACAGAATGGCGTCGCTAGCGTGACCCAGGCGTCGCGGGCGCGATGGCGTTCTGGGGCAGTTTTTCCCTGTCAACTTCAAACGCGCATAACTTCTTCATTCCGACTCCGTTTTAGGCCCATAAGATATCGATGAAAATCTCTCAGTGTGTATTTTAAGCTCCCAAAATTTGAGACCAATCGAAGTTGTAACGAAGGAGTTATGACCCAAAGAGTGAAGGCACGTCCATTCCAACATCCCACGTTGACCCGTTTGCGCTTATTCTTACCGAAGGACTTCGAACCCTTTTAAAGGCTCGAAGTAGGTCCCGATGAGGACCCGTAGCTCCACTCCGATGGTCCAGGGTCCCATTTGAAGTGGATACCACACCCAATGTCGATCAAACCACGCCTCCAGGGTCCCGGGTCCACCTTGAAATGCACTCCACACCCGACCTTGAAGTTGATTTCTTCGTGTTCTTTGGAGGGGGTGAGGATAAGGAAACCATGAATCCCGAAGCTCGGGCCCCAACCCGGTACGGTCCAATAGTTGAGATTCTGTCATGATTAACTAATTAATTGGAGCACTTAGTGTTAACTCATAGTTACAATTTTAATAATCCGTGGTTTTACTCAATGACAAGCCATGATTACAACTTGAATAAACTATACAATTTTTTTGACGTAGCTGTTCAGGAAAGTGATTGGGAAAAAAAATTATTTAATTAATTTTTAACTTTTTTTTACAATTTGAGACTTTATTATCCTCCTGATCTTTCATGGCCAATTTACTTATTGGGTCATCCCTTAGAATGAATAACCCTTGTTCAAGTTGTGCAAGTTGTTGAATGCAATGAAGGAGCCATTATTTAGCTAGGTAGGGGCCATTGGGCCAATGCTATTTAATAGTTACTCCGTATGATCTATCTGTGCTAATTGCTACTCCCTTCGTTCATATTAATTGACACTTTAACTAACTTATTTTGTTCCAAAATAATTTTCAATTTCCTATTTCCAATACCTAATTCAATTTTTTTACATTATTTATTAGAGAGAAAAAAGTCAAATACAATTAAAATTTGTTAATTATTATAGTTATATATTGGTATGTGTGAAAAACTCTAATTCCGTCAAGAGGGAGTATAATTCTAAGTACCATTTTCCTATGAGTACAATGCATATTCAATATAGGTACATAGGAACTAGGAACAATCGTACTTCCTTTATCAATAATTTCCCCTGTTGAATAGGACGTAGCTATTAGTGACTGCTTTTCTTTAACTTTTAGGGGCCGTTTAGTATGAATTGGGAATGGGAATGAGAATTCATAATCCTACTAGAAATGGGAATTCATAATAGGAATGAGAATTAAGATGTCTTTATGAATTACCCACCTTGTTTGTTATATGGTAATTGATATTAGGAATAGGATTGGGAATAAAAATATATTTACTAAAATGTCCTTTTTATTAATTTATGAATGTTTTAATAAATTGAAATCGATGGAAAGCCATAATTAACCTACATTTACTTTTAGAAAGTCAATTATCATAAAAAAATAAAAATAATTAAAGTTCATAAAGAATTTTTAAAACGTGAGGTTTATTTTTTTAAAATTAGGGTGAGTAATTAACATGCTAAAATTTTTTTAAACGTGAGGTTTTTTAAAAAAAAAAATTAGGGTGAGTAATATTGCTAAAAATATTTATAATAATAAGAAAGGAGAATCAAACGACTAGCCTAAACAATATTGCTAATCATAAAACGTTTTGGTTTATTTTTTAAAATTAGGGAAAGTAATATTAAGGGTAATATTGTAATTTAAAATAGACTAATGAATTCTCAAGACCAATTACCACACCCTCCATGGTAATAGATTCTTGGGAATTCACCCTTTCTACTCCCATTCCCATTCCCCAATTTTTTTTTATTACCATGAAACAACATAATAATTGTAATCCCCACCCTCTATTCCCATTTCCAAATACCAATTCCCATTAAACAAACGGCCCGTTACTGTCTATTGGAAATTTTTATTGTGTATACCGCTAACCTAAATAATAACAAAAAAATTTTTTGGAAAAATAAACATTTTACGGGCCATTTTGACTCATTCAACAAAATAAAAAAAATTTTAAAAAAAACGTAATGAGAATTCTTGTATGTTTACAGCAAAACGCCTGGTAATTTGTATGTTGTCGTTGCCCAAATTTCAGTGAAATTGCGATCTTACAGTCCGACCATTTAGTAGTTCAGATTTCTTTTACAGTTCAAGGTCAATCATTGAATGAATAAACTGCCAAATAATAATATTCTTGATGATTCACCCAAGTGAAATTGATCTTTTGGAATCGTTGTTGATTGAGAAAGTTTTTTTATTATAGTAAATTCTTGCTGTATTGCTTATGTTTAGCAGTTTTTTGGTTGACATGTGTCTTTTGAAGTGGGTTATTTGTTGTTTTGTATTGCTTTTTTGCTGTATTTTGCAAACCTTTAAGCCTTTAACTTGCAATAGTCGAAAAAAAAAATAACAATCTTGTCTAATTGTGCATCATCCTTTTCATTTAAAGGGATTTTAAAAGATAAAGTTTTCAGGTTAAATTCAATTGGATTTTAAAAAGATACCCATGGGAAAAGTCCAGGTTGCGGGGAGAAGGCCAGATGGAGCCCAATGATACTGCCTACCTATTGCAACCGTTTAAAGAGGTTTCATGCTTGCTTTGGAGATTTAGATCTAAAAGAAGACAAGACATAAGTTGATGTATGTGTATGTCTTTCTTTTACTATTTATTTGTCATTGGACCCGTATAAGGCGGGAGGGAAAGTGTACAGCTAACTACCTTGCAAAACAGATGTGGGTTGATGTAAGCCCAACATCAACACTGAACTACTCATGAAATAGCTCGCCTCCTTGCCCTTTTGCTTTTCTCAACCAATGTTTTAGGTCCAGGTTTCCTCCAACGAAAAATAAAAGAAATAAAAAGGACAAATAATTATTAAGTTGGGACCATTGTTGAAACTACTGATTAATTATTAAAAACAGACTCGTAGAATTTTGTAATTCAAGAACCAAATTCCTACATTGGTTCCCCACATCATATTTGGTACACAACTTTCTGGGTGCTTTATTTGAAATACTATCAACAATACATAATCTTATTGCAGCCAATATTTCTCATTAGCTTCCCAGTTGCTAGCGTTTTTTCACCAAGTTACATCCTCATATCCCTATAAGTTATATCTCCTTCACTGATTAGCCAACATTTTCCGATTTTAAACCAAAAGTTACTATTTCTATAGTTTTCAGAATTGAAACAACATTTTTGAAAACACCAGCTCCAATTTGCAATATTTAGTAAAATCCGCACAATTTGTCCACAAAAAAGAAGAGAAAATAATCAATTATAAATAAAAAGTGATAATACCTGAAATCCTTCACCAAGCGACAACCAGTATTGTCAGAATCAGACCGATCACCGAACTAGTTGACCCAGTGGGTCAATGGTTTAACTAGTCGGACCGGTTTGGCCGGATTAGACAGGGTGACCCGGGTCATGATTGGTCAAAATCGGCATACTACAAGAATAATGCAGCTACCAAAATAATTAAACTGGCATGAACTTGTCAAGCGGATTGAACCGATCAAAAACTGGATTTTTTAAAATTAAATTACCAAAATCCCGGTCTAACCGTGAACCGCCTGGTTCAACCAGTTTTAGCGTTTTTTCACGATTGAATCAATCATTCGAGCTAAATCTGGAACTGGACTGATCAACTCACCGGTTCACATCCGCCCGGTCCGGTCCGTTTTTTACAACATAGGCAACAACCACCATACCAAATAATAGGCGCCACTCTTCAACTCAACCGATGTGTAATGTAGCAATGCTTTTCAGCTAACACACAATCCCACTGTACATACCACTACACACCATCTCCGACAAACCCCCCCCCCCCCCATCGCCCTCCCAGCCAAAGCCAACAAGAGAAGAGGAGGGACAGGACAACTAAACGTAAAACAGTTACTTCAAAACACCTAAATTTTGCGATGGAATCTTGTAAAATTAGATTCCCAAAAACAAGATACTATAACTATGCCACACACCAAATAACCTGAAACCCAGTGGAAGGTCTTGCATGAGATAATGTTACGCTAACTTACCATAAACCATCTCACACAAGTATTGTTGGATTAAAGGGCCACTATGTTGTAGCATTGACACCTATAACACCCCCCACACCCCCCCCCCCCCAATAAAAAAAAAGGAAATAATAAAATAAAATAAAACCTGCAACTAAGAAACATCATAGGTATCTTTTACTTGACAAAAGCATCCTAGTAAAAGAGCAAGTATTCTGCTAGAAATCACAGTATTCAAAATCCGCCGTTGTCATTTGAAAATTGAAATCGAAGAAATTTGGGTGATAAGATTTGAAAAATCACAACTTAGCTGCCAAGGGTGTCGGCATATAGCTTACATCTATTATACCATCACTCCCCCGCCCCCCCCCCCCCCCTCCCCACTTTCCAGCTTAGGAGCGGGAGTAGTAGTACCAGTAACCGGGCAAATGCCTTCTGCTAGACAGCATGAATTTTCAGAGTTGACACATTTTCAGATTTTACGACGTTCTTTCATTGCCAATTCACCATGGGAGGTAGTCTCCAGCAGGTGGAAAACGAGTAGGTACAAATTGACAAACACAACCCAAAATATCCACCCTTCACCAATCAACGCCCACAACATTTTAGGCTCGGTAATGCTCAAAGGTTGGTTTATGCAATTGCGCACACAAGCCGAACCAGAAACTGACCCAGTGAGACCAAATACTGGGAAAAGACATCAGTTTGTCCCTAGGCAACCACAAGAGCGCTCAGCAACACATGATCCAAACATCATATTACCCATGATAAACCCTGGACCAGGACAATAAACTGAATTGACAATTTCAAACTCATAAATCACCAAAAAAAATTACACACTTTAGTCGTGATTTCCCACATAAACACAGTTGCATGCTGACATACTCTCTAGATAAGTCTCATCTCAAAGCAATAATTCCTAACAAAAGGAACCGAACCCACCTGTGGAACTTTTGCCAGACTTTTGCTGGATAATATAAAAGAGGGTCCACAGAAGACGACACCGACCAGTGTAGATAATACCAGGACCTGACACAGATCATGAGAAGGCAAAGTAACCGCTGCAACACGACGACAACACGACTGACTTTCAGACACCGATACTGAGCACGCTGAACGACAACTCTGGACCTTCCCAACAACCAGACATGTCCTAGTACTCACTGGAACAATACACAGTTACAAATTAATACATGCAAGCATCACAAGATACTCAAGGGGGGAACAAAGGGACTATCTCTGTCATGAAAATTTCCAATAATGACACCTATGAACTCCAATCATACTAATCAAGTTCGAATTAATACCGATTGTGAGAACAAGTGATAGGAGGGAGGAATGAAGCTGTAAGCATAATAAAACACAAGAAAACACAACACCACATACCTGCTCATTTCCGTCTGTTGGTGGAGGAGAAGAAGCTTTATCCTCCTCAGATGGTTTATCCGCTCCACAGTTCTGCCTGTTGCACTTGGTCCTGAAAGGGTAATTTATATTGCCGCACTTATCGCACTTCCAGCTTCCTTCAGGCATCTTTTGTTCTGGAGAAGGACAGCAAAGATTTATCTATATATGACTCCACACAAATTAAAAAAACAAACTAAGATGAATTATAGATTCAAAGACTTACTTGGACTGTTCTCTGACTTTGCACCCTGAAAATTATTTCAGATTTCAAATGCAGAAAGGCAGCAAAGAAAGAAAATTAGAAGCACTTAAAGAAGAAAAACCAATCGAGGACTAAAGGACAACAGAAAACATGTGCAGACATCAATAAACTAATATCCCTTCTTAGAGACCCCAAAGTCCCTATGAGATTAAAGCTTTGGTTGGCCTCTGAACACACAACACACATACATATTAAACACAAGAAGAGAAGCAACCCAATAGGACAAGAGAAATGCAAAATTCTAGGCTTTCAGTGCAAAAATCTGCAGAAGTATTACCTGCATTGCCGGCCTTGGTGTATTGCATTTCCTCATGTTACAAACTGTTCTGAATGAGAAGTTGACATTTCCACATTTAGGGCAGGCCCAATCATTTTCTCGTGTGACATCTGCACAAGAGAACAATAGGAAACAGATATGTGATGCAACTATTAATATGAAAGCTTAACCCATACGCTATGGCGATAGAAAAAATATTGCTTGAGTAAGGATTTTAACCTTTTCTCTGAGACTTGTCATCTGGGAAAAATCCTGGCCTTGGGCCCTGCAAAAGAGATTAGCGTCTGCTTTCAGTTTCTATTAAGGTGACCCATATTTAGATGTGACAGTGTAACACCATTACACGCTATAAGGTTGAATTTTCAATTTTGAGCATTTCTAAAACTAAAATAAATTGTTGTGAGGTAGCTTGTGTAAATTTACCCTTTCCTTATTGCATTTACTAGTTGGTAGGGGCAGTAAAGGAGATAACAATAAGCTAATAAACTGCCATGACTGCAGATGGTCTATCACATACAACAATTCCATGAAATCAACTTGTTTAATGGACGAGAAAATCAACATCCCAGTAAACCTATCCCATGAAAAACACAAATTGTAGCATGGCTCAAGCAAAAACTATATTTCAGATGCCTCTGAAGGAGATGCTAAAGTCTCCATAACCAGGGAGGAGAGCAATATATCACAAAGTATAATTTATACATCATGTCAAACAAAAGTCAGAAATTACAAAAAAAAAAAAAAAAAAAAAAGTCCAGCAGTATTAAGTCCATAGATATAATGTATTCTACTTTCTACAAGGTGAAGTCCATACCAAAGGAGGAGGAGTCATAGGCGGCATGCTCATGCCATAGCGGTCCATCATTGGTGGAGGCATACCATACATTCCACCTGAAGGCAATACAACCAAAACATTACACTAACACAAACAATAGAATGTAACCCCCAGATGAAGAATAAGCAACCATGCAAGACATTCAAAATATGTGAAAGAAGAGCACTTTTATAGCTAAGAGTCTAAGACTTGAACATAAGAGCATGTCAAGATCTAACAGCATCTCCACAACTAGTCCAAATTTATGCCCACAAGTCATAAGCCAACAAATTTATCAATCAAAATTAAACATTCAAATTTAATTATTCTTTAGGCTAGCGCATCTCAGATATAAGATAAGAGTTGCAATCTCTAAACAGTTGTAAGCAACTTCAAGGGGGCTGTAAGGAACTGCAAACAACTATAAATCGTAAAGAGGTAGAAAAGTGGATAACAAATTGAGACCTATACTTCTTACGGGAGGTTTCTAAACATTCTGGCAGGAGAAGACAAATCAAGATTCAAGCACACAACACTTTCAGAACTGAGCGGATGGTTTATATGATGATTCTTTCTGATTTTACAGAAAATACATTGACACTGGATATCATCCTCTGGGCTGTAATTCTGTATCCAAGACAATACCTAGTACCATTGGGTAAAATTTTATAATATAATTCAACAATAGAAAAAACTGCATAGGGACGGAGAAAACTACACCACCAAACAATGTACAACATGCCAAGCTAATCATAGTTATGCCCACAAAATGACACCTCATTTACTTCTAGAAGATAGGCGAGCAAAATGAAGGGATACAAAAAAGAGGGAAAAGTGGCGTACCATTTCCTATCATTGATCCACCAGCATAAGGTGGTGGTCCTGACATAGGATGCGGTCGGTATGGACTTCCTCCAGAAAAGCGGCCTCCATAATTATATGGATAAGCTGAACCTCCCGGATATGGAACATCATATGGAGGCATGGACGATCCATTGAAAAGAGAAGATCCGTAAGGTGAGGGCACTCCCATATACATAGAGGATGGTGGTCCAGAGCCTCCATAGGGAGCAGTGGATGAGTAAGGTGGAGGGGCTTGCATCGGCTTTACAGCAGACTTCTAGAAGAAATGAATCAACCAAATGAGTCTTTACAATCGGTATGGAACAAATACTAAGCCGCAATAAAATGAAATGGTGGATGATATCAAGTATTACAACTTGTTCAGGCACACTCATGGATAAAGCTTGAGTACAGTAGACTGGAAATCATTAACACAAGTACCATCACTTAGCACCCTTCCACATCTGCCTCTTCAAGGGTTATTCTAAGCATATCTAGGTCAGTTGTTGCATTTTTTTTTTTCTTTTTTATCCATACAGGTTAATAGGAACAAGGATTCCTAAAAGATTTACCAAACTGGCAAAGCAGATTCATTCATCTCCAGAATCAGAAGTTCTTACAAATCAAAGCAGAAGCAACTAAGCAACATAGAATTCAAGCAAATAAAAAAATATAGGATATGTTACAACAAATCTTACAGCATTATGATCAGCTGGTCTAGGCTGGGTGCAGTTACGCATGTTGCATGTTGTCCTAAAGGAGAAGTTGACATTGCCGCAGCTAGGGCAAGTCCAATCATCTTCCCTCCGACCACCTATATTTGTGAAAATGGCAAAGAATTATAAATCATCTAACTTCGTACAGTGCATGAGAGATAGATAAAATTATTCACATCGAATTAGCCAATCCTGAGATATATATCAAAAGAACTATAATATTTTATGTTAACGAACATGTTCACCAAAATATACTGGACATAAAAAAGTATAGAGTATAGATATTAAATTTTTGGAAGTAAATGGATCAAAAAACTTTTCTGGATCTCTCTACCTAGCAAACCACAGTATAGGCATCAAACTTTTGGAAGCAAATGGATCAAAAACCTTTTCTGGATCTCTCTACCTAGAAAGCCACAATATATCGTAACCTGGATGATGACACTTCAATCAAACATTTTTCCGCAACTAAATCTGTATTGGGAAATCAGGCACATATGTAAACAAACCCCTAAAGTCCAAACATTTGCGTTCCAAGTGGGCAATGACTTATAGTTACTGAAGTATGACTAATTCTAATTTATTTTCTTGGCTTATCCAGTCAAACAAAATAAAAACTACAGATTTCAGCCCACATAAACATCATTATCAATGTTCATTAATTCTTCAAGCAGCCTCAAGAGCTACCCAATTCAAATGTCAATACCAAACAGCAAATAGTAAAAGATTTTGCAGCATCCCCTCGTATGCACAATAACTCGATAAGTAGAGACATTAATTCCACTCTGTACACTGATTACAGAGAGTTAAAATTAAAATTCACATGAACAAAGAACCTTTCTTTGCCTTGTTTTGGTGATCTGGTGTCCAGCCACAGCATTCCAAGTTATCAACATTTAAGTTTGGAAATACCGTCACAATTCCACTTGTTTCTTAACAGGAACATGATAATCACATCAAATGGCATAATTAACTGATGAATTGCACACAACACACATATATTATAAGTACTCAAACATAAAGGATAGGGAGCCGGAAGCATACCATCAGTTCGAGCACGCTTGGCGTTCGTCGGATTTCTGCTATCTACCTGAAACAAGCAGATATTCATCAGCAAACCAGAACAGCTCAATCATCTGGATATCTTCAACATAGTAGATCCATCAACCACCCAAATAAAAATCAAAAGTTTCCTTCGCTAATCGAATCAGTGGGGAACCAATAATTCCAACCCCAAATTCAAGATAATCTAAGAAACCTAAAATCTCGAAATTAGAAATCTGATCAGCATTGAGAACAAAACTTGCATTGAATTGAAACAAAAACTAAAATCGATGACGCAAAGAATCAAAAAATGAAAAACGTAACGAATCGAGATAGAAAGAAAGAGCGGGAACCTGCGACATATCGGCGGAGAAGGAGAAAGAAATTACAGATCAAATTCGGATGTGGAAATATAATTTGGGGGGGAAATAGAATAGTTTAGGGTTTGAGCTGGCCAATCAATCAGCAATGTGATGCCAGGCCTGGGAAGAGAAAGAACGTAGTCTGTCCGACTGTGTTGTCACAACTCACAACCAATTACACGCGACTCCTCCACCAATATATATGATCCTGAATTCCTGACCACAAACAACTACCGCGAATATTTTGTAACTAGGCACGAATTAATTTTTTATTTGGTTAACTTATACATAATTTTTATACATTAATTTACTAAATTAAAAATTATTTGTTTATACAATAAAATTATAAGTAGTCTTTTGATTTTTTCAACTGAGCACTTAGAGGCTCGTTACAATGATAGCGTTAGACTTTTCGACTCATTACAACTCTATCTTGTCCAACTTTGTATGTTTGCTAAATTAGCGGATGATATGAATATACGCGTTTTGCACAACAAACATTCCAAGTTACGATCTTTATAAAATAAATCTGGTTAGGAGATGCATTTTCCTACTCTTCCTGTCCTGGAGTGATACCGAAAGCAACTCTTTGATCTCAATCAAACAAAGATTTTTTATTTGCCATGATCTCTCATGGATGGTCTGAGTAAGGCCTTGGTGGGGTACCCAAGAGTATCGCCACACTCGTCAATATATTTCTCAAAAAAAAAAAAACAGCTTAAACCAATCATTCTCAAAACAGGAGTCAAACATACAATCAATCTTCTTAGTGATTATAACAATCCAAAACTATCTTGACAACAATTGGCAGCTCCTACCAGTCATCTCATGTTTGGTTGATTCTCACGATTTTCTTCTAAAAAAGTACAATGAATGCTTAGAACCATGAGCTTCTCTTTAACCTTAAGAGCATTCGCAGCAAAGAGGGAAATAAGAGGGAGTGATAAGGTGGCGTGGGATTCTTGCAGCAGCAGCAGCAACAGCAGCAGTGAGTGAAATTGTGAGGGAGGGAGTGACAGCTTGTTTCACTTGGCCAGCGTGGGGAACTCGTGGGATTGGGTGGGGGGGAAAGTGAATTATTGCTTTTGTTTTGAATAATTCAGGCTAAATATTTTGATCTTGGGTCAATTTTTCTTTTTACAAAAATTAAATGGGATGAAAACACCCACTTTCATTCCACTTTGGTGTGGAAGACACCCAATTTGCAAGGGTGGAAACAGTGAAAGTTCACTGTTACTCCCACTATTTCCCCACTTTTGTGGGGATGCTCTAAACAAAAGACAAATCGTAAGTGAACCATCAGAATTGAAAAAATGTCCTCAGCCTCAGGGCCTGTTTGGTGAGATAAAAAGGAATGGGATTAGGGTGGAATGGAATGGTATTCCTTTTTTACCTGTTTGGAGAACATAAAATGGAATGGAATTAGGATTCCATAGGAATTCTTATCCCTCCCAAATGGGAGGAATTAGATACCTCCCATAATTGGGGGGGAATCAAATACAATCCCTGAGGGATTGAGTGTCTGTTGTCTCTCAACCCACAAACCCTAGCTTCTCACAGCAGCTTCCTACTCTCTCTCATTGTTGCCCAGCGTCACACCTCAAGGCTCACCGCCGCCAAAGATCGACTCGCCACACATCGCGCCACGCCGCCTGGCCAGACACCGTCGCCCAAACACCAAGGCCCGCTTTTTTTTTTTTTTCAATTATTGCTGATGAATAATCTTGTGTGGGATATTGCTAGTGTTTTTGTTGATGAATAATCTGTGAAATTTTGGGGATTTCAATTCTTCTGCTTCATCTTTATTTCAGATCTATTTTGTTTCTCTGATTCTCGTCGAAATCATCTGACGTAGTCACTCTCAATCACCACTGTGGAATTTTGATTGATGAATTGAAGCTCATTTTGATTTGATTTCTTGTTGTTACTACAATGGATTAGCGTAGTATGTAGTGAGGTTCGATTTATCGAGTTAATCGGGGATTAAGAAGGAAAAATGTTGCTAATCCATGGTTGAGTGTGTCTGTGGTTTTGAATGAGAGATTGATTTGGTATCTTGTTGTTTCTGTTATCGATGAGTGTAGTATGTTGTGAAGTTTGATTTATGGAGTTAATCGGAGATTGAGATGGAACAATGTTGTTAATCCATGGTTAAATGTGTCTGTGGTGTCGAGAGAGAGATTGATTTGAATGGTTAATCAGATCAAATAATGTCACTTTATCTACTTTCGCATGTATTTGTTTGTTTTGGTCACTTTGACCCGGTGCTCAATGTTTTTCTTATGAATAATCTGTGGAATTCTTTTTTCAATTTTGGGGATTTCTACTTGTTGTTGTGTGGGATTTGTCATGTGAATTATTTTATCTTTCCAATACCCATTATTTGGTTTTTACATTGGTTGCCTTCAATTTTTAATATATTGTTAGATTATGATTTATAATTGAACATGATTTAAAACAGAATATGACCTCATCCCGTCGTTTAATGGAAGTAAGAAGGAAGAAGAGAGTACAAATGCAAGTACTCATCCTGGTTATAGTTATTATAAATGTGGTTACTTTGATGGCTTGGATGTGGCTGATGATGATGATTGCTATCAATGAAAAACAAAAGTTTACATTGTCCTATAGAGAAAAAAAGCGACGTAGATTAGTGAACTTGAATACATTAATCAAAGATAGTGATGTTGTTTGTAAGAGCCAACTTTGTATGGATAGGCGTACATTTTATGTACTATGTGAAATGTTGAGAGATATTGGAGGCTTAGCTAGTTCGAGATATATGTCGTTGGAAGAGATTGTTTCCATGTTTTTATACACATTGGCTCATAAGTTCAAAAATAGGACAATAGGGACTTACTTTTATCGGAGTGGTGAAAGTGTGAGTAGAAACTTCCATCAATGTCTTCTTGCGGTTTTGAAGTTACACATGGAGTTGATCAAAAAGCCTATCCCAATAAGTGAAGACTCTGAGGACAGTAGATGGAAATGTTTTAAGGTAATGCAGCTTATATAATTGTATTCTTAGTAAAGCTAACTATAGTGTGACTTAAAAGTCGTATATGTTGTTTTGTAGAATTGCATAGGAGCCTTAGATGGTACATACATCCCTGTCCATGTACGTGCCGAGGATAGACCCAGGTATCAAACTAGGAAGGGAACTCTTGCTATGAATGTGTTAGGAGCATGCAATCCTAACATGGAATTTACTTATGTACTTCCCGGTTGGGAAGGATCTGCACATGATGGACGAGTCTTTCGAGATGCACTTTCTAGGCCCAATGGTTTAAAAGTTCCTCAAGGTAATAGTCGTTACAATACACATAATTTTCAATATTATAAGATCATCAATAATCATAAATAACTTCTCTTCATAACAAATGTCAAGGTACATACTATTTGGTAGATGCTGGATACACTAATTGTGAGGGATTCTTAGCACCATATAGAGGTCATCGCTATCACTTGAAAGAGTGGGGAGATCACCAACCTGTAAGTGCTGAAGAGTTTTTCAACATGAAACATTCAAAAGCTAGGAATGTAATAGAGCGATGCTTTGGACTATTAAAGGGACGATGGGGTATCCTTAGATGTCCATCCTTTTTTCCTATACGGACCCAAGGTCGCATAGTTCTAGCATGTGTTCTATTGCATAACCTACTTCGCAAGTATATGCCAACAGATCAGGAGGTGGTGTTTGAAGATGAAGAAGATGAAAGTGATGATGACGATGATGACGACTATGATAGTGATGAGGAAGTTGAATATGTGACTCACGTTGAAACCTCCGATGCATGGACACTTTTTCGAAGTCATTTAGCTGAAACATTATTCAATAATTGGCGAGCTAGGCCAAATAGGAATGAATAACTTGTAATCGAGTGTGTTGTATTTTCTTATTCAATAATTCGCGAGCTACTGAAAGTAGGAATTGATAAGTTGTAATCTTGTGTGTTGTATTTGCTTTGAATTGTTGCTATGGTGTATGTTGTATGTCGTATGACACTTTTTAAACAAAACTGTATTGTATTTTTACTTTAGTGAGTTGTGTATTTTTAATAGTTGATGTTTTCATTATTGATATAGCCAATTTAAATTATGATTTGTGTTGGGTGCTTTTAAAGCTACTTGTCAATTTATAATATTGTATTTTTTTTTTGTGTTGGTTTATGTTTGAACAGGATGGAATTTAGCCAAACTTCTCATGATGGTGCAAGTATGATGGAAGTGAGCCAAAATTGTGAACAAGGGAGAGGAAAAAACAAACGTCATTGGACTGAGGAAGAAGAGGTTGCCCTTATTAATGCATTATCGGAGTTGAGTACTGATCCTAAATGGAAAGGGGAGGGAAACTTCAAGGGAGGATATTTGACAAAGTTAGAGAGCATGATGCAAGAAAAGTTACCTGGAAGTGGGTTTAAGGCGACCCCTCATATTGAATCAAAGACGAAGTGGTTTAGGGATAAGTATAATGTGATCAGTGATATGCTTCGGAGATCAGGGTTTACTTGGAATGACGCCACCAAAACGATTATGTGTGAAAGACAATCCTATGATGAGTTTCTTAAGGTAAAATATACTTTTGGTACATTTTAGTCTTCTATTTTACAATAAGTTAATATTTAGTATTGTTTTGTAGGATCACAAAACTGCATAAGGATTATGGAGAACTCCTTTTCCATATTTTGATGAGCTGGAGAAGGTTTTTGGTGCTGATAGAGCTAATGGAGGTAATACTGAGGATTTCGGAAGTTTGTGGATCGCTTCATGAACAATGATGAGACCATTGATCTTGACAAAGATGGCAATGAAGATATTGAGGACGATGAGTCTGTTCATTCAGCGCAACCATCCCCTCAAGCTACAAAGAAATCAAGGAAAGAAAAAGGTTCAACAAGCAGGGGTAAAAGAAAATTACCGGAGGTTATCGACTTATCTTCCACAATATCTTATGCTTCTAACAATATCACTAACGCTATTGGTGGTATGCATGCTCATCTGGAAACAATTGCAAGTGCATTTGCTGTTACTAAAGAACATGAGCAAATGATTATTGATGAAGAAAAAGACATGAAGGAGAAAAAGAAGAGGTTGCAACATGATGTTATGCAAGTCCCCGGGCTCACACAAGTTGAAGCAGTTCAGGCATTTAAAGTGTTGAGATCTGATGATAATAACCTTACCGCCTTTTATGACTGTGATGGTGATGAATTAAGAAAGAGTTCCTCCTTAGCCTTATTCATTCAAATATATACACATCTCGTTAGGACATGCTATGTTATCAATAGCAAACTAGCTTTGCTATTAAGATGGTGAAATATTTTGGTGGTGTAATGCAAAGTGAACATGAAACTTATGATGATTTTGATATTTTGGTGGTGTAATTGCAAGGTGAACATGAACCTTAAGAGAGAGAAATATTTTGGTTATGTAATTGCAAGGTGAACATGAAAATATTTTGGTGAAGTAATTTGTTTTTAGATGTCATGTTTTATGTAATGTAAGATATTATTTGCATATATGTTACTTTATGTAGGTCGATTGATAAAAATAAATGTATTATAACTAAACAAACAAAAATTATTATCTTGCCAACGTAATAATAACAAAATTCCATTATATGCATACAATTAAAAAGCATTACAATTGTTAATTATTAATCACAAGTATATTTCATAGTACAAATAAAAATTAAAAGCTCAAAAAGTATGTATTATAATGATTAACTATTAAAAATTGAAAAAAATAATTACAATTAATCAAAATATCAAATTGTTTCACAATAATATATCCTACAATACATATAATGACTAAAAATTAAAAACAGACTTGATTCCATTCCATAATTGCTCACCAAACAGTGGGAATGGAATTAGATTCCATTCCATTTTTTCTCCAAACAACTCCACTCCAAGATTCTAATTCCATTCCCAACCCTCCAGGATTCTAATTCCAATTCTCATCTCATTCCTGAAATCTCTCCAAACAGGCCCTCAATCATTATAACATAATTCCCACAAAACATTCTAATAAACTTTAAAGGCTTATGTCTGTCATGGGATCATTACCTTCAACCTTATTATTTAAAAGGTAAACCATATGTGTTGGGGACATACATGAATTGGCCAAATAATCAAATTACCTAATAAAATGACCAACAATCGAAAAAAATACAAAGTCTCAGGTTGCACCTAGATCTAGAAGAAGGGGCAAACATCATAGACTAGGCCCTGTCAAATTCATGGGTAAATACAATTTACCTAAATTTACCAGTTTTTACCTAAATTTATCAAAATTTACCAAAATTTACCAAAAATTACCAAACTTAAAATGATTAAAAAAAATTAATTTTGACATATTGGCATCAATTTACCAAAAGTTACCAGAATTTACCAAAAGTTACCAAAAATTACCGAAAATTACCAAAATTTAACTTTTATCAACTGTTTTTTACCCATGAATTGACAGGGCCTAAAGGGGGTAACCTCAAAATAATCATTAACTAACCCTAAATCTCGGTATGTTGTTTCCCACTTGCCCCCTTGTTTTGTCGCCGTCAACCTCCACCTCGATCTATAGAAGACCGCAAGGAAACGGAAGGGTGACAAGACAACACAAGATGGCAAGACCATAGACACAAATCCCACCAATCTATTAGAAGGGTATAGATACCCACATCATGACCAACCTTTATCTCATTAAGCCACATAAAACACCTCGCTTGTATGGCAATAATCTCATAAATGGAAAACTTATCCTTCCCAAAATTTTCAATAGCAAACCATGCATCAACATGGTCCGATAGTTAGTACTACAAAGAGGATTTTGTATATTTTCCAACTTTAGGATAACCACATAGATACTAAAAATTGGGGTAGTCCCCAAATTTTCATTCTTATCACAAACACGGTACAAAACATAACACAAATGATATACAAAAGGAAAGCACACTACGTCACTACCCCTTTTTTGTGATTGGCAGCCAGCTGAAAGGATGGGTGGACCCTGACACAAGCAAACAACAACACCATAATCTCCTAGTGAGAGAAAGACAGGAACTAAGCTAGCCTTATTCTGACACATAACCAAGCGCATAAGAAACACCACTTGCTTTAACAAGGCTAAGATGGATTAAGCAAAGCCCTCTCCATCCTCTCCCCTCTTCCTTATAGAATTAGTGGACATTTCCACATGCTGTATAGGTTCAAGATCCAGGAAAGCATAAGCAAAAGCCTCAAGGTTACTCACAGCTTGACTATCATCCTTCATGAACTGACCATAGTCTTCTCCCAGAGGGTCTATACCGTCATATGGGTGAGACCCCTCTTTGAGAACCATTTGATCCCTATGAGCCAGGATCACATCATTTGGCATTTAGTTTTTAAGGGGGTTGGAGTGGTCCTCTTGCGGCTCCAAGGAGCGAATGGGAGACATATTGCAGCATTGAGAGGGGTACTATTCTCCATATCACTATCATGGGCAACACCTTTGCCCTTTGACGAGGAAGACACAACATTAGGCTTCAAATTGGAATTTGGATTTTTATCTTTGTTGAAATTCATAACTCTTTGTTGTTTCTTGGGGAAACACGAATCCAATTTTTAGAAATAGGCATTGAAAAGGTAGACTTTTGAGGCTCCCCAAGCAGTAGGGGGCCATTAAACTTTTCCACCACAATCTCCACATTCGAATTATTGGGCAGGTTGGGACAACCTTCAATTTTATGGTCATCTGCTCCACATAGAGCACAAACTTCATGAAGACCCTCATATATAAGAGGAATAACTTTGGGTTTCCCACCAGTGGAGACAACCAAAGAACCAGACAACGGTTTAGTTTCATAAATATTAATACAAAATCTGCCAAATTCACTCTTTGAACGCAGAAGCGTCTTTTGATCAACTTTAATAACTTGGCCAACTAGTTTCAGGAGGGGACCAATTAAGGATGTCAAAATCCCAAAACTCCCATGAAAGTCGAGGGATACGTACCCATTGGTCGACATGAGTGATTTCAGTAGCCAAAGGGTGAAAAAAAGGAACAAATTAAACTCCAGAACGACAATGTTCAGACCCCCTAGAATGAACATATTGTGGTGGGATTAGATGCTTGAGTTGATGAACTTGATGATGATGATGATGATGATGAATGTAGCAACCAAACCCTAAGAATGAAGCTTCCACACTAGATATGGACTTGGAGTAAAGGATAATCACCACCCAAGAACAATCAAACTCACCATGAATTGATAAAGGTGGCAACCACCACAATTCTACAAAAGATTTGGTTTGAACATCACCACAATTAGATTGTGGCTAAAGTAAGCAAGACATCCTAAACTTGAGATCTAATACGCAAGGCTACATGATAGGAAAAGAAAATTTGGACACCGCTTCTAGAAAGAAGATGGAGAATCTTTCTCTAGAACTCAACTTTAATTTGAATTGAGCTCTCTTACCTCCCTTTCTATACACCAAAAAATATTTTCTTCTCTCTCTCCTCTAATTCTTTTTGTACCGTTTATACATAATTGTTTAGCTCCAACCAATTAATAGAGATTGCTCGAGACTAATCAAATCATGTAATCTTAGAGAGTGACCACCGTCAATAAATTTGCGTCCCTTTTAAGGCGAAATCACTTTCAGATAGTGATTTCCACCATGCCATGATGCTCAATCTATCCATCAATTCAAGAAAAATCTTTCATATTTGGTGTGACCATGTGCTTTTTTCCTACCATCACTCTACCTAAAAATCTATCACATTGGAGTTGTATAAAACATTCCTCTTCCCTCTATTTTTTTTTTTCCCGGTTACACAACTGGGATAAGCTCACAAACCAAAGATACCATTAACACAATGCAAATAGACATTAAGTTGCTAATTAACACATCCAAACCGACTGCTTGTACATAAAACATACACAAACAATAGTATTTCCATTACAACACATGGCTTAAGAAGACATTACTTAAAAAAAAACAAGCAATAATATAGTCCCTAGAAATCACACCAAATAATTAAATTAAGCTCCTAATTAAGTTTGTTGTTCTCTCCAAACCATTCCAAATTAATAACAAGAGGTGCACATACACACGTACACCTAGATTGGTCTTTCTCATGCCTCCTCCTTAACCTTCTTCATGCATGGCCTATTAAACTGCAGAATCAATCCCAAGAGGAAGACCACAAAGCTGGAGAATTACAAGAGATATAATCAATCCCATGATAATTAGGCTGCCATTTTCTAGCTTTAATCCTCTTGATTTATCTCCTGCTCCGCCTGCAGTTATTGATGAAGATGATGATGGAGACGATGTTGATGATGGGGATGTTAAATTGCTGTTCATGAATACTGCTGCTGCTGGAGATGTTGGAGAAATTCCAAGAAGATCTGTAACAATAAATAAAAATACGATTAATTTAATAAAATGAATATTTCATATTTTCATTGCCTTTTTCAATACAAAGTTCATCATATTGCATGCTCTAAACTTATTTGCAAACGGTTTGCAAACGTGTTTTGCTCGGTTTTTGAAATACTTTTTTAGGTACATAAGAATCACACTCTTTATACATTTCTGTGCATAGAGAAGGATGTCTATATCAGTATATCATGATCCTCTCCTGGCCTCCTACATCGTATTAACCAAATCATAATGAAATTTATTGTTGTTTTTTTAAAAGAGCTTTAATTTATTTATGTAAGTACTATATAAAAATAAAACTCTATTAATTTAAAGGGTTGTTAGACTCTAATATACTGTACTTTGGAGTGTTGGACAATAATATACAATTGAAACGATTCCAACATTGGTTGACTCAATGACAGTCTTACGTGGCGGGATGAGGAGGAAAAAATTAAAATCTCCATTAAATTAATGTCAAGTAAGCATGTCCAAACAAGTAAAGATGAATTCTATTTTGTTTTTTTCTTTTTTTTTTAAAAAAAATAACACCATTGGATTAGTGCAAATTAATGTGGACGAATGAGGTGTTATTTAAAAATAAATAAATAAAACTCATTCTCACTTGCTGACATGACCTTAAATAAGTCAAGATTTTTTAAATTTTTTCTGCCATATAAGACTGCCGCCAAATCCGTTATTGTCGGATCGTTTCAAACACATTATTGTGTAACACCTCCTAAAGTTCAATATATATTAATATCCAAAAAAAAATTTTGGTATATTATTAACATCCTCAAAATAAATATATTCTCCTATATTAAAAATGATTGACATCGTTCATAACATGTGTATTATTGCATGGGATATGACTATGAAGAATATAATATATGAAAATTATATGGGAAAAAAGTCCTTTTTTATTGAACGTGACTGGTGACTGCATGCATTAAATGTAAGATATAAATAGGGATGGCCATGGGAGGACAAGGGAAGTAGAAGATACTAAAAACTAGGGCTACCAAAAATATTTCGGTCAGACACATCGGTGAATCATAATACAAGTTTTTTTTGGGAAAAATTCATAAGGGTTTGTCAATTATAATAATCATCATAATGAAAACAAATTTTATTTGTATATGTCTCAAACTTTATTTTAACTATTTATTTTCTTTATTAGTACCAAATTATAAAATATATTATCGTACAATTTCACCTTGATCAAGCATCCTTTTAACTAGCTAGTTCATAAAACTGAATACATTCATTTTGTATAATACTTAATTCTATGTATTATGTACATATAAACCATAAGTTTATAGAATAAATAATATACTTTACGTTCAATAATAATGTCTCACCTGTATTATATAACCAAAATCACCAGAATCAATATGACCGGATATGAAGCATTAAAGCCCAAGTTAGTATGCAGGGATTGTTACCTTCTTACAAGGACATTTCGGTAGTAATGTTAACTTTGAAGTGGTTGGTGAAATCATCTTACATTTATGGTTCATTTGTTATAATAGTTATCACCACGCAATAGACATATATACACATACATACTGTATGTACGTATCTTTACTTCAAACTTATTTTTGACGAAACTATCTCACACATAAGGCCATAACATACAGCTAAATTGACTAAACTTGATATAAAAAATCAGGCCAATGTATAAAGATCAAGTTCTTCATTACTTATTATGGGGACATTTAGTCACGTTAACATTAAAGAGGTGAGACTGTCTCACGTATATAGTCATTTGACATACTATCACCAAATACATGAAGACACTGTGTATCTTCATTTCAAATATATTCAGATCAAATGTAACACATAAGTTGTAATTAGAAAATGTGGCTTAAAAAGATTGAAATATTTATATCATTAATGTGCATTTTCAGTTCAGGAAGCTCATATACTGAAACTTCTCAATTAAGTGTATTTAGTTAAGAGTAATTCCAAAATGGGTAACATTTGAGAATTTTTCTCAAACAACATAGGACCAGTCCTAATTCTTAAAACAATTATCCATAATATCTACAACCCAAAAAATTTAGGGCGTTACACCATCTATAATACTCCCTCCGTTCCATAATAACTGTCATAATTTTGACTTTCACGGTCTTCAATGTCATTCTTTGATTGATAATTTCTTATATAATACGGAGTATGTTATTAACAATTGCAATATTATACTTTTATGATACTATTTTCCATGACGGATCTAATGATGGTAATTTTATATAACAACTCATTGTATATATTGAGAAATTTATGGTTAAAATTTTTGAAATTTGACTGCACAATTTCCAAAGACGACAGTTAATATGGACAGAGGGAGTAATACATTAATACCCCTTCATTTTACTTTTTCTATCATTTTATCAAATTATTGGCAATCTTCAACTTTGTTTTTCTTTCGACAATTTCTCTTGTAATATGTTGGATTAAATTTATAAAATTATATTTTTATAATAATATTCTTTTACAGTAAATCTAATAACAACAATTTTATATAATAAAATATAATAAATATAACTATAATAATTAAACTTTCTTTTAAAATTAAATGACACTAAAACTACGATTCCACCAAATGGATGTATAGACACATAGGTGGAAGAAAGAGCAATTACCGGGGCATTTAGTCATGTTAACTTTGGCGAGGTGGCAAGTAGCAGGGAGTTGAAGCAACTTAGGCTCCTGAATACCCATGCTCTTTATCTGCTGGCTTCCATTATGAGCCTGTCCAATGAAGAAGCACAAGCACACCGGCTGCTGCTCTCGGATTCCCGTCACCGCGTCACAGCACTGCTTTGTCGGTTCAGCCGCCTTTCCTGTCGCGTACGACAGGCAGCTCGTCACCTTCTCTATCGCCGGCCCACACTGTGCTGTCAACGATGATGACGGCGGCGGTGATGATGATGATGTCACATCCACCGTTGATCCTATCATTATTATCACGGCAACCATCAGCACCACCTTGGATACCATACTCCTCACCGCATAGGAACCCATCTCTAGCTACCTAGCTGGCTGTGTAACTCACTATGTGGAGAGAGGAAGGAGAGAGAGAGAGAAAGAGGTGTAAAGAGTGTGAGGTAAGCGGAGGAAGGTGTGTCCTCAATTTATGCCCTTGTTTAGGGCAGTTACCTTCACTTTTCAACTATTTTTTTAATGTAAAATGATAAATATATTGATACAAGATATTTTTTAACCATTTTGTATTTCATTTAAATTACTCATAAAGTTAAATATAAATATATTTAAACCATTATAAAGATATGTTTTATTACTTTGAGAGCTATTATAATCTTTAAATAATATAAAAATATTTATTTATTTATTTATACTTTTTCATAAATATAAAACTATGGATAAAATGTGTATTTTTTATTGATAAAATTAGCTATTATTTATATTTTTTGACATAACTAATAAATATTATACTCCTATAATTGATAAATATACATAATTATTAGAGAAAATATTATTAAAAATTAACAAAATATGAAATATAAACCATCTTGACTTGTCCCTTTTTAATTTTATATGAAAAATATTTATCAAAATTTTTCAACCGTAAAATGTTATTCAAATGTTCAATAGAGTAGAATATATCTACTATATAAGTTGCTGAGATAAGGTCGCAAGGATGCCTATAATTGGCTTACATTAGGGTGTGACTAAAGGGCTTCAGAAAAATTGTCCCACCCCAATAAAGATACCAACAGAAAAATTTTGGTTCAGATTTTCTTGTGGCGTATGACGCGGTATGATGTGGTGAAATTGTGGTGGGTTATTAGTATGTTCTGGTGGATTTTTGTATATATATAAATATTGTATTGATAATTGTGAAAAAGTAATTTGTGGTGGGTTGTGGTGAATTGTGGTAGAATGATATATTTTGTGTGGGTTGTGCCAAACTACGGTAGACTGTGACACCGCAATTTGCCGACCGCAGAAAAGAACATTTAACTAAAAATTTAAATATAATATTGGTTTGAACCATCTCACATGCAAGACCAAAAGATACCAAACAAAATTGAATAAAAGGCATCAAAATTTAATTTCCAGCATTATTCAATTTATTTAGGCCCAAAAAAATTTGTGAAAATGAGAAATGTTTTGAGCAAGACAGTGTCTTGTCATGAGATATAATTTATATATTTGTAAATTAAATTGAAAAAAATAATATGATTGGCTTCTATAACTATAATAATATATATAAATGATATAAAATCACACTTTTATTTATATTTTTTAAAATTTACAAAAAGACGTCTAAAATATGTCCAACGGATGTGGTTCATTCGTTAGAGTGTCAATTTTAATTGTTGGCGTAGCGAACACATTCCAAGCTTCTTATAATTGATAATTGATAGTATTTGTCAAAAAATTAAGGTTAAAAATAATAATAAG
The DNA here is from genome assembly GCA_029582165.1 of Portulaca oleracea. Taxonomy (NCBI): domain Eukaryota; kingdom Viridiplantae; phylum Streptophyta; class Magnoliopsida; order Caryophyllales; family Portulacaceae; genus Portulaca; species Portulaca oleracea. Next base: position 20,131,178 of record CM055870.1, read on the forward strand.
TATTAATTTCATAAGAAGCACGACAATTAAAATAGTATTTTACCCTAATACAGGTATCATCACTCACTTGAACTCCACAATTGCATGGGTGGGAGTGTCTTATATGGTAGGTAACTTTGGAATTGTGGACCATATGATGAATTTAACCTTGAGTTGTAGCTTTCAGACTTTCAGTATGTATACTTATGGTAGCATTAATTTGTCAGTTCATCTAGGTGGTCAAAGTCCATCTCCAACATAATATCGAGGATATATGGGCACAACAATACTAAAATAACAGACTTGACGTGTGGTTTCAATGCCTACAACTATAAATGATTAATGAGCTCAAATAAATATTGCACGATATATATATTGAATGGACCCCTAATATTTCATGTTTCGTGAAATTCATTTGTGTTTAAAGTCCCAAATTTTGAACTAAATGGTACACATGTGTTATACTGTTGAGTATCTCACTAATCTATATGTATATATTAAGGGCCTGTTTGGAGAGAAAAATGGAATGGAATAAGGATGAAATAGGTATCCCATTCCTTTTTTTGGTGTTTGGTGAAATATTTCTGGAATGGGATTGGGAAAACCCCAGGTTTCTAATCCCTTGCCTTATTCCATTCCATTCTCTCACCAAACACTTTCTATTTTGGAATCAAATTCCATTCCCAACCCTCTAGATATCTAATTCCATACCCATTCCATTCCATTTTTCTCTCCAAACATGCCCTAAAGGAAAATTGAATCTTGGGAATATTGGATGCTAATGGTATGAATTGTTTTTTTGAATGCCAGTATTATAACTTAATTTTTGAGATATTTTGTGATAGTAGTACGCTATCGAGTCTATGAATCAAAAATTCAGTTTAAATATTACGTGAGGGTGGTGTTTAGTCGTCGGCCGTTTCTCATAAGCTTTTTATGTAAGTTGAAAAATATTTTGATTAATATCCTCTATTATTGTACGTACTATTTAGTTCTATACAGAAGGAATATCGTCATACCTGTTTCTTAAGACACTAATCCATATCAATTAACCACTTTATAATATAGCCTATGCAAAATACTTGTACCAAAGGGTCAACAATTAAGTACCAATTTCAGTGTCATGGTAAAAGTGAGTCCCCAACTCATGAACATAGTGTAATATTGCCATCACAAAATATTTCAAAAGTTCGTACTACTAATACCCCTACAGACTGTATTATTTGATCAAATTTTCCTATATTAAAACCAAACTATCTAACTAAACTTCTAAACTAAATGGTGAAACTTTTAAGGTTTGGTAGTTTCTAAACTACTTTCAAACCTAAATAGCTTAATTACAAGATCATAAATATTATTCTTTAAAGCATAACTAAAAGTCCTATATATTATAGGTTATTATAACTAATATGAAATTAATTTTTTTATTTATCTTTTCTTCAAATTAATTTTAATTAATTTCATATTGAAAATAGATAAATATTAAAATAATATTGCGATCAAGTTTGTACTACTATTTCATAATTAATTAATTTCATATTGAAAATAGATAAATATTAAAATAATATTGCGATCAAGTTTGTACTACTATTTCATAATTGTATTGTTTTTTAAAAAATAAAAGGAAAAGCAAATATAATTTATCATATCATTGTTGCATTTCTTGAATTATTTGTCAAAATTTTAGGTTATATTATAGTAAACTTTGCACTATAATGAAACTTCTTTATCATAATTATATTATATTTTATTAAAGCTGAAAACACAAAAAAAATAGATCATTATCATTATTGTATTTGGATTAATCACCACCATTGTTACATTAAAAACAAATATTTATCAACAATTTTCAAGTAGTATCATTACTAAACACTAGTAGAATTGGTGCCCAAAAACGTCTGTGATTTGGCGTCTGATAAAAACTCAGACGCTAAATCTAATAAATAAAATTAAAAAAAAATTAATCTAAAAATGGCGTCTGTTTGCTGTAAAGAGACGCCGAACTTTGGTAAAAATCGAATCCCCCCTTTCCATTTGAGTGACGTTAAATTTCATTTTTTTTAATAATTTGGCAATTTAGTCGTCTCTTTTGGCTGGGAACAGACGCCGTTACATTTCGGCGTCTGTTCCCGGCCAAAAGAGACACCGAAATTGCCAAATTATTAAAAGAACAAAAACAGCGCCTGCAACAATATCAGACCTCGACTGCCGAAACTTCATTTTGGGCCAATTAGGGCGTCTGTTTTAGGCCCAACAGACGCCGATTTTGTTTAAAACGGTAAAAAAAAATCTTTGTGATTCATTTGTCTGCTGCGCCATCGACGAGAAGAAGGAGAAAACGAGAAGAAGGAGAAGTCGAAGAAGGAGAAACACCGGCGTTCAATCAAAAAAACAGGTAATTTTTGTTTCAAATCTGTTATAATTTGTTTATTGTTGTGAAAAGTTTGAAAAATTGTATGAATTTGATTAAAATATGATGAAAAACGAAAAATTTGAATATTTGTAGTGTTGTTTATTTTTTGTTGAATATAATTTTAGATCTAATTTGGTTGATCGAGTGCGTATAAGTTGAGAAATTGAGCAGTTTTAGTTAATTTGTATGAATTAGTAATATATTTTGGATGTTGTATTCGAATTTTATTTGTGAAATTAGGGCTCGAAATGTATTGTTTGCATGTTTTAGTTTGAGTTTAATTAATTGTGTGTATGTTTATGTTTAAGTTTAAGTTTTAGTTTTAATTTATAATGTTGTGAAGTATATAAGTAAATATGTTTAGGTCGAGTATAATGTTGAATTTTACATGTTTTGAAGTAAATTTAAATATGCATTATTATATTTATTGTTCCAAAAGAATATATATATTAATGCATGTAAAATTTGTTTAACTTTGAGCATTATGATAAACGTTAGTATGTAATATATATGAATTTTGAATGTTTTGTATGTTCTAAATTTGTGGGAAATTATAATGTGTTTTGGTTGAGTAAAAAATATGTTATATTTTAGGATGGTTTTTAGGAAATTTAAAAACTATTTAATTAGTTAGCAATATACAATTAGCTAGGAATACATATTTAGTTTGTATGTAAACTATTATTCAATTTTGGTTGAATTTATAATTTAATTTGTTTAGTTAATAAGTTAATAATATTAAAAAAATTATTATATATAAACTATTATTACGTACATAGTAAATTTAATTATAAACTATATATTTATAATTGTTTAGTTTAGTTAATAAGTTTATAAGAATTAGTTATCATAAAAGGAGGTTGAGTTTGGATGATTTTGGTTGTTATTAGTACGTGAGTTAGCCTTTAAAGTTGGTTGCGCGCGGAAATTTGCTGCTAATCCAACCTAAGTGCTAACGTAATTACTCATAACTCCAAACGAAGACATAAATTATGTAAATAATTATGTCACGTACATCCATATTTACTTACGTAAGTACTCAACAACCAGTAGCTACATACTTAGTGAATAAGTTATTTATGATGGTAATTTAGAGTAGTAAGTAGGGAAATTTATATTTATAGCATCTTAATGGGGATATATATATATATATATATATATATATATATATATATATATATCATAAAAAGAGGTCGAGTTTGGATCCTGTTAGTGTCCAACGAGTGTGTGTTTCGTGATCTGATAATCTGTGGCTGAAAGGGACTTGCATGAGGCGTGTTGACTCTCCTTTATTCGTCTGGTTCCCAAAAGCGGTAATTTTCCTAAGTGAACTTGCGAGGGCTATCTGATTGCTCTGGGAGTAAGAAACATCTCAGTTCGATATAATGGAGTGTTTCTATTGCTTGATTGAGGGTAGCAAGACAAGGTGCGTTTGAAAGATAAGCTCATAGTAAAAGGTCTAATATATAGAAATCCAACACCATTTCTATTAGACCCTTTACTCTGAGCTTCTCTGTCAAACCCACCTTGTCTTGCTACCCCTCAATCTGCAATAAACACTCCATTGTATCGAATCTGAGATGTTTCTTACTCCCGAGCAATCATAGCCCTCGTGCAAGTTCACTTAGGAAAATTGCGCTGCTTTTTGGGAACCAGACGAATAAAGGAGAGTCGGTACGACTCATGAAAGTCTTTTTCAGCCATAGATTAACAGTTAACAAACACACTCTCCTTGGATAATAACATGATCCTCTTGCCTGGTGGCATAGCTTACTTATTGTTGTCATAAAAGGAAGTTGAGTTTGGATGATTTAGGTTATAGCGTATACGATTATATTGCCGAATTTAGATACAAACAAAATAATTTATTTTCGTTTATTTTTTTAAGTACTGAGACGGATAGATGTTTATTATTAATTAAATTCATGGTGGGCTTGAATAATAGATTCACGTACATTATGGACGGGCCCCCACATCGCCGTTGGATGTACGAGAGGTTTGAACCGGGTAGGAGGGTTATTAGGGCTGAATGGGCTGCTGGGGTAGCTATGTTTGATCAATTTTCCCGGTCCTAACGGTAAACCCCTACAGCCCAGAGCCAAATATGTTCTTCCTTAGGATAAGCGAGCAGGGCGTTTATCGGGAGCACGGCTTGCGTTGCGGGCGCTTATGCTTCGAACTTTCGCAAACTGTGTTGATGCATTAGGTAAAAGGTTTCAAAACTTTAAAAGCCATGACTGTCATGTGTTCATGCAGACATTGTTACCTGTTGCGTTCCGAGCACTTCCGATGATGTGTTGGAGCCACTCGTTCAGTTAAGCCAATGATTCAAGAGCCTGTGCTCTACAACATTGAAGCACAGTGATTTAGTCCGGCTAGAAAAAGAAATTCCCATAATAATATGCAAGCTGGAGACCATATTTCCACCCGGCTTCTTCAACGTAATGGAACACTTGCCCATTCACCTGGTCCAGGAGGCATTCTTTGGTGGTTCTGTTCAATATCGTTGGATGTATCCCTTTGAGAGGTATTTCGGGTGGTTGAAGAAGAAAATAAAGAACAAGGCACACCTTGAAGGATCTATGGCCCAAGCGTACCTCATGTTTGAGATTTCCTAATTCGCATCTACATACTTTGGGACGGATAATGTATCGTCTTCTACATCAACAAGTATGCGTAACGAGGACGATGGGGATGAGCCTATGTTATTGTCGGTTTTTAAGGACAGTGGGAGCCCTGTGGGAGGTGTAAACACGATGTGGCTCAGTGATCAAGAGTATAAAGTAGCACACCTTCATGTTCTACTGAACTGCAAAGAAGTTAACCACTACTTAGAGTAAGCAATAATGCTCACTAACGACTTCATTAAATTGATATGTATTATAAGTGTAATTAATGAGCTTGCTTCCCTCGCAACTTGTTTAAGTAGCTTCATCATCCAATATTTAAGTTATTATAATCGTACGTACACGTATGAACATTAACTTTAATTCGCTTATTCCAACTACTCTTTCTTTGTATCGACCAGGAGACGATGCATAGTGATTATGAATCGTACAGAAGAGAGATGGAGGCAAAGCAACGGGAGGATGGTCAACCAGAAACTCCCATTATGTCTGGAGACGAGTTCTGGTTGGACAAACAACTGCAAAGTCGGGGACACATCGTGGGCATGGGGGTTGTGGGGGAAGCTATGAAGACGCAGTTCCCCCACATCTCATCGAGGAGACGTCCACGACGTCGTAATAACACCGATAGCGTTGACATCCGAGCCTCTATTACGGAGTTCAACAGAGAGCTTCAGCGTCAACTCAAGGAAGAGAGGCAACAACGCGAATAAGATAAGCGCATGCTGCAGGAACAATTCCAGAGACAATTAGAGGAACAACATCGCCGATCTGACGCAGCCATGGAGGAAAAGGTGAGGCAACAAGTAATGCAACAAATGTTGCAAATGCAAAGAATGTTCCAGCAGCAAGCAAGTCAGAGCTGGCAAGCCCCTTTCCTCGCTGGATCTTCCTCTGGAAGTCAAGCGCCATACACTGGACAGCCTCCTCCACCGCCGCAGTATTTCTCGTCGGACCCCCGTCTCTCAAACCCCACAACCTCAGCCCACCGTTCCTCCTGAGGACTCGTTATATGCTTACCCAGGTAAGCATATTATTTTCCATAAATACAAAATTAAATTACTAATTACACGTTCCAATAATTACTTAATTCATTTTGATTGTATTTCATACCTTTCCAAATTTTCGTTGTATCCCAGGAGGCCAATACCTATTCCATAGCCTCGAAGAATTGACACAACGCCAGAATCAGGGTGATGATGGCAACGATGAGGAGGAGAGCGAAAGTGATGATGACGATGCCGCTGTGTGACGACCTTAATCGATCATTTTGATTGTGTTTATATTTTACATTGTATGAACATTTAAACTCTTTCTTAATTACATTCGTACATATTAGCTAGTACATTATTTAATCCAAACATCGAAATATTTTTCATTATGTTTGCGCACATGCGTACAAATTAATTAACTTAATTAACATATATATATATATAATAATACGTACGTACACATGAGAATAATTGTAATTAACAACATAATCGACAATGAAACATATATATAAATTAAATTATCTACCTAGAAAAAATTAGAATATAATTAACAATAATAAAAATTAATAATTAACTATACCTAAAAAATATATACATATATACATCATAATTAGTTATAACTAAAATTAAGAATATATAATAGTAATAGTGTCAATAATAATAATGGTATCAATAATAGTATCAATAATAATAATAATAATAATAATGATAATAATAATAATAATAATAATAATAATAATAATAATATTAGCGTGCTATAGCGCCATGCATCGAAAATTTTCAAAAAAATTACCCAAATTAGGCGTCTATTTTCCCGCCAAACAGACGCCCAAATTATTGAAAGTGAAAATGGCGTCTGTTTGGCGGGAAAACAGACGTCATTTTTGACAGCCTATATAAACCGAAGCCATCAAATTTCCCTCCGAATTTTTCCCTCCCAGCTCCATTTCATTTCTCTCATCTTCTCTCATCAATTCTCTCATTTCCCCTAACCTTCAAAACACCTCAAATCCATCCAAGATTGATGAATTGAAAATTTTACAATTGAAGATTGAACATTGGAGAGTGAAGATTGAAGATACAAGATTGAAGATTGAAAAATCAAGATTGAAAAATATTGAAGTCATATATTAATTGTAATTTAGGTTTTTACTTTGTTTGTATCATTTAAGTTAGTAAAAATCATCATTAATAAAGCTGTATTATATATTTTTTTTATTTGTTAAAATATATATTCATTATCATTTTATTGTTGTTATTTCTATAAAATGTATATATATATATATATATATATATATATATATATATATATATATATATATATTTATATATATATATATGAAATAGTACATACATGAATTGCAAATATATATCATTTATTATTATATAAAATGTATTTATTTTCATTATTATTTTCATTATTAATGTCTCCACAATTCTTATTAAACAATTTAATTACAAATACAAAAATTTAATTTTTACGCTTTATTTTATAATTAGAACACTCAAAATATACTATTTATTCTAATTATTTTCATCATTGAAATTCACGTTTTTTTTTGTTTCTGTAACCCAAAATCGGCGTCTGTTTTGGATGAAACAGACGCCGTTTCTGCATAAAAAAAACAACGTTTGTTTTATGCCAGACAGACGCCGATTTTGGTCTGACACAACCATCGGAGTCTGCAATAATTTTGGCGTTTGATTCAAACAGACGCCAATTACAGACGCTTTTTAAAAAATGGCGTACTAGGTTTTGGCGTCCGTTTTAATCAGACGCCAAAACCATTTTGGCTTCTGTTTACACCCATATCAGACGCCAATTCCAGACGTTTTTGGGCACCAATTCTACTAGTGAGACTGATTTATACTATATGCAGTTTGATTAATGATAGATAAATAATATTGAAACTTTAACACATTTTTATTTGACAAGGATACTTTTAAACTTAGTTATCACTTATCAGTATATGTAGTTCAAATTTATTTTAATTGTTTTTTTTCTAATTGATGATTATGAAATAAGTTCATAGCAAGTTATATACATAATATAGATTTTAATATGCCTTTACAATCATACTAACTTAAATTAAAGTTTATAATATTCTTATGAAGAAAATTGTTTTTGCTTGAATATCATATCAAGAAACATAGGAATTACAATAGTAAAACTTCCATCAATGATAATGATTCTTAAATTTAGATTGATGATTTAAATTTTGTAAATCAATGATAAAAATATACCGTGCATCTATATGTCATCAAAAGCTAGTTCTCTAGTTATACCCTACTCTTTAACGTATATATTTTAAGACATAATTGTAACAAAAGATTGTTTGGAGGTATCCTATATTTTGCACAAACTATTTTTAAGGGACCATATTAGTGAAAATTATAATTCATTGAATAATGTTCTTGGGTATCTATTATTTGAGAACAAAATTACTAAGATGCCCTCTAGTTTATCAGTGAGATTTGGGATTTATTTTTGTTATTTGTTATTAACTCTTTAATTTAACTCCAAAATTTTCTCCCTAATCATCTTTCGTCTAAGCGGTAACGATGGATGCAAATTTTGGCGATAATAAGCATTCAATGCAGAATGATAAGATAGTCATCTATCATTTAACGACATGGACATGCTAGTAAATTTATAATTTTTTGTCGGATCCCGATAAGTTTTGACTAAATTATCACCCCAAAATAGATGCCTAAGAACATTGTTCACACTAGTATAATTTTCAATAGTATGGTTCAAAACATAGATTTCACAAAACATAGACTACCTTCAAACAATTTTATTGTAATTATAATGATACTAGCTTTAATGTACTATTTACGATTTTATCTTAAATATTAAAATTTTCATTTAAGGTTTTTACAAATAGAATTCATGAATATTATTGTTTCTAATTTAAATTATGATGATTTTTATTCTGAATAATAACCATGTGATTACCAATGTGAATGTAAATGTTTCATAATTAATTACATTGTTAGTTGTAATTGTTGTTGCCATTGGCTCTGTTTGGCAATATAGTTATTTGGAGCAAAATGAGTTTTTTTAGGCTAATTAACATTTTTGACCAGTCAAAATAACTAATATAGTATTTGATAAATAGCTTTTTGTATTAGCAATTTGAACTCAAAAAATTATTCCAAATAACTCCTTAACAATAACTATTCTGAAATAAATAATTTTACCAAATATTATTACTGCAAACAGCTAATCCAAATAACTCCTAACAACTAATACAAAAAGATAATTACTAACAACTAACAACTGATTGCCAAAATGGGTCATTGTCATTGTTATTATTGACTTCTAATTTTCTATTTATGAGTTATTACTAGATTTTTTTTAATATAACCATAATTATTTTGTTAATAATAGCATCATATATATTATGCATTACTATTAATGATGATGCATGCATGAATACTTCTCTTTTTTAAAATTTTTTTTTATCATATTATGCATCATTATTAAATCTAACCTACAAATTCAAAGCTATATTCAATCCCGAAAACCTAAGAATACGCATATGAAGCAGGACTAAAAATAAATAATTAGGCCCTGTTTTTTATGCGGTAACCTCAGTATGTTACCGCACCAACGTACCATATCGCACTACTCAATATTCTACCACATTTCACTACACTTCACCACACTCCACCATACTTTATCATGATCATTACCAAAATATCCACTTACTTTTCTTTCTCCTCACTTTTCTTCTCTACTTTGTATATTCTTTCTCCCCACCTACCCCACCCACCACAACTCTCACCACAACTCACCATTCTTCACCACACTTTTTCAAATTTCACCGCACTATACCATTACCACATCGCACTGCACGGAGCCTTAATGTTTTGTTTGGTTGAATATTAATATGAATGGATGAAGAGTACATTGGTGACAGTGGAGATTAGTTGTGTAGAATAAATGTGAGGATAGGAAGGGAAATAATTGAGGAGAGAGCTATATAGGCAATTACTAAAGTAGCCAAGGTAGCTAAGAGTTAGAGAGTTTTTTTGTAATAATAGTAATAATAAAGAGGAGGCCAACTACCCAAACCCAATCTCTAACCAGTCACCACCGCTACGCCTAATCTGTACCATTGTTTTGTCATCCTCATTTCACTCTGCATCATCCTGCATGTATTCTTACACAAGCCTCTTCAATTCAAAAGCCTATCACAAATTCAGGCTAATTTCTTTTTATTAGTCTTGCCTCAATTTTCATCTGAGTTTTTGGACTTAAAATAAATATCAAATATCAACTATATATTTAGTCTGTACAGATTGGAAATGACATGAAGTCTGATCCTTTACAGTCAGGTAGGGATGAGGCTACATTGGGGTCAAGGATGGCCGTGATTGGATAAATATATATATATATTTTGAAATAGGCGTATATGCAAAGTAGGTGATAAAAACTAGTATGCTATACTCCCTCAGTTCCATATTAATTGTCGTAGTTTTGACTTTTACGGTCTTCAATATCATTTTTTGATTGATAATTTCTTGCATAATATGTTATTAACAATTGCGATATTATACTTTTATTATAGTATTTTTCATTACGAATCTAATGGTAGTAATTTTATATAGCAACTCATTGTATATATTGAGAAATTTACAGTCAAAATTTTTGAAGTTTGACTGCACAATTTCCAAAGACGACAGTTAATATGGAACGGAGGGAGTATATAGCTAACTTGGTTCGTCGGATCCAAATACCCGAATTTGTCCGATTCTGAATTAAACCGGGTTTGATAATCAATTTTTTTGTTAAAGTTTTAAATTTGGACAATTCAGTCATGTCCGATTCTAAAATTGGGTCGGGTTCGAGTTTGGGGAAGAAATTCGGACGTCTGAATTTTATGTCAAATTCGGGTTCGAACACATTCGAACAATGTCCGAACACTAGAATTCGGACAAAATATTGGAATTATGTATAAATTTAGTGTAAATTCGGGTTTAGTTATATTCAGACAAATCCAGGTTCGGACAATTCGGATCCGGATTTGGACACCACAAAATGTTTGAATTTGAAATTCGAACAGGGTTCGGGTTTGAATATTTTGTCAAAATATCCGAATTGTCCAAACCCGATTTGACCGAAGCCCATTTTTTGCCACCGTTAAGGGGCTTATAGTGACAAGAAAAGGTGTTGATGAATTTGAGTTTAAATATTTGAAAAAAATTGAAAATAGGTCCTCTATTTTGTCAAAGTCTCTCCTTTTCTCTAATTTTTTTATTCTTGGTTTTTTTTTTGTTTCCTTAACATTTAGTCTTGGCTTCTGTTTTTCGATTATTTAAATCATAACAAATTGAAGAATACGCCGTTTTAGGCTGGTTTTTTGGATTATTCCAACAACATTGTGTAAACCGTAAAAACAACAGCAAGATAGCATACGTTAGTTGGACTCGACAATTAGGACTGCCATACAAAGATTGACACGATCCGACATGGATCCATACATGGGACCCATGGCGGACCTAGGTGGAATTGCGTGACACAGCCAAGAACGAACCCTAGTCACAACAAACCCTACATTGTGAACAATTGGACAGTCAGTTGTGGATATTTGGGGTGCTAGTTGAGGGCTTTGGGTCGAATTTATGTTGCAACCACACCGATGGGTTTTCTCCGGCTAACATTAATTGGCCGGTTTCCGGTACCCCAAGTTGCATCTTTTTTGCTCACCTTGACATATTTCTCTTGCTGGTTTCCGGTTAGAGACGCGAGAGAGGAGTGAAAGGGGGGCAGAAGTGGTGTATGTTTTCAGTTGAATACTAGGGTTTTAGTGCTTTAATTAAACTCTAGAAACAGGGGTCGTGCACAACCTCATTAGAGCTGGGCCTAGGGTTTTCTTTTGGTTCATTTCCACTTTTTTATTTTGGTTACTTTAAAATTAAGGGAAATTGGATTCTAATAATACGAACTTTTGGCCATATAAGACTTAATAATACGAACTTTCGATTTGGTGATTAATAATATGGACTTTGACCCCATGTTGCTCCGAATAGTACGCCACTGAGTTAAGTTGAACTTAACTCGGCGGCGGGATGACGTGGCGATGGACTTGAGTCTGTTGACTTTGCCACGTCAGCCTCTTTCTCTTTCCTCTCCCTCTCTCTCTCTCTCTCTCTCCCCTCTCTCTCTTCCTCTTCTTCATTCCCCATTTTTTTCCAGCTCCACAACCAAATCTCCCTCCTTTATCCCCTCTGATTCTCTCTCTACTGATTTCTATTCACCCTCATTTCAGCTATCTCCTTCTCTCTTGTTCAACAATGGCGTCCTCCTCCCTCTACCATCCCACAACTCCCTCTTCCCTCCTCCAAAACCCTCCCTCTCTGAAACCCAAACTCTCATTTTAGCTATCATATCGTCTTTGGGTCTGAGAGCCAAGCAATGGCTGATTAAATCTAACCCATATTTTTTTTAGATGAGTAAACTGAATCAATCAGCTATTGATTCCAAACAACACAATATCCACCATCTTCTACATTCACCGCCACCTTCTATATTCACCGATCCATATACATGGCATTAAATTATCACAACTCTAAAACTCCTCCCTTTTCCAGACATTATAGAACTGACTAATTCACCTACCCACAAAAGCAATCAACAACTCCAAATCTAAGCCTTTTTCGGAGATTTGGAGGCCTTGGATGGAGACTTGGGCTCTTTAGGAGACTTCTCAGCAGTCTTCTTCGGCAACCGAATCGGGTTAATGTTAAGAAGAACGCCTCCATGAGCAATTGTAACTCCAGCAAGAAGCTTCCCGAGCTCTTCATCGTTCCTGATTGCGAGAAGAACATGCCTTGGTGCTAATCTGACCCATGTTTGACTTGGGAAGGAATTTAATGTTTTAATGGGTCAGTTGTTGGTATCAACATTTCTGGGTTTAGAAGAACACGAGTTGGATCCAAAAACCAAACATTTTTGGATTGAAGAAGAAGATGAGAAGAAATGGAGAAATTTCTTCTGCTGAAAAAACTTAACCCCTCCAAAATCCAATTAACCAATATCGAATCCAAAATCCCGAATCCAATCAACCAACTAATATCACTCACCTTGAATTGAAGCAACAAAGAGAGGGGAAAACGAATTGGGTATTTTCGTCCAACACAAAAGATCAGAACTTGGGTATGAATGACTGCTCTGATTCGATTTTGTTCGGGCGAGGAAGTACCAGAGAAACCCAAAAAAGAGTTGCAGAGGGTTTTTATTTTCCCAACCTTTTTTCAGCTTCTATTTCGTGTCATGTCAAAAAAATGGAAAACCCTGCACTTAACTATTTAAGCTTTCTCTTATTTCGCTCGAACAATTGTGTGCCATGATATCAAAGAAGAAGAAGAGGAAGAAGAAGAAGAAGAAGAAGAAGAAGAAGAAGAAGAAGGGAGATTGAATGAATCTGAATGTGGAAAAGAAGAAAGGGGGAATGACGAAGAGAGAGAGAGAGGAGAGAGAAAGAGCTGATGTGGACAAAATAAAGCTGACTGGGACATCCCTCCGCCACTACGTCATCTCCCACCGAGTTAAGTTCAACTTAACTCGGTGGTGTACCATTGGGAGCAACAGGGGGTCAAAGTTCGTATTATTAATCACCAAATCAAAAGTTCGTATTATTAAGTCTTATATGGTCAAAAGTTCGTATTATTAGAATCCAATTTCCCTAAAATTAATGTGCCAATAATTTTTTTTTTGGGCTTTTTAAAAGTTGATTTGAGCTGAATATATTCTCTAAATATGCCAAATCAATTTAAATTCATGTATCTCTGAGTTCACAATTTTCAAAGATGCCTTCAAAAGAAATGATAATATTTCACTTCTAATATAATTAAATATATTATACAACTTAGTGGTCGTGTTTCATTGTCGTCTTGGACCCTTGGATATTGTTTCCTTGTGTCAGTAATTTTTAGGGATGCCATGTCGGACCTTTGGATTCGTGTCCGTGTTGGACACCCGTGTCCCAAGTCTAGGTAATATAGAAGACAACTATAAAAGCCAACAAAGAACATCAAAACAAAGATAGCTAAAAACTTCAAATCAGAATTAGTTCTTTGTATTTTTCGTTCTCTTGGTTTGCCATTTCCTCTTAAGCAGCTTCGTCGCAAAGTTTATACCATAATCAAACTTTTCCATTTTACACACCATTTCCTCCAAACTATCTTGAAAATGTTCTAAAAGCTTCTCCAACATGAAAGTAGTCTTTTCCATCACTTTATTAAGACCCATATTCCTCGCTATTGAGAATATGTCACATTGGACCCTTTCTATATTGTTCAATTTGCTCTAAATTATTCTCCAAGTACTTCTATAATATTATGATGAGATGTTCTCAAAGACTTTTCATATTACTCCAACAATTTTTCCATATTCTTCATCAACTTTGGAGTATAAATAGAGAAAGCTGCCATGGGTTTCATTCATCAACTCATCACACATTAAAGAGAGAGTTTAGCACATATATATTATGTAATTGGGAGAGCTTCTGTATTCCCTTTGAGAGTTTTGTTGGGGTTTCATCCCTAACTATTTCATCTTTATATTGAGAGAGAGAGAGAGAGAGAGAGAGAGAGAGAGAGAGAGAAAGAGAGAGAGAATTTTGTCCTCTAATATTGATCAAATCACACATTGTGATTGTGATTGCTTTTGTACTCATCTTTTTTCATTGTGGCACCTAAAAACAAAGTCAACACGGTCAAACACATGCCCAATGCGTCATGTCAGAAAACCACCAAGTCACCATCAGTCAACTCGGCGGCGTCCCACACAAATCCAATTTTATTTTATTTTAGACCACCAGAATACAAAGTGAAAGTAGGGATTATCGCCATCCAATTTGCAAAAAGTGGGATTATTATAATCTAATTTTTCAGTACCCCAACGTATTTTTCAAATCTGTGGGACCCGGGAAAATCCCCGTGGTATCCCTCGCGGTAAACGGCGAGTCGAAAGGGGTGTCTTTTCTTTGAGAAGATTCGCTTGAATTTCCGTTTAAATAAATTAAACTCATGCAATTATTTTTTATTTTATTAAAGTCTAAGAATTTTATTTATTCAGAAAGTGAATAGAAAAGAAAAGAAAAACAAAAGGAAAAGAAAAAAAAAGACAATAAACAGAGAGTCTCGGGACTGGGCTCGGGATGATTTACTATAGCAATACCTGCAGGTATTGTGAGTCAGTGGCCCCGAAAAAGGGTCTCGGGCCTTGAAGTCAAATCCAAGGCACGGGACTGGCCGGAATACCGCCAGGTATTCCGTCTGTCCCGGCCTCGGGATCTGCTTCTGAGACACAAAATAAAAATCTGAAAATAAATTTTTTTTAATAGCTTTCCGAAACAGAACATAAAATCTGAAAATAAAAGGAATAAAAAGAAAAAAAACAAAAAGAAAAAAAAGAAAGAAGAGTCGCCAATTAATTTTTGAACGAGAATTAATAAACTCAAAAGAAAAAAAAAGAGACTCCACGAACCACGAGATTCGGATCCAGGAGTAAGGTTACGGATTCGGGAATAAAAATTACCGAATCCGCCCGTTCAACGAACAGACTTTACTAAACCGGTTAAATAAAAAGAAAAAAGAAGAGGAGGAGAAGAAGAGAGTAGAACGGAGTATTACTTAGTGTAATTAGTGTTATTTAGTTACATACAAATGCAATAATAAAACGAGAAATAAATATAAGAAATAAAAGAATTAGCATAAACGTACCTTTATTCACAAGCAATCCATATTATTTAGGTAGAGTTTAGGGTTAACTCAAGTTACAAGATAATATGAATAAAGAAAGGATAGAGAAAAAGAAAGAACCTAAAGTGCCAATTAAGTGTATGCAAGATGAAAGAAATAAATAGGGAGAAGAGAAGATGAAATCACCAAGTGTCAATACGCCATGGTGATTTCGGTGTAAAATGAAATGGAGGTAGAGATGGATTTTTATAGGAGAAATTAGGGTTGGAGATTTAGGTCAAAAATAAGGGGAACAATACGGCATAATACCGCCAAGTATCATGGGCTTCCTGGGAGCCCGGCTGCTGGTGGCACGCAACCCTAGGCAGGTGGAAGCACCTCGGGTCGGGCAGAATCCGCCCCTAATACCTGGCGGTATGACGGGCCGGATCTGCCCAACTTGGGCCGCCTCTGCCTTGGGCTGCGTGCAAAGGTTGGATCAGGCTTTTTTTTTGTTGGTTTCGCTTCTTCCTTTTTTTTTTCTTTTGCATTTCACTTTGTTTGACATTTTTCTAAAATAAAATAAAAATAAAGAGAAACAAAATTACAATAATTATGAGACACTTTTTGGGTGTCTACAAAATCCAATATACACACATATATATACAAAAAAATTGTTCGGAGGTACCCTAATATTTGGGGAAACTATTTTTCAGTACCCCAACGTACTTTTCCAAACTCATTTTGAGGTACCCTTAATTTTTGGATTAGTAATTATTGGGTGTTTTTCCAATCAACAATTTTATTAATTGATCGAAATACCCTTGTTCTTCTATTCTTGAAGAAATACCCTTGAAGAAGAATAATAAGGGTATTTCGGTCACTTAATAAATTGATTGCCGGAAAAGCATCAAATAATTACTAAACCAAAAATTAAGGATACCTCAAAATGAGTTTTGAAAAGTTAGGGTACCGAAAAATAGTTTTCCCAAATGTTGGGGTACCTCCGAGTATTTTTTTGATATATATATATATATATATATATATATATATATATATATAGAGAGAGAGAGAGAGAGAGAGAGAGAGAGAGAGAGAGAGAGAGAATAGATATAATGAAAAGAGGAGATTTGTGAGAAGAGAAGTATTAAAGATCCTAGCCATTGGTTCCAAGATCAAGGGTGGTGATAAATTAGGTGTTTATCTTTATTTCTAAGGTAGGCCCTTAAATGTGATTGGCTTAAATTTGTTTTTTTTTTTCCTTTTTAGAGTACATCACGTGAGAGAGAGAAAGGAGTGAAAAGGGCTTGCAGGATGTTGTTAATGTCAATGCAAGTTCCAGAAACACAATCATTCTCCATTTTTGAAATTCCAACCAGTGCTTGCAGAAGAAGGTAGAAGATACTCCAGCGATTTCCTGCAACCATAAACGACATCCCGGAGAGCTGAATTCCAACAGGTTTAGAAATACCAGCCAATTACTTGCAAAAAGGGGGGACATGTGAACAATATTCGACAACTTTGGGCATCAGTTGCGATTTTCCAGCAGCTTTGGGCATCCGTTGCGATTTTCCGGCAAACCTTAAACGAAAATCGGAAGGAGAAAGGCCAGTTCGATTTTTCAGCATGTGAGTTGTTGCGATTTCTGGGTTTTTTCTGTTTTGATTGAAATTTGGGGGGGGGGGGGTAGATTTTTTGTGTATTTGTGGATGATGACAGATCCAGTGATGTTTTGGGGTGAAATTCGAATTGTTGAGTTTGTTTTTGTCAGTGTAGGAAGCGAATTGGGCAATTGCTTATGGCATCAAACGGAGTGAATGAAAAAGAGATTGAATAGAGGAAGAATGAGATGTAAGAACATCTGCCTATGAATTTAATTTATCATTTTTGGGTGTTTGTTGTTCATGTCGGATCTACCTTGGGCCGCGTGCAAAGGTTGGATCAGGCTTATTTTTTTGTTGGTTTCGCTTCTTCCTTTTTTTGCTTTTGCATTTCACTTTGTTTGACATTTTTCTAAAATAAAATAAAAATAAATTAAACAAAATTACAATAATTATGAGATACTTTTTGGGTGTCTACAAAATCCAATATATATATACACACATATATATACAAAAAATTGCTCGGAGGTATCCTAATATTTGGGGAAACTATTTTTCAGTACCCCAACGTACTTTTCCAAACTCATTTTTAGGTACCCTTAATTTTTAGATTAGTAATTATTGGGTGTTTTTCCGATCAACAATTTTATTAAGTGATCGAAATACCCTTGTTCTTCTATTCTTGAAGAAATACCCTTGAAGAAGAAGAATAAGGGTATTTCGATCGCTTAATAAAATTGATTGCCGGAAAAGCACCAAATAATTACTAAACCAAAAATTAAGGATGCCTCAAAGTGAGTTTTGAAAAGTTAGGGTACCGAAAAATAGTTTTCCCAAATATTGGGGTACTTCCGAGTATTTTATATATATATATATATATATATATATATATATATTTATATATATATGTTACGTGTATATAATATAATTTAATGTAAAAGTGATGTGTTACAAATTATAGTAAGACAAAGGTGACAGAGAACAAGTTATACATAACATATTATCATAAATATTTTAATAATTAAGTCATATTTTTATATAATAATTTAAATAAATGAAAGTCAGTGACTTTTTTCTATTTTAATTAATGATAGTGACATTTTTGAGTTTTTGGGAAATTTGAGTGACATTTTTGCTTATTTGGAATGTTGAGTGACATTATTGTCCAAACAATCTTTTAACCGGTTCACAACCTGGTTTCAATGATATTTTTTACTATTTTGGAAAGTTGAGTGACAATAATGACAGTTTGTAAAAATCAATAACATTTTTTACTAATTTGGAAAGTTCAGTGGCATTTTTGTTCTATCACTCTCTATGTCAGTTAAAAACTCAATAACTAAAATGGAGTCTGTATAAATTCGCACAAAGTTCCATCCTGGTTCTATTGCAACTTTTAACGCATAAAGTACTGCCATCAATTCTATTTGCATTGCGGACCATGCTTTAAACTTTATAAATCCAGAAATATTATCACTCATACTCTCCGAAGATTGTAAAACCTAGCTACCACGGTCGTTTTCCTTTCTAGTTTCCAAGCTCCATCAACAATTATAGTATTATCTTCATATGTAGCAGATCAATCTTCCATTGAAGTGACCACTAGCATGCATCTATAAGTTATCTGTTCAGTAGGTCATCTTCTTAGACGTATGATCCATTAAAGTATAAAACCATTATTAGATCTTCAACCATCAGCTTAAACTTTTGGCTGAGATGGTTCCACATCGTATCGAATCTAGAATGATGAACAAGAGGTCTTAGGCTTAAATCTCAACACCCTTATTCATTTGCACAAGGTAAAGGGGGGCCTTTGCAACATCCACACTTCAAGTCCAAAGGTCATTCGCGTGACGGGGCGTGTTAGAGTATAAAACTATTAATGGACTTTCAACCATCAGCTTGGGCTTTTGGTTGAGATAGTTCTGCGTGATCCATGTGAGTCCTCCCTTGATTGATTTATTGGACTGAACAATCAGATATGATTCTATGGGAGTAAGTGTTTGTAATTTAGCTTTGTTTCTTATCTTGCAAATGCTTCATGTGACGACTATGAGTTGTATTAATTGTGTTTCGTGTTATGCAAGTATCTCAACCAATCAGCCAACCGTTTTTTTCCAATCTAAATATTTTATAAAATTTTCTAGTTCTAATGGACTTGCTTTTCAAATATGTTTGGCAATGGTATTGAACCGTGTCGGGTTCGGGTCCGAGCTACCAAATCCGGGCTCGTGGAAAATGGCAAGAAGGAAGAAATCCCGACTGTAACGTGGTTTGTAAGACCTCAGTTTTGTCGTTCTCTCTCAAGGAGTTGGGGCTTCTAAACCTAAAAGTCTTTTCCAAGTTTTCACCTACTAGGTTGGGGGTTCATCATCATTTGAAAGAAGGTTTTCAAGCAAACACAAAGAAAACACAAGAAAGGAAGAAAAAGGGTTTCGGGAGCTTTAGGCAACCATAGGAATCATGGTTATGTGAGTTTTGTGGTTAAGAAGTAAAAAGATAGAATAAATCATATGAGAATCTTGTTAGAAAAAAGGCCACGGGATTCCCTCTTTCGAAGGTAATCCAGATTAACTTCCCCAAAATCCACCATGGATCTCGGGGGTTAATCGAACAAGATTCCCTAGTTAGCCTCTATCTCACTTTCCTGAGAGAGTGACTAACTATCCCGTCCTTAGCCTTCCATTGACAAGTGATTAGTACATTAGAGAGCTTTCAGTCCCTAATGCACCCCACTTGAAGGAAGGACTAAGGTGGGAATTAGATTTTTCCCACTAATTACCCCCTAATTCACTAACCCCAATAACTAATCATCCAAAGGAGCCTTAATCACTCCCTTAACCCTAAAAACCCTAGCCACTAATCATATTAAAGAACAAACTAAAACCAACATAAACCCTAAAAGACATCTTAACAGCCCTTAAACAAAACCCTAAGAAACCTAACCCTAATCTGACTTAGACCGTGAAAAGGGAAGAAAGAAAGCAAAAGAAAAGGGTCAAAACCCCTACTACCCAAACCGAGAATTAGAAGAAAAGAGAGACAGAGAACAGAGGACTGAAACGAGGGAGAGGGAGACAAGCAGAATAGAGACGGAAATGGAACCAAATCAACACAAATTCAATCGCCAACAATCACAAAATCAACCCAGAACATTCATCATCTTTACACATGAATCGAAACTAAATAAATTTCCAGAAATTTGTAACAATACCTCCACAAACTCGAACCAAACATCCAACATCCCAGGGTATCGAAACAGTGAATTCGAACCCCAAAATTGATTGCAAAACATAAACAAACCTAAATCAAATCCCAGAACATCAAAAACCCAGATTCGAAACCCTAACATGCATACGAAATTAAACCTAAATCTAACCTAAGGATGGAGGCCGAAACCAACCATGAAAATCTCGAATGGCCCCTCTTCTCCTTTTATACTCGAACTCAGCCTCTCCTCTTCAAATCTCTACCATTCGATCTCCTCAATCTCGGACAGTTGAGATGAATTTGGTTGTTGAGGCGAATATGATGACGATGGTGGTGTCCTGCGTGCTCTTCTTCAACAGAATCTGTTAAGAGAAGAGAAATAGAGTGAGAGATGTAATTTATCGCGATAATCTGAGAATTAGAAAGAGATGAGAAGAGAGAAGGAGATGAGAGAATGAGATAAGAAAAGAGAAGAGAAGAGAGAAGGAGTTCGTTGCTATGGTGGGTGGTGTTTGTCTCGGCTGGGGTTGTGTTTGGCTGCGCAGGGGAAAACCAGAGAGAAAGGGAGGAAGAAAAGGACGAAGAGAAAGAAGGGGAAAAGAGGAAATGAAGGAATTAGGGTTTGAAGGGGGTTTTGTTCGGCTGAGAAATAGGGGGAAACGGGTCGGGTTTTTGGGTATTAGGGAAGGCGGGTCGTGGGTAAAGGGAGTTGGGTTTGAATGTGGGTTTTCGGCTGGGGAGTGAGTTTTGGGCCGATTAAAAGAGGGGTTTGGGTTTTAGATTAGGAAAAATTCAGGTTTTTATTTCATTTTTCAATTTGATTCAAATTAGTGCTAAAAATAACTAAAAAAGATAAAATCTAATAAAATTGCAAAAATACCAAAAACATAATAAAAAGCCTAATTTAATTATTAAAAACAAGCTAAAAGACATAAAATAGAGGGGAAAAATCATGCAAAAACGGGTTTAAACACCGACCCAACATTTCCACACTAAACCCGCTCATCCGGGCATGTTCAAGAACCATTACATCTTTTCAAGGGGTGGATTGATGAGTATCGAGTTGTCGTGGTTAAGGCGATTCGTCCGACGTTGGGGATTGGAGAGGCTCGGGATTTCCCCCACCAACCCTATCGGCCTCAGGGTTGTACCGGGCCATCTCGGGACAAGAAACATTGAACGATCGAGGCCCGGGATTGATTATGGAAACTTGGAAGTCACGGAGGGACTAGCACCGGCAAACAGAAGCGTGTCACGACCGAGTCAGCCAGTGCACGCCCGTGACGACGTGCTGCCCAAGGCGTCGCGCCCGCCACAAGCAACGTCGCGCCCGCGACACTGTGAATGACTCAGCCAGGAAATGGAACAGATCCAAGTCGCACTCGGGACAAAACCTGTCATGCCCGTGACAGACAAACATCGCGCCCGCGACAGCCCTGGTCGCGCCCGCGACCAGCCTCGGCCAGCGATGGTTTGTGGCGGACAGCAGCAGGTCGCGCCCGCGACCTCCCCTGCGACGTGCGTGCTGTTTTATTTATTTCGCTGAGTTTTATTTATGTTATTTTTTTAGTATAAATACCATGTTTAGCACTCTTTTCTAGGAAGCTTATGTAATTGAATGATTTGCTAATGCAATGTTAGGGTTTTCTCCCTTTTCTCTCCCAAAATCTTGTTCTTACTTTATCCATTTGTGAATGGTGGTGTTAGCACGTCATTCCTTTAGTGATTATCTAGAGGAATACCTATGATAGTCATGGTGGGGTGTGAGGCCTAGAGTTGTGGATTACCTAGCTCAAGGTCATAACCTTCATTTATTATTCAAGTTTTGATCGATTGTTGTATCAAGGTTCCAACTCAAGCTAAAATCATCAATTCTCCCACCGCGCCACGCTTCATTTGGTATCAGAGCCCATGATTTTTCATCTAGCTTGAGTTATTTTCCATTGTTCTTGCTAGTTTGTTCTCCATTGTTGGATTTTGGTATTTTGAATGCAAATATTGGTGATCCCCATCCTTTGTGCTTCCAAGTGTATTGGAGAATCTTTTGTTGTATTGTGTTTGTGATTTTTGAAGCATTTTGGAGCTTTGAGGAAGAGTTGGAAATTTGTGCCCGCAAGGTGTTAGATAAAATGCCCGAGTGAGAAAAACACAAAGAATCCTTAGCCAAACACAAGCCAACTACAAGAAAAGCCCCAAACTCCACAAAATATCCCAAATACAATCCGTCCTTCACCCTTCCTTTGATATGGATGGTGACAATAGTTCATCGAAAGGAATCAAGCCGACGCCATAGTTCTCAATTGCAAGCTCTCGGGAACAGACTCACCGCCGCTCTTGACAATCGGTTCTCTACCGCCGAGCGCAACATGGAAGCACTTATTTCGCGGATGGACAATCTCATCCAAGAACGTCGAGGTCCACCTTGAGACAAACGAAGGAGATCCACTCATATCCCTATCCATCCTCCTCCCTCATACGAGTCTAGTGACGATGATAGAGGTTCGCCTCGACGCCATCGTCAACGGGAAATGATTGAGAAGCCATTCTACTATTCCCCGCTAACGACTGTTACGTCCCGGAAGTGTGTCAAATGTCAGCGTGTGGGACACGATTCTATGCAGTGTCCGACAATGGCAATGGCTAAAGCTTGGATTGAAGAATCATTTGGTGTGGAGGAGAAAACTAATGACGTGATGGAGGAAGCTAAAGAGAGAAACCTCCTTTCCCCACTTGAAAAGTTTGAGGAGGTTGAGAAAAGGGAAGAACAAGAGGTGATGAAAGAAGTCCATCTCATGGCAAATGAAGGAGAGCTCCTTGAGCTTGATGAGGTCCAAGGAGAGTTCTTAAAGGAGGAGGCGCCAATTCAAGAGCTTCCACAAGAGGAGGTCATGCACTATCAACCTAGCAAGGTGTTTAGTCCCATTTTAGGGGCTAAATACCACTCGTTTACGCCCAAGTCTATTGTCGTTCCCTAATAAAATGGTTATTTATTACGTGTTTTGTGATTTTTAGGCTTTAAGTTCGGAGAATAATAAAAGGGGGCGAAGTTGCGGAAAAAGGCGATAACTCGGTCATCTCGAGACCTTTGGAGGCGATTTGATGCCGTGGTGAAGACCTGGGAAGCAAGGGAGACCAGCCGTGCGTAAAGGAGAGGGATTTCGGGCCAAAAGGCTAAGTATGGGGGCATCCAGGCTCGTAGCGTTCGCTACAACAGCTGTAGCGATCGCTACGCCCCCATACTTAGATGGAGATCACTTGAAGAGCGTAGCGGTCGCTACGCCTATTGTAGCGATCGTTACGAGCCCAGGCAGAAGGTTCTGCCCAAGGCCGTAGCGGTCGCTACCCCATTCATAGCGCCCGCTACGATGAAGCCCTGATTTTCCAAGTTTTCCTGCTGACGGTCGTAGCGTTCGCTACGAATGATTAACTGGGTCGCGACGCTGGGCATAGCGGACGCCTTGGAGCTGAAATGTTCGCCTGCTTTGGGTCGTAGCAAACGCTACGATGTCCGTAGCGTTCGCGACGTCCTTATTTCCTGCATAATTTTCGGCCAAAACGACTGTGTTTTGGCCCTTCTTCCCCTTTGTTTAATTAGCCCGTCTTGTCATTTTGAAGGGGGTTTTTTTTTTGGAGATTATTTTTTCTCTCTTTACATCTTCTATCTTTCAAGAGTTTTAGGATTAGCTTTTGGGGGGATTAACTTCTACTTTGTTGATTAATTACTTTCTTCAATCAAGGCCAATTGCTCTTCATCATTTGGGTATTATTGCTCTTCATTTATTGCCAATTTATTGCTCATCCATTTAGGTAAAATCTCTTTTCTCCTCATTTTAATGTTTCCAAATGTTTTGTTGCTTGTGTTTAGTGTAGTTTTATGTTGTTAATCATAGTGGTTAGTTTTAATATCCATCCTTTGAGTAGAATCATGCTAGGGTTTTATTGGTTGTGTGTTGCTAATTTCTCCACCATGTCTAGAGGCTAATCCTCCTTGAGGTGAGGGGGTGATTAAGGCCTTAATGGGTTTTGGCTAAGGTGTTTATTGATTAAAGTGTGTTTAGTTGGGGGAGTCTATTTCCACTTGGTGTCTTCTCATTGGGGGTGGCGGTTTAAGGTCCGAGAGCTCTTTGAATCGTTATACACTCAATGGGAAGCCTAGAGTGGGATAGTTAGGTCTACGCTTACGAGGGTAAGTGTAGGCTTAACTAGGAATTAACGCAATTCTCAACCCCGATGGTCCATGGTGGACATAGGGTAGTTAATTTGAATCTTCCTCGAGGGAGGAGATTCATCGTGGCCCCTTTCCCGCGTTGTTCCATGGATAAATCCAACTTTATGCGCTTTATTCATGAAAACTCCTTGATCAAAGATTCCGTTAAGTGTCTAAAATCCCCGAACCTCTCTTTGTCTAATTATCACCTAGTTAATCATCTTTCTAGTTTTAATTTTGTTATAATCAAAGTGATCTTTGCTCCGTAATTTATTTCTTGATTCAAGGCTAAAACTAAAACAAAATACGAGAATTTAGGCCACAGGCTCCCTGAGTTCGACAATTTACACCGGCCTGCAAACCGTTGTACACAAATGCCCCTAGCTCCCCGTTGTTTTGTTTCTAGGTTTTTGTTTTGAATCCTTCTACCTGCTTGAGGTTTTGTGAGTCTAGGTCCTAGGATAATTTTACGCGTCCTTGTTGTTGGTGTTGTATGCAGACAAGGTCTCATAGAGATCAAGCCCCACTCGTCCCCCTCGACCCCGAGATTGAAGCTTCGGCTCGGAGAGCCCACGGTAGTACTCGTCGACGTCGTCGGGAGCAGCGACAACAACAAGCCGCCATGGAAGGCCAAGGAGGCCAGGGCCAAGGAGGTGATCAACCACCAAACCCACCCCGTCCCTTAGCTTGGTACAATACACCCACTCCAGGGACGGGAGGCAACCCCATCGTTCTACCTGCTCTACCCAATAATGCCTTGTACGACTTCAAGGCCAACTTCGTGAACATATTTGAGCAAAACCCGTTCAATGGTTTTGACAGGGAGAGTCCCATTGACCATATCGACAAGTTCGAAGAGAGGATCGATTATGTCCAAATACCAGGAGTTCCGCCAAGCTACATGAAGCTTAAGTTCTTTCCATTGACTTTAGCGGGGAAAGCCAAGCTTTGGCTCAATACTTGTCCTCCTGGAACTTATGACACTTGGGAGAAGTTGAGCGAAGATTTCCTCAAGAGGTTCTACACCACCGATGAGACCCATCTTCGACGGCAAGATATCTTCAATTTTAAACAAGAGCAAGGAGAGTCACTTTTTGATGCTTGGGGACGGTACAAGAATCTTCAACGTAGAGTTCCTCATCACAACCTGGATGATTGGTTGCTCCTTAATACCTTCTATCAAGGGCTCAATGGACATTTGAGAGAGTTGATTGATAATGCCTCGGGAAGAACTTTTCTTGGCAAGACCGCTGAGGAGGCGAATGTTTTCCTTCATGAGCTAGCACAAAACTCTCCGAATTGGGGTTCGGACCGTTCGCGAAGAGGGGAAGGATCTTCATCTAGTGATGCCGTGTTGAAACACCTTGCCGATCAAATCTCGGAGTTGAGTCAAAAGTTTGCCCTCATGGATACCTCGAGGCAAGTCAATGCCGTTCAAGAGATGCAAGGCCCTTCATCCATGCCCGATAGCAACATGGTTGAATGCAACGTTTGCAATGGGTACCACCCTAATGGTCAATGCCTAGGGTACCACGACATGGAGCAAGCCAATGCCATCTACCCCAACAACAACCTCTCCTATTCCAATAACCATCCCATTAGACCACAAGGAAACCCGGCATACAATGATCGACACCGAAGTTTCCCTCCCGGGTTTTCTAACCAACCTTAACCTCTTGTTCGCCCTCACGGCCAAAACACATTTCAAAACCCTACATACCACCAACCCCAATACTTTCAAAACCCTCCTCCACAACAACCTTACTATAACCACACCCCCCACAACCATCCTCTGCTACTCAAGATCCGGAATTGAAAGCAATGCTTCAAAAGATTTTAACCAACCAAGAAAACCGGATCAACCAACTTGAGCTCCATGTGGCTCAAGTGGCCCAACAATCCGTCCGACCTCCCCAACCTATACCAAGCTAAACCATGCCAAACCCCAACAATGGGAAAGGACAGGAGAAGCAAGTCAACGCAATCCACTTGAGGAGTGGAACTGCTTATGAGGGCCCTTCTATGGTAGAGGAGGAACCGTTGGGAGAGAGGAGTGGAGATGTTGTTGACATCACTCATGAGGAGGGAGGTGAGGATAACATTGTTGATGGGAAAGAGGGAAGTGAACGCATTGAGTCCAGCGAAATTGAGAGGAAGGAGCCTAAACTGAAGAGTGTTGAGAAGGGGGTTGAACATGAGCCGATCACCCAACCACTCAAACCATATAAGCCACCGGTTCCATACACCGATATACTTGTCTAGACAAGGGATGAAGCTAAGTTCTCCAAATTCATTGATATGCTCAATAAGCTTCACGTGAATATCCCTTTCCTAGATGCGATTTGGAGGTCGGTTTTCAAGAAGTATCTCAAGGATCTCTTGACCAACAAAGGAAGATCGGCATGAGAACACCATTTCTCTTACAGTGATTGTAGTGCCATCATCTCCAACAAGACTCCTACCAAGTTGGCGATCCGGAAGTTTTTCTATACCTTGCTCAATTGGGAGATGAAGATAGGAAACGCCCTTTGTGACATTGGGGCTAGTGTGAGTGTCATGCCATGGTCGATATGTCAAAGCTCCGCCTCGATGAGCTCACTCCAACCACCATTAATTTGCAACTTGCGGACGGTCGATTAGGAGGCCAATGGGTATCTTGGAGGACATTAGGTCTAAGTTGGTAAATTCCTCATCCCTTGTGATTTTGTGATATTGGAGATGGATGAGGACCTACATACCCTATTATTCTTGGGAGGCCATTCTTGGCACTGGGCTATGATTGATGTGCAAAATGGGAGACTATCTCTCAATGTGGGGGGAGAGCAAGTAGTGTTCAATCTCGAGGAGGGAAAGAAGCACCCGACATTTGATGACTCATGCTATGCAATTGATTTGGTTGAGGATGCGGCCGATGATTCTTTATGGGAGTCTCTATTCCTCCAAGGTGCTTTTGATGATCCACTTGAAGCAAGCTTGATGGGCACTCGTTCTTCAACAACGGAGGGGGACGATGTGAAGTTCTTCACCGACCTTTTGGATGCTACTTCCATTGTTGAGAAGTTTTCCCCGGATGAAACATTTGTGCAATGCATGGAGATTGAAGAGGTCATCACCGAGAGACCAATCAAGTCAAAGAAATTACCACAAGTTGAGCTCAAGCCTTTGCCATCCACTTTGAGGTATGAGTTTTTGGGTGAGGAGGAAACATTCCGCGTGATCATTAATGGTAACCTTGATGGCACTCAAACTTCAAAACTTCTTTGTGTTCTTAGAAAACATAGAAGTGCCTTGGGTTATGCTATTGAGGATCTCAAGGGTCTATCCCCTTCTATTTGCATGCATGCTATCGATCTTATGCAAGATGCTAAACCATGTAGACAACCACAACGTCGATTAAACCCGAATATGCAAGAAGTGGTTAAAAAAGAGATCGTTAAATTGCTTTCCGCTGGGATCATTTACCCTATCGCTAATAGCGAATGGGTGAGCCCCGTGCATTGTGTACCCAAGAAAGGTGGCATGGTATTGTGAAAATGAGCATCAAGAATTGATTAGCACTAGAGTTGTGAATGGGTGGCGCATGTGCATTGACTATAGACAATTAAACAAGGCGACCCTCAAAGACCATTACCCTTTGCCCTTTATTGATCAAATGCTAGAGAGACTCGCCGGTAAATCCCATTTTTTCTTTCTTGATGGCTATTCGGGATTCTTTCAAATACCCATTCACCCAAGAGACCAAGACAAAACCACGTTTACATGCCCTTTTGGCACCTTCGCATACCGGAGGATGCCCTTTGGGTTATGTAACGCGCCCAGCACCTTTCAAAGGTGCATGTCGACTATTTTCTCGGACCATGTGGGGAGTCTTATGGAGATTTTTATGGATGATTTCAGTGTGTATGGGTATACCTTTGACGATTGTCTTGCAAATTTGGAAAAAGTGTTGATTCGTTGTCAAGATGTTAATCTAGTTCTTAACTGGGAAAAATGCCATTTTATGGTTGAGGAGGGTGTTGTCCTTGGCCATGTGATTTCAAAGCGGGGCATAGAGGTGGATAGAGCTAAAGTGGAGGTCATTGAGCGCCTACCACCCCCCACCACTGTCAAGGGGGTGCGTAGTTTTCTTGGACACGCCGGGTTTTACCGGCGATTTGTCAAAAACTTTTCGAAAATTGCTCGACCTCTCACTGAGCTTCTATGCAAGGATGCCCCTTTTGTCTTTACTAATGAGTGTCTTGAAGCGTTTCAGAAATTGAAGGAGGCCTTGACCACCGCACCGGTAGTTCAACCACCGGACTGGAGCTTACCGTTCGATGTTATGTGCGATGCTAGCGACTATGCCGTGGGGGCATGCCTAGAACAAACCAAGGATAAGCAACCAAGGGTCATTTATTACGCAAGTCATGCCTTAGACGCCGCCCAACGCAATTATACCACTACGGAGAAGGAGTTGTTGGCTATTGTTTTTGCATTGGACAAGTTTCGCTAATACCTTTTGATTTCCAAAGTAGTGGTGTACACCGATCACTCGGCTTTGAAGTATCTACTAGGCAAGAAGGAGGCCAAGCCGAGGCTTATTCGTTGGTTGCTACTAATGCAAGAATTCAACATCACCATCCAGGACAAAGCCGGTTCCAAAAACGTGGTGGCCGACCACCTTTCACGAATCCTTGTCGAATTGGAGTCCCGGCCTATCAATGATTCTTTTCCGGATGAGAAGTTGCTTGCTATCCAAGAGGAGACCCCGTGGTTCGCCGATATTGTGAACTACCTTGCTTCGGATGTGGTCCCACCCGAGCTCCATTCAAACCAAAGGAAGAAATTCTTTTGTGACGTCAAGCACTATATTTGGCACGAGCCTTACTTGTTCCGCATATACAATGATGGCCTATATAGAAGGTGCATAGCTCAGAGCGAGGTTCCGGAGATCTTAAATCATTGCCACAACAAGCCATGTGGAGGACATGAGGGAAAGGATAAAACTGCAGCCAAGGTTCTTCAATGCGGATATTGGTGGCCGACGCTTTTCAAAGATGTAGAAGTTCATGTCAAAGCTTGCGATGAATGCCAAAGAGTTGGGAGTCTTTCTTGGAGAAATGAAGCACCCTTGACCTATATACTTGAATGTGAGATTTTTGATGTGTGGGGTATTGACTTCATGGGCCCATTTCCTTCGTCAAGGGGAAATGAATACATTTTGGTGGCGGTAGATTACGTCTCCAAATGGGCGAGGCAATTGCAAGCCAAAGATGTGATGCCAATACGGTCTCAAGTTCTTGAGAGGGTAATCTTCCCTAGGTTCGGCATCCCACGAGTGGTCATTAGTGATAATGGGCCTCACTTTATTGAGAAGAAATTTGAGGCATTGCTCGAAGTATGGGGTGAATCACGAGAGGATTGCCCTACCACCCCAAACTCGAGGGCAAGTGGAGATCCTGGCCAAGCTATTAAGGAAATCCTTCAAAAGACCGTTGCGTCTTCAAGAAAGATTGGGCGGACAAACTTGATGATGCTCTATGGGCGTATAGGGCGGCATTCAAGACTCCCATAGGCACCACCCCACCGGTTGGTCTATGGTAAGGCATGCCACTTCGGTGGAACTCGAATACAAAACATTTTGGGCGGTAAGGAAAGTGAATTTTGATGCAAAGGCGCGGGAAGAAGCGGTTGTTCCAATTGGAAGAATTGGAGAGATCCGTGAGCTTATGAGAATAATCGGATCTACAAGGAGACGATAAAGGCTTGGCATGACAAGCACCTCAATTACTGGAACTTCAAGGTGGGTGATCAAGTATTGTTGTACAATTCTCGCCTCCAACTCTTCCCGGGCAAATTAAAGACCAAATGGTCGGGATCCTTTGTCATTGTCAAGCTCCACCCGGGTGGAGTTGTGGAGTTGGAGAACAAGAAGGGGGAAACTTTTAAAGTGAACTCTTCCAAGGTCAAACCATATGTTATGAGCGAAGAGTATGCGGGGACTATGGTGACTTTCCTCCCCGATACCTAATGTTAAGATCCGGTCAATGGTCAAGCTAAGGACCTTAAGCAAGCGCTTCATGGGAGGCAACCCATGCTTGTAATGAGGAATTAGTTCTAGAGAAAAAAAAAGAAAAAAAAGAAAGGAAAAAAAACAAGAGAAAAAAAAGAAAAATGAAAAAAAAAGAGAAAAAAAAACGAGGGAGGTTTGGAGGCTGTGTGTAAGATTTGAAGCATATTGGTTTTAGAGGAGATAAGTTGAAGGAGAAGCTAAGGAGAAGAGGGACGAGGAACAATTGAAATTTTTTAAGTGCAGGGCGTAGCGTTCGCTACACTGCGTGGCGCTCGCTCTGAGCATTCCTTGTCTTCTGTTTGGCCATGTTTAGAGCGTAGCGTTATCACGAGTGCGTAGCGCTCGCTACGGAGCACTCCTTGTCTTTCTGTTTGGCCACTGTTTAGAGCGTAGCGTTCGCTACGAGGTGCGTAGCGTTCACTACAGATCGATTCCTGACTTTCTGCCTGGCAAATGTCTCGGGCATAGCGTTCGCTACGCAGAGCGTAGCGCTCGCTACGGATCGATTCCCAGATTCTCGGCACTAGGCGTAGCGAACGCGACGCACCCACGTAGCTTAACGCGGCGCTTTTTTTACGCAGAGTAAAAAAAACCCCCCCTCTTCATTTCCCTTCACTTTTCACTCCCAAATCGCCTCACTCTCTTATTTCCTCTCCAACCTTCCACAACCCAAACCCTCAAAACCACCATCTTCATCCTTCTCTACTCATTCTCCACCAAAAAGACCATCACTCTTCCTCCATAAACTCCATTTCCACTCTTCTCTTCTCCCCTTTTGCAACTCAACATACCCCTTTTCACTTTCTTCCTCTAGCATTTGAACTCTTTATTGAGTTGGGTTTTAGAGGAAGCAAAGCTTGAATCTTCCAAGCATTCTCTCAAGCATTCATTCAACAAAGGAAGAAAAAGTGAAAAAATGCCTCCACGACCTAGCAAGAGGGTGCGGGATGGAGCTTCATCCTCAAGGGCATCACCCATTATTGATCAAGGAGATGAAGGTAATGACTTCCCCGATTTTCCTACCCAAAAAGCTGAGCCTTTACGCTTAAGTTCGCATGCTAGGCATAGAGTTACTGTTCAAAATGATAGGCATGCTCGAAGGTTAACACGGTTCAAACTAGGAACATATGTTTTCCTTATGTTTATGATGTTGAAACGTGCGATGAACACTACTTGGGGCCTAGCATGGAACATTTAATTGGGGTAATGGGGTGGGAGCAATTCGTTCAAATTCGTGCACCCCAGAGGGATCAAGCAATTTATGAGTTCCTTTCATCTTTTGAGTTGTTGAATGATGGGACAGCTGATGCATGTTTTACTGCGTGGGTGGGCAACAAGCCCATTGAGTGTGATCTTGTGAAGTTTAATAACTTGTTGGGTTTGCCGAACGGAGGCTTAACCTATGGCCAAGCCTCGGTCTTTAATGAGGGGGAGGCTATGCGGAAAATAACATGTTGGCGGAGAACTTTAATTAGGGCCCCAAATGGGGATGTATTGTATTATGATGTTCGGGGTTCCAATTCCCGAGATTTTTGTAATCCCGCCGTTAGGGTCTTCCATAGGTTAATTACAAATTCAGTTTTCGCATGGGATGACGGTAGGGAGAATGTGCGGAAAGACGACCTAGCTATTTTGTACCATGCTTTACATGGTCGCCGAGTCAACACGGGATCGTGTATTCTGCATCAACTTAAGCAAATGTCTACCGATGGTGCCGGAACTTGTATAGCGTTAGGTCACATTATTACCCACTTCCTACACCAGTATGGGGGCTCGATAACCCCATACCTTGGCCGTTGCGATACGCACCACATTCGAGAACCTATGGACGGCGACCGCCTCCGCCACTTCCGTTTTTTCTCCATGAATCCATCGCCTCCAGTACTGCTCTACCACTATGGGTCCGTCCCCAAAGTTGTGACTACTCTCCGGAACCAACAAGCCCCTCGTTTAATCGATGTGCGGGATCAAAACAATTGGTCTTGCGGGCAGGAGCAAACTCCTAGGCTTATTGGTGGGGATAGGGGGTTCATGATGCCTCCTTTTGAGAGGGAGTTGAAGCAGCTGCGGGAGGCGGCTGAAAATCAACGCGGGGCACCGAGGCGAGGTGCAGAGAGGGCGGCCCAAGAAGAGAATGTTGTGGAGCAAGGACAAGGGTCGGGAGGACAAGACGGTTGGGTTTTGCGTCAAGAGGATTTTGATGGGCTGCGAAACGACGTGAGGGACCTTGCCGGTTCCATGAATCAAATGATGATTGCCCAAACGCGAACCTATGACTCCTTGACGCAATTAAACAATCGGGTGGATTGCTTGGAGAACATCGCGGATGACTGGGCCTACTACCACTACGTTGTCATGGGTCATCCGCCGCGTGATCCGGGATGGGTCAACCCGTACTACCCACCACCTCCTCCTCCTGAAGGAGATCCACCGCCATGATTATAAGCTTTATCCCCTCCCCACTCTCTCTCTCTTTATTTGATTTATCGTTTGATTGTTTGTAGGGAGGTGTGCATTTAGTGGGTGGGTGGGACGTTCTTGTGTTCCCGTCCCTTGTCGGTTTTATCGAAGATTTTGTTGTCTTATCTGTGATCACCGTCCATCCCTACCTTCATCCATCTTCCATCATGATTAGATTGGTTTTGGTTAATCACTTGCACTTAGCTCCATCAAGTGCAAGGTGATGTTTCACCCTCAACAAGCCGCCTCAAATTGATTGAGAACGAGGTTGAGGTTACCCAGGCAATGTATATAGCTTTGTTCTTGCATATAGATTTGTTTCTTGCATTTTCTTTTGTCCATTTGGACATTTTTGTATATTTCTTTTGCATGCAGATTCGATTGCATTTCGATACGTTGCATTCTTCTTCTAACCTTGTTAGTCTTAGCCTTTCTTTTGTGATCGTGGTTCGAACTTTGGTTACACATTGGAAACATACAAGGTACGTTCGTTCCACCCTTTTCTATTTTTGTACATATTTCTGTGTTTTTGT
This sequence comes from Portulaca oleracea, assembly GCA_029582165.1. Taxonomy (NCBI): domain Eukaryota; kingdom Viridiplantae; phylum Streptophyta; class Magnoliopsida; order Caryophyllales; family Portulacaceae; genus Portulaca; species Portulaca oleracea. The sequence goes on from CM055870.1 coordinate 20,164,945, forward strand.
TTGTATAGTTTGTTTTCTTTTTGCATGCTTGTTTTTCTTTTTGGTGGCGCACCCCTAGTATGCTCTGTGTTGGGTTTTCTTGTTGTTGGAGCCGTGTGGGCTCGGGGCGCCACCCCTTTTTATGTGTTAGATGTTAGTATATATGTTTGCTTGTTTTCCTTTAGGTGTTTGTACATATGTTTGTTTTTCCTAGTTTTTCTACCCTTCATGAGTCACCCTTCCCACAATGAGGACATTGTGGATTTTAAGTGTGGGGGGGGGGGGGGAGATCATTATGTTTTGGGTAGAGCACCTAGTCTTTTTGAGTCCTTTTTTATTTCTTTTTCTTTCTTAGAAAAGTTTGAAAAAAAAAGTGAAAAAGTGCTAAAAGATAAAAAGAAAAAAATCGAAAAGTTTTTTTGTGTGAAAGAGTAAAAAGGGGAGAAATGTTGTGAAAAACCCAAAAGTTTCTTTCTTTTCTTTTTTTGAAGATGTTTCCATTCACAGTTTTGTAGATAGTTGTCTAATTTGCCGATTGATTAGTTAGGCAGTGGTATGAATAAATAGAGATCTTAGGAAGGATTTTTGCCATGACTTATCTCTTTTAGACCTCTACATGGAATGGGAAAGCGTAATCCTCAAATCTTACACGCTTTGACTGTGTCTTCTTACCTAAGTTAGACGGTTTAGTTGTTCAATTGCTTAAGCTCTTAATTAATACATTTATCAAATAACTGTCGGGCCTACCGTCATGGGTTGGTTTGGGTGGATCGGCACCCTATGCCCCTTAAGTGCAATGACTCACGTATGGAGAAACCCAGCAGGGAGGGTAGCCCTTTGCGAAGGCCGGTGCTTAAATCCCCCAAAACCCGACGCAAACACTCTAAAAGACACAAAGCGGATTGAGTGGAAAGAAAAGAGTGTAGTTTTTGCAATGAAAGAAAAGAGCGAAGCAAGAAAAAGAAAAAAAGAGTTGAGCAAAAGAATCGTAAGAAAGAGCAAGAAAAAGCAAGAAAAGGAAAAAAAAAAAGAATAGAGTGGTGTAAGAAAAAGAAAGAAAAAAAAAAGAGGTTGAAAGAAAAACCAAGAGTGAAGTAGGATAGATAATTCCGAGCTTGAGCATGAGAACAACTCTGATTGTCTGGTTTAGGATAGGAAAGACCGACTAGAGCCCACTTGCACATATTCACGAGGTGTCTTGCTCAACAGGAAGTGTTTTGGTTCAAAATCTCAAAGATTGGCAGTTTTCCAACCTTCGTGTCTTAATTTGTTTGTACTTGTTTCTTCCAATTGATTGTTGAGGCGGGTTGGGGAACTAGGTGCATGATTGGGGACGGGAGTATTTTCTTTGTTTTGGTTTGGCTTTGTTTTTCGGTTTTCACTTCTCTTTCTTTCCCCTTTTTCCTTTTTCTTTGGCTTTTGTGGGTACAGCCGCTACAAACCCTCACGAGTCCACCTCGTCCACCGGGCTACCGGGGGGTTTAAAGGGCTTGATGCATATGCTAAATGCATCCGCGATTCCTGCGAAAGTGAGTTAGGTGTTTATGTTTTCTAGTTTCTTAGGGTTAGTTTTGCTCGGGACGAGCAAAAGTCTAAGTGTGGGGGGGTGTTTAGTCCCATTTTAGGGGCTAAATACCACTCGTTTACGCCCAAGTCTATTGCCGTTCCCTAATAAAATGGTTATTTATTACGTGTTTTGTGATTTTTAGGCTTTAAGTTCGGAGAATAATAAAAGGGGGCGAAGTTGCGGAAAAAGGCGATAACTCGGTCATCCCGAGACCTTTGGAGCCGATTTGATGCTGTGGTGAAGACCCGGGAAGCAAGGGAGACCAGCCGTGCGTAAAGGAGAGGGATTTCGGGCCAAAAGGCTAAGTATGGGGGCATCGGGCTCGTGGCGTTAGATTCTGGCGGTATGTAGCGATTGCTCGCCCCATACTTAGATGGAGATCACTTGAAGTGCGTGGCGGTCGCTCGCCTATTGTAGCGATCGTTACGAGCCCGAGCGAAGGTTACGCCCAAGGCGTAGCGATCGCTACCCCATTCATAGCGTCCGCTACGATGAAGCCCTGATTTTCCAAGTTTTCCTGCTGACGGTCGTAGCGTTCGCTACGCCCTCCATAGCGTTCGCTACGGATGATTGACTGGGTCGCGACGCTGGGCATAGCGGACGCCTTGGAGCTGAAATGTTCGCCTGCTTTGGGTCGTAGCGAACGCTATGATGTCCGTAGCGTTCGCGACGTCCTTATTTCCTGCATAATTTTCAGCCAAAACGACTGTGTTTTGGCCCTTCTTCCCCTTTGTTTAATTAGCCCGTCTTGTCATTTTGAAGGGGGTTTTTTTTCTGAAGATTATTTTTAATCTCTCTTTACATCTTCTATCTTTCAAGAGTTTTAGGATTAGCTTTTGGGGGATTAACTTCTACTTTGTTGATTAATTACTTTCTTCAATCAAGGCCAATTGCTCTTCATCATTTGGGTATTATTGCTCTTCATTTATTGCCAATTTATTGCTCATCCATTTAGGTAAAATCTCTTTTCTCCTCATTTTAATGTTTCCAAATGTTTTGTTGCTTGTGTTTAGTGTAGTTTTATGTTGTTAATCATAGTGGTTAGTTTTAATATCCATCCTTTGAGTAGAATCATGCTAGGGTTTTATTGGTTGTGTGTTGCTAATTTCTCCACCATGTCTAGAGGCTAATATTCCTTGAGGTGAGGGGGTGATTAAGGCCTTAATGGGTTTTGGCTAAGGTGTTTATTGATTAAAGTGTGTTTTAGTTGGAGGAGTCTATTTCCACTTGGTGTCTTCTCATTGGGGGTGGCGGTTCAAGGTCCGAGAGCTCTTTGAATCGTTATACACTCAATGGGAAGCCTAGAGTGGGATAGTTAGGTCTACGCTTACGAGGATAAGTGTAGGCTTAACTAGGAATTAACGCAATTCTCAACCCCGATGGTCCATGGTGGACATAGGGTAGTTAATTTGAATCTTCCTCGAGGGAGGAGATTCATCGTGGCCCCTTTCCCGCGTTGTTCCATGGATAAATCCAACTTTATGCGCTTTAGTCATGAAAACTCCTTGATCAAAGATTCCGTTAAGTGTCTAAAACCCCCGAACCTCTCTTTGTCTAATTATCACCTAGTTAATCATCTTTCTAGTTTTAATTTTGTTATAATCAAAGTGATCTTTGCTCCGTAATTTATTTCTTAATTCAAGGCTAAAACCGAAACAAAATACGAGAATTTAGGCCACAGGCTCCCTGAGTTCGACAATTTACACCGGCCTGCAAACCGCTGTACACAAGGCAATCCTTGAGCCAAGATTGATTGAAAGTAAGGTCCATTATGATTACCTCAACATTAATCTTTCTTGTGATGAATATCTTGTTGAGTTCAACAAGATAATTAATGCTAGGATTGAAAGAGGAAGCTACTATGAAGAAGAGACAACCCGACCCTCTTCAAGAATCGCTACTCATTCAAGAAAGGAGTTCTTAGTGTAGCCATGCTTGGGCTTTTAGGAAGTCTCTACATTGGAATACATAGTCACCCCCAAGAGTTGAGGGCAACTCTTCTTCAAGAGGGGGAGTATGAACCGTGTCGGGTTCGTGTCCGAGCTACCAAAACCGGGCTCGTGGAAGATGGAAAGAAGGAAGAAATCCCGACCCAACATTTCCACACTAGACCCGCTCATCCGGGCATGTTCAAGAACTGTTACACCTTTTCAAGGGGTGGATTGATGAGTATCCGGTTGTCGTGGTTAAGGCGATTCGTCCGACGTTGGGGATTGGAGAGGCTCGAGATTTCCCTCACCAACCCTATAGGCCTCGGGGTTGTACCGGGCCATCTCGGGGCAAGAAACATTGAAGGATCGGGGCCCGGGATTGATCATGGAAACTTGGAAGTCACGGAGGGACTAGCGCCGGCAATCAGCAACATGTCACGACCGAGTCAGCCAGTGCACGCCGGTGACGACGTGCTGCCCCAGGCGTTGCGCCCGCCACAAGCAACGTCGCACCCGCGACACTGTGAATGACTCAGCCAGGAAATGGAACAGATCCAAGTCGCGCTCGGGACAAAACCTATCATGCCCGTGACAGATGAACGTCGTGCCCGCGACCCTGGTCGTGCCCCCGACCAGCGATGGTTTGTGGCGGACAGTAGCAGATCGCGCCCACGACCTTCCGTGTCGCGCCCGTGACCTCCCATGTAACGCGCGTGCTGTTTTATTTATTTCGCTGAGTTTTATTTCTGTTATTTTTTTTTAGTATAAATACCATGTTTAGCACTATTTTTTTAGGAAGCTTATGTAATTGAATGATTTGCTAATGCAATGTTAGGGTTTTCTCCCTTTTCTCTCCCAAAATCTTGTTCTTACTTTATCCATTTGTGAATGGTGGTGTTAGCAAGTAATTCCTTTAGTGATTATCTAGTGGATTACCTATAATAGTCATGGCTCATGGTGGGGTGTAAGGCCTAGAGTTGTGAATTACCTAGCTCAAGGTCATATCCTTCCTTTATTATTCAAGTTTTGATCGATTGTTGTATCAAGGTTCCAACTCTAGCTAAAATTATCAATTCTCCCACCGCGCCACGCTCCAGGTACAATCCATAAACAAATGACAAATAAACTCCTCTATCTGATTACACTAGCAATTGGTGTTACCTGTTATACCTCTTTTCTGAATCTCATTCCTTTACACTACCAAGTCACTCCCAGTCATTGGAAGGATATTTGATTTTCATTCTCTTTAGGAATAGGTTGATGTCCATTAAGCCAACGAGAGTCGCCAATTAAGATTGATCGTCCAGTACCTATTCTCCATCTTATAAACTATCGAGCTTTTTGCATGACTTTGACAATTCCTTTCTTAGCGAAAGAATCTGTAGATCGTGATTTATAAGTAGTCAGTACTAACATAGGAGAATTATATTCATACCTAACTTTTCCGAATCCTCGCTAGAATTGATGAATCGTTTTCATATGTTCACCATGCTTACTTTAACAGTAAGGTATTATTGAAGCTACTTGCATCGCGAATACCCAGTCCGCCCATACTCTTTGGATGGAATCATAATTCCTTTTACTTCTAATGAATGGATGAGCTGCCCCTTGAGTTCCACCACAAAAGTTGAATAATCATGACATTTGTTTTAGAAACAATTCCTTCTAGAATAGGGGGAACTTCTTTGGAAATCTTTCCTTCATTTCTACTTGAAGCACTCGAAATGTGATGGCATGAATCCATGATCAATTGGGATTTTTTTTCAATTGAAGTAGCCTAGTACTGTACGGTTGTTAATTACTCTCTAACAGTCCAACCCACCAAAACTATCACTTCCATTCTACTTGGGAGGAGAGTTAAAATAGCGAGTAAGGGTTAATAGGAGTAAAGGAGGGTAAGGGTATGGGAGGGTTCATAAGGGTAAACTACTTACTCTTGCTTGGGAGAACAATTTGGAAAATTTATAAGAGTAAAAGTGTTCAGAGAGTATACTCTCTGAACACTTTTCTCTCAATATACTCTCTCTCTACCCCCGCTCTCTCTCTCTCTCTCATTAGAGAGAGAAAGAGAGAGAGATGAGAGAGAGAGAGTGATGTGTTTTTATGTGTGTGTGTGTGTGCGAGAGAGAGATGGATGTGTGTGTTATGATTCAATTAAGGTTCAAGGTAATATGGTCATTTTTTATTATATGTATGTTATAATTATAATTAAACACCTCTTTATACCCCAATTTAGGGTGTTAAAAAAAGTAAAGGTTAAAAGGGGTAAAGGGGATTAAACCTCACTCTCTCTTACTCTCTCTTACCCTCTCTCACTCTCTTCCTAAGCAAGGGTAAGGAGGAGTGAGTACACCCCCAAAAGCATATTGTTCTACTTCAAGGAGAGTACTACAAATCTACAATTAAGAGCCAATATTGTGACTGTACATGATTTCTTTTTTGAAACTAAGCAATATTTTGGTGGCAAAGAGGAAATATAGTAAATATGAGTTGGAGCCTGGAGGGAATATAAATATAGATAGTTTTTCAATATGAATAAAGTGTACCATACAAATTACTATTACAAAGGGAGTGTAGCAAATCAATTACAAAGAGATCACCTGTTGGCCATGCCACTATCCAGAAGCCCATTTTCAACTATAATTTTCTATCAAGATTGAAATACATTGTTAATTAACAACAAAAGGAAAAGGGATGAAAATAATTTGTTTCAACTCCAATCACAAGTGTTACATTCTTCTATTTCAACTTTCAAGGAACAAATCACCACATCATATAAAAAACATAAAAGACCTAATGTGGTCCAAGAAAACTTAAAAAACTTGTCTGATGTTGATGTTGATTCTTGAAGACCTAATGTAGTCCAAGAAACAACTATCACTACTATCGATTGATAACAGCCTCTCCAAAGCAGTGATTTCAGAGTGTTCTTGATCTGTGAAGATTCGGGGCACTCCTGTGCATCATACAACACCACGTAATGTTTGGTATCAGACTGTCATGAGGTTACAGAAAGACAGTGTAGAGATCTCGAAGGCCCCAAAGATGGCAAAATAAATGACAACTGCACACTTTTTTTCCGTTTATTTTGGTCGAGGGTATTGCCGAAGTAAGGCTATCTACATCCGGGTCCAGACCCCGCAAAAGCGGGACCCACACGAGGAACCATTGTCGTAGTTGTGAAGCCATTGTGAAATCACTTCATTTCCCAATAGAAAAGCAGATACAATAAGGCTACACCATTGGATACAGGAAGTTGCTTACCGTGAAAGCACTCTCTAGCTTCTCCGGACATGAGTACAACATCACCACTTCGTACGAACATTGCCACAGGCTCATCATTTCTGGACTTCCCTCCAAGAAGGAATATCGCTTTACAACCCAAACTGCAAAAACAGATACATACAGTTAAGAGATCCATTGAGCTATAGCCATTACTATGATTTACAATACTGTGTCAATTTGGAAGGAGAAAAAGGAATCGACCCCAGACCTCATGCTCACTATAGGTTTACTCCAGTCTACTTCCATGTCATCCACGTGCCCACCAAGTGTATCTCCTGAAAAGACAGGGCTACGTTAGCACTCACACAAAAATGCAAAAATAAATGTATGCAAGTGTAAGGAAAGGGATGATAGGTTGAAGATGTTGATACCTAAGCCATAATAGTTGACAATGGCACCTTCTGGCCTGAAATTTTCCCCTACAGGCATAGCAGGTGCAGCAAACCTTTTAGCTAATCCACAGAGTTCCTCTGGGATCTTGTTATGTGGTAAGGAAACATCATAGTTACGCTGCACCAAGGGGAACATTTGCTAGTTTCAGAAACAATTATCGATCACTTTTTAGACAGAAGGGCTAGAACAACTCTCAATGTGAGTCCCACTTTTACAGGGTTAATCCAGGTGCAAGTGTCCTTACCTCTGCAGATATTACTACCTGCAGAGAGACCAGTTCCAATCGTCTGAATCAAGAGAGAGAGTCATCACCTTTGACCACTCAAACTGCAAACCAAGTGTACTCCATCTCAACTTCCGTAAAAGCACTGAGGCCGAAATTGGTTTTGCTCCATTTTCCTTCGATGGGATTAAGTTTTCATTGCTAAATTTCCACCTTGGAGCACGTCCGCTGTCCAGGCACTCTGATTCCTTTGGTGAATGTTCCTCTTCAACTAGAACCTTTCCTTTTTGGGCAGCAGCAAACAAGTCGTTTATAGGACCATAAAATATGTTATGGTTTGTTCTATTGGGCGGCTGCGGGAAGCTTGTCAAGCTTTCCTTTATCCACCGGCACTGCTCCCCAACATTCAATGCTCCAGGAATGAAATAAAAGCCTGCAGTAGGAAAGAGAAGCCTCTAGGGCTCATTAGTGACATGCCAGACCAAATGAGGCACAAAAACTTATCTAAAATCGCTTTGTTTATTTCACCCTGACAGAAAATTTGCAAGTAGAAGCAATCCTCAAAGCTGTTGAGACTATAACAACAACGCTACTGTGAGTGTGGATCCCGCTTAGACAGGTCTGGGGCAAAGCCATTGAGACTGTACCTCTCCTAATTATCGAGAATCTAATAGCAAAATTTCAATAAGCTGAAATACATACAGCCAACATAATGAAGCTTTCAAAACACAGTCCAGATTGGAGGGCAGAAATCCAAGACTAACCATGCCAAACGGCACCTAAGTTTTGCAACCGGAAAGCAGACATGATCCTCAAAAACACACTGAAAATCACGATTTAACTCCTAAATCAATGGGATATGGGTTATGTCCTAGTGCAATAGGCACACACAAGCTAGCCAATATAAGTGTTTGGTCAATTAAACAAGCACGTTTTCATACCAGGATGATTGTCAAGGCCAAAAACAGGAAAATCGATGTTCTCCCCTTGCTTTACATAAATCCCATCAGGGGTTTCTCCCGTTCTACTGAAGGACTCCAAGATTGACTTGAAATCGACCACCTCTGATAAGTCCACCGGTTTAGGCTGCTTCTTTCTGAATAGAAAAAAAAGCCAAACTAATGAGCATAGAGATCAATAATATGATGGCATTTACTTAATAAGATAAAGAAAAAGATGAATACTTTCTTGATCTCTGATCGTAATACAGCTTGTATTTCTTCTCTGCTTTACGAAATGCTGTGCGCTCGGTATCATCAGTGACTCCATCACCATACATTTGAACACCAGCACTCTAAATTCCCTCTGCCCACTAAAAGGTAAACAAAAAAATTAGAAATAAAATAAAATAACTTGCAAGTCGTTCATTATCTTACAAAAAAGACGACAATGAAGGAAAAAAAATGCATCAATAAGAAATATGTTTTGCTACACAAATTACATTCCAGACTCCAAATTTTCATGGTTTTGGATTGAAAGAAACACAAAGAACCACTGTTTGACCCCTCCCCCAGAAAAATATAGATAAAAATTAAGTACATTTAACCCCAACAAACATACAGAGAATTTTCTTTTCTTTTTTCCTGGGAAGCAGCAATATTCTCAGCTAATAATGGATCCACAAAACATAGAATAAGAAGGGCTCAGACATCAAAATCAATTAAGTAAAAGTGAAGCATAATGAAGAAGTAATTAGCAACACAACATATAATTTCAACTAGATTGCCTTACAAACTACAGTATTACACATAAACCCTAAACTTTTCCAAATTCAGCTCAAAAAACGAGTAATAAAACAAAGGAATTAATGAATAAAGGAATAGGAAATTGGGAACGATTTCTACTTACGAGTTCCAGTAATGAGCCGAATCAGGGCACTTGCCACCGGCTGCTATTAGGTTTAAAGATCGGCAATGGCGATAAAGCCAGAGAGAGCGAGAGAGGAGAGAAAGTCACCGGTGACCGATGGGTGATATTATCAGTTTCGGGCCAGCAAAAATTGCATGGAGTAAGGCCCAACGTTTCCTAGAACACAGACCATTTTCAAATTTAGGCCCATTTTATTTGGTCAAATTACCCGCCAAACTAGCCTTATCCTTTTGGATTAGGAAAATGATAAATGTCTTATGAAAGACACATATTATGTGTCATGTGATTATAAAAAACCTATATATTTATAACTTAAATTAGAAAAAAGTGACATGATTGACTTCTATAATTATAGTAATATATATAAATTATATAAAATCACACTTTTATCGATATTTTTTAAAATTTACAAAAACACGTCAAAAATATGCCCAACGGATGGGGTTCATTTGTTAGGATGTCAATTTTAATTGTTGGCGTAGCCAACACATTCCAAGCTTCTTATAATTGATAATTAATAGTATCTATAAAAAAAATTTAGATTAAAAATGATAATAAGTATTAGTTTTACAAAAATGAAGACACTTAAATAGTGTCTTGGGGCAAGACACGTATCATCACCCGATGGATTATTGACTATGAAGGATGGTCTAGGAGATCATTGGACAGAAAAGGACCGGAGGAATAATGGAGTCCCAATTTGTAAGAGCATGGGCAATGAGGAATTGTTTGATGGAACATTGGTATCTTCTCTCTCCTCCTATTTCTATCTCTCTCCTACTCACCATCCATTTTGACAAAAGATGGAATGTAACAGACATCCATCTTTTGTGAAAATAGGTGATGAGTAGGAGAGAGATAGAGATAAGAGGAGAGAGAAGGAGAAGAGAGAAAATACCAATGTTCCATTCAACCATTCCCCATTGCCCATGCTCTAATAAAAGTGGAATCTTCGCTGCTGAGTTGTCATGCTCAATAAGATTTTAATTTTTTTTTTAATTTTCATGTGTTGCCTGAATTATCAAGTTGCCCCAAATCTTGTAAATCCTTCAACTTTGAAGAAGAAGAAGAAGAAGAAGCCTTGAAGTTCACATTGTAAAAATGGCGAATAATGCTGCGAATGAGAGGTTTTATGTACATGTGAGAAATGTGTTTGTTGGTGTTCACACTGTTTGTTGGTGTTCAAATTCAAACAATGTTTTTCATTATGGTTTTGACTGTCATTTTCTAATGAGTTGGTAATTTTGATTTGTATGTTTCGTGAATTAAATGTTGGATGTTTCATGTAATCAATTAGAATGGGAGGTGCAACCAATAGAATGACTGGGTTCAAAGCTGTAATCCAGAATTGTACACAATGTAATTCAAGGTCGACATGTGTTGATTTCTATGTATATGGGTTGCATGTGATGAATTGCTCATTTGGTAGATGATATTTTATGTTTGCTTGCTAACTGAAATGCTAATTGTTGGAAATGTTGGTTTTGTTTGATGATTTTTCTGAAAGAACTTAAAAGTGGGAGACAAGCAGTTCAAGACTAACACCCGGAGGCAAGATATTTGCTTGTGTTAGTTTATTAAGGGAATTTTTTATTTTGAAGGCACTAAAAAGGAGGGAGGCAAGACCATATGAAAAAGGAGGAATGGTACGTGGCATCAAAGTCTCCCATTGTTAATCTTCAATTGCTCCCTTAAAAAAATGGACATAAGCCATTGCCACCGCCACATTACCATTGTCACCGCCACGTCATACTTCCAATGAGTTGGATTCGGTGGTGGTTCGTTGGAAAAAACTTAGATATAAAGGTCAGTTTGTCAAACACAAAAGTTGACGGTTGATTCGTTATTTCCAAACACACCTATAAATTGATTTATTATATTCCAATTTCCCTCTCAACTAACGTAGTTAAACAAAATTTCAACAATAATAGAATTAAAAAAAAAAAAACATGCACATATCAAAGTTTGATGCAAAAATACAAAAAGAGATTTTTATTTTCTTATTTTGGTGGGCAGCTGAAGCCCATTATCACATTGTGGAATCCAACTTAAAAAAGAATGTAGAAAACAAGTAGAACAACAGAAGAAGCCCAAATTCAGCATGTTATTCATCTCGATAAATCTAGCTTTACACAGAACCTTCCTTGTACCAAATCTGAATAAGAAACATCCAATTCCAATAAGATTAGAGAGAGGGAGGTGGAGAGAGAGAGGGAGTAATCAAACTCCATCACTTCCATCTCTCTCTTTCTCTCTCTCTCTCTCTCTCTCTCTCACCCAAATCCCCAAATTCCCACACCCGAATCAAATCCGTTAAACCCTAATTCAGTCTCTGCGAACCAAAATCAGGGATGGGATCGTCGGCGTTGGCGACCGGCCTAGGTTTGCTAGCCGGGGCAGCCCTTCTGAAGACGGTGATGGATCAGAAACCCATGGCGGGTCAATTCCAGAGGTGCCCCACATGCAACGGGTCGGGCCGGGTCCCTTGCCTCTGTACTTGCTGGTCCGACGGCGACATGGGGCTGCGGATCCTGCGCTGGGTCGGGTCGAATGTCTTGCAGCAGCTGCGGGGGATCCGGAACTGGGCGGCCCATTCGGGTCCGGGTATCAGCCAAACATCCGGGTAATTAGGGTTTTAGTTACTTACCTGGCTATGTCTGGGCCCTGTTTGACTGGGTCTTGCTCGGAAGGAGGAATGAATCAATGGATGGATGATACAAATTGTAATTATTATTATACAATGGGTTTTTGTTTTTGTTGTTATTCTTGGTTGGGGGGATGATGAAAGCGTGAAATATGAATGTATATTTATCTAAATTGATGGGAAATATCTGATGTTGTTTATCGGATAATAAATGTAAGTTGTTCATATTTTGCCACACATATGTAGTGGAATACTTTTACTGGGAAGTATTATTGGAATATTTTGTTTGATAGATGCCCATTACAGATGTACATTATTGATTTATTGTAAAGAAATATGAACTGCTAATTTATTTTGGGATGCAAGATATAATAAAATTCATTGGGAGTGATCGCTGCTTGGATTAGCTGTTTGACTGTTTGTTTAGCTGATTGTAGGAAAAGTATTTGACAAATAGTTTTTTTATGAAAAGGTAACTCAAAAAGTTTGACCAAATAGCTTTTTGGAAACTAACTTATTGGGTTCAAAAAGCTAAAATAAAAAACTACCTACCAAACACTTAAAATTAACTTTTTAACCTTGATCAAAAGTTAAAAAATATCCAAAACGTTAAAAGCTAGTAAAAAAATTGGGCAGGCAAACACCCCCATTGTAAATATATAATAGCCACAAGCCCACAACAGTGTACAACTAGGTAATAGCCCCGTCCACCATTGATGATATTTGACACCAGTTGATCATCCTCATCCATTGACGCCAGAAAGCTTGGGGGTGATGTTTACTGGAGTACTACTGTATAACAGTCTGTGAATGCAAAAGGGTGAAGCAACTCTGAAGTGGCCTCTCAGGTATAAAGCTAGAGTGATGTGTTTTGTATACACCGAGTATAATTTAGTGCCAGTAAAGTTGAGTGGTAAATGATAGGTATAGTAAATACTACATCCGTTCGAGTGTCAATTTTTTTAACTACCTTGTCCCTTTTTATTTGTCAAATTTACATTTCTAATAATTAAGTTACTTATATTACCCTTAATTAATGAATCAAATTTTTATTTTACCTTTAAAAATTTTCTTTATTCATCTTTTCTCTTAATGAAGGGTATACTTATCCATACATAATTTTTTTACCCTATTTTCAAGATGCATTGATTTTGGAAACTTAGTTTATTTGACATTAAAAAAGGGACGGAGGGAGTATTATTTTTGGTAAATAATTACCAAACATTGGTTACATTGTCCCTTTTTATTTGCCAAGTCACGCTTGCTGTGTTGTCTGGTGTCTCATTTACAAACATATCAATTGTTTCTTTTTTGGCACAAATATTAAATTAGTTTTCTATTTCAAATAATATGAGGGGTGAGTGTTTCCAAATTCGAACTTTTAACTTGACTAGAACCATTCAAATAGGTAGGTTTCAGAATCTGAACATGTCAAACGTGTAAGAGTAAAAGTAATTAGGGTAAGGTTTCTTAAAATTCAGAAACTTGTCAAATGGTTAAGTGTAATGTTCCTAAACTACTATCATGAATCAAAACCTGAAACCTGCTAATTGGGATTAGGTTTCGGGTATTATCACTAAATTTGAAGATTTCATTGAACTTTAAGCTTATTATATGACTTAAGTTATTTTTCGTGAAGTTGTAATTATATTGAGGCTTAATATTTATTAAGACTATTTATAATTTTTGTATCGTCTATTTCCGTAAAACCAACTTGTAAGACTATTTTAAATGTTTGATTTGTTTGCATTTTAGAGCAATGTGGGATTGATATCAAGGTTGTTAAAATCGAGATCCTAACTCGAATACATGGGGTAGTTAGGATTGGAATTAACCCATGTAGGATCGTGGATCGTATGTAGATAGTAGAATCGTATAAAAGATTTTTGACCATAAAATCGTAGGATCGTAGATCAGGATCGGGAATAACTATGATTGATATATGGCGGTAAATGTATAAATATTATGGATGAAATAAGGGTACGTTAGACTTTTTTTTTTAAAAAACAAATGCTAGACTTTAGCATAATAGACAATTTATTTAAAAATAAAAAAAACATGTCGGAAAATATATTTAGTGTATATATAATATGTGGGTACCCGAAACCGTAGGTAAGGGTAAGATTCTTAAAATTTAGAAACCGGTTTAAACGGATAAAGGTAAGATTCCTAAGATTTAGGAACCGGGCAAATGGGTAAAGGTAAGATTCCTAGTTTTAGGTGAGGGTACCCGAAAACGCTCATTCCTAACAAAGATCATATTTGACGTTCATATAATCCTTGATGTCCTTCATTGTAATTACAATGTTCATTTTTGTATGACTTGATGTTCATTTCTAAGTGATCCGATGTTCATTTTGAAAAAACTTTGGGTCTATTTTAAAAAACTTTAATGTCCTGTTCATATAATCCCTGATGTCCATCTTGTAAAACATTGGTGTCCATTTTTCAACTTCGATGTCCATCTCTTAAAACAATGTTGTCCATTTTGAAGAACTTTGTTGTCAACTTGGATGTCCATTTCGCACATCTAAATAACTGTTCGTTTTTTTTATGAATTTGAATAGTCCCCCAATGTACTCTATTTCCAAAATATAAATATTTGATGTTCCTGAAGATAGTATTTGATGTTCTCAATGACAATACATGATGTCCCCAACATATATACTTAATATCCATCCTACACTTTTGATGTCCCCCAAGAGCAACAATTGATGTTCTTCGTTGTAATTACCACATTCATTTTTGTATGACTTGATGTTCATTCTTGAGTGACTTGATGTTCAATTTGAATAACTTTGGTGTCCATTTTGATAAACTTTGATGTCCATTTTATATAATCTCTAATGTTTATCTTTTAAAACATTGGTCTCCATTTTTCCAGCAACTCAAATGTTGATCTTTTAAACAACATTGATATCCATTTTGAAGAACTTTATTGTCTATTTTGAGCAACTTGGATGTCCATTTCGCACATCTAAACAAGTGTTCAGGCCCATTTGAATAAGTGTGGAACATCCTTGAATATATGGCGACTCCAACACAGTGTCCTCCTCTGACCCAACCACATCTCTTATGAGATGTGGTGGAGCTAGACTACACTATTGTCTTGCTTCGTTCCCAACGTTTGACATATCCTCCACAATTGAAGTGACCACAACCAAAACACTCTGATCACCATTCGTGCTCTGACCTCCACCCCTGTATGATCAACCCATAACCAATTATACATATAAAATGAAAACAAAAAAGACAAAACAAAGACTCAAGATGGACATCAGTATTAACCTAAATGGATTTCAAGTTCAAACCAATTGGACGTCATGTACAACCAAAATGGGCATCAAATATGCATTTTTCAGTAATGCCCCTTTGGGGTTGAATGATATGTCCACTTCGTGTGTTATTGATATCCATTTTGTCTGACCATGATGTCCATTTTATGTTACACGATGTCCACAACTACACCAAAAGAGTCATTACAAGTTGCCACTTAAAGTAACTCATCACAACTCCCAATTCGTGTTTTCCAAAACCCTAATTTTTCTGAAAAGATTCTATCACTAACATACAATTCCGAATCACTACAAGTAAAAAAACTAAATCTTAGTGTTGCTCCTCTACTTAAACCCCCTGACATCTCCAACCCAGAAAAACAAAAACCTAATTTTCCAACCCAGAAAAACAAAAATCAGCAACTTACCTTGAAACTATGTATGCTCTGTTCGAACCCATTAATAAATCGACATTACAAAGTCGAAAAAAAAAGAAAATCTGCAGATCCATACTCAATCGTTATTCATCTCTGCGTCCTGGTTCGAAAAATGATGGATGGAGGAGCCAAAAGAGGAGAAAGAGGAAGGAGGAAGGAGAAAGAGGAAGGAGGAAGGAGCATACGTCTTAGCTGAATTGAATGTCATGCCTTTCTTCTTTTTTTTCCCCTTCAAGTGTCACGTGAGGTTGCTAATTTTGAGCAAAAAAATAAAAGCAAAGGAATGTATTAATGTCAGCCCTTGATGTTTGATCTAATGGCCAATATTAATCCTTCTCACATTCTCACCCAAACTCCCTTCTCACCCTATCTATTCCCTATATATATATATATATAAGTGACAAATTGAATAGATTATTCTAAAATGTAGACAAATTGATTAAGTCAAACTTGAACTAACAAGATCACAATAGAACTTATTTGAATTTGTTAAGGAAAAAAAAAGTTGTAAGTGAATGTAACAAGTATTAGTAAAAGAAATCTCTTAGTATATTAGAACAATACGATAGATTTCTAGATACAACAAAGGGGGTTTGCAAGAATCCCTTGGTCTCTTACAGTCCTAGCAATCAAAATGTGTTGAGGGCTCCTAATCAAGGTGGGGTTTTTCCAAGAAAATTACCCTTCTCCTCCTTCTAGACCACTAGTCTAAAGGGCATACCATGCTCCTCAAAGAGGAGCTCCCCCTCAACTATTTATGGCCAAAAGTAGATCTCCTTAGGGGTACACAAATGAGGAAAAACATGAGAGTGAGATTAAAGAGCTTAAAGAGGGCTTAAGAGATGTGGAATGAACATGAATAATAATATGGAAAAGATGATGAAACAAATGCAAGAGAACTTCTCTCAATTGTTACTTGCTAATATGGACAAAGGGACTTTTCCAAGTCAACTGAAACCAAATCCTAAGGGAAATGGTTCCTCATCTTTCTCCTTTTATCCTAATCAACTGAGAGGATTGAATGTTATTAGGCAAGGTTAAACTCTCCATAGTTAGAATATACTGTATATATCTTTGTCATTCCCCTTCCTTAGTAATATGTCTCTTTTAGGAAAGTATATCAGTGTATCTTTGATAGTTTTTGTATATATGGTTGTGTGACTATGACAATGACATAAAAAGTGGCACTTTTTCTCTTCCAAAAACATCAAACTTGTTTGCTTGTTTTTTCATGGTATCATATCCATGAGTGAAAGTTGTGAAAACTCAAAACTTTAAGAAAACCCAAAGATTGATATTGTGAAGATGATACCTTTACCATATGATCTGTATCCCAATGATAATCCAGGGACTATTATCACTCAGGTTCAACTGGTGGGAGATAACTATGAAGAATGGGTTAGGGCTGTGCGAACATCATTGAGAGCAAGATGAAAGTGGGAGTTCGTTGAAGGGGAAATCAAACAATCTGACATCGAATCTCCATAAATGGATGATGGTGGATAGTCTAATTCATGATTGTCTCATGGATCTTGAATGCAATCGAACCAAAGCTGCGAAAGACTGTGCTTACACGGAAATGCAAAATACCTATGTGACGACATCAAATAGTGGTTTACTGTTGCAAATGGGCCTTAGATTCAACAAGACGCACTGACGAGTTGCAAGCAAAAGAGGTTGTCTGTTGTCGCTTCCTACGGAAAATTAAAAGTTTTGTGGGATGAATTGGTGAATTGTGATTAGACACCTACGTGCACGTATGGTGGATGCAAATGCGAAATCGGAAAGAAATTGGACAAGAAGCGTGAGGAAGAACGAGTCCATTAATTTCTTGTAGGCCTTGACAGAGACGTGTATGGGATAGTGCAGTCCAGTTTGCTAGCCATTGAGCCTTTGCCATCGTTGAAAAGACTCTACTCAACTTTGATTCTAGAAGAACAAGTCACCACCATGACTCGCTTCAAGAGTGAACAAGGGCAGTTGATGGCACTTGTCGCCCAGTCCGGCTACAAATCAAAGGGAAGAAGTGACAAGCGAGACAAAAACATCATGTGTAGCCACTGCAAAAAGTTGGGACACGAGGCTAAAAATTGGTTCCAAATTGTTGGCTACCCAGAGTGGTAGGGGGAACATCTAAGAGATCCAAAAGTAGCAGATCGTGGTAGAGCGGTGATCAACAACAAAGGGAAAGGCATCATGCCAAGGCTAATGTGACACAAGTAGGTGGGTCTGGAGGTGTTTGCATTGGAGAAGAAGGTCGTCTGCCATTAGATTTCAGCAAAGAGCAGTGGGAGAGCGTTCTACAAGTGCTCAAATCTTACAAAATCTAGTCAGCTGAAAAGATGACGGTAAGACAAATGATGACTCTTGGATTATAGACAGTGGAGCTTTAACTCACATGATAGGAAATCGGGGAGGCTAAATAATGTGAAACCGATTTCGAGCTGGTAGTGGGTTTGCCTAATGATAGTATTGTGCTTACTACCCATAAAGGAACGACGTACCTTGATAATTTGGTCTTTGTCAAATGTTCTCTATTTTCCTAGATTGACATGTAATCTGATGTCTGTGTCGCAAGTCATTGATGAATCCGATTGTGTCACAACTTTTTCTAAATATTTATGTGTTTTATAGGATTGTACTTTGAAGACGCTAATTGGACTGGGCGACCAAAAAGATTGACTCTATTATTTCCGACCAAAACAAAGCATAAAAGCTCATACAACGCAACGGAAACAGACGATTGGTTTGTGGCATTCCAGGCCGGGTAATCCCTCTGACAGAATTATCAAATTAGTTCCTATAGTTGATGTCAGGGCAAGTAGTGAAGATTTGAATAAACTCTGTGATGTTTGTCATCATGCAAAGCAAACAAGAAACAATTTTTCCCTTAGTCCCTCTTCTTGTGGTGCTCATTAATTTCTGACTATTGTGGATGATTTTTCTCGTGCTGTTTGGGTAACTTTGTTGATTAAAAAAAGCGAGGTGCCTCAAACTTTGAAGAATTTTTTCATTAGACAGTTTGGTACACAAGTTAAAAAAATATTCAAAGTGATAATGGTACTGAGTTTATGTGCATGAGCAACTACTTCCTAGAAAATGGTATAACTTTTCGCACTTCTTGTATCGGGACATCACAATAAAATGGTAGAGTTGAGTGGAAACATAGACATTATGAATGTGGCTTGAGTTGTTTTATTTCAAGGGCATTTGCAAATCAAATTTTGGGGGAATGTGTTTTGACTACTGCATATATGATAAATAGGACCCCCCCCCCTCTAGTCTTGGATGGAAAAACACCTTATGAGCTTCTTTATGGGCACACACCTTCCTATGAGCATCTTTTTTAGTGTTTTTGGGTCCTTGTGTTATGCTCACAACCAAGGAGCAAAAGGAGATAAATTTGGAAAATGAAATGGTAAATGTGTTTTTTTGGGTACCCTTATGATAAAAGGTTGCAGATTTTATGATTTGGAGTCGCAAAAATTCTTTGTTTCACGAGATGTATAATTTTGTGAAGATCAATTTCCCTTTGTCTCAGATGCTACTGATGTCACTGAAAAAAGGGGGGGTTATCAAGATGAGTACCATCATTGGGAAATAGATAAGTGTGAAGAAGTGGGGGAGGGGGGGGGGGGATGGAATAATAATGAGTACTCCCTCCGTCCCTTAGGAGTGTCATTTTTTCTAACTATCTTGTCCTTTTTTATTTGTCAATTTTACATTTTCAATAATTAAAATACTCAAATTACCCTCAATTAATGAATAAGATTTTTATTTTACCTTTTAAAATTCTCCTTTATTCCTCTCTTTTAATGAAGGGTATACTTGTCCATACATAATTTTTCACTCTATTTCCAACATACATTGATTTTGTAAAATTAGTTAGGAGGGAAGAAGTAATTTTTATTTTGAGATTAAAAATGAGTAATTTTTTATAACAATATCATTTGTCTAATGTTTAGACAAAATATATAATGAGTTGGTTTCAAAAAAAAGAATATATAATGAGTTCATGTATATTCTTTTTTTTCATGAACGATATTCATAATTTTCGAAAATTCTACTAAAGTTGAATTTATTTTCAACTATGGTAGTTGAAAATTTTATACCATTCATTTATTAAAAATAAATCATATTTTTTAAAAAGATTTATATCCTCCCAAAGTAAAATCTCCCATTTTATCCCTCTAAAAAAATTCCTACTTTTAAAGATGACTAATTTTAAACTGTCCATTACAGTAACTAAAAAAGAGCTTCACTTGTAACTTTGGGCCAATAGGCCATCTAAATTTGGGTTGTTAAACGTGAGACATTATTCAAGTACAATACTGGTGCAACTTATTTGGGTCTAGGATAAATTCCTAAATGAGTATTGGGCCTTTGTGCCAACGTTGTCAGGAGAAATGGCAACACCAAACTTCCATCCAATTTTCAAGATAAAACTAACCCATGGTTCTTTCTCAAATTGGATTATCATAAATGTAGGCCACTAAGATGAGATTCAATACTAATGGTGTGTTTGGTTGAGAGGAAAATGATTTATGAGAAAATTGGTTTTTATGAGAAATGATTTTTTTAAGGAAAAAGGTTTTCTACGCCAAATTTTCTTTTGTTTGGTAAGAGATAAATTATTTTTTGAAAAATTATCATTTATGTCGATATAAGTTGCGATATATGTTACAAATGAAAATATTTGGAGCTCAAAATTCATATTTGAGCTTTTCTTAATCATTTCTATTGTGTTATAAAGTTTCGTGACAAACTGATAAAATTGAATTTTGCTTTTAAGTTTCAGTCATATTTAACCGCAAAAACATGTCTATAAAAGTGGCGATATATGTTACTAATGAAAATATTTGGAGCTCAAAATTTATATTTGAGCTTTTCATAGTTCATACTATCAAATCATAAAGTTTCGATTCAAACAGTTCAATTTGAATTTTTAAAAGTTTCAGTTAGTTTTAGGGCAAAAACTTCTGATATGATGTATATCGAGATAAATGTTATCAAATAAAAATATTTTGAGCTAAAAATTTATGTTTGAGGTTTTTTTAATCAATTTTATCGTGTTACAAAATTTCGAGCAAAACAGTTAATATTAAATTTCGGCCTCAAATTTCAGTTAGTAGTAAAAATCGATTCAACAATCAATGGTGGAAAATGATTTTTCTAGGTTGAACAATGGAAGTCAATTTCCTTCCTTTAGAAGAAAATAATTTCCTTTGGAAATGATTTTCTAAACTTTTTTTGTACCAAACACTAGAAAATTGGGAAAACATTTTCCAAAAAACATGTTCCCCCTACCAAACACACTCTAAAAGTCGATTAATATTGTGAATCAAATAGTACAATCTCTGAGAATAATATTAGCATAGCTTCATGAATCGGTGAAAATTTGAAATTTCATTGAACTTAAATGTTTAAACACGGGAAACATATATGAAAAGTATTGGATTTTTTGATGATAATATACCAATCTTTGAGGGTCTTGGATTGTAATATACAAACATTTATTATTTGACAGCAATATCCCTGACCTTTATATCTGGGTGACATTATTATACCAACAATAACTAAAGGGGTGATGAATCGGTCTCCATGCGCGCTAGCATGGTTCGCGAAGGGAAAAAAACTGTCTCGAGTCAATAACTTCATTAACCCCTTAGTTTTTCTCACTAACTCACATTACAAGACATTGGTTGGTTATGTTTTATGTCAGTATGAAAACCGGTTCACCACCCCGTTAATCACTGTGTTAGAGGCTTAGAGCTGTTTTTTTTTTAAACGTGGGTTATTGAGAAAAACGGAGGGATTAACGGGGTTATTGGGCGATGGCTGATTATTTTTCCTCTGTCTGCCACGTCAGAATCGAGACCAATTAACTAGTCACCACATCCTTAGTCATTGTTGGTATAATAATCTCACCTAAGTATAAAGGTCAGGGATATTGTTGTCCAATAATAAAGGTCGGTATATTACAATCCAATACCCCAAAGATTAGTATATTTTCATCCAATATCCCAATTTTTTAAAAAGTTTGAGAACTTAAAGTCTGCTTGGAAGGAGAGTAAAAACTGGGGAGTAGGAGTTCATAAGAGTAAAGAAGGGTGGGAGTATGGAAGAGTTCACAACGGTAAGCAACTTACCCCTGCTTGGGAGAACATTTTGAAGAGTTCATAAGAGTAAAGTGCTAAATGACATATTTACCCTTTATTTGTAATTCAATATAATACATATATATTTACCCATTAGGATTAGGGGTTTAATGATCATTTTCTATGTTATGTATGATATAATTATATGGAACACTTGTTTACACCCCAAATTGGGGTGTTAGAAAAACAAGGGTAAAGAGGAGTAAAGGGGAGTAAACCCTACTCCCCTCTTACTCTCCCTTACCCTCCCTCACTCTCTTCCCAAGCAGGAGTAAAGAGGAGTAGGTACCCTCTTTAACCCCTAGCATTCATTTTTTTTTTTTTAAACCAATGGTAACACGCATCTTGATCAAGCTTCCTAGCAAATAGCAACAATCAACAATTCTGAATCTCTGTTTACATACAACGCTCGGCCATAGAAAATGTACCAACATGGCAACATGCCAAGTCATATTGTTTTGTTATTTTCATTGTTTTTGAGAGAATTTTTTTTAATGAATTCCTTTTTTACTCGTAATTCTTAAACTATTCCCATCTCTTTCTGTATGAGTTTTATCTACTAATACATTTCTTTTTCCCGTCCATGTAGGTGTATTGGGTTATAGGTCATGTTTGCTAAACAATATATTGAAGAGAATTATTGGATTTATATAATCTTAACTTTGGATCATAGTAGACTAAATAATATGAATTTTAGATTTGGATCTAAATAATCTGAACTTTGGCCCCCTTAAATTCCAGTAGCACGTCACCGAGTTAAGTTGAACTTCACTCAGCGGCGGGATGGCGTGGCGGCGAATGCACATGCCTGCGCTTTTTAGCTATGCCATGTCAGCTTACCATTGTCATCCCGTCGCCAAGTGGTATGCTACAAGAATCCAAGGGCTTCAAAGTTCAAATTATTTAGAACTAAATCTAAAGTTCAGATTATTTAGTCTACTATGACCCAAAATTTAGATTATTTAAATCCAATTTCCCTATATTGAATAGTTTATTGGAAAAATGACCAAATCAAATAAATTAAACATGTGTTTGATAAACAACTTATATATTCACTTGGTTGATTAGATTTGATAAACTGATTTTCAATAGTCTGACATGAACAGTCTATTATATTAGCTACTTGTAGAAATTACATTCAACCCAAAATTTATAAAAAATTATAGACATGCCATTATAAAAATAATTATACATATTATTTTGAATCGAATTTTAAAAAATATTTTTTTCAAAAACTGCTAATTTTATAAAACACAATTGTATCAAACAGCCAATCCAAACAGTTTATACAAACCGTCAATGTAAACAATTAATAGTAGACAGACAATGCAAACATCTAACCGCCAATAATTAACAATTGTTTGTGAAATAGGACCATAGAAACTCATTATATATATTTTTTTTATCAACCATGGAGATGAAACTATTATACTCACGTTTTAATTTTCTTAAAAAAGTTGATCATATACGATCTTTGCCTGGATTTCATATCGGCCTTATCCAGATCTATTCAATCTTCATTAGTACATCGAAAAGGGTAAGGGTTTGACTTGAATCTCATAATTACAATAATGTCCAATGTTGGTATTTAAGGTATACAAAGTGCACAAAGCTTGGTAAGTAAAATAGGTAAAATTATTACTAAAACATCAATATGCTCTTTGATTGATACATACATTAAGGTTGGTAACTACTCACATCATTGTATGACCAAGACATTGAAAAAAAAAATTACTATCAGTGCATTATCCTAAATCCCTAAAATTCTAATTACTCCCACCATCCCCTTTATTAGTAAAATTACATAATTTCTTTTTCTCTTGTCAATTTTATGATTCTAACAATTGTCGTACCTATTTTACCTTTAATAAATAATTTTATTTTTATTCAAGTTTTAATTACTGTTTCAAAACCATAAACAATACTTCAAATTCGTGTCCAGATAATGTATGAATTATGAATGAGTTAGATCTAGCAGTATTAATTAACTCTAAAATTTACAATTTAAAAAGATTAACTGTAGTTGACCTAAATTTAAAAAAAACGTTCACGACCTTTATTCCATAGAAAAGAAATGAAGGGGCTTAATATAGTATTTTACTTTAGCTCATTATAATCTAAGTTGAAGAAAAATCCTTTTCAACTACTCAGGCTACATGAACATTCAAATTTTAATATTACGAGTTACAACAATTGTTATTGGAACCAACTTTTTTTTTTGTGCAAGAACTTTCTAGGGGCATTTATGACAACTTAGTAAACTTTTAATCTATTAATTATGTTCATTGGCTTTTCAAAATTAGTTAATTAGAGAATAAAGAAAATAGAGGGAGTAGTCTTATAAATTGGCTTTATATATAAATATAGAAGGTAAAACTATTGTCAATTTATTTATAAAGGGGCGATGTTTTTCAGTCACATATTTTGGCCATTAACGAGAGTTGAATTTGATATTTTATATATTAACGCAAAATAAATGTCAAATGGTTTACCCAAACTATGTCATGAAAATAAAAAGAATATTTGTTGAGAAATCTACGTCGACCTTTGCGTTGAGAGTTTTCTTCCTTTACAGTATTAATTCATCGTAGACAATGATATAGGCGTATGGAACAATGTGGAAGCTGACGGTCTTGATGATATTGATGTTAAAATAGATCGTATGGCTGAGATTATTGGCAATGATATAGGCGTGCGAGTCCTCGATGATTCACCAAACTGAAGTTATTGATCTTTGACAGCGTGATTGAGTGTGATGGTCTTTGACAGTCGTTGGTGCGATTGTCCTTGCTGTGCTATTTATTTTAGCAGTGTTGGGATATAACCATTTCGTTTAGATTAATTGGTTGGTTGTTGTTTTATTGTAGTTTAGTGTTTGTTGTAAACTTTTAAACCTTACGGCTATCCATAATCGAAAAAAATATTAATTCACCGTAAAATATGCTAATTTTATGGTTCTAACTTTCCTATATAACAAGTAAAAGAAAGTACTATTTAGCTCAAGAACAATTGGAATTCCCATACTTGAGAAAAACAAAAGTAATTGGACAGTCCCTATTCGTAGTTAAACTAAAACAAAAAAGGAGATAGTGAGGATAAGTTTATAAAGTTTGGGTGTTATCCAAATAGAGCATAAAATCTTATATAATGTGATTATGATAAAGTTGATGAGCAAACTTTTTGTCTGTAATGCAACAATCTATATAGTATTGTCACGCTAATTTTTGACCAACAGCACCATGACCGACAATCATATTGTACTACTGTAGTACTATGTAAGCTCTATCAAGGTTTTATTAATGGTGAAAATTGGTTTTACAATAATTTTTACAATTTAAGTATAATTTGACTTCGTCCAACTTTTAACCAAAGCTAGCTAGAAAGGGGGAATTGAGTTAAATTAATTAAATATTGTAATTATAGAAGTTGAGGTGAAAATACTTATCGAGGAGTAGAGAGAATAATACGAAGGAGGAGAAAAACAAACAAAAAACTTAAATAACCTTGTATATTATGGATTTCAATTATGATGATTGCTAAATAAATTCATAATGATCTTTAAACTAAAATTTTAGATCACAAACTTTGTAAATATTTCGTTTTTAGATTGCAAACTTTGTAAAATATTTCGATCTAGACAATCTTTCCATTTCTAAAACTTTATCGAATATTGGTAGGATAAAAATTTGAAGTCATGCATAGTCATCTACTCCCTCCATTTATTATTTACTTGACGTTTGGATGATTTTGCAAAAATTAATGGGTGCAAAAATATATAATGTACTCCCTCCGTTTGTTTTTATCAGTCGCCTAGAAAATTGTGTTAAAAATTTTGACCGTCAATATCTTAATTTATACAATGATTCATTATACAAAATTGGCATCATTAGATTCGTAATAAAAAATATTATTCAAAAAGTATAATTTTATATTTTTTTATAAAATTTTTATATTAGAAATTATTGATTAAAAATTGGCACTGAAAACCGTAAATAACAGATAAAAAAGAACAAAGGTAGTACTATTTATTTAATGAATGTTATTTTTAATTATAATTAATTTTTTGTGTTTTATTCAATAAATTCTGTAGATAAAATAAAAAATAGTTAATATAACATTGAAATTATAAATTAATAGATAATATGAAATGAGAAAAGTTAGATAAAAAAATTAGATAAAAAAAAATAATGAAATGAGTACTAAAATAATCCTAGAATTTTAATGACAATAAATTTAGGACATAGTACAAAATAATCCTAGAATTTTAATGCTTAGTATGAAAATGAGGGAAATAATACTCCTTTAAAATGTTCATGACATCTTACTCAACATAATAAATACGAGCATTATTTTTCATTTGATTGTAATCTAAAGATATCTGCGTTTATTTTAAATAAAGAGGAGTTACCCTTGTCTTTATCATTAATCACCATCAGATGTGCACTTTTTTCACGAGAATTATTTGATATTGTCGCCATTCATAAATTAATGGGACTTTTTCCAAGTGAAAACTACCGGTAATCATACATAACAATGCAGAAATGAATGGTGATCCTACGACTGACGTCTACTAATGGGAATTACAAATTAATTTTTGTAAGAACTAATTATGAATATAATTAATTTATCATTTAGGGTTTTTGGGTGGGAACTAAATTGAAGTCAATTGGTAATCCATTCAATAATTATGTCAAGTCAAATTTGATTACGTAGCTTAATTAATTTTTGCCCAAGGAAGCTTTAGCAGCAAGCTTAGGACCGAGTTTGTGGCTAAGAACTTGCCTTTGCTCCTTTTCACCAAAGTCATTATCATAATATATCGCTAATTAATTATGTACCACAAAACTAAACACTTTTACTCAATTACCTACTAGTATATAAATACTTTTACAAATACTGGTTTCATTTTGCATTTGTTTTCCACTCGTTTTTATCTTTTGGGGGTTCAAACTTCAAATTAAAGGATCATATGTGAACAATTAGTTCAATCAGAGGTACCTTTTATTCTATGAGTTACGTACTTTATCCAAATGCTTTGTGTAGCTTAAATGTAGGTGCTGTAAGAACTTTTTCTAATTTTTTCAATTTGCGTCTCATTTCTTTTTAAATTAAAAAAAGGCCTAAGTTATGTCATATAAAAATCAAATCAAGAAAAAAATAATTAATAATATTATCAAATATATAAAGTTAACTTAATACTCCGATATATTCAAGGGATCGAGGAAGACTTGAATTGATAACCGTATGTGATGATACGTGTCTTGGGGCAAGGCACTCTTTAAGTGTTTTGCTCTTTATGAAATTAATATTTATTATCATTTTTAACCCTTATTTTCTTAACAGTTACTATCAATTATCAATTATAAGAAGTTTGGAATGTGTTTGGTAAGCCAACAATTAAAATTGACACTCTAATGAATAAACCCCATCCGTTGAACATATTTTAAACGTCTTTTTGTAAATTTTAAAAAATATAGATAAAAGTGTGATTTTATATCATTTATATATATTATTATAGCTAGCTAGAATTCCATCATGTATTTTTTTTTCAATTTAATTTACAAATATATAAATTTTATACAATAACAAAACACTTAAAATGTGTTTTGCCCAAAGACATTCATCATTTTCATTGCACAAATGAGCAATGTCATAATACTTATTGGTTTGCATGTTCGATTATGGCATGGGTAAAGTTGTTCAGAGTAAACCAAAACATAAATAATTTGAGAAAATTTAAATTAGTTTGAGCAAGTTTGGATATGTTAAGTCGTTAAGATTCTCAATTTACTCAAATATTGTAAGTCTTATTTGCACTACTGAAACAGAGCTAAAATTATACTTTTATATACCTAACCTTCCCTGCGAAATCAACATGCTAACATAGATCGATTGATATGTTTGCTCATACACCTTGCCTGTTTAATTGGTATCCATTGGTATTTATTTATATATGTTCGTTTGAATGAGATCTAAAACATACATCTTATTAGAAAGTAATCCATATTGAACGGATTTAATTATATTGTAGTAGAAACAAATAAGATAATTTGTTAGGGATGTACGTATTAAGAAAAACACACAAGAACTATAAAAAATTGATGAAGGCGAGTTTTTTACACGTAAACCCAATGCATGAAAAAACCAATAGATGAAAGATAAAAATCAGGGTAATACGAAGAGATTAAAAAGAGTATCCCAAATAGTCTTATAACACAACGAGATCAAGAAAAAGGATCTCAAATTGTTGTAGCACAACATGTAGAGTTGAGTTGTCTATGTGTTTGCTAATCAAGTTCAATTCAATTAACTGGATAATTTACAAACTTTTCATCTCATTTTTTGATATAACCATGGCCTTCTAAAAGCAATTGAAGAGACTAATAATTTCAGACGGAATTAGCAAAAGAATTTCGTGCCGAAATTAAATATGTTAGACGCCGGCCAACATTTTAATTAACAGAGGTTTGAATTAAGGTAGACAACCGGCCAATTACATCAGAGTATTTTGTTTTATGTTAATGATTTGGAATTAATGATGCAACGTAACACTTTTGCTTGCTATTAAGGATCACCTAATACCACTCTGATTAAACTCCACAATAACAAATCAAATAATCTGTCTTAATTAGCATGCCAATCCTCTGGTCGGCCAGTATCATTGCTTCATGTATAATACTAGCTATTTTCTACCAACATACATCGTATCATATATAATCTAGTTTATATTATACTAAATTTGCAATTAATTAATCTCTAAATTAATTGAAATCAACGTTGTGTAAATCATCATGCTGATTGTGACCAAGTGGGTTAGCTTCGATAAGTTAACTTCCACACGCATGTCCAAATGATAAAATTTTCAGATAAGAATAAGATCATTATAATTTGTATACAATTGAGTAAAGTTTCCTACATATGAAAGGATCAAAAGACATGATTGATATTAGAACAAATATATATATATATATATATATATATATATATATATATATAGGGGAATTGGATTCTAATAATCCCTACTTTTGTAAATTGTATGACAATAATCCCTACTTTCAATTTGTATTCTGGTGATCCAAAAAAAAAATAAATCGTATTGTAGTGGTACCAAATCCATCACCACAATCTTTTTATTTTTTTATGCCTACCCCATGAAAGAACCCTAGAGGGGGGAGGGTGAATAGGGTTACTGATTTTTTCTGCACAAAACACAGCTTAACAAGGACGTTAGGTTCACAGTCCAAAACGGACTGAGAATTTCCTTTACACAGAGCAGAAATAGAGGGAATAAAGGACAGAGTATATAAACTGAATAACTTCCTTTATTGCCGACAGAATGAGATAAACCTAGGATGAACGTCCTTAGGTTTTACAATGAACCAAGTGCCTTGCAAGGACGCTTCTTATTTCTGGAAAATTAACACACACCAAATTCGAACTTTGGTGTTCAAGCACTGCCGATCCTAATTCCGTCTAGGATGCGACTACACAAGCAACAATCAATCCTAGATCCGTTAAGGATTGATTTCACTCACACTACTCAAAACACCGACTCTCTCAAGAACACCAAAACAGAAAACTCAATTTCTATTTTGAACACCCGATTTCTTCCGTGGAATCGTTACTTCTCTTCGTCTTGAGTGTGTATATTTAAAGCGCTGTGCTTTGATCTTGTATCCGTTGAAGAAAGCTTCTGCTTTTGCTCTTATTTCCTTTCTTAGTTGATTTGCAATTTTCCTTCCTCTTTTCGACGAGATCTTGAGAGCTCCTTCCTTTTTTCTTCCTTGATTTTATCTGCACAATAGGGTATGAATTTCATTAGTTTAGTTTAGACGATAATAAGGAAAAAAGCAGATTCTTGCCAAAAGAAACAACTTCCCTGATTAAGTGTCGGTATTTGTCTTTCACTTCAAAACTGCTGAGCAGTGTCAATGTCCTTCAGGGTCATTGTCGAAGACGTCCTTGCCATGCGGCGGGTGAACGTCCTTTACTTCATTCTCAAAAGGGGTTCTTCAATCTCCCCCTTTTTGAGTGAAAGACAAAAACAAAAACTGGATACAAGCATAGTATGTACAGCATATATATAACACAAATAGAGCATTCATAGAGGGATATAGCAAAAGAAAGTTTAAGTTTGTTTGTACAGTCCCTGATGCAAGCCATAAGAAGGGCTACCATACTATGCAAAGTTCATCTCCCCCTTTTTGACTTTCAAGCAAAAAGGAAACAGGAGGAATGTTTGGCAAAAAAAAAATTGTTCAAAATAGCAACAGAAGAAAAGAAGAGAGAAGCGGAATTAGGACTGGGGATCTGCTGGAGTAGAGTCGAGAGCAATATTTGGAGAGCTTGGAGTGGGTGTGCTTGGGGGAGCCTGTATGCCTGCTGGAGCAACATTCTTCAAAAAGGAGACTGCCTCGATCAGTGCAGAACGTGCCTCAGAAAGGGCCTTTACCTCATGCTGCAGTTGACGAACCTCCTGGTGAAGGGCCTCAACAGCAGAGTTGATGTTGGAAAGATGAGTCTGAAGGGCGTTGGAGGCATCTTTTGCTGCAGCAGCAGAGCTGGAAGCTTCTGCAGCTTTGACTTCATCAAGATGAAGCCAGGAGCCATTTGGCTGCTGCTGGTACCCAAGGGAGATGAGGAGTGAAGGACCAATTTTGGGTAAATTGAAGGAGGACATCTCAGCATTGTCAAGGGGAACATTACAATGGCGAAAGATCTTTGTAAGCAGGTTCCCATAGGGGAGGGGGCCAGAGGGAGAGGCAGCAGCTTTGAGGAAATGTTGGACAACTAGTTCGCCAAGGTCAGGATGACGATTGTTGAGGACGTTCAGGATGAAAATGGCATAGGCTTCATTTATGGTTTCCTTGTTTGTACCCCGGGGAAGGATTGTACGAACCAGGGTATAATAAAGGAAACAGGCTTTAGCCGTTAGGCTGGTGTACTGAGTGTTCTTCTGCTCAGTGGGGCGAGCAAATTGTCGACGGAGTTCTTGTTTGGGGTCAGACGCGATGGATAAAGGTGGTTTGGTTGGACTGGGTTGGAGGTGAAGGATGCGTTCAACGAGGGTGGGGGTCAGCAGAATTTCAACCCCAGAAACAAGCGATTTGACGGAAGGTCGTTTTGAGTCTGGAATGAGATTTGTATAGAATTCAAGTATGAGAGAGGGATAAATTACTGGTTCACAGTCAAAGAAGGTGTAGCATCCAAGTTCCTTCAGTGTAGAGAATGATGGGAAGATGGGGAGAAGGGCATCAGCGTCGACATTTTCACAGTATAAAATTTGGCGGTTAGTAAGAGTTTGCAGACGGTGTTCGTGGGTGATAGCATGGAGGGCTTGTGGTTGAGTTTGGATTGCAAGGGCGGTGGATGAGGATGAGCGAGATTGAGTGGATTCTGGAGGATTGGGGGACGACTTTTGTGACCGGAGTCGTTTGGCGACCCCTGCAGAAGGGGATGGGGCAGTGTTTTTGAGGGCTGGACGTTTCTTCATGGTTGGAGAGACAGAGAGAATAAATGAGAAAAGGAAGGAGATGGTGGGGTAGAGGATGACGAAGACTGGGAAGATGGTGATGGGAGAGAAGGGTAAAAAGAAGAAGGTTTAAATAGAGGAGAAGGGTGGTTGAATGTTCGGATAAGGAAGGAGGGGGGATGGTAAATGGGGAAGGAGTTGATTGTGGAAGAGTTAACTGGGGAAGGTAAAAATGACGGTTGGGAGATGATTGATTATGATGGGATAGGTTTTGGAAAGTGGGAAAGGAGAATGATTTGGAAAGATTTTGGGAAGTTATTGAAAATTTTTTTTTTTTGGTAACCGTGTGGTGTTAATGAGGGAAACTGACGTAAGGGGGGAAGGAGAGAGAGGAGAATTTTGAAGATTTTGAAAATCAAAATGTTGAATTAAGTAAAGCAGTTATTGATTAACTGTTGCGTAACTTCATTGTCAGGTTTGCTATTGATAAGGATGAGGCACAATGTGGTTCTGTGACAACAGTGTCAAGGACCGTAATGAGCCTTTAAGTAAAACATACCTGGTAGTAGAGGACCTTTGCTACCCCTGGATAGAGGAATGCTAGCTCCCCCTCAACTGGTCGTCAGGTTGCAACATGCCAAGTTCCCTTCGATTGTTGATAAATTGCTCAGTAGGAAGGGCCTTGGTGAAGATATCTGCCAATTGTTGATGAGTGGGGACAAAGTCCAGTGTAATGTGGCCTTTGTCGACGTGATCTCTGATAAAATGATGTCGTACTTCAATGTGTTTGGTACGGGAGTGCTGAACTGGATTCTTGGTGATTTGAATAGCACTCTTGTTATCACACTTGATGGGAATTTTTGATAGGTCGATTCCAAGGTCCTTTATGTGCTGTTTGATCCATAGTGTCTGAGCACAACATGCACCGACTGCTATATATTCTGCTTCTGCAGTAGAGAGGGCAACGACATTATGTTTTTTGGATTGCCAGGAAATTAGAGAAAATCCAAGCATTTGGCAGCCTCCAGAGGTGCTTTTCCTATCAGTTCTGGAACCAGCAAAGTCAGCATCTGTGTATCCAATGAGGTTCAGTGTATTGTTCCTGGGATACCATAGACCAAGGTCCTTGGTGCCTGCGAGATACCTCAAAATTCTTTTGACAGCAATCAAGTGAGATTCTTTGGGTGCACTTTGAAAACGGGCACATAAGCAAACACTAAACATTATATCTGGACGACTTGCAGTTAAGTAAAGTAGAGATCCTATCATACCTCGATACTGCTTATCAGGAACGTCCTTACCGTGTAGATCTTGATCAAGTTTTAGTGTGGAGGACATTGGGGTGTTGCAATGTTTAGCATTCTCTAATCCATATTTCTTCAGAAGCTCTTTGACATACTTACTTTGGTTGAGAAAGATGCCATCATTGTTTTGTTTGATTTGTAAGCCAAGGAAGAAGCTTAGTTCCCCCACAAGACTCATCTCAAACTCTTTACTCATTAGATCAGAGAATTCCTTCACTAAACATTCATTAGTAGCACCAAATATAATGTCATCTACATAAACTTGAATTATAATAGAGTCCTGACCTGAGGGTTTAATGAAGAGAGTTTTATCTATGATTCCTCTTGTGAATCCATTTAATAAGAGGAACGAGCTTAGCCTTTCATACCAGGCTCTGGGAGCTTGTTTCAGCCCATAAAGGGCCTTCTGAAGTCTATAAACATGAGTGTCTGGATTTTGTTCAAATCCTAGAGGTTGTTCCACATAGACTTCTTCCTTTAGGTATCCATTTAGGAAGGCACTTTTGACATCCATTTGATATAGCTTCATGTGAGTTGATGCGGCATAGGCAAGGAGTATCCGGATGGCCTCTAGTCTTGCAACTGGGGCGGAGGTTTCTTCATAGTCAATGCCTTCTTCTTGATTGTAACCTTTTGCAACTAGCCTTGCCTTGTTTCTTGTGACAGTGCCATGTTCATCTAATTTGTTGTGGTAGACCCATTTTACACCAATTACTGGATGGTGGTTGGGTCTTGGGACAAGCTTCCATACTTTGTTGTGCTCGAATTGATTTAACTCTTCTTACATAGCTAGGATCCAATTGCTGTCCTTTAGAGCTTCTTCAGGTCCTTTAGGTTCAATCTGAGACACAAAAGCGTGAAAGGCACAGAAATTCCTAAGAGAGGATCGAGTTCTAATACATGTTTTCAGACCTGAAAGGAGATTGTCGGCTGGATGGGCAGGTTTGAACCTGAAGGTCCTTGATGACTCCTCGATGTTTTGCTGTGCAGTATCAGACATTTGAGGAGTTTCTGTTGGTGAAGGTCCTTGTCCTTCACTTGAGGAAGGTCCTTGTCCTTCTGTTGAGGAATGTCCTTATTCTTCGTCATGCGGAGGTCCTTGAGCTTCATGTTCCTCATGTTCTGATGTTGATTGCATGGTGTCATTAGGAGGAGGTTCTTCATTTTGTTGCAGAGGACCTTTCCGAAATATGCGAGGGATATCCTCGTCATCATCATCTTGAAGAATCTGGAATTTGATGGAGGACCTTTCTGATGAAGTGGTGGAAGTTTCATTGAAGACAATATGGATTGATTCTTCCACCTTTCTGGATGCTTTAATGTAGACTCTGTAGGCTTTGCTGGATAATGAATATCCTACCAAAATTCCTTCTTCACTTCTTGGTTCAAATTTGCTTAAAGCCTTTTTGCCGTTGTTGTGAACGAAGCATTTGCATCCAATGGCCTTGAGATGAGCTACATTTGGTGTTTTTCCTTTGAACAGCTCATAAGGTGTTTTCTTCATGAAGGACCTTATGGTACATTTGTTGAGAATATAGTTTGAAGCATTTATAATTTCAGCCCACAGAAAAAGGGGTAGATTGTTCTCACAGATGATGGTTCTGGCCATGTTTTCCAGTGTGCGGTTCTTCCGTTCTACCACACCATTCTGTTGTGGTGTCCTTGGGGCAGAGAAGTTATGTTTAACCCCTTCTTGATCACAGAATTTTCCAAATTGATCTCGATTATCAAACTCTTTTCCATGATCAGTTCTTATAGACACCAAACTGAGTCCTGTAAGGACCTTGAGTTGCCTGTATAGTTTCTCAAATTCTGGGTAAGCCTCTGTCTTATCCTTCAAAAATAAAACCCAGGTAAATCTAGAATAATCATCAATAATGACAAGTATATATGAACGACCTCCTAGACTTTTGTAAGGAATTGGTCCACAAAGATCCATGTGCAACAGTTCTAAACATCTCGAGGTGGTTACTTGAGATATGGGTTTAAAGGAGGATCTGGTCTGTTTGCCTTTGGTGCATGCATCACATATTCTGTAACGAATGAAATTTTGAGATGGTAGTCCTCTAACCAAGCCTAGGCGTTTTAGCTTTTGAAGGGTTTTCATGTTTACATGTCCCAATCTACGATGCCATAACCAGGTTTTATCTGATGCAACTCTAAGACAGGTAAGGTCCTTTGTCATATGATCACTAAGGTCAATAACATACACATTGTTCATCCGATGACCTCTAAGGACTATTTCATGGGATTCTTTTTCTACGACGCATGAGTTCTTATTGAACCAAACTTTATAACCTTTATCACAAAACTGAGAAATACTTAAAAGATTATATTCTAAACCTTCTACATAATATACATCATTTATACAGTTGACTGAATCCTTACCGACCTTGCCGACTCCAAGGATCTTCCCTTGGCTTTTGTCTCCAAACGTTACCTTCCCACTTCTGATGTCCTTGAGTTCTTTGAATTTGGTTGGATCTCCAGTCATGTGTCTCGAGCATCCGCTGTCCAAATACCAGAGGTCGTTGTAAGCCCTGAGACATACCTGCACTGAAGGACATTATACCTTTCTTTGGACCAAGAGGTTTATGAAAGGATTCTTTGTTTGGGGGAAACGATTTGTTATTTGGCTTCTTTGGAACCCACTTTGTTTTGGTTCTTGGTTTTGGCATAGGTGTGGGTTTATGAGGAGGTAAGACTTCTGGTTTGGCTTTGGGTGAACCAGGTTTATTTGTAGAGGTTTTCTTCTCAGATTTTATGGTAGAATGAACTTGGTCTATTTCTTGGTTCAGAATGGAGTTCAGCTCTTTTCGGTTCTGTATCATTTCATTTCTCATGCTGACATTATCAGAGGTAAGGTTTTTGATTATCTCCAATTGAGTTTCTATGGTTTTGGAGTTTGTTTCAGCAACTCTAGTGAGATATTGTACTTTGTCGGTGAGGGTTGCAACGTAATCAAGCAGATTAAGCAATCTTGGTTTCAAATTATGTGATGGACATTTTAGAAAGAGATTTGTAAATACCTCATCATCGTCATTTGCCTCTGTTTCATCTGCTTGTGTTTTTGTAAGGTCCTTTGCCATAAGACAAAGGTTTGCGATTTCCTCGGACTCACTTTCACTTTCACTGCCTTCACTTTCACTCCATGTGGCAACCATGGCTTTGCTGTTCAATCTTTTTCCTCTGAAATCGCTTTGTTCCTTGACTTTCTTCACATGAGGACATTCCCTAACCAAGTGATCTGTTGCACCACAAGCTAAGCATTTATATTCATTATCATCCTTAGTTTGAATTTTACCTTTGGGTGAAGGTCGTTTGGAGGATGATTCTCTCAGATAGCCACAGAATTTGGGATTCTTTCTGTATAGTCGTCTGAACCCTTTAGCTAGCATGGCCATGGTTTCTTCATCATCATCCTCTAATTCTTCTTCTGGTTCCTTGGTGCTTTTGAGGGCAATGTCCTGGGTCTGACTGCCTTCAGACAGTTATATCTCATGTGCAAGAAGTTTGCCAATTAGCTCTTCAATTTTCAAGGTCTCTAGATCTTGGGCTTCTTCTATTGCCGTTACTTTTGGTCCCCACTTATGCCTAGGAAGACATTGAAGGACCTTGTTCACTTGTTCTTCATTGGAATAGGATTTTCCGAGGGACTTGAGATGGTTGATGATTGCACTGAATCTTTTGAACATTGACTCAATGGACTCATTTTCTTCCATCTTGAAGCCTTCATACTTTTGAACTAGTATGTTGACCTTGGTCTTCTTTACTTGGTTTGTTCCTTCATAGGTTGTGACCAAGTAGTTCCATATCTGCTGAGCTGTATCAAAATTTGACACTCTTTCAAATTCATTAGAGTTAAGACTGCAAATTAAAAGATAATGTGCATGAGTATTTTTCTTTGCTTGTTTTTTTCTTCAGCTGAATACTCAGATCTTGGTTTATCACTTGTTGTTCCATCTGCAGCAGTTGTCTGGGGAGTAGGGTAATTTCCTTTGGTGACTACATCCCAAATGTCCTCATCTTGATTTCTCAAGAAGATGTCCATTTGGCGTTTCCAGATTCTGTAGTTGTCACCTGTCAGTAAAGGTGATCTGTTCCATGAACGTCCTTGACTTAAGTCTCCCATGTTGTGATCTCCCATGATCTTTGCCACAGAGCAATTAGTCTCTGATTTTCAGTGGACCAGGCTCTGATACCAATTGAAAGAACCCTAGAGGAGGGGTGAATAGGGTTACTGATTTTTTCTGCACAAAACACAGCTTAACAAGGACGTTAGGTTCATAGTCCAAAACGGACTGAGAATTTCCTTTACACAGAGCAAAAATAGAGGGAATAAAGGACAGAGTATATAAACTGAATAACTTCTTTTATTGCCGACAGAATGAGATAAACCTAGGATGAACGTCCTTAGGTTTTACAATGAACCAAGCGCCTTGCAAGGACGCTTCTTATTTCTGGAAAATTAACACACACCAAATTCGAACTTTGGTGTTCAAGCACTGCCGATCCTAATTCCGTCTAGGATGCGACTACACAAGCAACAATCAATCCTAGATCCGTTAAGGATTGATTTAACTCACACTACTCAAAACACCGACTCTCTCAAGAACACCAAAACAGAAAACTCAATTTCTATTTTGAACACCCGATTTCTTCCGTGGAATCGTTACTTCTCTTCGTCTTGAGTGTGTATATTTAAAGCGCTGTGCTTTGATCTTGTATCCGTTGAAGAAAGCTTCTGCTTTTGCTCTGATTTCCTTTCTTAGTTGATTTGCAATTTTCCTTCCTCTTTTCGACGAGATCTTGAGAGCTCCTTCCTTTTTTCTTCCTTGATTTTATCTGCACAATAGGGTATGAATTTCATTAGTTTAGTTTAGACGATAATAAGGAAAAAAGCAGATTCTTGCCAAAAGAAACAACTTCCCTGATTAAGTGTCGGTATTTGTCTTTCACTTCAAAACTGCTGAGCAGTGTCAATGTCCTTCAGGGTCATTGTCGAAGACGTCCTTGCCATGCGGTGGGTGAACGTCCTTCACTTCATTCTCAAAAGGGATTCTTCACCCCATATTGTTTTTGTTTTTTTCATTCCTGCCCCCAGATAGGTAATAAAGTATAGTTGGTATAACATTTTTTAAATTATTTTTTTGAGATTACGAGCAATTACTATGATTTTTTTAAAAAGAATAAAATTGAAAAAATCATAAAAAATAGAAGAAAATTCAAAAAAATTGGAAGAAGTGCTGTAAATTCATTAAAAATCGTGGTAAGTGTTATACAAAGTTTTGAATCAAATGCAACACAAAATCTATGATATTTAGGGTATACTCTCGATTACTTTTTATTTTTTTCATGCCTACCCATATTGTTTTTGTTTTTTTCATTCCTGCCTCCAGATAGGTAATGAATTGTAGTTGGTATAACATTTTTTAAATTATTTTTTGAGATTCGAGCAATTACTATGATTTTTTAAAAAGAATAAAATTGAAAAAATCATAAAAAATAGAAGAAAATTCAAAAAAATTGGAAGAAGTGCTATAAATTCATTAAAAATCGTGGGAAAGTGTTATACAAAGTTTTGAATCAAATGCAACATAAAATCTATGATATTTAGGGTATACTCTCGATTATCTTCCACTACAATGCAATTTTTTTTTTGGACCACCAGAATACAAATTGAAAGTAGGGATTATTGCCATACAATTTGCAAAAATAGGGACTAGTAGAATCCAATTTCCCTACATATATATATATATATATATATATATATATATATATATATATATATATATATATATATATACTTGTGGGCTTGAAATATGGATTATACATGTCTTCTTTATTCCCCCTCTTTTCACGTTATAATTTCATTTTCTTATCGTTATTTTGAATAAAAAAATTCCATAAAATGTCTAAAAGTTATAATAAATTTTACTGAAACACAGTACTATATATTAGATATCACTGAAAATTGTTAACAAGTAAAAAGAAATCAATAAAAGATCAACAAAACTTGACGTTGTTTTCAGCTATCATTTTTTTTTTCTTGTCAATATTAGTGAAAATGTCGGTTTTACAGTCGGATTTCTTATTGAATTTGTTTTTATTATTATTCATATAGAATTTTATTCATCATAAAAATATTATCTTTCAAGATAATTTTTTAAATTCTAATATTTTCTCTGTCTTTATTTATTTATTTTTTAATATCTTTTCTTATCCTTAATTATTTATCATTTTGCATTCTCAACATAACTTTTATTAGTATTATACATATATATATATATATATATATACACACACACACACACACACACATATAGGAAAATTGGATTATAATAATCTCAACTTTTACAAATTGGACAACGATAATTCTTACTTTAGGTTTGTATTTTGGTGGTCCAAAAAAAATATATAAAATTGGATTGTAGTGGGACACCGACGAGTTAGGGGCAGTGACTCGGTGGTTTTCAGACTTGGCACTATAAGCTTGTGTTTGACCATGTTGACTTGGTTTTAGGTGCCACCTTATCTTAAAAACACATGCCTTCTAATTCTTTTTTTGTTTTCCAGTTTCCAGGGTGGAAACTTAATTTACCCCCCTCGTTTCTCTCTCTTCTTTTCCCTTGTTTTCTCTGCGGTAAAAAAAAAATCCAGTTCTTTGATTCCCTCCATAGTCCATACGAACCGTCACTTTTTTCTGAAATCCAAAAAAAGTTGCAAATAAACTCAAACCCTACTCATTCGACGATCTTCCCTAGACTAAAAACCCTAGATTTCTTAATTTTTCTGGGTGTGCTGTAGTGGGACACCGACGATCTTCCCTAGTCTAAAAAAAGTTGCAAACAAACTCAAACCCTACTCAGTCGAAATCGTATACATTGTTGGCGTGTGCTGTTGTTTTGTCTGGTTTTGCGTATGTTGTGGCAGAAGTGGCAGAAGATCGAAGGAACAACATAGGTAAGACCCGAAAGTTATGAAATTTTGGTTTTTTTTTTTGTTTGATAATTGTGTACCCAGTTGGCTAATTTTCCGAATTTGTTATGTTTGAATTAGGCAAATGGATACGGTGAAGTTAATCTTACACTTTAGGGAGGGGGGGGGGGGAGGGAGAAGTTTGTGGAATCTCCAGAGTATAAGTATGATGGGAAGGAGGATGATGTCATTGTGTTTGAAGAATTTGATGTTGATTATTTTTCATTTTTTGAGTTGAAGTTGTTTTTTGAAGAAAAAGGAGTAAAAAATGTTTATGGAGTTTTACTATGTTATACTTGGGTTGACGTTAAAGGACAGTTTGAGGAAGGCTATCAATGATTATGAATATATGGATCTGATCGATGTGTGTAGCAAGCTCCTATGTGTGTATCAAGAGTGAGTTGATTTCAACACCAGTTACAAGTTACAACAGTTCACAACTCAATCAATGAATTGTTGTGTGTGGAGACCAATGGAAAGAAGAGAGAATGATGGAGGCACCAGCAACGCCTGGTGAGGCACCACTAGTGCCTTACACCGAGGAAGAAAAAAAGGGGGCGTTGTCAGCGTCATTCCGACACCACCAGCGTCTTTCACCATCAGGCCTACCAGCGTCTCTCCCCCTGCCAACGCCTCGTCCAGAAGGCTCAAGATAGGTCCCGCGACAAGCGCCCAGGGACGCTAGCAACGTTTGGCGTAGTTCTTTG
Organism: Portulaca oleracea; assembly: GCA_029582165.1. Taxonomy (NCBI): domain Eukaryota; kingdom Viridiplantae; phylum Streptophyta; class Magnoliopsida; order Caryophyllales; family Portulacaceae; genus Portulaca; species Portulaca oleracea. Next base: position 20,205,167 of record CM055870.1, read on the forward strand.
GGCCGATGTCCGCGTTTTTTCAAGGCCCACGTTTCCTTTTGTTTTTTTTGAGCAGCGACACCTAGGTTGTAACCTAGGGTTCTTTCTTGTATCTTCTAGTATATAATGGGGTCATATCTCCCCCCTTCCCCCTAAATAATCAAGTGAGATAGAGAGAGACAACTTGTGTAATTGTAATAATCATATTACTAGTGGATCGATTCCGTGGTTTTTTTTCTCACTTTAGGTTTTTTCCACATTAAACCTCTGGTGTCAATTTCTGATTTCTTTTCCGCTGTTATTTCTTAATATTTGTGGTTACTTGAGTGCTCTTCGATTCTAACAACTGGTATCAAAGCCTGTAGGTTGCTGAAAGAGAACTCGCTTTCAAACAATGCCGGGAGATAAGTATGAAATCGAGAAATTTGACGGATCTAACTTCACCTACTGGAAGTTGCATATTGAGGATCTGGTGTATTCGAAGTCGTTGCATGTTACGCTGCTGGAGAAGAAGTCATACTCCATGGACTGCTCGATCGACAAGCGGTGTCCCTGATTAGGATGTTATTGGCTTGGAACGCCGGGTTTAACGTTATGGAGAAAAAGACAACGAAGGAATTGATGAAGTGATCCGGGAAACCCAGGAAGCAAGATTAAACACCAAAGGATCACAATTACTCTATGGTTTGAGAAAACCCAAATTAGAACTCATAAAACTAACTCTATTTTTAGGGTTTTGAGGATAAAGATGAACAAGAACAACAAAAAAAGATATGACTAATGAAAAGAGTAATTAACTCACCCAATAGCCTAAGAATCACAAGAGGTTGCAAAGAAAACCTTCATAAACATCCACACTTGTTCTTCCATGAAATTCCACCAAAAAGAGCTTGAAAGATGCACAACAAACTTACAAATCAAAAGGAAATTGATTAAGCGCACCCACAAAGGATTAAGCTTAATTACAAAGAAATTAGGGTTTGAAACCAACAATTACAAACTCTCCAAGTGAGAGGAATTTTGAGTCTATATCTAAAAGCTTCAAAAACTAATTCTAATGGAGGGGAAACATGTATATATAAAGGAAATGGGGAAAACAACATGTCTGCTGGAGAAAAGGAGGAGGCGCTAGTGGTGTTTTTTCGACGTTGCCAATGTCTAGGCACTGTTGGGGGAGGCGCTAGGGGCGTCCATGAGACGCTGCCAGCGTTTCTGGGCAGCTTTTTCTGCCGACTTGTAACTCGCGTAACTTCTTCATCCAGACTCCATTTTAGGCCCATAATATATCGATGAAAAGCTCTTGGTGTCTACTTTAGACTCCCAAAATTTGAAGTCCATCGAAGTTGTATTGAAGGAGTTATGATCAAAAGAGTGAAGATATGTATTTTTCTCATGTCCAATTTTACCCAATTTCTTCATTTTCCTCCTTCATTCATTCTACTCTTCCTTCCTTGACTTTTCTTCTTCTTTCTTCTTGGCTCTTTGGACTCGGTTTCTCTAGTGTTCTTCCTTGGTGCCCCACAAACCCGACCCCAACCCTTGTGAAAAGACCAAGATGCCCTTTTGTTTCCAAAAATAGTCGATTTGAGGCTTCAAAAGCGACCTGACCTTGACTTGAAGGAAAATAACTTGGACCCGATTTCATTATTTTTTTCCGATGCTAAGGACCCTCGGGAAATATGGATCATGAAAGCACCGAAGGAGATGAATGAGAAGCCAAGCGCAACAAATCAGGTATATTTGTTCAACAAATTAACCAGCCAGTTGTAAGATGTCTGAGAACGGTGATGTGGCTGATCATATAAATGAGATTACTAAGATATTATCACAACTTGCTTCAGTAAAGATGACGTTTGGTGAGAATGTTAAGGCTTGCATATTGTTGTCTTCGATGCCTGACTATTGGAAAACAGTTGTAACTGCTATTAGTAGTGCTAAGAGTAGTGACGAGATGAAATTTGATGAAGTTAAATCCGTGCTGCTCAATGAGGGCCTTCGTATGAAGAATTCTGATGGGGAATCTTCGGGAAGTGCCTTAAGTGTCAGGGGTAGGAAGAACAATAGGAATTCTAATAATTCCAGGGGGCAGTCGCAGTCCAGGGGTAAAGGTAAGCTTAAGAACGTGAGTGAATTTGTGTGTTATGGCTGTGGGGATAAATGTCACTTTAAGAGGGATTGCCCTAAACCTAGGAAGCGGAAGGGTAATGATGATCGTGACTCTATCAACTCTGCCGAAGAGCTTTGTGAAGCACTAATCATGAGTGTGTCTAGCCCTGAAGAGTCTTGCTAGTTGATATTGGTGCATCTTTTCATGTTTCTTCAAACATGGAGTTATTTCGTAATTTCAGGAGTGAAAATTTTTCCAGGGTTCACCTTGCTGACAACAAATATTATGAGATAACAGGTAGAGGAGACGTGACTATTAAGACTGCTAATGGTGGTCTTTGGAAACTGGAAGATGTCAGGTACATTCCTAGTATTAATATGAATTTTATTTCAGTTAATCAACTTGGCGAGATGGACTATTTTGTAGGGTTCGGGAATTGAAGATGGAAGATTGTGAAAGGTGCTATGGTAGTGGCGAAGGGATTGAGATTCAGTACTTTGTACTCCACGAGGGATAGCGCTAACATGATCTCTAATGTCAATGTTGCTTCCTATTCTAGTTTATGTCATTGGAGGCTTGGTCACATGAGTGCGAAGGGCATAAAGATTCTAGCTTTGAAGGGCGCGTTGGAGAATCTGAAAACCATAGACATGGAGCTCTGCGAGAGTTGTGTCCTCGGTAAGTAGAAGAGGGTCAATTTCACCAAAATTGGCAGGGAACCAAAACCTGAGAGGTTGGAATTAGTGCATTCAGATGTGGGGGGACCTGCGCCAGCCAACTCCATGAGTTGTGCTCAATAGTATGTCACCTTTATTGATGATCACAGTCGGAAGGTATGGGTTTATTTTTTGAAGAATAAATCTGATATGTTTAGTGTTTTCTTGAAGTGGAAAGTAAAGGTTGAGACATAGACTAGTTTGAAAGTGAAGTGTTTGAGGACGAACAATGGAGGGGAGTATGAAAAGAAGGAGTTCGTGAAATACTACGAACAGAGCGACATTAGACTATTTAGGATTGTTCCCGGAACTCCAAGGCAGAATGGAATAGCAGAGAGGATGAACCGAACTCTGAACGAGAGAGCTAGGAGCATGGGGATTAATGTTGGATTTCCTAAGTACTCGTGGGCAGAAGCAGTAAACACAACAACATACCTAATCAACAGGAGTCCATCAAATCCTTTAGGAGGTATGGAGTGGTAAGAAAGTTGATTACTACTTTCTTCGTATTTTTGGCTGTACTGCTTATGTGATGACTGATCCTGACAAGTGTGATTGGTTGGATCCTAAATCTAAAAAGTGTTATTTAGTTGGTTATGGGACTGATGCTTTTGGATACAAGTTGTGGGATGGTAAGAAGATGTTGAGACACTGTGATGTAGTCTTTAATGAGAATGTGTTATATAAAGACTGGCAGGCATCAAGTGACTCAGGAAACAAGGAGTTAGTGGGTCCAAAGGTGTAGGAGCTAGGAACTTTTAAGTTTTCTATTAGGCCTAGTGTGTCTGGGAGGGAAAAAATAGAGACAGAGGCATCACAAGATGCTCCACAAACTGCAGATCAGGCTATTGAAGAGCCTGAACCAAAAAAGCTAGTTGAAAGCTCTAGTGATGATGAGCTAACTCTGATCCACCACCCACTGTGAGAAGATCCATGAGGGCTACCAGAAGTAATGCACTTGAAAGATATTCTCCATCTTTGCATTACTTATTATTGGCAAATGCTGGTGAGCCAGAATCCTATACTGAAGCTATGCAGGTTGAGGCTCGATCCAAGTGGGAGCATACTATGGATGATGAGACTGCTTCACTTGAGAAAAACAATACCTGGGAACTGACTAGGTTGTCTGTAGGGAAGAAAGCTTTGCCGAATAAATGGGTTTACAGGATCAAGAATGAGCCTAATGGCGCTGTGAAGTACAAGGCTCGGTTAGTAGTTAAGGGATTTTCACAAAAGGAAGGTATTGATTATGATGAGATTTTCTCTCCTATTGTGAAACTAACCACTGTTAGAATTATCCTTAGTATGGTTGCAGTTGAGAATTTACATCTGGAGTAGATGGATGTAAAAACAGCCTTCTTGCATGGAGATTCGGAGAAGGACTTGTACATGAGGCAACCTTAGGGATATGATGTTCCACGGAAGGAACACTTGGTGTGTAGACTTCGAAAAAGTCTATATGGGTTGAAACAAGCTCCAAGGCAGTGGTACATCAAGTTTGACACCTTCATGTGCAACAATGGTTTCAAGAGGAGTGATAAGGATCAATGTTATTATTATTAGAGTCTTGCAAAATCTTATATTATTTTGCTTCTCTATGTGGATGATATGTTGAGTGCAGGAGCAAACATGAAGGAGATTATCTGGCTTAAGGAGAGGATGTCTAAAGAGTTTGAGATGAAGGATTTGGGTGCTACAAATCAAATCCTTGGCATGAGGATTACCAGAGACTGGGACGAAGGAGTTTTGAGGTTGTCTCAGGAGGACTACATCAACAACGTGCTTGAAAGGTTCGGTGTAGTTGATTCTAAACCTAGAGGCACTCCTATGACAAGCCATCTCTAACTATCCAAGGGACAACAACTCAGAACCAAGGAGGAGAAAGAGTACATGACCAGAGTTCCTTATGCTTCAATAGTTAGGAGCTTGATGTATGCCATGGTCTGTACTAGACCGAATATTTCCTTTGCAATGCGTGCGGTGTCCCGCTTCATGTCCAATATGGGGAAATCACATTGGGAAGCTGTGAAATGGTTATTGAGGTATTTGAAAGGTACCTCTCATTATTGTCTGGTGTTTGGTGGAACTAACCTTGATCTGAAAGGTTATGTAGATGATGATTTGAGTGGGGATTTTGATACGAGCAAGAGTAAAACATGCTATGTGTTCACTCTCGGTGGCTCGACAATCAGCTGAATGTCAAGATTGCAGAAATGCATTGCTATGTCAACTACAAAATTTAAGTATATTGCCCTGTCTGAGGCAGGCAAGGAAATGATATGGCTGCAGGATTTCTTGGAGGTTCTTGACCAGAGGCAAGACAATGTTCTACATTGTGACATCAAGAGTGCCATTCAGATGACGAAGAATTTAGTGTTACACTCAAGGACAAAGCATATCGGAAGAAGATATCACTATATTCGAAACTTGATGGAAAGTGGTGAAGTGAAACTTGAGAAAATCGCAAGCAGTAAGAAACCAACAGACATGTTGACCAAACCAATGGATGTTGGGAAACTGAGGCTCTGTATGGCCTCACTAGGTCTCTCTAACTGATAAAGAGGCTTGTTGATGTACTAGGGGAACTTGTGTTGAAAGTGAGGATTCCAGAAGGCTTGGTCTCCAAGTGGGAGATTGTTGTGTGTGGAGACCAAGTAGGAAGAAGAGAGAATGATGGACGCACCAGCAGCGCCTCACACCGAGGAAAAAAAAGGGGGGGGGGGGAGGGATGCTGGCAGCGTCATTCCGACACCAACAACGTCTCATTCTTCGACACCAACGTCTTTCACCATTAGGCGCTACCAGCACCTCGTCTAGAAGGCTCACGATAGGACCCGCGACCAGCGCCTAGGGAAACTAGCAACGTCTGGCGTGGTTCCTTGGGCCGATGTGTTAGGATCGAAGAGTACTCAAGCAACCACAAATAATGAAAGATAAAAGCGGAAAAGAAATAAGAAATTTGACACCATAGGTTTAACGTGGAAAAAACCCAAAGCGGGGAAAAAAAAACAACGGAATCGATGCACTAGCAATATGAGGATTACAAATACAATGGTTGTGTTTCTCTCTATCTCACTTGATCCCAACTAGATACAGGACACTGGGATACGCTCTGGGATACTCTCAGGGGATCCTCTCTAGGATACTCTATGGGGATACATAATAAGGAGAACCTGGAGCCAAATATATACTAGAGGGTTCAAGGAAAACCTAGGTTACAATATAACAGTAACCTAAAAAATAGTCGTCGTTCACAAGTGGGCCTTCAACGCGAGCAAGCCCATGAACAGGCCTTGGTAGCGGGGGGAGAGCGCTGGCAGCGTGCGCCTAAACCCACCTTCTGGACAAGGCGCTGGCAGCGTCTTTCTTCGGTCTTCGTCGCTAGGAGCGTCTGGCCCAAGATGGTAGCGCCTCCTAGTTCCTCTCCTTCTTCCACCTTTCTACCTCTCCTTCTCACATTTGGTCGCTACACCCAACACGATGTCCGCGTTTTTTCAAGGCCCAAGTTTCCTTTTTTTTGAGCGGCGACATCTAGGTTGTAACCTTGGGTTCTCTCTTGTATCTTCTAGTATATAATGGGGTCAGATCTTCCCCCACCCCTAAATAATTAAGTGAGATAAAGAGAAACACAACCTGTGTAATTGTAATCCTCATACTACTACTGCATCGATTTCGGGGTTTTTATCCCACTTTGGGTTTTTTCTACGTTAAACCTCTTGTGTCAATTTCTGATTTCTTTTCCGCTATTATTTCTTATTGTTTGTAAATGCTTGAGTGTTCTTCGATCCTAACATGAACGAACTGCTAACAAGATATAAGGTTATTATATTTGAGAGTTATTGCTGCTATTTTTTTTTTCTTTTGGATAGGATACTGCTGATAATTACATGTTATGAGTTAGTTAAATAAAATTAATATTTGGCTTTCAAAAAAGGAAAAGCAAATTAGAACAGCCACAACTTATTTACAACATCACTTACCATGCACGTAAAGGAGTATTTACCGTTGTCCCAATACAGGCAGGCACAAAGCAATGTGTTGCTGGTAATTATCTAAACATAATCTGTATTCTTACTCTTATTTTGTAGGTGAATTGGTCACTGCATTGATTTGATCAGCCCTAAAAATTACGCAAGTAAAACTTAGCTTAATTATCTGCTTACACGCTAGCCTTCCCCATAAATGGTTATTAATAGGAAAAAGATACTGTTAGTATTTAAGAAAAAACTAAAATTGATCTTTAATAAGTTTTAAAGAATTCCCTTGAAATTGACTTTAAAGAAACTAGGAATAAAAAACGATAAAGTGAAGGACTGTCAATTTCTAGATTGCTAGTAAATGAAAAATAAAAAGGATTGTTTAGATAAAGTATTGTAAGTCTCCTCTAAAACTTTAAAGAAACTAGGAATAAAAAATGATAAAGTAATACTTTATAATATATCAACTCATTTACAATTATTTATATTACTTTACAACATTCCACAATATAAGAGCATATACAATGCTCATTCCAAATTTTTGGAATTTTGGTGGGGGACCACCCTTCCACGTCATATAAAATTTTTACTTTTTGGAACTTCATTCCATTCTACTTACAACCATAAGAACTCATTCCTCATTTTTACCTTAAAATATTTAATTTGAACCCCTTTTTCTCTTGTAATTCAACCAGAATATATATGCAATTTCCCTTTTAAAATTTTAAAGTTCATTAAAAAATTATTTTATATCGAAGAATTCCAGATCTATGCAGAGTTCCTTCTCATGTGCCTCTCATTTTCCATTCCTTGGTGCAGCCCCCTCACTTGGAACACTTCCCAAATTCCATCAATTGCGTTCTGCGGTGGATGTGCTCTAATCCACCACAACCTTCCACATTCCACCACCACAACTTTCCGCAACCCACTACAATTTTCAAGTTTTCACTACACTGCACCGCGACCAATTGTATAAAAGAACGGGGCAAGAAAAACTTTGATTATAACCAATAGTAAGGGTAATAATAATTCTACCTACCTCCATCTTCATTTATTTGTCACATTAACCATCTTTACAAAATTAAGAAATATTAGTGGCGCAATAAAAATTTTATAATTTACGCATGCTAATTATTCTTACAAAATCCTTGCATTCTAAATATATTTGTTTAGGACAATGATATTAATATTGATTCAAGATGATTAATAATCATTAATCAATTATTAATCATCTTGAATTGTCCATATTTCATATTTTTGTAATTTTTAATAATATCTTCTCTGATAATTATACATATTTATAACTATAAGAGTATAATACTTACTAGCTCGGTCAAAAATATAAATAATATCCTAATTTTATCAATCATGGTAGAAAATGTATATTTTATGCATAGTTATATTTATGAAAAAATATAAATAAATAATTATTTTCATATTATTTATAAGTTGTAATAACCATTAAAGTAATGAAACATACCTTATTTATAATGATTTAAATATACTTATATTAAACTTTATGACTGATTTAAATGAAATGTATTAACCATCTTGTGTCAACATGTTAAATGGTAATTATTGAAATTGTAAAAACGATAAATAAAACGGACTAAAAGAATTTTCTCTAAAAATAAGAATGACAATTGTTGCAACTGAAACAGGAATGATAAAATAAAATTTGTCGCAAAAAAGTGAGGTGTAATGATGTTTACAATTGATTTATGCCTCGTTGTACATTAAGAAAATTTAATTATTCAAACATATTTCAATAAGTGACAAGCACAACTTCGTTCAATAATTTCAAGTTCTAATTATTAACAAGAAAATTTAAATCATTTAAAAATTGATATATATTTTGTTTGACTTTGACGGTTACAACCCTCAAGGCTTTAGATATCGTACAATTTATTACTTAGTGATATCTTAATTGATGTCAATTAATGGAAGTAACCAAGTAGGAGTTTGGAAGGGGGAAATTTACGTGAGAAAATCTTGAGAAATACTCAAATCTTTATAGTACAAAGTATAGTTTTTTAGCTAATTCCTGCATTTATCTGCACCAAATTACGCATTAAAAATTAATTATATTGCTAATTACTTTTACTTAAAAATTATATCAATATGAACTAAGATTTCATTGTTAGCTGACACTTCTATTCAAATAATGGTAAATGATAATGAAATGACATATCAAAACGGTAAAAGTAACAAGAGTTGAAAGGTATTAGCAGGATGCTTGTTTGATATATTGTTTATTTATATCGATACTGGGCGGGAAGGAAGCGTTTATGGTATGAAGGTTTTAAAACATAGTTTAATTAATCCTAGATTCAATTTTTGGCATCCTCTCAAAAATAATGCTCAATGCTATACATTTCTATTTCATATTAATTATCCTCGATTTCCATAATCATCACAAATTTAATTTTCTTCCTCTGCTTATATGCGCTACTTTTAACCCTAATAATTCATAACATATATTTGAATATGATCCAAACAAGTAGTATTAGCGCCAGGTTCCATCAAGATTCAAATCCTACTGAAGTCAGGTTAAATTCCTATAAGAGTAATCCTACCGGAGTCAGGTCAAACTCCTTTAAAGTCGAGTTAAATAAAATTCAGGATGAAGCCAGAATTTGGTCGTGTAGATCTGGGGTGATAGAGTGTTGGTAATAGGATGACGTCGACAAGTTCGTTGGCCAGATCAAATTCGGGTTCTTTGGTGGTAGTCGAAAAATTTGCTCCAAGCTAGGGAGAAATTGTTGGGTTACTGACCTAAATTCTCTTGGCTCATTATTTGGAAAGTTTCCTAAACTTGTTTGAGCTTCAAGTTATTTATTGCTAATAGGAAATTATTTTCTTTCCTAAACTGTATTTGGAGTGGAAGTCAAGCTGAATTTATAGGATGTTTAATGGGTTGTTTGCATTTTGGACCTCGACGTATAAGGTAATTAATTTTCTATACCCTTGGTTTTCATTGTTAATTTTTTGGAGCCTAAAGTTTATGGGCTGAAAAAAAGGCACGTGTATCTTTTTTCTTTTTCTTCCCATGTTTTAATATCTTTCCTGATTGGCGCCAAACTTTAGAACTCATGTTAAAATTGATATTAAAGTTATAATACATCTATCTTATTCATGTTGGAGCTACTTAGACCCCTAAGAATCCTTTGTAATTATAGCTTCAATATCAATTTTATAGCTTCAATATCAGTTTTACTCTTAGTCTTAATGTTTTGCGCCAATCGGAAAAGAAATTCAAACATGGGAAGAACAAGAAAAATGCTATACAGACCTTTTTTCAGCACACAAACTTTAAAGTCATTTTTTATTCAATCCATAAACTTTAGGGTCCAAAAAATTAACAATGAAAACTAAGGATCCAGAAAATTAATTACCCTATATTTTGAGGTCCAAAATGCAAAAAACTCGACGTTTACCCCCATAAATAGAGGTCTTTATTCACCTTGTGAGATGTGACAAATGTGACTGCCTTCAAAATTCCTTGTGAAAGATGTATATATGGTGTTATTTTAACATCTTCACCCTACTTATCCCTAGGTTGTGGGAGTGTATGAGATATTATACTTCACCTCTTGTAATATCTCTGCTTTTACTAGAGGACATTTGCTACTGCCCGTGGGGTTTTTTTTTTTTTTTTTTCCAATTTGTGTTTCCACATAAAAAGATTGTATCTTCCTTTATCTTTGTTCTTGCATCTCTATTATTATTATTCTCGATTTCCATAACGATCTCATATTTCCTTCCACTGCTTATATGATCTACTTTTCACCCTGTTAACTGTCAATAGATCTGAATCTGATCCTAACAACCTCTATTATGTAATCAACTAAGGAAATGCTAAATACAATTTCAAGGAAATAAAAACGCCAAGTTCTAAATATGCGAATAGGAAATATGCACATGCAAGTATACCATTATTTAGGCTGGTAGTCTCATGGGATTTGATGTATACCATCGTCATCACTATTTAACATGCATTTTCTAGGCGAAAGACACAATGCTTACAAAATCATATGTTTTTATCTCTAATCTAATCCAATGGGTCAAAATTACAAAATATTTTCGAAAGATTTTAAAAACTTTACAAGAGTGTACTCAAAGAATAACTAAGAACTAAGACATAGGAAATTAATGACTAAGAAAACTAGTAGAGTATAGTCAAAGGATTTCTGTCTTTCTGAAAATTTCCACATTTAATCCAACGTCAAACCATACGAATGCATACAGAAGAAAAATAAATAACGGAAAGGGAAACATGCCTAATATAATTATGCAACTTAAAATAAAAACTAGTTATTAAACGAATGAGAAAAATAAAGGAACCATCTCACCAGGTTAGGTATTGGGTGCACCTAAATTAAAAATTTTCTTCAGCAAGGTATTATGGAGCATCGACTATTCCATCATTTAGGACTCAAATATTCCGAATGTAATGTCGTCAAACCCTTTAGAAGCTTCTCAAATATCTCAGTACGTGATTGACATAGTAATAGATAAGAGAGTTTTAAGAGATATAAGTCAATATAAATCAACACCTTTTTAAGTAAACCAAACACTAGTCCCATAGAAAAATTAAACACTCGGTCAATGAATGTGCATGTCTCACATAATTTTTCTATGTGTATCCACTGATAATAATGATATGGGTCTGAATAGTGATTTTGTCTGATTATTTTCCTATCAAACATACAAGTATTGTGCACATATATATTCTACATCCATAAAGATATAATGCAAATACAAGTAAATGACGGGTGAGGGGAAAGTAGCTATAACATGAGAAAGATCAATGGAATCTAGGCAAAATTTTACATCACATTTAAGGACAAAATCCTGCTGCACAACCTTATCAAAATTCACATAACGAGTTTCATTTGTAACTCAAAGCATGCATTTTCATCATATTTTTGTATTGCCAAATTAGTAACATGCATTATCAAGTGAGTTAAAAGGACTTTTTATTAGGTTATTCCCTTCATTCCTACTAGTTCCATTTTAGAACATGCAATAATATCACCAAGGAAAAACTCTTCAGGCAGAAGAACAACATCAGACTCGTCATTATTAGGTTGGTCTTCTGCAAGAATAAATAACCGATCAAGGAAGCTTTCACACAAATGGCTTTTACTATTCCCAACAGATTCTCACATATAAGGACTAAGCAGAAGGATAAAATCCTCGTCGTCGCTCCAATAAAAGATAACAACATTATGACTTGTTGGTTAGCAAGCATCATCATCAAATTTTATTATTTTCTTTTACACGAAGGACATGCATGATAGGATGAGTCAAAAGCATTCTTAAGCATGCTATTTCCCTTGTAGACATTAAACTCTTAACCACCAAGTTGGTTTTCTAAATCAGAATCACTTTCAACATTAGACACCATAATAGGATTACCAAATTTTCATGTAGCAGGACTAATGTAGTCAATACTAGTATTATTGTAATCGAAAAGCTTTACTCTGCTGTTTGGTTAACAGATTTCACATCTTTAGGTAACTCAGTTTGTCGAGACTCCATAGATCTCATAGAACCACATGGATTTTCTAGCGTGGCTACAACATGAGATTCCTGTGAGTCTTAGAAAGGTAAGGTTGGCCTATGTTTCTCTTGTGAAGGCATGTAGTAATAGGTGCTGGTATTGACCGTATGGTATAGTCCTAAACCACAGTGATTCTTATAGGTTTAAAAATCAATGACATAACTCATGGGGTTTATCATCCGCAACCATGTATCTTTTTGCAACTGTTCAACTTTTATAGCTGTTTAAAAATCAATCTTAACTCAAGTAAAGTAGCATGCTCATCAAAACTACACTTATAAAAAAAATGGAGGTGTAGTTTCAAAATAGTTATGTACCTCTTGCAACTATTCAACTACACAAGTTGATTCCAGTACTTGCGCTTTTAGATAGGGATATCATCTTATTGTTCTTGAAATGCCTATTCTTGCCCCTTAACCCTATCCTTTTGAGTCACCTAGGAGTATCCAAGGTCAAGGCCCTCCAGAATGAGCTTCATTGGATCTATCAAGTGCTTTCAAACTGCCTAAGAACCTTCTGTTTTCATGACGGGCATTCTAATGATCATGTGGTGATCTCTTGCACTGGTAAATGAGTTGTTTGGATCTCATAGATATCTTTATAAACATTCATGAACTCAAGAAGGTCATTAGAGGGTCACGAGAGTTTAATTAAGTCAAATTGAGCAACTTGGGAGGAATTTGACTACAGGGGGTATTTTGGTCTTTATCTTGGCATGGGAATGATGTTGTTGGCTACCATTTGTCATACCTTAAAGAATCATCTCTATTTGCTAGCACCATTAGAGTTTGTTCTTGATTTATACTAACTTTGTCTTTCAGCTAAGATTATTCGTTCCTTCACCCCCTATATTGTTTTAATTCCCTTAATTTTTATTCGGTTTGTTGGGTTTTTTTGAACCCTTAGATTAGCTATCATCTTAAGGTTTGTACCCTCCTCGCCTCAAACAACTCCATATATATACAATATTGTAGAGGGTGAAATACTTTGGCAAAAATCTCTCTAACTTTATCGAAGCTATTTGGTGGTGTTGAGGGTGAGTTCCTATAGAGGTGTTGTGGTGGCTCACCCTTTATCAATACTTTGGCAATCACTTTTGATTAGGTTAGTGGCTAAGCCTTAATTCCTTGACCACTTATCTTTGCTCTTTCATTTTGTATTTTGAAGTTGGCGTCACTATTTTATTGCATTTATTTTGATCTTGTGAGTTTTTTTTGTGATATTTTGGTGTGATTTCATTGTCATCTAGTTGATAGTGTTGGTCATGTGGTTTGGTTATATTTGGAGATCATTTGGTGCTAGTTTGGTGCTTAGATTTAATTTCAGTATGTGACCTATTGTTTTGGCCCAACTTTATGAGGCTTGATAATTTGCTAATTATTTGGTAAATTTTGTGTTGAAATTGGTTGTTCTTGATTGGAAATAGTTCATTTGGTATTAAAGCATGATTTGGTGCCTCAAAGTGTGAACTTTTGATGGTTTATGAGTTCTTAACCCCACTTTTTTCAAGCTTTGAACACGAAGAATCCTAACTTCCATTTGATTATCACTTTTCCTAGCAACAAAAGAACCTAAGTTCTCAAAATAGCCTCTACCATAGCTAATTCTACTTCTCCCCTGTTAGGATCGAAGAGCACTCAAGTAACCACAAACAATAGGAAATAATAGCGGAAAAGAAATCAGAAATTGACACAAGAGGTTTAACGGGGAAAAAACCCAAAGCGGGAAAAAAACCATGAAATCGATGCACTAATAATAGGAGGATTACAATTACACTTGTGTTTCTCTCTATCTCACGTGATGATTTAGGGGGAAGCTTTGACCCCTATATATATTAATGGTACTAGGTTATAACAATAAGGAAAACAACTGCAAAAAGGAAACATCCGCAAAATGGAAACATTTGCGAAAAGGAATGCTTTCCTTCTTTCCCTTTATTTCCCACTTGGTCTCCACACGGGTTTTTTGCATTTTGGACCCCGAACTTTAGGGGTATTTATATTCTGAACCCTTGCTTTTCAACTTTAATGTTTTGGACCCTAAAGTTTGTCGAATGAAGAAAAAAGAACCCTAAAGTTTGTTAGTTAAAAAAAAAAAGCCTCTGTCTCATTCTTTGTTTTCCTCCCATGTTTGAATTTGACTCCCGTTTGACGCCAAACTTCAGGATTATGGTTAAAACTGACATTGAAGTTATAATACACCTATCTTATTCATGTCAGGGCTACTTAGACCCCTGAGTACAGGATTTAAATAACTCCAACATGAATAAGAGAGGTTCATTATTACTTTAATATCAGTTTTAACCTTAGCTTTGAAATTTGACGCTAATCGAGAGAGAAATTGAAATATGGAAAGAAAAAGAAAAATGAGAAACAAGCTTTTTTTCAACATCACAAACTTTAGGGTCCTTTTTTTTCATTCTACAAATTTTACGGTCCAAAAAATAAAAGTTGAAAACCAAAGGTTCATAATATAAATACCCCTAAAGTTCAGGGTCCAAAATGCAAAAAACCCGTCTCTACACACAACAACCTCCCACTTGGAGACCAAGCCTTCTAAATCCTCACTTTTAGCATGAGTTCCCCTAGTGTATCGACTGACCTCTTTATCAGTCAGAGAGGCCTCTTGAGGCCACACCGGGCCTCAATTTTCGAGCATCCGTTGGCTTATCCTTGATCCTGTAGACCCACTTCTTCAAGGCTTTCTTCCCTGCAGACAACCTGATTAGCTCCCAGGTTCTATTATCCTCAAGTGACGCGATTTCATCGACCATTGTGTGCTCCCACTTGAATCGAGCCTCCGCCTGCACAACCTTACTATAGGACTCTTTGGTAGCCCTCTTGGGTCTCCTTATAGTGGGTGGTGGAGTATGCTCATCCTCATTAGAGCTTTCACCTAGCTCCTGTGGTTCAGGCTCTTCAACAGCCTGATCTACAATCTGTGGAGCTTCCTATGGTTCCTCTGTTTCCCTCCTAGGCACACCAAGCCTAATAGAAACCTTAACCGTCTAAGCTCCCACTAGCTTCTTGTCACATGAGTCACTCTATACCTCCTAAGGTTCTCTGTCAGTTTTGGTGAAACTGACCCTCTTCTTATTCATGTGACCAAGCTTGCACTGCCATAACCTAGAACAAGAAGCATTAGAAATCATGTTAGTGTTATACCTGGTGGAGTACAAAGTACCGGAGCTCAATCCCTTCTCCACTACCATAGCACCCTTCACGATTTTCCATTTACAATCCTCGAAGCCTGCAGTGTAGCCCATCTCATCGAGTTGATTCACTGAAATTAAATTCCTCTTAATTCTAGGAATATACCTCACATCCTCCAACTTCCAAAGACCACCATTAGCAGCCTTAATTATCACGTCTCCTTTACCTGTTATTTCATAACACTTGTTATTAGCAAGATACACCTTTCCAAATTTCCACTCCTGAAATTACGAAATAACTCCCTAATGGAGGAAATATGAAAGGATTCACCAGAGTCAACTATCCATGACTCTTCAGGACCAGACACACTCAAAATTAAGGCTTCACAAAGGTCTTCCGTAGAGTTGAAAGAGTCTCGGTCATCATTACCCTTCCCCTTCCGAGGGAAATCCCTCTTAAAATGACCTGTATCACCACAACCATAGCATACAACATTGCTCATGTCCCTAGGCTTGCCTCTACCCTTGGACTTCGACCGTCCCCTGAAATTATTCGAATTCCTATTGTCCTTCTTACTCCTGACACTTAAGGCACTTCCCGAAGATTCCCCACCAGAATTCCTCCTACGAAGGCCCTCATTGAGTAACACGATTTTACTTCGTCAAATTTCATCTCGTCACTACTCTTAGCACTACTAACAATAGTTACAACTGTTTCCCAAGAGTCAGGCATAAAAGAAAACAATATGCAAGCCTTAACATTCTCAGCAAAAATCATCTTTGTTGAAGCAGGTTGTTATAATATCTTAGTAATCTCATTTATATGATCAGCCACATCACCATCCTCAACCACCTTACAACTGGTTAAGTTGCGGAACAAATATCCCTGGTTTGTTGCGCTGGGCTTTTCATTCATCTCCTCGATCTAGTGCCTCTAGCAATTCCTTAGTTGTCTTTTTCTCCATGACGTTAAACTTGACGTTCCGAGCCAATGACATCCTGATCAGGGACACCGCCTAACGATCGAGCAGATCGTACTTGGCCTACTCCATGGAGTTTGGCTTCTTCTCCAGCGACGAAACATGCAGCGACTTCGAATACAGCAGATCCTCAATCTGCAACTTCCAGTAGGTGAAGTCAGATCTGTCAAATTTCTCAATTTCATGATTATTTCCCGAAATTGTTTGAAAGCTCTTTCAGCAACCTACAGGCTCTAATACCAGTTGTTAGGATCGAAGAGCACTCAAGCAACCACAAACAATAGGAAATAACAGCATAAAAGAAATCATAAATTGACACTAGAGGTTTAACATGGAAAAAGCCCAATGCCGGAAAAAAAACCACGGAATCGATGCACTAGTAATAGGAGGATTACAATTACACTGGTTATGTTTCTCTCTATCTCACTTGATGATTTAGGGGGAAGATTTGACCCCTATATATATTAGTGGTGCTAGGTTATAATAATAAGGAATGTTGCTGCAGAAAGGAAACATCCGCAAAAAGGAACATCTAAAAAAAGGAATGCTTTCCTTCTTTCCCTTTATTTCCCACTTGGTCTCCACACACAACACCCCCATCTCTTGCAACTCTACTCCACAACATAAGGCAACCAATGTGTCAAAGACCATGCCTTTGAAAACATCTCAATAATTTAGACAACAAATGACCCTTATTGGAGGCCTTGAGGGATATCAAAGGATTGTGGCTAAGTTGGGAGAAATCCCATTGAACACCCAAATAGAGGTGGTAGGCCTCCTAGGAATGTTAAAGAACCCTTGGTAGAAAAATTTGAGGAATAAAGGGAGAGTGAAGGTAATGAAGTTGGTAGACCAAGGAGAACGACCAGAGATGATTTTCAAGATATCAAGGTTGAACCTCAAAACTTTGATTGAAGCCTTATTCTAGATGATTATTTGGAACGGGTACAATATATAGAGAAGATCTTTGAAATGAAGGGTTATGATGAATATAAGCATTACGAAAAAGAAACCCTCAAGCTCACCAAGTATGCTTTAATTTAGTTTGAGAATTTAAAGAAGTTAAGGGCAAAGAACGGAAGACCAAGGTGAGAACATGGCCTAAATTGAATAAGTTGATGGACAAAAGGTTCCTTTCAGAAAGCCACAAGCAAGATCTTTATAAAAATGTCTTCTCACTCAAGCAAGGTACTGAAGTGTGAACTATGATGAACCTCAAGAGCAAGTCATTCATATATTCCTTAATGGCCTTGACCCCAAAATATCGAAGAATGTTAGTTTGCAACCTTATGGCTCCCTTAATAACCTTCAAAAGTTAGTCAACAAGGTGGAAAAATACAAAACGGAGAAAAAGTCCTGAGAACCGACTTTAGCTAAGGCTTTCTCTTACACCAACCTTAGTAGTTCTAGCAAGGCGGTAGGGTCCTTAAGGCCCTTGAGACCCCTAGGATTTGCTTCAATGGATTCTAAGGAGGCTCCAAAGAAGTTTTCTACTCAAAAGTGCTTTAAATATCAAGAATATATAGGTCATTATCAATTTGAGTGCCCGACCAAGAGGGGTTATGACTCTCCAAGAAGCTAAAAAGATTGATGAACTATTGCAGGTATAGGTTGGTGACCAAGAAAGGGGGGAACTATTACCAAGTGATGTTGTTGTAATAGAATCAGATGAGGGAGAGGTCCTTGTCTTAAGAACGAACTTATACACTTCAGAAGTTCCTCAAGATAACACTCAAATTCTCACTCATGTTGTACTGTCCAAGGTAGAATTTGCAACTTGATCATTGACAGTGGTAGTTGTGCCAATGTACCATCTCAACGGTGGATAAGCTGAGTTTGCCTCTTATTGCTCAAGTAAGGCCCTATAATCTCAAATGGCTCAATGATGGTAGAGACCTTAAGGTAAATAAACAAACCTTGGTATCTTTCTCTAACGGACAATATGGATGTTGGTTTTTTGTGTGTCTATGAATGCTTGTCATTTATTGTTGGGGAGACCTTGATAGTTTGATAGGCAAGTAATGCTTGATGGGATGAAAAACACTTATTCATTGTTCCTTGGTAGAGAACAAATTGTCTTTGCCCCTTTACCCCCTCAAGTCTTACAAAAATACAACTTGGGTTGGGAAGTGAAAAGAGAGACCTCGTTATGAGTGAAATGAAGATAAGAGAGTCTTGAACAAGGATAAGCAAGTCCTAGCTTTACTAATGCTTCAAAGCAATCCTTGTAAGGTTAAGAGTCACCAAGCCCCACCAATTCTGCCGCTCTTGAACCAATCTAAGGATGTCCTTTATGAAGAAAAGTACCTTAATTAAGCACATTTTTTAAAAATTATTATTGTGTTGAGAGCTCAAAAACATTATGGGAAAATGAAGAGGTTTGAAATTTTCACCCTTTCAGGTAAATTTTTTTGAGTATATTGTATCCAAGGAAGAGATCTCCATAGTTGGATCTAATATTGAAGCAATGAAGTCCTATCCCGTGTCAAGTACATTCATAGAAGTGATAAGTGTTAATGGTTTGACTTCTTTTCACACAAGAATCATAAGAAAACTTTCAATCCTTATGACCCCTACCATAGAATGCATGAATTAAGATTCATTTTTATGGCCAATGTCATCTCAATATGCCTTTGAGTTCTTCAAGGATGGATTGACTAAAGCTCAAGTGTTTACACTACATGACTTTGACTAACTATTTTCGTGGATTGCGATGCTAGTTGAGTTGGCATTAGTGCTCTAATGATGCCAAACCTGAGGCCTATTGTTTATTTTGTTAAGAAGTTGAGTGGGTCAAGGCTCAACTACAAGATAGGTGACAAAGAGATTTATTCCATAGCTAGAATCCTTTGATTTTCTTGCATAAAGGAGTTCTACAAGGAGGATGAAGACTTTGCTCCTTACCTCAAGTGGAGTCCTATTGACCGAATAAGCCCTTATATTGTCCAAGATGGGTTCCTTTTCAAGGGGAACGAATTATGTATACTAAGGAGTCCTTTAAGGAAATTTTTTTTAAGGAAGTTCATATGGTGGTGGCCTCACTTTGGCATAAAACAAAATAGTTAACATGCTCAAGAAATAATTTTATTAACCCAAGATTGTTGGAGATGTACTAGAAGTGGTGTCAAGGTGTGTGACCTACCATCAAGTAAAAAGGTCAATTTTATCAAGACCTTTGTACCCTTTTGCCAGTGCTTGAAGATCCTTGGGAGAACTTATGTATGGATTTCGTTATGGCATTTCCAAAGGCTGTTCGTGGAAAAGACTTAGTGATGGTGGGGGATGATACATTCTCCAAGATGACTCATTTTGTTCTATGTGAGAAGAGTGATGACGTTGACCACATTGTTCATCTCTACTTCAACAAGATAGTCCCACTCCATAGCATCTCAACAAGCATTTTCTTGGATAGACACACCAAGTTCCTTAGCCACTTTTAGAAAAATTTACGGAAGTTGACGGGAACCAAGCTGATATTTAGTATCTTCTACCATCCCAAAACAGATGGCAACACTAAAGTGGTAAACAAGATCCTTTGAACACTCATAAGGAGCATGATCAAGCAATATGTTAGGGAGTGGGACCTTAAGCTCCCTTTTGTTGAGTTTGCTGATGTATGCAAGGTCACAATGATCAGAATAATGACCTCAAAGTACACCAAATTAACACACAACACACATATTTTGACCTCACAACAAAGAATCAAGCACAAACACACCCAAAAACAGACCTCAACACAGAGAATCAACTATAACCTCCTCAAAACAGAGCACAAACACCAAAGCTAAAATGTATGAAATGGATAATGATGAAATGATGATCGGATGAACAAGAACTTACAATCAAACAGTAAATAGAGAATAGACTTGAGCTCGAGCTGATACAGGTCCACCACAGCTAGAACATTAAGGGCAATGGACTCGATGACCTCAATGGATACAGGCACACCACCATCGAAGCTACAAAGGTCTACACCCACCACAAGGATTGCCAAATCCTTGATATTGTAGTAGAATTAACTAAGGATAAGAGTTTAACGTCACTCACAAATAAGAGGCTCAACAAAGCACTCAAAATGATATTGTTTTCACTGATTGTTAATGTCCTCAAGCTGCCGATTACAAGCTATATAAACCTAGGGTTGAGCTAGATGATTAAGGGTTTCCCCTTGCTCAAGAAACTCTCTAATTACCCATTAAGCTACTTAACTAACTTAGAAAGCTAATTAAGGCTCATTACAAACTAGATAACATCAAAATAAAATGAAATAAAATCTAACAAACGCGTTTTCTTTATTACAAATGGTTAAATCACCTCACAAGCTGGAAATGGCCTTAACAGCTCGGAAGTGAGTCTTCATGGAGGACAACAATACAGGATCACCTTATAGAACTGGAATATCCTCAACAGTCCAGAAGTGATATCTTCAAAGAGGACCTCAGAACTGGCAAAATATCTCCATTGAGCTGGAAAGTCCTCAACAGCTCTAAAGTGAAGTCTTCAAACACGGATGAGGGCCTCAATCCAAAGTAGGGATGGCAACGGGGCGGATCGGGGATGGGGGAGTATACCCGCTTCGGGGAATGATTCTTGCCCCATCCCCATCCCCAACGGGGATTTTTTTAAACTATCGTAAATTTAACTAAATTTTAATCGGATCCGGTTTTTAATCGAACCCGGTTTTTAACATGTTCAAAATACAACGTATTTAACTTGCTCAAGTAATAATACATCAAAATCAAACAATAATACATCAACAAGTGAGAATAAATAGGAAAATTACTACTTTGTCCTTCCCATTAATATTTATATTAAATTTGAATAAAAGTTATTTAATAATTTTAACATTTTCGGGGATGGGGATGGGGAATTCACCCCGGCGGGGAAAATGGGGACGGGGATGGGGAAAATTTTGTCCCCATCCCCGAGCGGATTTTGGAAAATCGTCCCCGTCCCCGTCCCCGTCCCCATCCCCAATGGGGGCGGGGATTTTTCCCTAGAGCGGGGCGGGGCCCCGACGGGTTTGGGGATTCCCCGCCCCATTGCCATCCCTAATCAAAAGATATGGAATTGAGAAATAGCCTCACTGGTTGGCTGCTGTCGATCCCGATCCTGATTTACGATCCTACGATTTTATGGTCCAAAATCGTCAAAACGATTCTACAATTTACACACGATCCACGATCCTACGTGGGCTAATTTCCGATCCTAGCTTCCCCATAGTTTCGAGTTAGGATCCTGATTTTAACAACCTTGGCTGGATCATCATGAAACACTCCTGGATGTCAGTGTTTGATGCTGAAGATGGTGAGGTCGTTGCTGCTCCTGATGCTAGCTCTGGTTCACTGTCCTCTGGACTCTGGTCATCTGATGGAGGACCTCCATCATCTTCCCCAGGTTGAGGAAAGTCTGTCCTCAAACTTGAAAGGTCTTCATACTCTGAAAAGTATGGCCTCAAATCTGCAACATTGAATGTAGCACTGCCCCCATAATCTTCAGAAAGGTCTAACTTGTAAGCATTGTCTACAATCCTCTCAAGCACTTCAAAAGGTCCATTTGCTCTTGGTGTCAACTTTCCCTTCCTCTTGCTTGGAAATCTATCCTTCCTTAGATGAATCCACACTAAATCTCCTGGGTTAAAAATCATCTTCCTCCTATGCTTGTTTGCTAATGTAGAAACTTGCTCAGAATACTTGACGATCTTCTCCTTGAATTATTGATGAAGCTTCTTGATCTCCGATGCATGTTTACCTGCTTCATAACTAAACCTCACAGAATGTGTAAGTGGTGACAAATCTAATGGAGTTCTAGGATTTCTACCATAGACAACCTGGAATGGGGAAAGGCCAATTGCCTTAGATGGTGCTCTATTGAAAGCAAATTCAGCATGAGACAAGAGGGTGTCCTATCCTGTTTTGTTTGTGTTTATTAGTGACCTCAATAGTGTTCCAAGTGTCCTGTTTGTGACCTCTGTTTGCTCATCTGTTTGGGGGTGACAAGTTGTGCTATACTTCAGTTGGGTGCCCAATTTCTTCAAAAGAGTAACCCAAAAATGACTTAGGAACTTGCCATCCCTATCTGACACCATACTCCTGGGAACTCCATGGAGTCTCACTACCTCTTGGAAATACAATTCAGCTATCCTCACATCATCATAAGTAATATGGCATGCAATAAAGTGAGCCATTTTACTGAATCTGTCCACAACTACCATGATTGAATATTTTCCTCTTTGAGTTCTTGGTAGACCAACAATGAAGTCTAGACTGATGTCCTCCCAAGGACTGTTTGGAACTGGCAAAGGTGTATATAGCCCTTGAGGTAAGCTTTGACTCTTTGCAATCTAACATGTAGCACACCTCCTAACCCAATGTTCAACATCCTTCCTCATTTTAGGCCAACAATAGTGTTCCTTCAACATAAGAAGGGTCTTCTCAATGCCAAAATGACTTGCTAAGCAACGTCCATGAACTTCAGAGATCAACAACTCTCTAAAACTACTCCTTGGAATAAATAACCTTGCTCCTTTGAAGAGAAATCCCTTGTCTATATGGTATAGACTATGAGGATGTCCCTGACACTTCTGGTACAACTCTCGAAAATCTTCATCATTCTCATACAAAGCTTTCAACAGTTCAAAACTAAGCACTCTTGCATCCAAAGTTTGCAACAACAAATACCTCATGGACAATGCATCAGCTCCTTTGTTAAGCTTCCCATATTTTTGATGGATCACAAAATGAAATTGTTGCATGAACTCCACCCATGTAGCATGCCTAGTATTGATTTTATGCTGCCTTTGAATGAATTTGAGGGCCTCATGATCACTGTGCAAAATAAATTCTGCTCCAATAAGATAATCCCTCCAATGTTGCAAAACTCTAATGTTAGCATAGAACTCTTTATCATATGTATTGTATTTCTTCTTGGCCTCATTAAGTTTCTCACTGAAATAAGCTACTGGTTTTCCCTCTTGAGTCAATACTGCTCCAATGCCTACACCTGAGGCATCACACTCCACTTCAAAGACTTTGGCAAAACAAGGTAATGCCAATACTGGTGCTGAGGTTAGTTGTCTTTTGACCTCTTCAAAAGCTTTCTGTGCAGCTGGCGTCCAAGTAAAGCTCTTCCCCTTCACTAACTCAGTCATAGGAGCTAGAATAGTGCTAAAATTTCTCACAAACCTCCTGTAGAAAGATGCCAAACCATGGAAACTCCTTATCTGTTGGATTGATGTAGGAATTGGCCACTCTCTGATGGCTTTAATCTTATCCTCATCTACTTGTATTCCTTCTAATGTCACAATATAACCAAGGAATATAACATGGCTGGTGAAGAATTGACACTTCTTGAGGTTCCCATACAACTTCTCTCTACTCAAAATCTCCATAAGACTCCTCAAATGTCTAGCATGATCCTCCTCAGACTAGCTATAAATGAGTATATCATCAAAATACACAACAACACTCTTCCTAATCAAAGGCTTCACAACTTGATTCATGAGTCTCATAAAGGTTGATGGTGCATTTGTCAAACCAAAAGGCATGACCAACCACTCATATAGACCTCCCTTAGTCTTAAAGGCTGTCTTCCACTCATCTCCCTCATAAATTCTGATCTGATAGTATCCACTCCTCAAATCAATCTTTGAAAGCACAGTTGAGCCATGGAGCTCATCAAGCATATCCTCAAGTCTTGGAATAGGATATCTATACTTGATAGTAATCTTGTTGATGGCTCTATAATCAATACACATCCTCTGACTTCTATCTTTCTTAGGGACCAATAATGCTGGAACTGCACAAGGGCTCAAACTCTCTCTAATCATTCCTTTCTCCAACAACTCATCAACTTGTCTCTGGATCTCATTGGTTTCAACAGGGGTCATTCTATAGGATGGTTTGTTTGGTAGGATAGATCATGGGATGAGATCAATTTTATGCTAGATGTCTCTCTTAGGGGGTAAACCGGGTGGCATTTCTTCTGAAAAACATGTTGGAACTGGTTTAGGATGGGTTGGAATAAAGGATGGTTATTTTGTGGGGTTGGCTCATTTTGTGAGGCTGGTTCTTCATCAAGATCAAGCAAAAGAAACTCCTTCTGTTCACAGAACTCATGATATTCAGTTGGCAACATCACATCAAGGGTTGGTTCAACAATGAGGTTTTTGGTTTTTTTTGTGAGCTGGGATGGTTTAAGTGGGGTGAGGACAATTTTTTTGTGGTTTAGGTTAGGGGAATAAGTATTGGCTCTTCCATCATGATTAATAGATCTATCAAACAACCAATGTCTTCCTAACAACAAATGACATGCATCCATAGGTATAACATCACACCACACTTCATCTTTATAAACATGACCAATTGAAAAATTCACAAGGCATCTAGATGAGGTTTTGATACCTTTGCTTTGACTCAACCACTGGATGGTGTAAGGAGCTGGATGAGGACAGGTTAGCAAATTCAGCTGCCTCCATCAATAATTAAGGAACATATCATCCCTTGCACTGTACATCTTGTGTGAAAAATGTTCTCCCTCTGCTCAGTTTCCTCATCAACGACAGAACTACTAAGGACCCTCCTGATCACCAAGATTTCACCTTCATCAGGTCTGGCCTCAACTTCCTCTTCATCATACACAGGATCTCCTTGAGGTTCATCGAACTGTTCTTCCTCAACAACTGACTCAGGTTCAACAAACAGTGTTGCTTGATATTCTACTAAGGTCACTTGAGCAAGGTCTGGCAAAGGTGTATATAGCCCTTGAGCAAGGTCACTGCTCTTCTGTTTAGACATTCTGATGCTAGATGTCCAAGACCTTGACATCTAAAACACCTCCTCTCAGGGAATGGTTGATTGGTAGGTTTTGGGGTTCTTTGTGGGGGATTTTAGGCTTGTGTCTGAGGTGGTTTAAGAGCTGGATATCTGGTTTGTGGTTGTGGAGATGGATAGGCTTTTTGAGGTGGATGGTAGGATTTGTTGTAATGGTCTGATTTGGTTTGAGGATAGGTTTTAGCATGGTACTTGCTTCCATACTTCTTCCTTTGGGCCTTCTTCTGTTGTTCCACCTTATGAGCCAAAGAACTTAGCTCATCAAGTGAATGATACACCTGAAGCTCAACAATGTTTTTAATATTATCATTCAATCCTGCAAGGTACCTCACATAGGTCTAAACTTCATTCTCCTTCATGTTACACTTCCACAGTAGATACTCAAACTCCTTAGTGTATTCCTCAACAGATTTGCTGCCCTGGACCAAGTGTTGAAGTTTGAAATAATTCTTCTTTATGTAACTTTCAGGTAAGAACTTCTCCTTGAGCTTCTGCCTCATTTCTACCCATGTACTGACCTTAGGTTCATCTATCTCCTCTCTCCTCCTTTGTAAATTGTTCCACCATGTAGATGCATACTTCTTCAACTTCAATGCAACCAACTTTACCTTGTTCTCCTCAGAAACCTCCTTTAAATCAAACACCTTCTTCACTGTTTGTAACCAATCCAAAAATACATCAGGATCCAACTCACCTCCATACTCAGGAATGTCTATTTTTGAAATCCAACTTCTTTACTCTTCTATCTTCCCTCCTTTCTTCTCTTTTACTCCTACTCCCAAATTCACCTCCACTACTCCTAGGTGACCTCCTTACATAACTCCTTCTTCGATGATATCTAGGCCCTCTTCTTCCTCTCCCAGTTTCACTAAAAGGATTCTCCTCCTCTTCTTCTTCTTCATATTCCAAATCAGATTCTCTATTGATCTCTCTCCTGTGCAACCTTGTTTAGTCCCATTTTAGGGGCTAAATACCACTCGTTTACGCCCAAGTCTATTGTCGTTCCCTAATAAAATGGTTATTTATTACGTGTTTTGTGATTTTTAGGTATTAAGTTCGGAGAATAATAAAAGGGGGGCGAAGTTGCGAAAAAGGGCGATAACTCGGTCATCCCGAGACCTTTGGAGCTAATTTTATGTCGTGGTGAAGACCAAGCGTTCGCTACGCCCTTCGTAGCGTTCGTTACGGATCATTGACTGGGTCGCGACGCTGGGCATAGCGGACGCCTTGGAGCTGCCGAGAATTAGAGTTTTCGCCTGTCTTGGGTCGTAGCGAACGCTATGATGCCCGTAGCGGTCGCGACGACCCTTTTTCCAGCATAATTTTAGGCCAAAACGATTGTGTTTTGGCCCTTCTTCCCCTTTTGTTTAAATAGCCCGTCTTGGGGCATGAATGAGGATTATCTGATCTAGGGAGTTATCTAGGAGTAGCTAGGGCATCTAGGTTTAGACTTAGATTTTATTTTCAGTTTGTAATTAGTAGATTTTAGAGGGAGATTAGTGAGAGATTAATCTAGGGTTTTGGAGATTTGAGTTTATTATTGAAGATTTGGGGATTCAATCAATTGAGAGATTGTTGGATCATCTTTTTATTGCCTTCCATTGTTCATCTACAACATTTTGATAAGTATTCTCTTTCCTTAACTCTTTATTTAATTACTTTGCTAATTACTTTGCTTGTTCTTAATTTCCTTACTTGCTATTTCATTGTTCTTGTTTGTCTATGGTTGTTGATTTTTCCATCATGTCTAGAGGCTAATCTTTCTTGAGGTGAGGGGGTGATTAAGGCTTTAATGGATTTTGGCTAAGGTGTTTATTGATTAAAGTGTGTTTTAGTTGGAGGAGTCTATTTCCACCTAGTGTCTTGTCATTGGGGTGGCGGTTCAAGGTCAGAGCTCTTTGAATCGTTATACACTCAATGGGAAGTCTAGAGTGGGATAGTTAAGCCCACACTTACGAGGGTAAGTGTAGGCTTAACTAGGAATTAACGCGATTTTCAACCCCGATGGTCCATGGTGGACATAGGGTAGTTAATTTGAATCTTCCTCGAGGGAGGGGATTCATCGTGGCCTTTTTCCCGCGTTGTTCCATAGATAAATCTAACTTTATGCATTTTGATCATGAAAACTTCTTGATCAAAAGTTCCGTTAAGTGTCTAAAACCCCCGAACCTTTTCCATTCCTTGACCGACCTTAGTTTTATTTCTTGCTTTGTGATCTTTCATACCAATATCCTTACCTTAACAATCTCAACCCGACCATTGACCTAGTTCCTTTGACCAAGGCCGCCAGCTCCCTGAGAGAGAACGACAAAACCGAGGTCTTACAAGCCGCTGGTACACAAAATGGCGCCGTTGCCGGGGAGCCAGCGCCCCTAGTTTTAGTTTCTTGGTCTTTGGTTAATTGAGTTTGCTTTCACGCTAGAAATTAGTTTGTGCCAATCCAAATGAATTTGATGCTTCTATCGGTTCTTGTTGATGCATGTAGGTACGCCCTAATGTTCTACCGAGCATCGTAGGAGGTTTCAAGTCCTAATGGGTGAAGCCCAAGCTGATTCACCCCGTACCCTTCTATCATATGCCGTTCCATCATCGGGTACGGGAGGCAATCCTATCATCCTACCGCCACTACCACCCACCGCAACATTCGAGTTCAAACCATGCCTGCTGGACGCTTTTGGGAGAAACCAATTCTATGGAGATGGCTTCGAGGACCCTATCGATCATATTAGAAGATTCGAAGGTCGGATTGGTTTTGTGCATATGCCAGAGGTATCTTCGGAGTTTTTGAAATTGAAGCTTTTCCGTCTCACCTTGGGAGGAAAAGCTAAGATGTGGCTCGACATTTGTTCACCTGGTACATATACTACTTGGGATGCATTGAGACGGGATTTTCTTCACCATTTCTTTCCGGCTGATGAGACGCATAGGCTTCGACAGGCTATCTTGAATTTCAAGCAAGAGCCGGGAGAAACTCTTTTCGATTCATGGGCAAGGTTTAAACTTCTTCAAAGGCGATGTCCACATCATAATCTTCCGGATTGGTTATTGTTACATTAGTTTTACCATGGGCTTCAAGACGATCTTAAAGACTCAATTGATATTGCATCAGGAGGAATGTTTCTTATGAAGACCGAGCATCAAGCAAATGTTTTCCTTCACGAGCTATTTCAACATTCTCCTTCTTGGGGACGCCGTCGGAGTTTAGGAAGTAGAGGCTATTCCTTGGAGAGCAAACCTACTATCAAATTCCTTATGGGCGTCGTCCAAGAGATGCAACAGAAGATGGTATCTAATGGAACAGCCAACCAATTGGGAGTCGTACAGGAGACCCAACCCTCCACCCAAAACATCCAATATTTCTCACCCAACCACCAAAACCAAGAAGTTGACAACCCACTTATCACCAACCTACTCCTCATCTTCAAGAACCCCAACCATCTCAAGGGTCCAACATAGAGAAGTTGCTGAAGCAAATTGTTGAAAATCAAGAGAATGATAGGGCTCGCCTCGAGAAATTGAAAATCAATGGGCCCAAACGGCTCATATAGACTACATCCCTCAAACCGTCCCCATACAACCTCAACCTACTCCAATGGTGCCGGTGAATCTTATTACCCTCCGGAGTGAAGGGGAAGCGATAGTACCAAATTTTGTGGAAGATGGATGTTTGAGAGAAGAAGAAAAAGCAAGTGAGTTGGAGATGAATGAAGAAAGGGAGGTGTTTCTTGAAGAAGCTGAAAGTGAGAATGAGGAGAAGTTGAGTGAGGAAGAAGAATTCAATGAGGAAATAGGTGGGTGCTTGATAGAACCTTATACTTTTCAGCTTTCATGTGAGCGTCCTTTGGAGGAGATCCTTCTTGAGCCTATCCACGTTGAGCCCAATGGTAGTGAGGTCGTGTTCCTCACTAATCTTACAGATGGGGCATATACTCGAGAGGTGGAGGATGTTCCCTTGGAGGAACCTTTATTTGAGCGTATGGAGGTCCATGATTTTATTATCAATGATGAAGCATCTTTGGAGTTTCCCCTTCCTCAAGTAGAGTTTGAGTACTTCCCGATCACTTCGAATTATTTCATTGAAGAAGAATTCAAAGAAGGGGTTGAGAAGGAAGAAGAATTCTCGAAGGAAGATGACTGTCATCAACTCATGCTTGCTCCCAAGGCTCCAAAACTCCGGGAAACAAGTAAAGTGGAGTTTAAATTGCCTCCTCATCTATTCCACTCTATTCGACCGCCGGAGGAGCAACTTGCTTGGTTCACTATGGTAGTTGGGAGATGTTGGAAGAAGATGAGAAAAAGAAGGTGGAAGAAACGTAAGAAGCCACTACCTTTCTTCGCCCCGAGGCCAACTACAAACTCGTTAGATCATCTTGACCTTTATGCTTGCAAAGTGGGGAATTGTTGGAAAGGGAGGAAAAGAAAATGGTGGAAGAGATGGAAAATGTTCCTATCTTGTTCACCCCGTCTTTCAAGAATCAAACGGGTATTTAGGTCAAGCTAGGGACCTAAAACAAGCACTACATGGGAGGTAACCCATACTTCCGTTTTGATTAATTTCTTTTCTTTTGTTTCTTTTTCTTGTTTCTAATCCTGCATGCGGATCTTACGAGCCTTGCTTGTTTTTACTTGAATATCCTAACCCTTTGCTCGATTATCACGGATCGCGGATTGAGTAATCATTTATTTTGAAGAACTCGAGGTAATATCTCTCCGCTATTCTCTTTTTGAGTTGAATATCCTATGATCCATGCTGCATGCTTGATTTTCTTTTGGGTGGTGAACCCCTTTGAGTGTTTATGTTGGGGTATATTGTTTGTTGGGTAGTGTGGGCTCGGGTCGCCACCACTTTTGTTTGCTAGTTGTTCCTGTTTGTTTGTTCTTTTCGGTTCTCTACCCTTTTTCTTGTGACACCTTCCCACAATGAGGACATTGTGGCGTTTTAAGTGTGGGGGGGGTGAGAGATATTTGCTTCAAGGGTAGATCACCTAGCTGTTTTTGTTTTTATTTTCTTAGTTTTTGCTTAAAATTAAAAAAAAATTCGTGTGAAAAAGGAGAAAAAAGGGAGTGAAAACCTTTAAAGTTTTCTTTTAGTTTTGTTTTTGCTCTGCTTTGTTTCCTGGATCTCGTTATCGAAGTTGAGAAGCCGTTCTTAAGCTTCTTTAAAAGTAACCGGTTGGAGCATTTTCGACCCCATCTCGGGTTTTAGTCAAGACTTACCCCTAATAGACTCCCTTCATTAAGTGTCTATTGAGACTCCCGTTCTTTTCACCTTCTAATTGGAACCGAGAGATTTTAGGGGCTCGTGTCCGAGTTTGTTTTGTTGCTCATTTAGCAAATTCAAAAACGAAGAAAGAAAAAGAAAAAATTTCATAAGGTACAATAACCTGAATAAGTGGAGCGTGTCGCTAAATGACACTAACCACCTACACTTAGCCAACCTACACGGGCCCGGTATCGGTGGTACGACACTGATACCCCTTAACCCTCCTCCTATATCGCTTTGCGACGGAGAGGCGAATGGAAAAGACCGTGTTGGGAGGGTATACCCCTTATATGGGCCGTCCAATTCCCGAAAGTAAGGCTAATACCGACCTTTAAAAAGAAAATGAAAAAAAGAATATAGGAGAAAGTGAAACGGAAAAAGTTTCTTGCTTCTAAATAAAGTGGGGCCTCTCCTTGCATCACCTACGGCCCTCACCAAGCCAAGGGCGACCAAATGCGAGGGAGGGCAACATTTCTCTTGGTTGTTTCGTTGTTTCCAAATTTGGACACGAGTCTTTAAAACCTTTTGATTCCCGTTAGAACCCACTTGCACATATTTGCACATGGGGTTTCGCTTGGTATAAGGTGTAGGGAGTTAAAAACCTTCAAGATTGACCTTTATCTGAGTGTGGTGTTTGTGAGATGCTCCTAACGGTTACTTTTGGAGGCTTAATAACGTTTTCTTAGTTTGGATTGCGAGATCTTTTGAATCAAAGCCTTTGTTTTTCTTTCTTTTTGTTTTCTTCGGTTTTGTTTTCACTTTCCCTCTCTCCTTTTTCTTTGGCTTTTGTGGGTACAGCCGCTATAAACCCTCACGAGACCCACCTCGTCCACCCGGGCTACCGGGGGGTTTAAAGGGCTTGATGCTTGTGCTAAATGCATCCGCGATTTCTGCGGAAGTGAGTTAGTTGCTTTTGTTTAGTTCTAGTTTCTTAGTTTCTTTTGTTTAGTTTTGCTCGGGACGAGCAAAAGGCTAAGTGTGGGGGGGTGTTTAGTCCCATTTTAGGGGCTAAATACCACTCGTTTACGCCCAAGTCTATGCCGTTCCCTAATAAAATGGTTATTTATTACGTGTTTTGTGATTTTTAGGTATTAAGTTCGGAGAATAATAAAAGGGGGGCGAAGTTGCGAAAAAGGGCGATAACTCGATCATCCCGAGACCTTTGGAGCTGATTTGATGCCGTGGTGAAGACCCGGGAAGCATGGGAGACCAATCGTACCTAAAAGAGAGGGAGTTCGGGCCAAAAGGCTAAGTATGGGGGCATCCATGTTCGTAGCGTTCGCTACAACGATTGCAGCGACCGCTACGCCCCCTTTACTTGGCTGGAAGATCAATTGAAGACCGTAGCGTTCCCTACGCCGGGCGTAGCGAACGCTACGACTGTAGCGTTCCTTACGCCGGTCGTAGCGAACGCTACGAGCCCAGGCAGAAGGTTCTACCCAAGACCGTAGCGGTCGCTACGAAGGGTGTAGCGAATGCTACGATAAAGCCCAGATTTCCCAATTTTCCAGCTGAGGGTCATAGCGTTCGCTACGCCCTTCGTAGCGTTCGCTACGGATCATTGACTGGGTCGCGACGTTGGGCATAGCGGACGCCTTGAAGCTGCCGAGAGTTAGAGTTTTCGCCTGTCTTGGGTCGTAGCGAACGCTATGATGCCCGTAGCGGTCGCGACGACCCTTTTTCCAGCATAATTTTAGGCCAAGACGACTGTGTTTTGGCCCTTCTTCCCCTTTTGTTTAAATAGCCCGTCTTGGGGCATGAATGAGGATTATCTAATCTAGGGAGTTATCTAGGAGTAGCTAGGGCATCTAGGTTTAGACTTAGATTTTATTTTCAGTTTGTAATTAGTAGATTTTAGAGGGAGATTAGTGAGAGATTAATCTAGGGTTTTGGAGATTTGAGTTTATTATTGAAGATTTGGGGATTCAATCAATTGAGAGATTGTTGGATCATCTTTTTATTGCCTTCCATTGTTCATCTACAACATTTTGATAAGTATTCTCTTTCCTTAACTCTTTATTTAATTACTTTGCTAATTACTTTGCTTGTTCTTAATTTCCTTACTTGCTATTTCATTGTTCTTGTTTGTCTATGGTTGTTGATTTCTCCATCATGTCTAGAGGCTAATCTTTCTTGAGGTGAGGGGGTGATTAAGGCTTTAATGGATTTTGGCTAAGGTGTTTATTGATTAAAGTGTGTTTTAGTTGGAGGAGTCTATTTCCACCTAGTGTCTTGTCATTGGGGGTGGCGGTTCAAGGTCCGAGAGCTCTTTGAATCGTTATACACTCAATGGGAAGTCTAGAGTGGGATAGTTAAGCCCACACTTACGAGGGTAAGTGTAGGCTTAACTAGGAATTAACGCGATTTTCAACCCCGATGGTCCATGGTGGACATAGGGTAGTTAATTTGAATCTTCCTCGAGGGAGGGGATTCATCGTGGCCTTTTTCTCGCGTTGTTCCATAGATAAATCTAACTTTATGCATTTTGATCATGAAAACTTCTTGATCAAAAGTTCCGTTAAGTGTCTAAAACCCCCGAACCTTTTCCATTCCTTGACCGACCTTAGTTTTATTTCTTGCTTTGTGATCTTTCATACCAATATCCTTACCTTAGCAATCTCAACCCGACCATTGACCTAGTTCCTTTGACCAAGGCCGCCAGCTCCCTGAGAGAGAACGACAAAACCGAGGTCTTACAAGCCGCTGGTACAAACCTCATATAATATTGCAACTATTCACTCAGATTTTTCATTTTCCCCTCCATTTCCTCCTTCTCCCTCAAGGCTTGTTCTGCTACTTCCTGAGGTGTTTTACTACAGCCCAACATTATGAACTACACAAATAACACAAACAGACCTTCCTCCAAGATGAAACTTAGCTCTGATACCAATTATGATGTATGCAAGGTCGCAATGATCAGAGTAATGACCTCACGGTACATCACATTAACACACGACACACAGATTCTAACCTTACAACAGAGAATCAAGCACAAGCACACCCAAAAACATACCTCAACACAGAGAATCAACTATAACCTCCTCAAAATAGAGCACAAACACCAAAGCTCAAATGTATGAAATGGATGATGATGAAATGATGATGAAATGAACAAGAACTTACAATCAAATAGTAAATAGAGGATAGACTTGAGCTCGAGCTGATACAGGCCCACCACAGCTAGAACATCAAGGGCAATGGACACAATGACCTCAATTGATACATGCACACCACCATCGAAGCTACCAAGCTCTACACCCACCACAAGGATAGCCAAATCCTTGATACTGTAGTAGAATTAACCAAGGATGAGAGTTTAACGTCACTTACAAACAAGAGGCTCAACAAGGGACTCAAAATGCTATTGATTTCACTGATTGTTAATGTCCTCAAGTTGTCGATTACAAGCTATATAAACCTAGGGTTGAGCTAGATGATTAAGGGTTTTCCCTTGCTCAAAAAACTCCCTAATTACGCATTAAGCTACTTAACTAACTTAGTAAGCTAATTAATGCTCATTACAAACTGGATAACATCAAAATAAAATGAAATAAAATCTAACAAACGCGTTTTCTTTATTACAAACGGTTAAATCACCTCACAAGCTGGAAATGGCCTTAACAGTTCGGAAGTGAGTCTTCATGGAGGACCTCAATGCAGGATCACCTCATAGAACTGGAATATCCTCAACAGTCCAGAAGTGATGTCTTCAAAGAGGACCTCAGAACTGGCAAAATATCTCCACTGAGCTGGAAAGTCCTCAACAGTTCTAAAGTGAAGTCTTCAAACATGGATGAGGGCCTCAATCCAAAGATATGGAATTGAGAAATAGCCTCACTAGTTGGCTGCTACTGATGATGATGATGTTGCTGTTGCTGGACGACCTCATGACCTACTGGACCATCATGCAACACTCCTGGATATCAGTGTTGATGCTGAAGATGGTGAGGTCGTTGCTGATCCTGATGCTGGCTCTGGTTCACTGTCCTCTGGACTCTAGTCATATAATGGAGGACCTCCATCATTTGCCCACAACAAGACACCTTCATATTCTATAGGGGTGTCTCCTTTCCAAGTTGTGCTTGAAAGCAACCCTCTCACACCCTTGGATCTTCTTCTTTTACCCATTGATGCTCTGGTTCATGTTGAGGCTAAGGTTAAGGCTAAAGAGATTAAGAAGCTTCATCAACAAATGAAATGAATGAGTGCAAGAGTCAATGAGCTTTTTAAGGTAAGGAACAACAAGCATAGGAGAGCTTATGTGTTCCAACCTGTTGACTTGGTATGGTTGAACTTGAGGAAGGAATACTTCCAAGAGGAGAAATAAGTTGTTGTAATTAAGGGGAGAATGATCTTTCGAGGTTCTAGAGACGGTTAATGATAATCCTTATAAACCTTGTAATAGATTGTAGTACCATGATCCTATCTATTTTGCTAGCCTCAATTGATCTAAACCATGTAAATTGTTTATATGTTGGCATGTCTTGAAGCTGTAAATCATCAAATAGCTCAGCCATTACTCTCATTCCTTCACTAAAATATGTGCGCCCTCTTCTCTGATACTTATTGTCTCCATGTTTATTATGTCCATACACCAGGCAAATTGCACATGATAAATATCTTGAATAAATTTTCTTTATACATATATCCACCTTTCTCCATGATCGTGACTTTCTTCATAAAAACTCTTCTTGTTCCACATCAGCAGCATGCCACCTGACTTTCTAATAGCTTGTATTTTAATGAAATCAATATCCTCTCTATCTGAACATTTTCTAACTTCGAACAAGCTCATTCTTATGTTCTAGTTTTGACTATGCCAATGACATTTATATACTCTCTTCTAATGAGGTCCCTCACCGCTTTATTTTTCTTGAGGGACTCCAAGCCTCTCACATTCCAAAAGGTTATCCTTATCTTTGTTTTCTTTAGAACTGAGGTGGCTGATATGTTAAGTGATCAGCTAAGGATGAATCTTTGGAGTTTGCTTTCTTCTTCTTTTTGCCTTTGGCTGCCTGCTTTCACATATTCTTAGGGAATTCTATAAATTCTCTCCTTCGGGAAGTCTTCATGCCCATTCCTATTGCACTAGGTAGTTCAGCAGCCTTCTTAGAAATGATTTTTCTAGCAGTAAGTATCGTTTCCTTGTTTTTTTACTGCATGATCAATATCCTCATCTTTGTAAGCTGCATGCGGTGTGCTTTCATTTTCCAATGGATGGACTAAATTATTAGGTGACTCTTCTATTCATAGTCTTATTTTCGAGGCCTGTATTGGGCACCATTCCAGTCATGAAATCCCATAGCCACAACCACCTTTTCTTGTAATTGTTGTACCTTGTCATTAGTGCTTCTTAGCTCTTCTTGATATGCATTTGGGGTAAGTTCCAAAGCATTTGTATGTAACCCTTGCCTTCTCATACAACAGTTGTTAGTAAATGTCGTGCTGTTTGAAATCCTTTCAACTTCCACCATCCCACCAATTGTCATCTAGTGACTCTTTGTCTGTGGACCATGCTGATGAATCTGTTGGGAATTACTCGAACTTGCCCAGTCTCTTCATTATTATGAAGATTTACATAGGTAGCCTATGATCCTGTTTCTTCTCTTGACTTGGATGATGTCATTTGAGTTTCTTTTACCTTACTCAAAACTTGAAACCTCCACTCCTGATCTAATGTATTGCTATATTGATAATCTGAAACCATCTCCTTCCTTTACAAAGACCCTGAAGGCACAGTTGTCGATATCTAGAAAATTTTTTGTTTCAATCCTTTTCATGATTTTGGTGCTCATTATAACCTTCATGACTTCTTAATTTGATGGACTCACCACATAGTATTTGGTCCCAATCAGATTTTCCCATGGCTATATTATATGCTTGAAATTTTAAGTCATCCATCCATGTGGTGGAACTCCATAAATGTTCACCTGATCTATTCAATGCTCACTAGTCTCGTAAGGATTCCAGTTCCTCTGGATTGTCCAGGATCGTTTTCATCTCTTCAATTGATCAAAAAGTTACAATCAATTTGGTGGTATTCCTAGCAATGACCTTCTCCACTTGCATTTCCTTGAGCTGCAAAGCCAATATAGTTTCCATTTCAACTTGTTGTCTTGCCACACAAACAACACTTTGTTCGGTCCATTTCATGGCTTTTGGGTCAGTCTTCTCTTTTATTCTGCCAACACTATTACTTTGTGAATCTAGCGTTGGTTGAGTTTCTTCCTTTTTCTCCTTTCTCACCAACATCTTTGTTGGCCTTCTGCTCGATTCTTGCTTCTTCCTTGCATAGTTGACAACGATTTTATGTCCTCTGACTATCTTGCAATTGAATCTCTTGAAAGAACCCAAGAGGGAGGTAAATAGGGTTATCCAATTTCTGCACACTTGAGATAAAGGACGTTAGGTCTCTTAATCTTATCTAGATTAAGAGATAATTTTTAAAAATATAAAGGACAATACAAATATGAATAAAGAACTTCCATTATTTAATCATAAACATAATACAAAAGAGAGTAAACCTAGTTGCTCAAGGAGTAAGGTCCTTGCAGCAACTGCTCGATGAGTGTCTTACTGAAGGGCACTTTCAAAGGATGTTTAGACAAGCACAGACCAAGTTCACTTTGGTGCTGAACACACTCTCTAATCCTAGATCCTTTAAGGATTAAGAGCGTAACACGCCAATCTCCTTGGCTTACGACAGAACACACAAAAAGTCTCTCAAAGACACACTTAGAAATCTTCACGGATTTCCTACTCTTCGATTTCTTCCTTGGAATCGCTGAGTTCTTCTATCTTCAAGTCTTCTATTTATAATTGCAGCTTGGTAGTCGTTTGGATGGTGGACGTTGGAGTTGATTCTTTCCTTCCTTGTTCTTTGCTTCTCTTTCCTTGTTTGGTTCTTGAGATCTTCCTTCCTTATTATATCTACATAATCAGAATATATAACATAAGGCATGATCTTGATTCTCATTCCTTTCTTGTTTCGTTGCTCTTCTTTTATTCTTTGAGATTTCTTTCCTTGCGAATTATATCAACAAGAATCACACACATAATCAGAATATATAGTCTAGGATCTACTCCAGATTTCTCTAGTGGAGGATACTTCC
This sequence comes from Portulaca oleracea, assembly GCA_029582165.1. Lineage (NCBI taxonomy): Eukaryota > Viridiplantae > Streptophyta > Magnoliopsida > Caryophyllales > Portulacaceae > Portulaca > Portulaca oleracea. The sequence continues at coordinate 20,242,849 of CM055870.1, forward strand.
CTTTTCTGGATATTCGAATTTCGACTTTCATTCAAAACCGATCCAGTCGCCAAGGTCCTTGAGCTTGGGTCTGTTGAGGTCCTTGAGGGGTTCTAACATCTCTGTATGCTTTCTTGAACGTGTTCGTCTCTCCAAAAATACACAAACCCGAATTTGTGTTGATTCTCCCTTCTCCAATGAACGTATGTTGCTCTGACTCTTCCAACTCTCTCTCAAAAATGCCTTTCAAACCATGTTTATCTAAATCTTTTGGGGGATTTCCCACAAAAATGGAGCATGGTTCCTCTTGGGGGTGGTTCCCCCCTCTCCTTCTCTCTCTGCTTTCTCTCTCCATGCCTTAGTTGACAGGCTAGGATGAGGGTTTGTTGGTAGGGCTTTGTGCCTTGCTTTGGTTAACTATCTTATGTCTTTTGATTAGTTATGTTGTCCAAATATATTAAGCTCTTCTCCTACTGCTTGGAGCTCACGGGTAAGTTTCTACAAATATCAATTATCTTCTTATTGTCTTTTTATTTTGTTTTCCAATGGTTTTTCAAACTTAGTTTTGTTCAGTGTTTAACTTTGTCCTTCAAAGTGGTTTTTCAAAAGGTTTTCTGTGGGTCCATACGAACTAACCTTTTGTAGGACCCGAGGAAAATTCCAACCGTGCCCTACGCGGTGTTAGGCGAGTCGAAAGAGGTGTCTAGTCTTTAAGGGATTTAATTGAATTTTTACTTATTAAAAATGTTCACAAGAAATGTTTAGATTTTATTATGAACATTAAAATTTACAATCTGCCTGAAATAAATAATGAAACAGAAAAATCAGAAATAATTAGCATGGAAACAGGGTGGTGGAGAATTACAGGTCATCGACCCAGCGCCATCTTTGATGCCTAGCGCCCTGGACTGTGACTCTGGGCCTTTCCCACACACCTGGGTGCTGGTAGTGGGCTCGGGCCAACAACCGTGCTGACCCGCACAGGGTGTCGGATGTTGGACCGAGGGAACCAATTTCCAATTTTCGGTATTCAAATCATTTCGGGAAATAAATAAATTTTAAAATTTGAATAAAATTTAACATTTAGCGAATCAAATTTAATCAAATTTATTTTTTTAGGAGCCGCCAATCAATTTTTAAGAGAATTGATAAACTCGAATTTTCTTGACTCCGCGTAACCGTGAACCATGAGATTCGGATTCTGGGGGTAAGGTTACGAATTCGAAAGTAAAAACCTTCGAATTCGCGCGTTTAATGAATGGACTCTACTAGATCAGTTTATTAAAGAAAAGAGTAGAAGAGGAGAATTAATTAAATTAATTAATGTTATTTAAATGCATGCGGAAAATAAATGCGATAATAAAAAGAATGCGATAAATAAATGAAAGCGATAAAGACAAATTAAAGTTATCTTCTCAAGTAATCCAATTTAGATTAGTCATAATTGATATTAATATCAGGGTTACAAAAATATTGGTGGTTACAAGAAAATAATAACGAGAATAAAAATGCGAAAATAAAAAATGTCAGAATGCATGTATGGAAATGAGAGAGGGAGAGAAAAAGAGAAATCCACCTAGTGTCAATACTCCCAGGTGGTTTCGGTGTGTCAAATGAAATGAGAAGAGGGGGTATTTATAGGATGAGTGAGTGAGGAGAAAATCGGGTTTAGAGTTTAGGAATGAGCTAAAAATAGCGAATGTGCTAAAAATAGCAGGTGTAAAAATAGTCAATATGTTAAAGTTAGTAAATAGGCGGGTCTGCCTGGCTTGCTCTCCAAGCACGCGACTTGAGAGCGGAGTGCAGGTAAGCGGGCGTGCAGACCCACCCAGCGCCCTAAGTCTGGGTAATGGGCGGCGTTAGGCCCGCCTGGCGCCCCGACTCTGCTCGGGTTCTGGGCTGCGCCTCGGACTGCGTGTCAGGGCTTATTTTGGGCCTATGTTTGTGGAATATTTTGTTGGTTGTTTTTGTTGTGTTTTTCTCTCATTTTTGCATTTCAAACATATTTTTACATTTTATCTAAGCTAAAAATAATAAAAATAAATACTAGAAAATAAAATTACAATATTACAATGACATATTTTGAGTGTCTACACCTTTCTATAAAACTTAATTCATGGAGGAAAGACGATCTATATTAGGATTCCTCAAGTTGTTGAAATGAATTATTTAGTAAGAAAATTAACAATTACTATAATAAGTTTCAATTAATTAGAATTTTTTTTTTGATCAACAATTAATTAGAATTGCGACATTATAAAGGGTACTACGTGATTATAAAAGATAACTAGAAATTAATTAGTTCCTCTACAAAATTTAATGAAGTGATTTATTTGATCGATCATATTATCACAAACTCTAACTAATTTACCGTGATTTAAAAAAAAAAATCGTATACACATGTGTGTAGAATTTGTAGTAGTACGTGTCAGAATCAGGCTCAAGGACCTTGTCATCTAAAGAAGTTTTGAATGAAAGTCAAAATTCACTTTGGCCTACGTCTACTCCTTGATATATCCAAATCTTATAATATTATTTTGTTCCCTATGATATTATTATTATGGGATTCTCCTAAATAATTATATTATCTTTCAAAATAATACTATTATCATGTGGATAATATTTCGTAATTAGATTTTCCTTGACTACTTTCTAGGCAATAAAATATAGAACATGTGAAGGATGGTAGTGAAGATTTGCATTCAATTATTTATGGAAATGCTCCATGCAAAGATTGGTTGTTTTCAACAAATAGGAACAATGGAAATGATTGCTAGAAAAGGAAACAATGGCTAATTGATTGTGTGATTCCATTTTATGGAAATAGTGCTTAATGGAATTAGAAGCAATTATTGGTGGAAATAGTGGTTAATTGATTGCGCTCCAACGTCTAGTTTTATACATGATATATAAGGGGTTGTTCATCCTTGCTCTAGACATCGATTCCAAGGAAGAAATCGATAAGAGTGTTGTAGGAAATTAGTGAGTGATTTCTGAGTGTGTAACCAATTGATATTGTAGGACCTCGGTGAGTAGTGTAACAGAAATTAAGTGCTGTAGTTTCTGTGAGTGAGATACCACCAGCGTAGTTGGTGAAAATCTATTGTAATCGCCTCCTGGCGAACGTAGCTGTCCCATAGACATTATCTTCTAGACAATGAGACCACCAATGAAACCATTCTTCTGTACATTCAGCCTGGACAGTGAAACCATTCTTCTGTAGTTGTCCCATGGACATTATCTTCTGGATAGTGAGACCACCAGTAACCTCCTTTGTGTAATGCTTTTTGGATTTCCTTCAATAATATAATTATTTTCGTTACACTGTATATTAAGTCTTGACTTGGGTCAAGACTAGTTGCTAACGTCCTTACCTAAGTGTGTGCAGAATCCACTCAAGAAGAGACTAACCGCTCTGTGGAAAAGGTCATGGTTGGTATTGAAGATGGTAATATAGGACAAGGACGTTGCTTGAGCGTACCCCCATTATTCCAAGGATCAAACTTTGCCCATTGGGAGAAGCGTGTGAAAGCATTCATCATGGATCAAGACTATGATTTATGGGACATAATTGAGAATGGAGACTTTGCCCCCATGATCACAAAGGGTGAAGTCGCTAAACCCAAAATTAGATCCAAATATACTTATAAAAAAGCAGAAAAGGCAAATAAAAATATTAAAGCCTTACACACTCTCTATTACGAACTTGATTCTAATGAGTTTGAATATGTCTCTGGATATGATACAACTAAGCAGGCCAGGTGTGGGTACCTTAGTGACCACATATGGAGGAATAGCCTAGTTCGAGAAATAAGGCTTGACCACTATGTCAAGCATTACAAATCCTTCAAAATGAAGAATGGAGAATTCGTCAAGGACATGTACAAAATGTTCGCTATCATAGTCAATAATCTCAAGTCCATAGGGAAAACCTACTCCAATGAAGAAAAAGTTTGCAAGGTCCTCAGATGTCTTCCAATAAAGCAATGGGAACCGAAAGTCGCCACAATCAAGGAAGCTCAAGATTTGAAAACTCTTCAATTAGATGACATCACTGGAAATCTTCTTGCTCACGAAATACATCTTCAATAAGAGCAAGATGAAAAGCAAGAAGTAGCCCTTAAGGACATCAATGGTCCTAACGGAAAGTCAACTGAGGATGCTAAGAACTAGATCTTGGATTTGATGGCCAAGGAACTTAAGAAGTCGTGCAAGAAAAGTCATACCTTCAGATGATCCTCATCCAAATGGGTCCACCAAAGAGGTAAGGACTCCTCAAATTATGAAACTAACTTATTCTCTTGTTTTGTGTGTGGTGGCCCAAATCACTTGATCAAGGACTGTCCCTACGACAGATAGAAGAAAGAAAAGAGGAGTCACATGGCCCTAATAGCTAGTTGGAGTGACGATAGTAGTAGCGAAAGTAAGAGTGCAGAAATGACCAATAGTTATCATATAGAAAAGAAACCAGTGATACCGAGAAAGTTTGTATAACCAATGATGACTACCAAGAAAATGATAAAGATAAATCGGTGAAGGTTACACTTGATGATCACCTTACTTGGCCTAAAGAGTACTTGGAGAATTGATTTCTAACGCTTATTAAACATGAGACTAAGTACTTGAATAAAATTAAATCTCTAAAAAATGCCATCAAAGGGTTAAAAGAGTCCAAAGTTGAATTGGAAAAGTCATGCGATGACATTACCTCTAGGATTGACATTCTTGAGGCTGAAAAATTTGACATCAAGGCCAACATGTTAATTGTTGCTCCTCTTTGATTAAGTTAACCAAGCAATGAGAAAACCACAATGAATCACGTGGATCACGATGTGGCCCCTTTAAAGAAGGGTTGGGATATTGTACCAAGAATGAGCAAAATGCCTACAAAGCAAGTGTTCTAGAAAAGAGACATGACAAATTAGTCACTACCAAGCAACAAAATTGTTGTCAAGGACATTCTGTCCCTCGAAGGCAACCTGTCAGAACCAGGCACCAAGGACGTCATAGTAACCTCGATAGAAAGGACCAAGGTCACAAATTCTGCTCATGGTTCCAAGGACGGCACAACTACCTTGGCTCAAGATACCAAGGTCAGTCCTCTCATCCCAAAAGTGAGAGTCAATCTAGTATATCTCATTACTCCAACCATTATTGTTCTAGAATTGTACAAGTTTGGGTTCCAAAAGGAACAAGGCCTCCTAGCATGATTGCTCTAAGTAGTCAAGGACCCAAATTTAGCTTGAGAAAGGTTGTTTGAAGTTTTTGCAGGTTCTTGACATCCAACCAAAGGAATAAGAAAATTGTAAATGTTTGGATGCTCAAGGTAACTGGGACCAACTAAGGACCTTGATGGAAGAGTCTGTTAGGCTTTATAAGCTTTGACACAATATGGGTCAAGGACGTTCAATCATCTAGGACGTTGATACAGTCAATAGTGAGGACATTGAAACGATAAGAATTCGAACAAAGTTCTTATTTCCTTCATCTTGCACAAATATTCATGTATATTATCTTTAAATCATTTATTGGCAGTATTCACTCATGGTACAAATTGAGGGGGAGCACCCTCTCTTAGTACTAACAAGTTCATTGAGTTATTGAAGATTACTATAGATGGTTGCTATATTAAGGGTGAGTTTCCTATGGACTTTTTGATAAAAATCAAAAAGGGGGGAGAAATATTGCAAAATGAATTTTGTCTTTCATCAAAAAGGAGGAGATTGTTAGAACTAGCCTCAAGGACCTTGCCATTTGAAGTAGTTTTGAATGAAAACCAAAATTCACTTTGGCCTACATCTACTCCTTGATATATCCAAATCTTATAATATTATATTGTTCCTCATAATATTGCTATGGGATTCTCCTAAATAATAATATTATCTTTCAAAATAATACTATTATCTTGTGGATAATATTTTCTAATTTGATTTTCCTTGTCTACTTTCTTAGGGAATAAAATATGAGAAGATGTGAAGGATGGTAGTGGAGATTTGCCATCAATTATTTATGGAAATGCTCCATGCAAAGATTGGATGTCTTCAACAAATAGGAGCAATGGAAATGATTGCTAGAAAAGGAAGCAATGACTAATTGATTGTGTGATTCCATTTTATGGAAATAGTGCTTAATGGAATTGGAAGCAATTATTGGTGGAAATAGTTGTTAATTGATTGTGCTCCGACGACTACTTTTATACATGATATATAAGAGGTTGTTCATCCTTGCTCAAGACAACGATTTCAAGGAAGAAATCGAGAAGAGTGTTCTAGGAAATCAGTGAGTGATTTATGAGTGTGTAGCCAATTGATATTGGTGTGTCTGATAGAGTGTAGCTGAGGATCTCGGCAAGTAATGTAACAGAAACTAAGTATTGTAGTTTCTGTGAGTGAGATAGCACCAACGTAGTTGGTGAAAATCTGTTGTATTCACTTCCTGGCCAACGTAGTTAGCGAAATCATTCTGTTGTAGCTGTCTCGAGGACATTAAGCCTGGACAGTGAAACCATTCTTCTGTAGCTGTCCCAGGGACATTATCTTCTGGACAGTGACACCACCAGTAACCTCCTTTGTGTAACATTTTATGAATTTCATTCAATAATATAATTATTTTCGTTATACTGTGTATTAAGCCTTGAGGCCAAGACTAGTTGCTAATGTCCTTACCTAAGTATGCAGAACCTTTTGATAATCCTATTCACCTCTCTCTAAGGTTCTTTCAGTACGTTCATCCATCATCCATTAATAATTAGCTTTCACATTTTCAAAATCTGTTATTGAACTATAACTTTATACACAATAATTATCAAAAATATAATATTATATATAACATTATTTCATTAATTTTATATGATATGTTATTACATAGTCCAAATTTTCGATATGAAAAATCAAAATGGCACTAAAAAAAAAAATTCCGGAGGGAGTACTAGGTTACAAACAACGGTGGGTGGTGATCAGTGGTGAAGCAGAAGTGTAGGAGGGCAACCGATGATAATCATGCAAAGCCATGCAAATGTATGAGTATATACACTGCTAATGGTAACTTAATCCCCACGGAATCAGTAGTCACGTGACAAAGGAGAGAGAGAGAGAGAGGTAATAACTTAAGTATATACACTGCTAATAGTATAACTTGAGCTTTACACTGAATTAACTCAATTTACGAGGTTTTAATGCAAATGCGTCAAGCAACATCCTCTGTTTGTTCCCCCTGCACCTGCACTCTCTTCAGTCTTCACATATAATTCCCCATCGTTTAATATTACCCTTTTCCTTTTTCTATTTTTCAATAAAATTTTATTCTTTACTGTGCCATAAGGGTAACAATTAATTTAATTCACAGAAGCTACTTAATTACTAATTTACTCCTAAAAGAGATCCACGTAGATTTTGTCGTTTACCACTTGACCTTTGACCTCCAGCTTTCTTCATTTTATCTAGGTCTCAAATTAATTAATTAATTAATATTTACAAGGATTATCATTTGTCATCAGCGCTCTTTTATTTTTTGTTTTTTTTGAATGTTTTGGTTAATGTTGTGTTATTACCATCTCTAGTTACTTCTCAATTTACTTCAATTTTTTTTTCTCTTTTTATTTATAAATTCTATCAGTTTTGATAAGTAGAATACATTTTTACCCCTCATTAATGAAAATAATTTCAGGAATGAAACAAGAACGAGAAAGGTAGTCAGGTTTTTCCCGAACCCAACCTCATGTGCCGATGTAGTTTTCGACTTTATCGAATTGCCCATAGTTCAGTTAGTTAGGCAAGTCGACTGTGTCGAAATCAAAACTGGAATCGCTTTTGAGAGAAGGCGAGAAGCAACTTTTAAATTCCTTTTTGTATTGGATTATGAGAGGGGTATATTTGACTATATTTAAATTGTATTTATTCAATTTTGTATATACATTAAACTTTTAAAAGTAGTTGGGATGAATATGACAATTATTTTAGAACAGATGTAGTATATCATTGTAGTTAGCTAGCTTCTGAGTTTTACTTCACTTACTGCATTGTTTTATTTTCATTGTCTTTGTATGGATTTTGGCTTGTGGTATTGGACCTTTTCCATTGTATGGGACAATGGCCTTTTTCCTTTTAATTAATAAATTAGATTAAACTCGCTAATTATATAATTTTTAATGAAAGAATAACTAAACTGGTAAATTTGAATTTTCCAATTAATTTAATTAAGCTTTAGTTCAATGTATAGCTTCACGAGTTAACTTTCGGTGGAGTATGGGAATTATTCAGTTTATTAACCTCAATAATTTATTTAATTGCAGAACAAAATCAGACTTTACCTATTTTTAAATCTAATAGCCTTAATGAATATGTGAAAAGAATAGTACTAGATTTCCGACATACATATACTATTATATCCTAATTATTACATAGATTCAATGTTTCAAATCTAATTCTCATTGCTATATCAACGCATAATTATATCTTAATTATTGTATTAGATGACTAAAAAATGTTGTATACAATAATATGTAAGATATTCTTGTTAATTAAGACAAAATTATGACTAGTAATAAAATTAAGTTGTCGATACCCAATATTAATAAAAGAAAAAGTATTTAATTATATTTTATAAATTTGGTCCAATCAATGTCCAATAATTTGATGCAAATAATAGACAAAATCCAAACAACTCCACTGAAATAAAATTCCTTTCCTACTGCGTAAGGTGATGAAAATCACGGCTAACTTAACTTGAACACTTGATGAAGTATCATATATTCATATTCATATCTCTCCTAGTTTCTAACTATAGCGTGTCATGGTATCAACCAACACGATCACAAATTGGGCTTTTTCATGGGGCTTACGTGGCATTCTCTCACACCATCACTTAGCCTGATGGAAGCACAGTGATGGTGCCACGTATGTATGCCCATTTCAGAGGGCAAAAGATTCACTTTAACTAGAAACAAATTTCTGCTCCCAAACAGTCCAACAAAACCCCACTGGGCCCCACTCTCTCTTTCTAACTACTTAACAGAAAGGCAGGGATTACTCAGGAAGAAGATCCTCGTGATCCAATTATGCCGTAATGTGGAATTTGGATTAGTATTCTAGTTCACTCCTTAACCCTTCATATTTATGACTCTGTTTGATAAATAATAGTTGGTGGTTAGCTATTGGTTGTTGTTTGTATTGGTTGTTTATTATTGGTTATTTGGATTGATTATTTAAAAAAATTGTATTTGGTAAAGTTAGCTGTTTTTTGAAAAAATATTTATTAAAATTTCATTTATACGCGTTTATAAGTAATAATACTTTTAGGATGATATATGTGTAAATTTAGACATTTTAGGACTAAAGAGTTTTTTCTTACAATAAGTTATTTTCAATAAACTGGTTTATCCAGCCTATTGAAAATCAGTTGATTGGGACCAAAAAACTAACAAAATAGGTTGTTTACCAAACACCCTAACAGCTTATTTGACATGTCAATAAACCAATTTTTACAATAAGCTGTTGAATTGGTTCTTTACCAAACAAGGCTTGTATCTATAACAAAGTAAAAGAGAATGTTTTGTTTTATATTATGAAGGTTGTTTGTCTGGCTGATTGTGGGTTTCTGTTGACACGCATAATTACTCTTTCACCCATAAATATAATAATATAATCAGCAGCTTACTTCCCTTGTAGATTTTGTTTACACATTGATTTAATTTTGGAAAATTTCAATCTAATAAATCAAACTTTATGTCCATTTTGATCTGACAAACCAAACTTAACATTTTGTTAATGACAAACTGTACTTAATATAATATTTTTCTTAGTGAACTCCCACCAATTTTCGGTAACCGGAAAAATGACATGGAGGTTTTTTGAAATGAACCTAATTGAAATTAACAATGTGTTGGAAGAAAGACTCGAGCACCTGTTGTGTGAAGAGACAAGAATGGGAAATGAATTATAGAGAATGAGGGATGAGAGTCAGAACTTTGAGCGTCTGGATGAAGAAAATGTGAGGCTCAAAACCAAGCTTGACAAGGAGAAAAGGAAGAAGAAGTCATCTTCATTTTCCTTTTATTTTTTTTCCTATAAAACACTCCACATCAGCAAAAAAAACCTCAATGTCATTTTTCCGGTAGCTGGAAATTGGTGGAGGTTCACTAAAAAAATATTATGTTAAGTACAGTTTGCCATTAAAAAAAAGTTAAGTTTGGTTTGCTAGATCAAAATGGACATAAAATTTGGTTTACTAGATTCCAATTTTCCTTTATTTTTTGCCCTTGAACATAATAATATTATCAACAACTTGTTTGCCTTGTACATTATGTTCACACACTAGTTTATATTTTTACCCTTGAATACAATAATTAATCAGCAATTTTCCTCGTAGCTACTTGTTCAGACATAGATTTATGATGTTCTCGAATACATGGATAATATTGGCAAGTCGCAAAACTTCACCCATTTCAAGATGTATTGAACTTCTCAAAGTATAAGAGAATGTTTTGTTTATGCTATCTGACTATCTGTTAGTTTCTGTTACACATGTAATTATTCTTTCATCCATGAATATAATAATACTAGTCCTCAAATCCGTGCGTTGCACGGGACGCAAGTAAACCGTACATATTGTTAAAGATATTATCAAGGTAATATTTAAATGAATAAAGAAAAAGACAATAATGCAAAATAAAAAGAATAGTTTTCTTATTTAAAAGAATAAAAAAAAAAGAATAGTGCATAAGAAAAAAAAAAAGAAATAAGAGTCATCAATGCAAACATACACATTAATGCACATATTAATATTACATTTTTTTTTAAAAAAAATAAATAGAATCAATTATAAGTTTCCCAAAATACCCTCATTAAAATCCATATATTTCAATCATTACCCTTTGTACCCAGAAATATATATATATATACATATACATATACATATACATATACATATACACATACACATATACATATACATATACATATACATATACATATACATATACATATACATATACATATACATACATACATACATAGATATATATATATATATATATATATATATATATATATATATATATATGTATACATACATATATATATATATATATATATATATATATATATATATATAGGATAATTGGATTCTAATAATCCCTACTTTCACCAATTAGATAATGGTGGACCGTACTTTCATTTTGTATTCTAGTGGTCTAAAAAAAATAAAATTGGATTGTAGTGGGATATTTTCAAGGGAATCATAGATTTTGTGTTGCATTTGATTCAAAACTTAGTATAACAATTTACAATGAATTTACAGCGTTTCTCCCAATTTTTTTCATTTTTTTACTATTTTTTACGATTTTTTCACTTATATTATTTTTAAAAAATCATAATAATTATTCGGAGTCTCAAAAAAATAATTTAAAAAATGTTTTAGAAACTACAGTTCATTAAGTTTCTAGGGGCACGAACGAAAAAAACAAAAACAATATAGTGTAGGAATGAAAAAAATAAGAAGAATGTGAAGGTGGATTTGGTACCACTACAATCCAATTTTATTTTTTTTTGGACCACCAGAATACAAAGTGAAAGTAGGGACCACCATTGTCCAATTATCCTATATATATATAATCCCTACTTTCACCAATTGGACAATGGTGGTCCCTACTTTCACTTTGTATTCTGGTGGTCCAAAAAAATATAATTGGATTTGAGTGGGGCCTTGAGGAGTTCAGTGGTGGTGACACCTTGGCAATGTGTTTGACCGCATTGACTTTTGATTTGAGTGCCACATCAGATGTAAAACAGATGCCCTAATATCTTTCTTTTTTTTATTCCAACTTCGAAATTTTTTTACCCCACCTCTCTTTCTTTCTCTTTCTTCTTCTTCTTCTTCCCTTTCCAATTCAGATCTTATGCGGTAAAAAAAATCCCCAACTTTCTAGAACTCCCTTCCTCCCTTCCCAGAACTTGGAAAATTTTTTAAGTGTGTCTGAAATTCCAAAAAAAAAAAAAAAAACTGCTCCCAAAGGGGTGGGGGAGAAGAAGGGAAAGAGTCGTTTAGTGCACCGTCTAATTCGTCAGGGAAATCAAAGGTGGAGTCTGTCATAGGGATTAACCTAATCTTGGCAAAAACCTCATCAGTTTCATGCTCAGCTAGGTATTTGATGAACGTGCTAGATTCTACAAGGTATGAAAGGGGGGATTTTAGGATAAAGTTTGAGATCAACATTCACTTGGGCATGTTCAATGTGACCTGTGCAAAATAATACATTTTGGAATTCACAGGGGGCATTTGAACCAAACCACCTGCACAAGCATGTCATAGTTGAGGATCCAAGCAATTTTCCATCTCTTTCATCGAGGATTTTTCACTTGGGTTCATTACGTTAATCATTGCATTCCAAGTATCAATCAAACCACAAAATTAATCGATTCTTTTTTTGTTATGCTATTCAACTCAACCTGCAACAAAATTTAGGGATTTTGGTTTAATTTACACAAACAAAAACTATCCAGATGCTCAAAACTCAACAAAATCAACCCAATATGAAAACCCAGAAGTTGAATCAGAATACAAACTCGAATTGAGTAATGGGTATTTCTGATAATGAACCAGAAAAACAAAATCAAGAGTCAAAATGGGAGTCAATTAAGAGAGGGATTTGAGCTCATACATGATGAAAAACTTATACTAAATGGGATTCAAATGAAAAAGGGGACTTGCAAATTCTCAATTCAAAATAGCGTGGATTACAATTCGGGTTTTGTGGAATGTTTAAAGCGATTTCTGGATGATTCAGACTTGGGGATGAAATGGTTTGGGGTTGATGTGTCTGTAATGGAATGTCGATTAGATAAAGAAAAAACAAAGAAAAAGAAAAGCATATGGGGTCAGCACTCACTCATCACAACAGGCGAGAGAGAGAGAGAGAGAAAAAGGAAAATGGGGGGTAAGAAAATTTCAAGTTGGAATGAAAAAAAGAAAAATATTAGGACATGTGTTTTACATCTGATGTGGCACTTAAAACAAAAGTCAACGCGGTCAAATACATGGCCAAGTTGCCATGTCAGAAAACCACCGAGTCACCACCACTCAACTCGGCGGCGTCCCACTCAAATCCAACTATATTTTTTTTGGACCACCAGAATACAAAGTGAAAGTAGGGAACACCATTGTCCAATTGGTGAAAGTAGGGATTATTAGAGTCCAATTATCCTATATATATATATATATATATATATAGGGAAATTGGATTCTAATAATCCCTACTATTGCAAATTGGATAGCAATAATCCCTACTTTCAATTTGTATTCTGGTGGTCCAAAAAAAATAAAATTGTATTATAGTAGGACAAAGTCGAGAGTATACCCTAAATATCATAGATTTTGTGTTGCATTTGATTCAAAACTTTGTATAACACTTTACCACGATTTTTAATGAATTTACAGCATTTCTCCCAATTTTTTTCAATTTTTTTTCAATTTTTTTATGATTTTTTCAATTTTATTCCTTTTAAAAAATCATAATAATTGCTCGGAATCTCAAAAAAATAATTTAAACAATGTTTTAGTAATTACACTTCGTTACCTATCTAGGGGTATGAACAAAAAAAACAAAAACAATATGGGGTAGGCATGGAAAAAATAAATAGAATGTGGTGATGGATTTGGTACCACTACAATACAATTTTTTTTTGTACCACCAGAATACAAATTGAAAGTAGGGATTATTAGAATCCAATTTCCCTATATATATATATATATATATATATATATATATATATATATATATATATATATATATATAGGGAATAGATAGGGTGAGAAAAGAGATTGGGTGAGAATGTGAGGAGTATTTTTGACTCTTACATCATAAATCAAGGGCCCTAAATATTTCACTATTTTTGATTTATTTTTTCCTTATTGGTCATGTGAGTTAGTGTAGAAAAGAAAAAGAAATTTTTTTTTTGATGCCTTGGAAATAGGTGAGACAACAAATGCAACAGATTTTCAAAAAATTGTTGGCTGAGATTATTGCATGCAAATATTTTTCAGACTATTCAACTATGCAAATATTTTTCAGACCATTCAACTCCCACACGTCATTGTCTTCTATGTGTTTGTTCATTCGGTTTATTCGTCATGCTCATCTGACTGATACATGATGCTCATTTTCATTTGAACATGATGTTCGTTTTTATAAAATTTTATGTTCATTTTGTTTGTGCGTGATTTTCATGTGATTGCACACATGTGATCATTTGATTTGTACATGATCTGTTTATAATAATTTTGTTATTAATTTACTTGTTTATTTGATTTGATCATGTTGTTCATTTCGGATGTACCTGATGTTTTTTTTATTATGATTTGTTGTTCATTTGTGTTCATATGATTTATAAATGACATTCAATTTATTATAATTCATTTTTGTAACCATGGTCGTTAAGGACATCATACTCAATCAAAATGTACATTATGTTCAAACAAACTAGATATCATGTGTACAATGTTTGGCATAATATAAACTACAAAAGACATCATTATGTTCAAACCAACAAGATATCAAACTAAATCGTCATGTCATTATCAAGATGAACGCTACATATAAACAAAATGGACATCAAGTGTAGACCAAGAGGACAGCACGTATAACCCAAATGGTCATCGTCCTCAGACAATATGGATATCACATAGAAACAAAATAGGCATAATGTCTTCGCCAAAAGGACATGAAGTCTTCACCAAAAGCGATCAAGTACAACCTAAACGGTCATCGTGCTCATACAAGATGGACATCAATTTCCTTTAAATTGTTCGATTCTCATAATTGTTTGGATGAATGTTCGATTTTCACCGTAAGATACTCATGAATCTGCTTGTCTTCATTGAAATTAATCTAATTACTATTTGCCTTAATTTTTCCTTTTTCTTTTCCAGTTTTAGGCAGCCAATTAAAAAGAAAATTATGTTTTTATTATGATCATTGATCTATGATCCAATGGCTATTAAATCTCCTTCTCACATTCTCACCTAATCTCTCTTCTCACCCTATCTATTCCCATATATATATATATATATATATATATATATATATATATATATATATATATATATATATATATATATATGATAATAAGTAGTTTGCTTGCCTTGTACCTTATGTTCGCATACAAATTTACTTTTTTCCCCTTGAATATAAAAATTAATCAACACTTTCCCTTGCAGTTTTGTGTTCAAACATACATTTAGTATGTTATCCTCGCATACATGGGTAATATTTGCAAGTGACAAAAATTTTCACCTCAAGTTTAAGATGTATTGAACTTCTCAAGTTAGTTAATGTGACAATCAAATTGGAATAGATGTGGTATGTATAGTCAATATTGATTAACTTTGAGTAGAAATGATCCAATATGCATAATAATTCAAAATATAACATTAATCTTATTTTTCACCATATTTCTTATTTAATTAATTCTAAAAATATTAAAATACTTATTTATCAATGTATGTAATATATTATACAGGGTATTATTATTAAATATATAATTAAAAATTCAATCATAAAATTATAATTTTTTATTTTAAGAAAAATAAAATGAATGATTTTAGTAATTGGTTTGTCCAAAGGACGAATATAACTACTAGTGTTGTACTAGTACTAATTAAATATATCACAACGGCCAACCATTGTCACATCAGTTTCGATGCAATAGGATTGCTCCCCATCGTTAATGTTAAAGTTTGCAAAATTTGGTCCAATCTGAATAATTGAATTTGTCCGGTTATGAGGGGAAGATGGCGTCTAACTACAGGCTTTTTCACCTGAATTTTAATATTGACCGAATTGATTGAAAATGTGGGTATAAGATTTCTCATATTAGTTCTATTGTCTGGCCTGAATTAATGTAGTGAATCAATTCTTTTTAATGAATAGAGCCGATCACAGCTTCGAATATGGAATTCAAAGGGATTAAATAGGAAACGATATGATGAATCATAGTAAACAAGGAAATATATGATCAACCAACATTTATCAAATTTGAGAAAGAGTTAGAAGAAATGGCCTGATGTTGTTATTTTGATTTTTAGAACCGAGAGATTCATGAATCAGGATCTGTTGTAATTATCTAACTCGAAAAAAACTAGGCAACAATCATTAAATTTTTGCCCGATTTGCTTTTATCGACCCAAATTTGACACGACCCCAAATATTTATCAACGCCAACTAAAAGGATACTTAAAAGCCACAAAATCATTGACGAAAAATGGCCTTTTTATTCCTGTGATAGATAATCGGGTCCAATGACGGACCTTGCAACAACAACTCTTTGGTTCGTAGCTTGGTCCAACAAAGGACTCAACAACAAAATTCAGATCCATCTTGACAAATTATAAAAATAAAGAAAAGGGTAATTGACAAAAAAGGATAACCCAAAAAGATATTTGACACTTAAGGATGTTAAGGACCAAGAGGTCTTAATTTGTAATATAAAAATTGAAGATTAATTTTTTTTTTCAATTGCCTAGCGCCACCACTTATTTCAATTTCCAAACACTGCCATCCCACCACCACCGAACGCTCGCCCACCACCCCGGCGCTAGAAACCACCTTCGACCACTCCCAACACCACACGAACGACCCGAACGACGCCCAGGACCCCTTTCCCTCCACAAAAAAAAACCCTCAAACTTCAGTGCGGCCTTCTTGGATGTCTACTAGGAAAACCATGGTTCGCCTTTGTTGATACCCATGGATATCATGGATATCAACAAAGGCGAACCATGGTTTCCCTTTGCAGTTATTCAAGGAAGATACGTACATTAAAGTGGTTTTGAAGAACTTAGAAGTGAGTTACGGGGGTTGTCATTGCTTTAAAAAATCAAACCCAGATTCACAAAATTGCTAGCCAAAATCAAACCCAGATTCACAAAATTGATTGTTTAGCAACCTAAATTCCTGGATGAGCTTGCTCAACTAACCATGTGACCAAAATTCCACTTGTGTTGATGAAAGTTACTTCTTTGAGGTGTCTTTGTTTCTTCTTCTCTTTGAGTTGATGATGCCTCTATTATTGGTGTCAAGAGAGGTAATTTCTCTCTCCTCTTTCTACCTTCTCGCCCTATTCATGCCCAAATGCAAAGCATCCAATTCGCTAGTTAGGTCCATCAACTCAACTTTTAGATTGTATCGCGCTCTTAATTCCCATGTTTCAAACTGTTTTTGGTCATATAGTTAGTTGATCTTATCTAGGCATTTAGGTTGCTAAATAATGAATTTTGTGAATCTGGATTTTATTTTGGTTTGCAATTTGTAGATATGGGTTTTATTTTCTCAGCAACTACCTGTAACACCCCAGATATATGGTTAGTGTGGTTTAAAGGAATTGAAATGACTACTTATATTACTAAGGTGCACCTTCTTTTATGGTTGTTCATCCGTTGGGAACTCCTCAGTTAAACGTGTTTGGCTGAGAGTAGTCTCAGGATAGGTGATCTCCTGGGAAGTTTTCCTATGCACCGTTTGAGCGAGGACGAAACACGCTGGAAAGACTCGTGGTGATTTGTTGGGCCAGTCAGTGATCCTTGAAGCAATTATCGGTAATGTTTACGGCCCGGGAGGGGCCGGGGCATTACACTACCAAGTACCACCCCTGTCACTCACCTCCGAGTCCCTCAAAACCACATTGGCGTGTCTTTCCTGGATGTCTGCAAGGCACCAAAGTTTGAGAAGGTTTGGTTGGGGGGGGGGGGAGAGGGGCTCGAGAAGAAGGAAAGGGGTGGTCTGGGCGTCGGTCACGCGGTGTTGCGAGTGGTCGGAGGTGGTTTCAAGCACCAGGGTTATGGGCAGACGTTCGACGGTGGTGGGGTGGTGGTGGTGGGAAATTGAAACAAACAAAAAAAAAAACCCTTCCATTTTTTATTATAAATTAGGACCTCTTGGTCCTTCACGTCCTTAACTGTCAAATATATTTTTAGGTAATCCTCTTTGGTCAATTACCATAAACCCAAAGATCGAACTAATTAAGGGACAAAATTTTAATTCCGTCATTTACTTTTTTTTAAAAAAAAATTAAACTGAAACTTACGCTCCATTGCTGCCATTTATATTTTTCATTTTTTTTCTTTATTTAGCCCGTGGCTTTGCCTATTTAACTCTTATAAGTACTTTTAAAAGGAGTCAAATTAATGAATTGAGAATTAACAATTTTTAAAAAAATTTAAATATTAATTTTAAATTAAAATGATGATGCTAATAGTTTATAGAATAAAACCTTAAATGAAAGATTTTCTAGCTATGGATTATTTATAATCTAAATAAATCAATAAAAAGTACACAAATCATTCCAACATTTACCAAAAAAAAAAGGATTATTGGATGATAATACATTGAATTTAGGGGTATTGGACAATAATGCACTGAATTTTTTTTTATTTTTACTCTAATACACTGAACTTGATGGTATTGGATAATAATGCACTCAGACCAATTCAGCTGGTGGTTGACGCAGTGGCTGTCCTACTTTGAGGTGTCGTTTTTCTATTTTTTTAGAAATTTTTTTTGCCGTGTAAGAAAGTACACATAAGCAGGATGACTAATATATTTTTTTGGAAAAAAAATAGAAAACGACACCTCAAAGTAGGACAGCCACCGCGTCAACCACCAGCTGAATTTGTCTGAGTGCATTATTGTCCAATACCCTCAAAGTTCAGTGTATTAGAGTCCAAAAAAAAAGTTCAGTATATTATTATCCAATACCGCTAAAATTCAGTACATTATAATCCAATAATCCAAAAAAAAAAATGTTTTTTAAAGTAACAGTTTTGTCTAAGTATATAATAACACTACAATGATATAAGTTTGATTGAGCATGAACCATGCATTCTCAATCCATATCTCCCTGGTCATGCGGGGCAGGGTGATATTTGTATTGTTCACACTCTGATATTATCCCTGAGCCTGAAGTGCCTTGAACTGATATGAAGGCTTCAACTATGTATACCCTTGCTCGCTCATTATCTCTCATTCTAATATTCATGTTTTCGTCAACGTGCTTGATGATGATCATGCCATTTAATCTGTCATCAACCTCCTTATAATCATCATAAGCCATACGTTGGTACAGGGGTTTACATTTAGTTTCTTCTTAAACATGGGACCATAAGCTCTAGTTCCAAATACACGACACTTAGCTCTCAAAGCATTTGGATCTAGATCACAATCGAGGTTGTAGGAGCAAATCCTCCAGGAGCGTTTCGAGTAATTCTTCAGGAAAATGAGAAAAAAATATTAGAAATATGATATCGATGGACTTAATTATTCGGCAAAGTTTCTCTTAAACTCTGTCATTCTTAGGTTAAACATCTTCCATATTTACAAAACTTCATACTTAACTTTTTTTTTTCACGGTTTCACTTTTAATTTCTCTCTGTTGTCATACTTTTGGGAGTACGGTTGTCGTATTCACAAGAAATCGTATTTCAGGAACTCAAACCTAACTAAAGTGTTTCAAGATAGGTAAATTAGACTGGAGATAATGGTAGTGATCATGAAACAATGAATTATGGAAAGCACTAAAAGATGTGAAGGTTATGATATCAATATTCAACAAACTAATCAATCAAAACAACCTAATCTATCGATTTTGAACAAGTAATTAAGTGCACTATTAAATTACGCCAAAATGAAAATCTCCAAATTGCAATTGGCAGCATAAGTATAACAATTTGGACAATGATAGTAAGTTTCCAATCCGGGTACCCTAATCCGAATCCATTCTCGATGGATTTGGGATTGGATCCTGATTTTAGGATTCAGTTTGAAATGGATTCAGGACTAGATTAAAAATCAGGATTCGTTACTAAATGGATCCGAAACTTAATCCTTAAACATTAGACGGGAGCCCAGTGTTGCTCACCCCCTAGTAACAAGTCTAAAAGGCAAAGAGGGACGGGAAAGGGGGTAATTAGGGTCGCTGGATGTTTACGTAACATGTACATTGGCTACTACAGCCTCACATGGATAGGAGGAAAGGGACTGATAATGAGGAGTGAGCTTGTTGCTATGAAGACTAAATTGTTGAGGTAGCTACTAAATACGAATTAGGAAGTAGAACACTAAAAAATGTCAAACATTATTTTTTGGTGTCAAGTCATAAAACCGTCAAGTTAGTTTTCATGAACTCGGTGGTGGTCTATAGGATTAGAATTTAAGGAGTACAAAATAGGGATAAGTGAAGCATATTTCTAAAATAGAAATTATTAGTTTCTAATAGCTCCATGTAAAGATTATTCTAATCCAACTTTCTTACATAGCGGTATTAAAGATGCGTTGTCAAGAATAGGATTGTTCATAATCCATCCCGAATCGAATAAAGGATTGGACCAAAGATAGTTCGGTCCAGTCCTCAGTCCAAGGAATACTGAGTTTCGGTCTTCATTTCAAGGAATTGACCGAATTAGAGGACCGAGGACCGAACTACAAACCAACTATTGTTCTATGGTTCTCAACTTTTTATCACTACTCACTAATGTTTATGAGTTTATCAATCTCAAACCCTCGACGCTCCCCCGTCCTTTGACGCTCCGCAGTCCCCACTCCACCTTCCCTCCAGCTTCCATCACCTGCCATCACTGTCACACCACCGCTAGCGTCGTCAAGGTCATTAGAGGCATTGTCCTCCCTCCACACTCAATCGCTTCATCGGCGCTCTCCACTTGGTCCATGCCTAGTCGGCCACCGTCTGGCAGGCCACCACGCACAGTCAACCGTTTCACTGGTTCAGGCAAAATTCAATCTTATATCTTCCCCATAATTCAGTCCATTCGGTCGGTCCGATCCGGTCCAGTCCTCAGTTCAAGCCGATCCCCTTGTCCTGTCTTCAGTCTAGTCCTGGACCGATGAACAACTCTAATCAAGAGGTGTTTCTAAGATTGTAGTGGAAAGGGATAATAGAATTGACAATTTGACATCATTGCGAGCTGCAGGTGCTATGAAACCCCTTGCTCTATCAATAAGCTCGTGGAAGGTATCAGATTCCTGCTCAGACAGTTTGCTTATTCATCAATCAATTATATCTTCAGGGAGGCAAATAGAACGATCGAGGGGTTAGCTACAGCTAGGTTTAGTCATTCGAATCTTATTCGTTGGAATGCTTAGTTAGAGCATGATCTGTCTTGTATTATCTTAGAAAATAGATCAGACAGAATCCTAAAAAATATGGTTGCCTAATTTCTTTACTTACCGAAAAATATTTCTAAACCAACGTTCAATTTTTAAATAAAAATATTTATAGTCAACCAAGGTCAATATTTTGACTAATTGAAAACTTTGATGGCAAAAATAAACGAAATTCAACAAAATGAATGTAATTAATTAATTTATTCTTTATACATGTGTGTTCCGATATACTTGGTGGTCTATCCACAAACAGGGGAGAGTGGCCACTTGACACTTCCATACACCATTGCTTCAAATCCACATAATCCCCGTTTTCAATTTTCCCTTTTTTTTTTGGGTCAAATCATAAACCCCTGAAATTAACAAGCTAATAACATGCAACCACGTGTCACCTACTATCATTAACCTAACCCCCATGTAGAATTCTCTCGAACTTGGTTTACGGAAAGAGACCAAACGGTGTACCTTAATTTCCCATATCTAGCTTTTTCCGTTTTCATGGTGCATGATATATACTACCTCTATTTCTATTTATTTATTTAATTAATTAATTAATATGTATTATTATTTATTTATTTATTTATTATTTTATATTTGTAGTTTTATTGATTTTATATTTATGTTTTTATTTTTCATAATTAGTTTTATCAATTTAAGTAATTTTTATAATTTTTCTCTCTAACTTTATTAGATATCTTCGAAATGTTTCCAAAGTGACTAACAAATAGGGAATGAGGGAGTATATACATATAAGAATGAAAGTGGTAGTACCAAGTGACAACCAATGTCACCTCCATATTTGATACTTTCTACCGAGATTCAAGTATTAGTAAAAGTAAAATACTTTCGTTTGGTAACAATTTTGGGATTCATAAGTCACACTTGTTATATATAGACAATTTGGTATTGGACCTTTTAAATTTGTGGGTTATTACCTCTAAAGTAAAATCCTGCTAGCGAGCCAAGTTTACTCAATATAAGAAAGATAGAGGACAAGCACTCATAAGACATATATATGAGGCTTTGCACAAAACTAATAAAAAAAAGAAATTACAATGCAATAATTAAATTTAATGGATTTATCTACTCAAACATATATTAATCGAGATAAATTATTTATTTTAATATTTATAAGCAATATACATTAATTGAATTGATGTATAAGACTTATATGCTAACAAGAGCATTCTCTTTCTAAGAGGGATGTTTGGAATGTGTTGTGAAATGGTTGGATTCATATACTGGACTTTAACACCCTCTTATCCCTTATATATAACAGACTTGTTGAGTTACCTTGCGGCAGGAATATCATTTTAAAAAAAATATTATATAGGACTTATATTAATTAGTATTATTATCACTCTACGTACTGTATTATTTTTATTTTAAACATTAAAGAATACTTTGGGGATGGTTACTTCCATATCTTCGTCCTATACTAATAAAGATAAAATAGTATACCCACCTCATTAAGAACAAATAGGCAATATTGAAATTTGCTACTTTTAAAAAGCTATCTATATTTTTCATAATGGGGTGTTTTTTTTTCTGATTGTTAAGGCCAATAGGCCAATGATTTATAGGGCAACAAATAACAATGCCCTAATCATAATGAGGGTTTTGTTATGTTAAGACTTCATGCTTTGTAACTATAAAACATGACATGTGCCACTAGAATCAGTACCTTCCCATGTTAGTTCTTGCTACCTCTTCAAATTAATTTGTGCAAGCATGACACTACACTCAAGTGTCCATTAACTAAAGAGCACTTCCAAAGACTATCATCCTAATTTTTAATCTATAATAATGATTGCAATACAAACAATAATGACTATTTTATTATCAATTTTCTTTGAATAACATCTGTAATTTTATTATTATTGACTTTATTGAAGTACTCTGATTTCTAATTGTTGACTTAATTATAAAGAATGTAATTTATTTAATTTGGGACTCTCTATTTATAATATTCGAGTACAAAGCTTTTTTAAAGAAAACGGGTATCAACGTAGTCCAATTAATATGTATATATATTATAATTTTGATAATTCAGATCAAAATAAACAATGTAAAGTGCTTGAACATTCTAAAAGATAAGGCTATGAAGTCATGATCATGCATGCCTTAGTAGGTAGTGAGAATCAACTAGAAAGACTAATAAGGTAGGCATCTTAAATATGGGAGGAAAAGGCAAATACATAGTCTTGACTTTACTTGGAAAAATTAACAATATATTGCAATCTATAATAAAAGGGGGTGGGGAAGTTAATTAAGATTAAATAAATATTAATGATGGCTAAACAAAAGACAAATTAAGAAGTGAGGAATACTCAACAATTGGGTGAAGATGGTATCAAAGGCCTAAACACATCCCATCATTTACAGACAAACCCAGCTAAACAATCGGAGCCAAGATCTTCCCCCACCTTCCTCTATCACATCATTTTTTTGTTTCCTCCAAAGTCATTAACATTAAAAAAATTCAAAAAACAAAAGCTAAAAAACAAAAAAAAAATATATCTACTTCACTCTAAAACTAGACCATACTATGAGAAATGTTCCCCCCCCCCCTCCCACTTCTTATTACATCTTAGTCTTGGACCCTATTCTTTTTTTACAGTAGGATAAAGTGTGGTAATAGTATGGTATGGTAGGGTACAAATTATAATGTGGTTAGTGAGGTATAGTGTGGTACAGTGTGGTACGTTGTGGTAAATTTTGTAGTAAGAATGGTTAGTGTAGTAGGTAAAGAGAGAAAAATAAAAAGTTATGAGAAAAGTGAGGAAAGAAAAAATTATGATTGTTATGGTAAAATGTGGTATAGTATGGTATTATGTGATGATTTGTGACTAGCATGATAAATTGTAATATGTGCAGTATGGTACTACGCAAAAGAATAGGGCCTTAATTGTGCAGTACACTTGTCTATTTCAAATCATTAAAAGAGATATTAGTCAAACTCAAAACTTTTATGATGGGGAGTTTGATGCTTATTATGAAAAAATCAGTACTTATTTTTGCCTCAATTTGTAGAGTTTGATAATGGTTATCCCTAAGATACAGACCCTTGAATGGAATTGTTTGCCCTTGATTAAATAAAAAGTTTTTCTATCTTAAAATATGATGTTTATAATATCCTAACTCATAATTAAATTTTGTCGTAAAATAATTAAAATAATTATATATATTGTCTAGATACATATTTCTTTAGGAAACTTTTCTATTAATAACTTCACGTTTGGACTTGTTTAGCTTGGAGTAGTCGGGAGTGACCACCTGACACATTTCTTAGATTATCGATTTTATGTTCTTAGGCCTTGTTCTTTGGTTAGGTTATTTTCAGGTTTGGATGGGTAAGTTATGATAAATTAGGATAAGTTGGGATAAGTTATGATGCTTTTTGGAGAATTGTGTTTTTAGAGTGGATACTTTTATAGGGAATTATGTTAGGTTTGGATAAATTAGGATAAGTTGATAGAGTTATATTCAAGATAACCAAAAAACAGGGCGCTAGTAGACAATAGAAAACATTTAAATTCATACTTTATTGTGAAACCTAATTATAACTGAAATGTTAATGTTTTTGTGTGGATTATATTGTATACATATCCAGTGTTGAGAGTTTGACATGGAATCATGTTGTACTCAACTGATTTAATTTTGAGAAACATTATATTGTGTGGATTACATACAATTTTGAGTATCGTTCGTACTTATGTTCCAGTGTATAGCATCTAATATGTATAAGATGCTTACTTTATCTGAAAAGGGTACTGCCACTGGGAGCAAGAACAATAGGTACACCTGATATTTGAGCACATTTAGACTAAACGCCAAGAAATTCCCACCTTTCTTTTTCCTCATAGTTTGAATCCCAAAGGAAAAACACAAATATTTGAAATGAAAAAAATTTGACCCCATTTGATTGAAAGAACTTTATAGTAGAAGAAGAATAACTCCCCTGCTTACAAGTTAAGCAACCAAACCACCCCAGAATTTGTGGCTAAAAACCCCTCCCAGTCTTTTTAGGGTAACAAAGTGGGTCATTTTTCTTCCAAGTAAAAACATTGTGGCCCTCCCCATCTACTTACTTCCTTGTAGCTAGCCATGCAGTCAAATCACTTAATTACTATGTAACACACTATCTAGTATCTAGCATAATACTCAGTACCTTTTGTTAAACGTTAATCACTCCTTCCCATCTCATCCAATATTATTGACTATTTTGTAATTTTTGATGTTTAATTAGTTTGATAGGTATAATTTTATATTATAGATTATGGTAGATATGTTCTTTTCTACTTATGATAAGTAATTTATTATTGATCTGTGTCAATGACTACTGTTGAGTACTGATCAGTGTCGATTATTACCCGCCACAGGGTAAACCACCGTCTCTCAGGCCCCCGACTCACTGATTCTACCATAGAAGCCAACGATAGACAATAACTCCTCCTGAACACAGCTTACAACTTTCATCATACTGTGCTCTCCAAAGAGCAACTCTTCTCAAAATCTCAAAAAAAAAGGTGCTGAAGAATCTCAACTTTGAGGACCTCATCACAATAAGCCCCGAGGACCTCCTTGCAGCACACTCCGAGGACCTCCAGCGACAACATTACGGTTTTGTTTGAAAGACAGAAATTTAGGGAAGTATCTACCACAAACCCTAAAATATACTTCCTATTATTCTGCATGATTTGATATAATAACCGCTACCTCCCTTATTTCCAGATATCATCCGAATGGAAAGCAAATCAAGGAAATCAAGAATATTTTGAAGAGAGCTCAAGAATGGAAATTATCCCTTGGAGAATCAAAAAGCCGTTGCTGCCTCCAACTCCCAAACATATATACGGCTGCATACATAAATTGAGAAGCATTGATTTCCAAGCAAGAAAATCAGTAGTAGGAACTTTGTGAAAGAAAGTTCTGAGTGTACGAATATTGAGTGAATATTCTGAGTGTAACCATTGTTGTAGTGGTGAGTTTTTTATGTAACCAGTGGTTAAACTGGTGAGGACCTCTAAGGTCGTGAGTTTGAAGTAAGATAAGTGCCTCTATGTCAAGTGAGGTCACTGGTTGTAATCGCCTCCACTATGAGGCCTCTGATCTAAAAGACATCTGCTGCGTCTTCTATTCTGGTAGGCCAATTGAGGACCTCACAAGTTCTCTATTGAGCTGAGTTGTAACCTCCTCCTTTTTAGCACTTTTAATTATTGAATAAAGAAGTTAATTTTTTCATATAAAAGTGCTACTAACTTAGTTGTGTTGATCAAAGTGCAGAACTATTTACATAACCCTAATCACCCCCCTCTAGGGTTATTTCAATTGGTATCAAAGCGGGTCCACAAATTCAAGAGTTTAACCACTCGTGGAGAAGATCATGGCTGCTATCAACGCAATGAAGCTCCTCAAGGACGGTCATGGACAATAGCTCCATTACTTTCTGGAGAAAACTATAGGTCGTGGAAAAGACAAATGGAGGTCTTCCTCAAGGACCAAGATGAGGACCTCTGGACTGTGGTTACCGAGGGAGATTATCTCACTCCCACGAAGAAGAATAGTGCTGGTCAAGATGTCCCAAAGAAAAGATCTGAAATGACCAAGAAAGAGTTGGAGCAATTGAGAAAAAAATACTCATGCCCTAAACTTGATTTATTGCAGTTTAAATTCGAATGATTTTGAACGTATATCTAATTGTGAAACTGCGAAACAGGATTGGGATTACTTGATAACCTCATATGAAGGCACAAGTCAAATCAAGGACACCAAAGTAGATATCCTTGTCCAAAAGTATGAGGCCTTCAGAATGAAGGAAAATGAGACTATTGAAGAGATGTTCAAAAGATTCAGCAGCATCACTAACCACCTCATATCACTGGGAAAAACCTACCCAAATGAGGAACAAGTCAGAAAGGTCCTCCGATGCCTGCCTAGAAGAAAATGGGGTCCAAAAGTCACAGCCATTGAAGAAGCTCAAGATCTCAAGGCCCTCAAACTGGAGGAACTCATTGGAAAACTATTGGCCTATGAGATCCAATTGAATGACCTCTCAGAACCCAAGGAAATTGCCCTCAAGGCAGTATGTAAATCTGACAGTGAGTCAGATGATGATGAGGAGGAAGATACAATGGCAATGATGGCTAGAAGGTTCAAAAGATTATACAAGAAAAATTCAACCTTTCGAGGATACATTAAGGATGGACAAAACAGAAAAGAAACCTCAAAAGGTAAGTCTTCATTAAGAAAAGATGATGACCCATTCACTTGTTTTATTTGTGGCAGCTCAAAACACCTTATGAAGGACTGCCCTCACTCGAGAAGAAACAAAGACAAGAGAAGCAGTCGACCTCAACAGCATATCCATGAGGCAATGATGGCAACATGGAGTGATAGTGATTCTAGTGAAGGCCACAGTGAGGTAGAAGAAATAACAAATGTATGTCTGATGGCAAACACAAGTGAGGATCAAGATCCAACCTCATCTCATGACGAGGTAAATATTGATGACCTCCTTAATCTTTCACCATTACATCTTGCTCATAAGTGTATGCATCTTTTTAAATACTCTAAGTCTTTGATAGAAAGAATCAAGCACCTTACCAACCATGTTCAAAGTCTCTGTGAGGCCATAGAAAGCCTGAACTCTCAAAATGACCTCCTGATCACATAAAGCAATAGAATGACTCTTGAGGTCAAAGACTGCTATAAAACCATCACTCAATTATCCTTGAGGCAGTCACTAGTTCCCATCCTTACCAAAGCAAACCAGTCTCCACAACCCCCTCTTCTCAACCTCGGACCAAAATTCCTACAAATCATCCTCCCAGAGGACCTCTCCTTCCCACACCCAATACACCACCTCTCAAAAACTATCGGTCCAAAAGTCCTCCTTTCCATGCCAACAAAGGACCCCTCCTTCCTATCCCAAACATTCCGCCTCTCTACAGAAAATAAAATAAGGACCTCATCAAATCCCCTGTCTAAAGGAACTAGACCTCCGTGCATTACTAAAATCTAGGTCTCAAAGACCTCATTGCAACGATCTCATCCTTGGTCAGAGACCAAGAAAAGTATAGAGTCTTCTATTATAGGTATGCCTCAAACATAGAGATCCAACCAAGCTCTTCAAACTGAAAATCAACAAGAATGCAAGAGTGACCTTTGGAGACAAAATTCAAGACAAGATCCTAGACATTGGGAAGGTCGTGAAACAACACCACCCGCACCATTTGAGGGGGAGTCGTCTACTATGAGGACCTCAACCTATGGACAAGCTGTCAAATTGAGGGGGAGTCCTATCATCCATCCTCCCTACATGTGGTCTCTCTCCTCCTCCCAGGTTCGTCAACTCACTGCATGCCTGGACCTCTGATGTCCTCATCAGCATGGCCTCTCGGGCACCTCAAAATTTAATCAGGGCCTGGTCAAGGTGTCCTCATCATTTCGTTTTCTCCTATCCCTCCTTCTTCCTCTCTCTCTTCCTCTGCTTATTTTGGCTACACAATTTATTACTTGTATTCTCCTGTTTCCTTCTTGTCTGAAAGACAAAAAGGGGGAGAATCCCTTGGCATATGTACACTATAATGAACTGCTGCTACTATAATCTGCAATTATATGATACTCTATTACTATTACATGTATGTACTGTTGCATCTATTGTCCATATCTGTTGTACATTGAGAATGCATGTATAGAAGCAGCATCCAGGAAGTTTTGTCTTTCAAACAAAAAGGGGGAGATTGAAGAATCTCAACTTTGAGGACCTCATCACAATAAGCCCCGAGGACCTCCTTGCAGCACACTCTAAGGACCTCCAGCGACAACATTACGGTTTTGTTTGAAAGACAGAAATTTAGGGAAGTATCTTCCACAAACCCTAAAATATACTTCCTATTATTCTACATGATTTGATACAATAATCGCTACCTTTCTTATTTCCAGATATCATCCCAATGGAAAACAAATCAAGGAAATCAAGAAGGTTTTGAAGAGAGCTCAAGAATGGAAATCATCCCTTGGAGAATCAAGAAGCCGTTGCTGCCTCCAACTCCCAAATATATATATACGGCTGCATACCTACATTGAGAAGCATTAATTTCCAAGAAAGAAAATCAGTAGTAGGAACTTTGTGAAAGAAAGTTCTGAGTGTAGGAATATTGAGTGAATATTCTGAGTGTAACCATTGTTGTAGTGGTGAGTTTTTTGTGTAACTAGTGGTTAAACTGGTGAGGACCTCTAAGGTCGTGAGTTTGAAGTAAGATAAGTGCCTCTATGTCAAGTGAGGTCACTGGTTGTAATCGCCTCCACTATGAGGCCTCTGATCTAAAAGACATCTGCTGCGTCTTCTATTCTGGTAGGCCAATTGAGGACCTCACAAGTTCTCTGTTGAGCTGAGTGGTAACATCCTCCTTTTTAGCACTTTTAATTATAGAATAAAGAAGTTAATTTTTTCATATAAAAGTGCTACTAACTTAGTTGTGTTGATCAAAGTACAGAATTATTTACATAACCCGAATCACCCCCCTCTAGGGTTATTTCAGGTGTTGATTTGGAATCCAATTCTAACTAAGGATTCTTGTTGTTCCAGAAGATCCAGCTACAGGAGAACCAGGAACAGAGAGCTTTCCCCCCCTTTTCGCCCGATTCTTTAGTCTTAAGAATGCTGGTTTTAAGAATGAGTGATTGCCCTTCTCCGACCCTTACTGCCCAACCTGGGAGCGAGCTCTTATCAGTGCTAATGAGTACTGGTTAGTGTTAATCAATAAATTAGATACGATTAGCAATATTAATTAACAATATATTTAGTTATATTATGATTCGATTTAGAAAAGAAATGCACTATTCTTTTGTTTTCTTTCTTTAGAATACGTTAAAAGTTGTATTAAAAGCATAATTAATTATACTTAATAATTAGCAACATAATTTGTGTATTCTTTTATGAACAATATAAGTTATAATTTTACAATAATTAACAATATTATTACTTAGAAAAAAAATGGGTACGATCTTTCCATTTTCTTTCTTTAGTATATCAAGATTTCCAACCTCCCTTCCTTGACCCAATTTCATGTGAGATTCCCTACCGTTTTCCCCTTTATATTCTTACCCTATTATTTTATTTAATTTTTTTATAATTAACGGTCATAATACCCTTTTATTCGCAAAGCCAGACTGAACCAATGGAAACAGTCAGGCATCAACAGCCATTAACAGGCAACAAACTGAAAAGCATCCTCAAGAATGCAGAAAACCGGTACAACAAAGAAAACAAATCAAACGATTACACCATCTGCATTAGAGGCAAACTGCAGAAACCTACTGAAAATTAAAGATAAAGTGATGAAAAATCATGACTAAAAGCTCAACTAAGAATGAGAGCTTGTCCATCCAATCTAATAACCACACGCAGATGCTTCATTTGCCATTTTGCAGAACCAAAATTTTGATCTCCTCTTGATGGTCGAACATACCATAATTGCAATGCTTATTTCAAGACTGCTGCTTCAGCACCAGAATTCAGACCAAAATAATTGCTCCCAACTTTCAAACAAAACTCGTGCAGACTGCTGCTACAGCATCAAAGACTTTAGACCATTTGTGCTGCACCCCTATTTCAATAGAAGACAGCTGCTACACGCCAATGTCCAAATTATTTGAGGGCCTAGTTTCCACTGCAGAATAAACTCAAGCCACCAGCCTTGCATTTGATCTCTTGCCTCATTAAGAATTTGTGATTCATTTGATGATCAAACAACACCAGGTTGCGAAGATGACTGAGAACTTGGTCTACGACAGAATGAGAACTTGGAACAAACCAGCCACATTTAACGCTTCAAATGAGAACGAGAAGCAGCCACCATGCACAACCCATGATGAAAACCAGCAGCATTAACAACACATTACAAACTAATTGCAATCAGCGATGCACAGAGAAATTCAGCAGCAGTAACAATATAACTATTGCCCGAAACTGAAAGCAACAACCAAAGATGCACAACCCACGAAAAAAACTATGAGCAGCAGCAATAGATTACAGCAGTTTTGCAATCATATTTTCCTTCTCTTCTGA
The DNA here is from genome assembly GCA_029582165.1 of Portulaca oleracea. Lineage (NCBI taxonomy): Eukaryota > Viridiplantae > Streptophyta > Magnoliopsida > Caryophyllales > Portulacaceae > Portulaca > Portulaca oleracea. The sequence continues at coordinate 20,274,069 of CM055870.1, forward strand.
CCTAGAACCCTCAAGCTTTAAGCACCAATTCTCATCTTCAAATATTTTCACCTTCTGAAAAAGGTGAAAGACGTTTTCCGGACCCTTTCCATCTCCTTTCCATCTCCTATCACTCTCCTTGACCTTCTTCTTTTTCTTTGCAGAAAGATTACCTTTCAAGTACTTCTTCGGATTGATGTTTTTCCTGGGTTGCATGAAATCACTGTCTTCCCCGAATTTAATTGTTTTCTCAGCAATGTAAACTCTCGCATTTACAATGGAGTCATTGTCTTACGAAAAATGAGGAAGAATCATCTAATCCATGTTCGATAGCCGATAAGCCTTGAGCCATGGGGGAATGTAGAACACCCGCATCCACTTCAAGATTTTGATCATAATCATTCACAATTTCTACAGACTCTTCAATGCCCATAGTAGCTTCATTTTCCAAAGCGGCTGATGCATTTATCAGTGCTGATCATTTAATACTGGCACAGTTTCCAGAGAAGAAAATTTGTCCAACTCAGGATCGTTGGGCAGTTCAAGCATCTTTATTTCCTCATTATAAAGCTCCACAACTTCATTCCACGCTTACACTCCCAATGCTTTAATTAATTCATCCTTTAAAGCATTGGTTTGATCATTTAATTTCCTCACCTCTTCAATACAACCATTATTGGAGAGTTGTTTCATTAACTAAAGTGAGTGGACACTTAGGCTACCATGAGTACTGCTTGACCGTTGATTGAAAATACCATCAGCTTGAGGACTCCTGCCAGAACGT